>CAMGYJ010000007.1:56376445-57576445 GCA_946122785.1 Linum tenue | reverse complement strand
ATCAGCCAAGAAGAGTAAAGACACATCATGGTCTTTGGTCAGACGACTAACAGAGAGCAAGTTACATTTGAATGACGGCACATGGAGAACACGATCAAGAGTGAGATGATCATTCAAAATCAAAGAACCAACTCCCTGTACCGGAATACTAGCACCATTAGGAATACGAACTGGAGAGTGAGGACCAGTCTTATCAATCGTGTTTAACCAAGTAGAGTCACGAACTATATGTTCGTTACAACCGGAATCGATGAGTCATTCATAAAGTTCAGATGAGTTACCCGCCATGTGGGCTGTCGGCTCGCTGGATGAGGTCGGTGTAGAGGAAAGGAACTGTTTCAGGTGCGCAAACTGAGCTGCTGAGAGACCAGGGATGGGGCTCTCTTCAGTCTCGACGTTGGCAGCTCGTGGGCTTGGCTTTCCTTCTTTGCGCTGCTTACGATCAGCGCCAGTGCTGCGATCCCGAGACCGATCGCGACGAGTGCCTCGTTCTCCCTGCCGAGGCTTGTTCTGATCACCCGGGTAGCCGATAAGTTTGTAACAGGTCTCCTTGGTGTGTCCAATCCTGTTACAATGGCTGCAACGAACACGATCATCCTCATCGTCTTTGTCCTTGTGCACTTGGAAGGCGGCAGCTTCCACGACCGGACGACGGGCACTTGTGATTTGCCGTTGCTGTTCCTCCGCCGCCACTAGCTGATAAGCTTCAGCAATAGTAGGAATAGGCTTCATACTGAGGATCTGCGAACGAATGACGGCGAACGCGTCATCAAGGCCAAGTAAAAAATCAAACAAATGCTCCACTTCTTCCTTCTCGCGCGTTTGTTTGGCCATGTCGCACGTACAAAGGCCGCAAGTGCAGCGGGGATTGATCGTGACGGCACGCAACTCATCCCATTGTGTACGCAGCTTAGTGTAAAATGCTGAGACGCTGAGCTTCTCTTGGCGCAACGATCCGATATTCCTCCGCAGGTCATAAGCTCGCGTGGCCGAACCGGAGCCAAAACGCTGCTGCAAGTCAGACCAAATTTCTCGAGCAGTGCGAGCAGCCCTCACACTATTCCGCACCTCCTTGCTCATGGCTGTTTTCAGCCAACCCTTCACAGTAGCATCGCAGCGACACCACGCCTCATCCTGAATCCCAGAACCCGCCTTGGAACGGGGAAGAGACCCATCGACGAACGCCATCTTGTTTTTGGCGATTAGGGTTTCCGTCATGTCGTTAACCCATTCATTGTAGTTCAAATCCGTGAGTAAATCACTCCCAAACAGTTGGCCAGGATTTTCCGACGGATGAAGATAGAGAGGAGACATGAGCTGTATCACGTCGTCTGAGGATGAAGTCATAGCTCCCTTGCCGAGCTTATTGTCTTCGTCGCCCATGATGAAAACTTCAAGCTAGTGACCGATCACCGCTCTGATACCATGTAAAATCGAGTAATGAGAGTAGACGATAAAACGAGACACCAGATTTACGTGGTTTCCCCGTTCAATATGAACGAGACTACTCCACGGAGAACGTGAGTTCTCAGGATTATTATTAGCCGCAGCTCTATAGTTCTTTCTGCTTACATCAACCGAAAACCCTACCCTCCTATTATACTCGACGTGAGACAATAGGGTTAGGGGGATAAAATGCAAAATGGTCCTTCAACAATAAACATATGTACAAACTGATTTCACACGTTTCTACATTTTGTTCCATGTACAAAATTTTTGTGACCGTTTATGCTAATTTCCTCGAGCACAAATTCAATAAGTTAGTCCGTTCGTCACTTGCGGAATCCGCACACCGCGCTGCACTGCACGGCAATGGGAAATGACGATACCTAGGCAGTAAATACAAAAAATAGTGTTAAATAAGGACGCTACATACTTTACTTATACTGGGTATTGGGAAAGGAATTTCAACGGGGCCCCGGAATAGGAATTGCAGAGATGTTTCTTTCAGACGAGAATTAAGAAGTCTCTTCGTTGGCTGACTCACATCACGTTTCCAGTTTTACACTGCAAAAACTCACCAATTGTAGGGATCCTACAGCGAGCACCCATGCACATGGTTCGAGTTCGAAGAATTCGTTGCACCTTAAACGGTGTTAATGAAACTGATAACGACCTGCTAATATAACTATGTTATTTTGGTCTTTGATTAATAAGAAATTTTTTAAGATTTAAGATCAATTAAAGTCGCAGTTCTAACCATTCCAAATCTCACCTATCGCAAAAAATCCTCTATCAAAAGTCCCAAATGTCTTGGCGAGTCGGGAGCCAAAGTCACCTCTATGTAGCTCTCATTTGAAGTAAACGGAGTGAACATATCAACCCTTACTAGTATTTGTTTCTTTGGTGTTTGTAGATGATGACAATCTTGATGTGGTTGTGCTTGATGTCTAGCTAAGTGGTACATGCTAATTTGATGAAGACATTTGATTTTTTTATTTGATTTTAGGTTTTTTAATTTGAATTATGAGTTCATGATGAATGATATATTGATTCTATTTGTTAGAATATGACTTGAATTTGATTTGAGTTTGTTTTTGTGTTTTGGGCCTATTCTGTTTGGGTTTGGGCTTTGTTTTAGCCATTTCCTTGTATGTGTTGGAAAATGTGTTTGGTTTTCTGTTTGGGATTAGGAGAAGAGTTCTATAAATACTATTAACCACCCTAATATATAGTAAGGTCAGTCAGTTTAGTTTGTTTGGTTTGTCCGTTCCGGATTTGGTTTGTAAACTGTACTCTCCTCAAATTAGTGAAATTTGTTCTCCCCTGCCCATGGATTAGCTAGCACACGTTGTGTTAGTAAACCACGTTAAATTCGTGTCCATTTGTGTTCATCTGGATAACTGTTTGCATGCTTATGTTTTGACACTATTTTTGTAATTATTAATTTAGGTTAACAACGTAATATTATAGTTAAATTGTTTCTATGAAAATCTGTAAAATAAACCATTAAAATAGAGGACAGAGTTTCTGATCATCAAATCTTCATTAGATGGCAACATAACATTATTATAGTCTTTTTTTCCAGATTTTGCAGATCTGGATTTTTCACCTCCCTCAGCAAATATTTTGTGGCCCAGGCCCAGCTACTTTGACCTTGCTGGAAATTTGGTTTTCTCTTCTGCCCTTTCGTCTTCTTTATCAGGCGAGTCATTATAACTGATGATGCCTTAAGCAACAGTTTAGTATTATTGTATTTGAATACTTACGTGTAGCGGACGCTAAATATTGCCATCAATAATTGATTATATATTGTATTTTACCTAAGATCATGTGCAAATTAAAGAAATTATATACATTGATCTCAATGTAGCCACTAGCACACAGTTGGCGGTGAAAACTGAAAAAGATTAAAAATAATAATAGTGAATTAGTGATGCAATGATATTATCATATCCAAGTATATACTGAGAACAAGAAGCAAAATATCTTTCAAGTACATACGTGCTTCATGATGATTAATGCAGAGGAATCGGTTTTGTATATGTAGCCTAATGTGTAATCATAGAAGTGATTATGGCATCATATTTAAACTATAAATCTTGATTTCGAGTCTCGTAAATTGCAACGTCGTTCTTCTTCCTCTTCTCTTATTAAGAAACCCGTCAAAAAAAATTTCAATGATAACTAATACAAATATGTGATTTAGTTTTTTTTTCCCCCTTATGAGTAATGAGTTATTTCATATGTTTACAATAGTGGTTAGTGTTATGTCGTATGTGTAAAACATTACTCAAGATATACTGAAATGAGATAAATAATTTTCGATATGAATCAAACTCTGTACTTACAGATTTGTCCATGATGTTTCAACAACTATTGTGGATGGTTGTGTTCATTTTGCGATACAGTGGTTCGATGCTTTCTTGTGTTGTTCTTAATTACTTAATACAATCCGTTCGCTTAAAGAAATATCGATGTCCTCTGCATTTTCCCTTAGTTCTTCCATCCACATAAACGAGTGTCCAACTCATTCATTCCCATAAGATGAATGTGAAACCGGATTATTCTTCCTCAATAATGAATCTTAATTAATTAATAAATAATAGCCAGCTAGTACGTACCTCTACAAATCATTCCAGCAACTTGGTAATAAACAGTCTTGCCGCAGAAGGAAACGAAAAATACAGCAAATACAGCAAACCTACGCAATTACAGTTAACTACTTAATTAACAATAAATAGTAAAAGGGTTGAAAAAAAAATGTCCAGGAAAAAAAGAAAAGTGTTGCAGAAGGAACGAAGTAAAAAATGAGGTACTGATATTTAATAATGGCCGAAATGATGAGTGAAGATGGAGACGAGGTAAATCAGACAAGTGCCGGAGAGGCAGGTCACTCCGACGGTGGACGAAACCAACGCCGCCAGCCGGAAAACCTGGTAGACCAATTCAAACGCTCCCTCCTCCCGCGACCGCCGCCGCGATTTGATAACAAGCTGTTCATCACCACCATAATTCCATCCGTAATTCTTATTATCATGTCTTTGCTCCACACGGCTGCTGGTTGCCGACGTGGACTGCGGCGGAGGCGGCGGCGGCGACCTCGTCATCATTCGCAACGACGTCGACCGGAGAACGGCGGAACACGTCAGCTCAAGCCGCTCCTTGATCTGCACCGCCTCGATCCTGTCCCTCAGCACGCCCAGATTCGCGTCCACGGCGTCGCTCGACCCTGCACGCGTTAAGAATTATATGTTATGTGACTATAAAAAAAATCACAAAAGTCGTGGTTAAAAGTTTGGCTATTGTTTCTGGTGGCAAAAAGTTTGGTCGCTATTGTTTCCGGTCGCAAAAAGTCGTTTTTTGGTTGTGGTGGTGGGAATGGAAATGTGTATAGCGACGAAGAGAGAGGAGTTTGAGCGAGTCATATCAATCGGTTACCTTGGTCCGGGAATCTGCTGTGGGCCCTGACAGTGAGAGACCGGCGGCGTGGGGCGGCCGCCGCGTCGCGGCGGAGGCTTCGGAAGCTGGGAGCATCGACGGTGAAGGAGGCGAGGGGAGAGTTTGTTGCGGAAGAAGTAGAAGCCATGTGAGGAAGCATTGTTAATTAGTGGGGTTTAATTAATTCCTTGATTTTGAGATTAAGATAGAGAGAGAGAGAGAGGAAGGTGTGGTTTGGAATGTTGGATTAGATGGGGAGAATACTTATATAAGTATTTTGAAGGCAGGAGAGGGATGATTAACTTATTGTAATTAAGTGATTAATTTAAATTGTACATGGCCGGGATAAATTGTGGGTGAAGTGAAGCGATAGGGGTGGTTATACGGTCCGGTTCAGTTAAATTGGTCCAAATTGATCCGGTTCAGTTCGGGTTTTTTGAAAATATAAGGACCAAAAAGTGGATTGGATACAGTCCGGTCTTAATTCGGTCTGGTCTTCACCCGGTTCGGTCCCAATTCGGTCTTAATTTTATATTGAGCTTGTGGGGATTTGAGTGGCCTAATGCCTGAAAGGGTGAAGATTTGGTTAAGTTTTGTACTAAGTGCAAAAGTTTGTGACCGTTTATGCAAATTACCCTTAAGTTTTGGTTGTTGGGGTCTCTTATCCGGTCTTTATCCAGTTTTCGATCCGGTCCTGAACGGGTTTTTTTACCTCAAATCTAAGTCCAAAGATTGAATTGGATTGTTTACTATCTGATCCCGATTCGATTTCGGTCCGGATTATACGGTCCGGTTTCGGGTAAAACCAAAAAATCCGGACCAAATAGCCAGTCCTACAAAGCGAGGTGTTGTTGCAGGTGGGGTGAAGACAACAAGGAAGGTGAGCGGCATGTGATATACACATCCCCTTCTATTCCTATTTGGAAGTATTGTGCAAGGGAAAGGTCTTCACGCGGCAAACATGGAATTGGTCCAAATTGTCCTTATGTGATGCCGTTTCATTTCTAATAATAATATTCTTCTGGTTTTTTTTTATTATCTATATTGATTTAGCCTCGGATTTGGTTTTGAAACTCTATTTTATATCTCTATTTATTAACCATATTCCCTCGAACAAAATCATACTCATCGTATGGACTTGAAGTTTGCACATATCCGAATATCACGTGCTCAACAAATGAGGATCGTCGAGATTCGAACACGAGACCTCTCGATTTTCGAAGGCTCTGATGCCATATCCAGAACCAATTGATCCCAATCAAGTATGGATATTATACCATTTGCTAACATATGTAAACTTTCCACCATCTATTTATTTTCAGTTGGATGTACAAAATTGCAGATAATTCGAGGATGTAATTGCAAAAATTTTGAATTGGCAGTAGGGGTCACACATGCAGTTGCAATTACATCGATCAATGTGGATGGACTACAAGTTAAGAGGTTCTAAAATCCACTCCACAAACACAAAAATTATTATTACTAATTTGTAATTAACCATCGTGTGTAATTTTGAATTGCTAATATGTATTTAAATCATGGTTCAAGCGGCACAATACCGCATACGTTTAGGTGTGCCTAGGCTCGAGGTAATGACAAATTCTTTGTTTAGGTCCTAGGCAACAAATAAGACATTCATAACGTCGAAGCAGGATTAGGTGACACCTAATTCTCATTAAGGTCTTTGAGGTGTGATTAGGTAATCGGAAGCACACTTAAGAAAAGTGGACCAATTTGAAAGAAAAAAAAACAGCCACCTTTCCCAAAATAAAACCATCTCTTCTTCTAACTAATCTAGACCCCTTTGGTCCTTCCTCCAATTGGAATCACAAATCGCAACCCTAATTTAGGAAGTTGCTTCTCCTTGTCGCTCATTCCCTTCAATCGAGCGTTTATGGCTCTACTGATACTGCCCAGAGCCATAATTCAAAGAATATTCAAGATATACCTTGAATGAGAAGGTTAAAACAAGGTAGGGATTGAAAATGATCGGAAAATTTTAGAGGAGTTGTGAAATATGATCTTCAAATTCAATTAGTTATCTGACTGATGCTAATGGTTAGAGGTAGCAATGTTGTATCTAATCCATCGATCCAATCCGTACGCTAAAATATCTAATTAATCCAAATCCAATTGCATTTGTGGATTCATGGATGTTTAGAAATACAGTTCAACACCTCTATTTTTTTTTTATATTTTACACTTTGATATCTAAACTTTATTGTTTAATGAAAAATATCATTGAAAATTTACATTTTGGCACCTAAAACATTTTAAGACCTTAACTTTTCAAAATTTTAATGTTGGTCCCTTGTTTAGATGTCACTTAGATATATGAACTCAATCCACCAATCAATTTGATCACATCCATGAATCCACGAATCTATTTGGTCCAAATCCATGAATCCATCCGTCCACCGATATATTATGTGGGAAATCCAATAACCTACTTATTTAGACTATATTATAGTCATATTGGGCGACTAAATATCAAAAGAGTTTACATGTTGAATATGTGGGTTAATTAATCTCTATTCCTCGGGTGAAATTCTTACAAGCTCTATTGTTTGTTTAATCCAAATCGATTAACGATGCCGGTCCAAAACCTCACCTTACACATGTGATGTGACCCATTAGAACACTTGTATATATATATAAATAGGTCACTGCAGACACATGATTATTGATTAACATGCCATTCCAAGCGTTAACTTGTCCTTACTGGCGACTAAGCATTGTCTAATATTAATCATCTCAGTCGCAGACGCAGCAGTAGATGAGATTAGATGAGATAACCTTGACCAGCGACCGTGGAAGCGAATTTTAATGCCGCGACAAATTAGTCCATAGTAGTCCGAAAAATTATACAAAATCATAATCCTGAAGTTTTAATAACAATTTTACAGTTTTAACGTGCAAAATATAAGCAATTAACATCTATTCTATGTGTAATCCATCGTGGATTCATAATTCAAATTCAATTTGAAACACATAAGATAAAAGTGAATCATACATCATTATTGACACCTAATTGGTTATCACTATCGGTTTGGTTAGTGGCTAACCACTCACAACTTTAGTCCATGTAGTGGTTAAAAGTAGTCTACTGATCGAATATTGTACCACTAAAAACTCTTTATAAGTTATCGATTTCATCGATAGGTTGATAACCGCTTACCGACCCTAACAGTATATTTATTAAGATATGACCAACCATGGGTAGTAATTTGTCCTTCATGGAAGTAAAATATTTTGTCAGGTAATTTTTCTTCATTTACAGGGATTCGTGCTCCAAATGTAATGTAATTTTTTATAGAAATAGAGTTTTTTTATTTGTTTAGTTATATAAACTCATAAACCGATAAATTGTTTCGTAATAACAAAATATGCGAGAGGACATACTTTTAGTATCGAGTCCAAATTTTACAATAAGTGAGATTCGTGCTTCAAATATCTTATAATGTTGATGACATTTGTTTCATTGATTTTTGTACTCATACAAAATCATATACCTGCAAATTGTGTAGTTATGATAAAACGTACAGGAGAATGAAATTTAGTCTTGAGTCCAAATTGTATAATAAGAGGTATTCACGCTCCAATTGTCTTGAAGTTTGAAGTTGATGGACATAGGTTTTATTTATTTGTTTAGTCATATAAACTTAAAAAACAAAGTTGTAATTAAAAATGTGCAGAGGACAAACTTGTAGTCCTGAGTCCATACTGTAAAATAACTAATAAGTGAGATTCATACTCAAAATGTTTTGTAAAGATTATGGAAAGAAGTTTCACTGATTGGTTTTCAACTGAGAATATCGAAGTCATCTCTGTTTTCAGAAATCAACACCGACATAGGTGTCAAATGTCAAAGTTTTGTCGACGTACCTGCCCGACTCACACTTGGTGCGAAACGGGCCCATTGCCATCACTAGATCAGAGTGGATATTAAATTATGCAAACAGAACTCGATGGGATGGCTGCTAAGGTTAGTGTCTTGAGATGACTTGGTCAGATTGGGCTGCCAAGATAAAAAAAAAAAAACCCAGTAAGGAAATAACAGCCAGCCAAATCAAAACCATAGGTATGAACAAACGCAAAAAAGAAAAACTCTCTACTGCAAATTAATTAAATCACCACCACCAACCACCACGTCAAATACAGTAACGTCAAGTACAGTAATTGTATTACATGATCTTCCAGAAACGGCGAAACAAAAGCCCCCCAGATTTCCTCAGTCAAAGGCAGTTAAGTCATGCAACAGCGCTGCAGTTGCCCTAATCCCCCAAAACCTATATATAACGTTACCCACTAGTACCAAGTCCAGCACAGAACAGGAAGACGAAGAAGAAGCTTCAGCTTCGGACGAATGCCACTGTGGCAACCCTCGATCCCACCGATCCACCAAACATGAACGTAGGATACGTTCGAACGTGATCCACGTATCGGAATTGGCAAGCAGCTGCTGCTTCCTGCTCCTTCTCTGGAGATGTTTCCCCTCTCCTTTGATTGAAGTTCTCCACTTCTTGCATCAATTCATCTTTGGTGTTGTTACATGAGGTAATGACCTGCCATCAAAAGAATCATCAATAGGCAAGTTTGAGCCTCAAGTTTCAGTACCTTTCCTTCTTTTTTTTCTGGACAAGCCGAAAGAAACATGGCTAGCTGGCTGAGGCCACCGCCGATGGGGAATAGAGAAAAGAGAAGAATGGGAGGCTCACCAACAGACCACCAGAAGCAACCAGCTTTGACACCGAGTCCCAGTACATGACCCTGAATGAAAATCCCAAGGAAAAGAATCGAGATCAGCACCTGAAATTTTCTGGGAGAAAGTGGAAAGTCTGTTGACTGCCACGGAATGAAATAACGAATTTCCTTCAAGACAACTGTGAAAGATTTCCAATAGAATGGTGAGGATCAATTCCTGACCTCTTTATCGGGCCATCTGGATGCAATCCGATCGCGTCTAATGTCCCTTTATCAATGACAACACGAAACTGCCTCTCTAACTTTGTTTCCAGGACATCATCGACCTAAGAGCAAAACAATTAGGGACCTCAGGGAATTCAAAAAACCATCCACAAGTAGTTTTCAAACAATAGAGAATATGCATGCATTGCCCTGGTTGAGAAAACACGTACATAAGCAGCGATTCGAAATTCAAACCAAAAAATATGATTTGGCAATAACAATTTCTCCTACTAGAGGATGTAGGAAGCTCAGAGATCTGAACAGGGGGAAAGGAAGATTCAAATATCTACGTAATTGGCATGTTCAGCTTCGGAGCAGCCTGATCACTAAGGCATAGTGTAACCGCCAACTAGTCCAACTGGAGCTGCACTGAAAATCTTCTACCGCTTTGAAATTAAATTAGCTATAAGAGCGTCTACTCAGCATTCGCAGTAAAAAAACCAAGCCTCCTTGTCTGTGCATGTGTGTGTGAGGATCATTCCATGGAAGCAAAAGTTTGCATTGAGGCCAATTCATACATGAAGGGCGAAGAGGTTTCCCTGATGGGGAATCACGAATTATTTTCAGCAACAACTTGAATTTTAGGTTTGGACATTATAGGTTAACATTTGAGATCCATTTATATATCAACAGGGAAAACTGTGCAAATACAACAGTCATGAATCACTTCCTATCAGTTAGAATATCTCCACGGAGAGAACCAATGCACATGAAAGCAGTTATCTCCAAATCACAAGATTTCTCAGCGAAATATAAAGATATATGCTCCCTTAGGAACTAGCTCAGATCCATTTCAGTTTAAAATATGCCAATGAAGAAGGGAAGATTTCTAAGAAATCATGTCTTCATCGCCAGCATATCGAAATATGCAATTTACTAATCATTTAGCTAACTGGACATGTTTCCCATCAATATCAGGAGGAAACATGAGAACAACACCAAATACAGTGCAATAAAGAAAGCAAAAATGATTACGTAAGACCAGTTCTTTATGTATAAGCTGCTTAATCTTTCTTGGATGAACCCAATGAAAACAGAGCTATACAAAGTAATCATGTTACCACAAGTATAAAGATGGAAAATACAATTTTGAAAAAGAAATCAAAACCGGAAAACTGACTGGCATATATTTCCCACTTTACATTCTGCCAACGAAAAAGAAAGTAGGATCCAATTTGCTTGCGCAAACATATCACACATGAAGTGATGTATGTAATTTCCAGATCATAACCAAAGGTAACTAACATGCTTGACGTACCAGAAAATTGATATAGGAAAACCCATCACGATCAGCCAGATTTCGTGCAAGTTCGATTGCCCCCTCACTATAATCAACCCCAGTTAAATCAGAGAACCTGAGAACATAAGATGCAAACACAACTTTTGATTTGTTACTCTGGTTGAACACATATTCCTATCTTAAGAAACTTAGAGAGTAAGCAAACAGCTTCTCAGAGAAACAGACAAGAAAAACAGCTGTTCTTACATGAGAAATCACACGCCCATACTCCAAATAGTTACTGAAGGAAGTAATGGATTTTTATTTTTATCTTTTTTCATAGGAGAAGAAAGCAGTGGTTGCAGCGATATGTAATGTAGTACTTAATCCCTCTGTATAAAGGCCCCACTTCACTCCTCATCTAACAGCCAAGCAGACCTAATTTCTTTACCTAAAACCTTGAAGACCGAGAAGCCTAATGAATCAATTATTTTGTATCAAACATTTTTTTTCGTATGCCTACCTTATTCCACTACGATATTGAAGGACAGTCTCTGTAATGCAAAAGCTCCATAATTGGCATTGAAACTTAAATGACCCACTTCATTCAATCAGAGCTAACATCCTTTTTAACCTCCTAACTAGACCAACGCATTTGACGTGAAATCTATTATGGCTCTAGATCGGTTCCACAAATTTGAGCATCTATTTCTTGTTTAGTACCAACCGGTATATCAACAGGATTTCGAGTACTTAAAACTTAAATAGTTTTATGCCAACATTATCATATATGACACCCTCATTCCAGTAACACCAGAACTACAAGCAAAATCTCAAAGAGTACCCCTGCTTAGCGAGTTCCTGGAGGAGCAAACCATTGCCAGTCCCAATGTCAAGCACACTCCAAGTAGACAAATGCTTATCACCATCTTCAACAGATGAAGATTTGGTATCGTTAACATGGTTTGTGCTGTGACCTTGGGAGATGTCATTGCACAAGCTTTTCGTCCAAGAAGCAACAACATCCATGACATCACCCCCAAACCTACATGTGTATCAAAATTTAAAGTAAAAAGAGAGTCATTAGTGCCATATATTCCACCACATGAACAAGTATACAGACTCAAATTGCATTTCCATTAATAATAAAATGCAAGACACTACCTTAGGGTCAAGTTATGTCGCTCAATTGAATAATAGATACCATCTCAAATTTCAACCAAGCCGACAATAATAAAAGGCTAACCTTCTTCATAAAAAAAGTAAATGGCTGGCCTTATTAAATATCTATAATTCTATATGCACAGCACAGATAACTGCTTACCATACTTCACCAGCATGGCCATGTTCGCGGAAATTTGATAACTCGTCTGCATACGCAGAATCCCAGTAACTCTGAAGACCAAGCGTTGATGTCACAACTTCAGCATCTGGCTCTTCCTTGTCAGAACTGCACACGAAAAAGGGGTAAAAGTTTCGATTACGGCAGGCCGAAGCTCTGAGATCATCCCAAGATATTCAAAGTCAAGCAAAAGTGACACCAATACAAAGGTTAAGCCCTGATCTCATTTTATCTAAGCGTGCTTTTTAAGCATCTCAATTCTTGGATACAGGTATTCCAGTAGTGATGATAGAATCCCCATCAAACTAATTCTAAGCAGCAACCTTCAGACATTTTTAGTTTCCATTCTTTTATGCTATATATACGCAAAACGTAAAGCAGAGCAAGTACCATAGCCTTTAAAACTGAACAACTTGCAAATATACTCTCACATTGAAGATTTACTGACAAAGTTCTAGGTCTCGTTCGAAACGCTGACGAATCGCAAGGCAACACAGTGGCGCAAAATCACAATGCAGAATCATCTATAGTACAATCATATATCAAAGGAGATCAAAGCAAGCGTGGGACAGACTAGAAATATTCTCACAGTCGTGGAGCGCAAAATCGAAGAACAAATCCAGAGGGAGGGATACCTGTAATCTGAGGCCGCACGGAAGTTGGATGCGCAGAGAGCATCGGTCGCATCGGCATGGCGCTGCTCGTCGTCGAGGGTGCTTCCATAGTCGCTCTTAATGGACCAAGAGTCGGCGGCAACGGACCTGTCGTCGTCGGAGACCAGATCAGTGGCGACGGCCGATGCAGCTCGGATTTGCTGCTGAGAGATGTCGGATTCTTCCGGCGGCATACGTATTCCGGCCATACGCAAAACCCTAAATACTGGGGGAGGATTTTTAAAATCGGCGAGGGGATTTTGGTAGCTTTCGCGGCAGAGTGGGTGGAGAAGAGAAAGTACCGAGTATTTCTGGGGAAACAAGATTTTGACTCGTCAAAATCCACGATTCGTTCTTATTACTTTCTTCTGGGTTCTGAAATCAGAAGTGTCGTTTGTTCGTTTTTTTCTTTTTCTTTTTTAATCTACGAGTTGGGCTGGGCTGGGCTGGGCTAGCCTAAACACCAGGGTCCTTATGAGTTATGACCCACATGACCCGTTAGGTTCCACTGTGCAAATCGGTACTATCCCGATACCAGATATAGAGATCATGAATTACATTCTAAAATCAATACCAAATTTAATGCCTAAGCAAATATGATTCCTCAATTTCTAAAAATTTCGTATCTCAATTGGTATTGTTGGTATGTCAATCGGTATTTGTAATTAATAATTAAATATATAAATTAGAGTATATAATCTAATTTTCGGTAAAAAAAACAAGTATACTCTTGGTGATCTGACAGTTAGTTGTACTTCAATGAGTTCCGACAAATGAACAATGACTTATTGTTTTCTATTAAGTTGAACTTCGAGTTTGGATTTAGAAAATCAAACCTGAGATTTATCCATTTGAGATTAAGATATGGCATCATACCCCAAACTCGATTTAATTCGTAGTCTATATAGAAATATGTCGGAACTTGGAATCCTGATTTGAAATCATTCCCCAACTAAATCATGTATCATTAGAGGATGGCCATCTACATTTTCTAAGTCTATATAGAGATATGTCGGAACTTGGAATCCCGATTTGAAATCATTCCCCAACTAAATCATGTATCATTAGAGGGATGGCTATCTACATTTAGCAAGTGTGGTTGGTGGCCTCTTATTGTAGATCTTCCATTGGTTAAGGTAATACGAAATGTGGTACGTCAACGTGATCACTGGGGAGTCAATTCTCTGTGCAGATAGTAAGCTAGTTTAAGCGAATTGTGGTAAGTCAACGTGATCACTAGAGAGTCAATTCTCTTTCCATATAGTAAGCTAGTTTAAGGTTAAAAGCACAATTTTACATAAAAGTATTTTGTTTTAGAAGCATAAAAAGCATAAGCTTTTAAATAAAGCACGATTTTATAATAGTGCCAGAAATTCTGATACTACCAATAGCCTTGACTTTGAATATGCCATTCCGGCAAAGCGGATCTCTTGTGCAACAGCCTGGTACTGCTAACTTGAGAAGGAGAAACCAAAAACTTAAGTAGTAGAGTTCATCTTTTCAGTTGCGAGAAACTACGACGGTTCCATTAACCTACTAGGACACAACTGTGCGACTTGACTGTTCACCATACAAAATGAGTCAACTAAACCCGCCCATATTACCCTTCTAACTTCCTGTCAAAATGAAAGGAGACGCTTCTCTGTAGATATTCAGGAAAGTATGTGGCCAAAAGCCATCGAATAAGCCCTAGACAGGAAAAAAGATAACTTTTTCTGAAGACGACAGCTTATGGTTCCTCCTTCTCTGCAGAGTGATCAGGAGATGATGGAAGTGGCGGTTCATCAGTTGCTTCTGTTTCAATGGCTTGATCATTTTGATCCTCAATGGGTTGATCATTTGCAGGCTGCTGTTCCTCAGCAGCACCTTCTCCATTTTCAGGATAGAAGTTGATGGGGAATTTCGTCACACGAGGTTTGTCAGACAAGATGTTTCTCTGAACCTTATCGAGCAACACCTTAGGTGGAGGTTCCTCTCTTAGCTGCTCATCTTCATAGTCATTGTTCACATAGTAGCCAACTCGAACAAACTCCTGACCCACATAAGAGCAGGTCAGCAAAAGCACTGTCACCCCTATGATGTCTTCCTCCCGAATTCTGGTTGGGTCAGGAGGATCAGCCTGATAAAAGTATCATCCAAGCAAGAGAATATCAAGATACTGTTTTTGTGAAACAGAGAAAAGGAAAATAGGTCACACTTACCTGCAAGACAAAGCGATAGTTCCCAACATTGACTGGTCCCACAAGTACACTCTCTAGTAGTTGATCGTATGTTTCATCCTCAGCAGACCCCACATAGGTTAGCTTCCATTCCAGATCTGCATTTTGATGTGAAGTATGGTGTAATTTAGATAAAGAGGTAGAACGAAAAAACCTGGATATAGCAGTCAGATAACACAAAGATGCTATTCTGGATCATCAAGCATAACGAGGGCAGCAACACTACTTCGGATATAACAGTTAATTTGTTCTATGGTGCAATATTCATGCCTACAAGCACAGCCAATCCGGGGAAAATCTGATAGAGTACAATGTTCCATGAGTCCATCATTCTGGAAACTATGGATCTTATTTCCGAGAGGTATCCTCTAGTGCACTATCTTCATCAGAAGGTTGGTTGTTGTACTTGGGTGAAACATAATACACGGCAATGATACTAAAAAAGTGAGCATAGCCCCCTATCAAAACCATATATCTCCAACTCCAACTCCAACTCCATATAGCAGCACGACTAATCAACATCAGAGAATGAATTGATTTGGCTGGAACAAGAATACCTAGTAGCTACCCACCCTCAAAAAACCTAACCATGACATATAAATCTAAAAAGTACCATATGATTCAAATACCAAAATAGCAGTGATTGCAACCAATAAAAGAAACCACAGCCATATCCCAATCAATACACCTGATACTAGGTCATACACTCATACTTCACTCTCATTTAAGCCACGGGTTAGAAAATTTTATCATTCCATTAACAATTTAATACTCAATGGTCGCATTACTTAAGTGCTTCTCGATATTGGGATGTTGAGCATTTAAAAGAACCAAACAAGTAACAGAAGTATAGCTTTATCTAAGAAATTACCAATCTATCATGGAAAAGATCCTCTACAAGCACAAGGAGTCATTTGAGTTTCATCGGCTTCACACATTAATGAGTAGAGATAAGGATATACACAGACACATAGAGTTCGATTAATATGTGTTATTAACTGAAACAGAAAGCTAGATACTCACATCCAAATTTAAACATCTGCGTAATCAATTGAAACCCAATAGGCACCAATTAAATTCCATTTCATTAACAGCAATTTACCTTTTAAAAAGTACACAGATGATGGCATGGGTAGCAGAAAGATGAACACCGTATCAAAGTTAATCGATTAAGGTCAATTGAAAGAAACGGATAGATCAGCTGATGCATTCATTTGTAACTTATGAATTGTGCATAGCACACCGGCACTGGGGTATGAGAAAGCTCATATAACAACATTACCCAGTCATAGCAAGTCACTTAAAATGAAAAAGAACACACTTCAGTCAGAATTAGAATCAAACAGAACTATGTGGTATATCAATCGTCAACTAAACATTTATGCCAATCTTACAATCTCGTACCAAGACATTCCATGATCAAAACAAAGACAAGGTTGAAATGACCTCCACCAACTATAAAGATGAAAGCTACCACGTTAACAGTTAATCTCACTTCTCAGCATTATAATGAAACATTCTGACCACACCCATAATACTAGCAACGAGTTACTTCTAATCCGTCATAATAAATAAGCATTCAAGCACATAGATTACCAAGCCTGTTATCGATAAACATCAATTCTACCGAAGCAAGAGAATAAACCCTTAAAAATCCTAACTCGCACTCAGGTTCAGAAGCAAAGAACGCGACGAAATCACGAAATTGGACTAACCAGGTTAACATTGCGGAAGAGGAAAAGAGTAGGGGAGGTGGAGAGATAAGAGAGGGAGAGGAAGCGTACCATCTTTAAGAGGAGTCAAGCACTCGTAGGAGATCTCGAACTGAAAAGGCGAAGAGAAGGGGGCAGGATTATCCAAGACAGCGACGTTGGTGATGTTCACAGCGCTCATCGTCCCACCACAGCCTATAATCCAATTACAAACTTCGCCGCTACCGAATATTCATCTACAAAAGCTTCCTTAACTACCCGGGATAGGAAACCCTAGAAACTAGTAGCAGCTGTTGGGAAGAAGGGATCAAATTCCGGGCATTGAAAGCGAGCGGATGAAGGAGAAGGCGAAATTGGGAATCGTAACGGGCTGGGGAAACAATTGGAATTGGGGGGGTTTAGGGTTTTCTGCAGGGGAATGAAGGTGTTCGCGAGGGTGTTAAAAGGAAGCGAGAGGAAAATGGTGGGAGGATTGCAAATGGCGGGAGAATTGGAAAAATGGGGAGCGGGAAGAGAAAGGGGAAATTTCGCAGACATCTAGGGCTGATGTGGGAAAACTATTCTAAACACGAAGCGGTTTCAAATAGTGCAGTCCCCGAAGCATAGTAATTACTAATTACTAATTAGCATTTTTCAGGTTTCCCTTTTCAAAGAGAAAAGTAATTGACAGTGAGGCTAATTAGGGATGATCAAAATGGTTGCCGAAAATCAAACCAAATATAATCCAATAAACTCAAAGTAGATAGGTTTGAACGACACTAAATGTTTGAAGAATTCGTCTCCAAAGTAATTTGATAAACTTCAAATTAGATTGGTTTGAACATAATTTTGACAATATTATGAGTAATAGGTGATCCAATATTCCAATTTTATGGTAATTTCTCTAAAGAAGGCTATTTTACATTTTTAAGCATATTTAGTATTTATAAATACACCATACTCATAAATAAACTAGCACTTGTAGGAGAGCGCAATGGTTGCCGCAAAATAAAAGGTTTGGGCCTTAGCGGAACAGCCATTGATGCAATTCTTGTTGGTACTTGGTAGTAAAAAATATTCAAATGAATTAAGATTTGAATTTGTATACATAATTAGTTGTATAGTTGATTTTTAGTTTGACAAGTTCTTTGGATGAACCAGACATAAACAAGAAACCGTGCTATTTAATTGAAATTGTTGCTTGAGGCATCACCGTAATCCGCAAGGCGTAAAGTACAAACAGACCTGAACACCACACATTACGGGGTCATTTGGATCCAGATTTTTAATTTGTGGGATTTTGGCTCAAATCACTGGTTTAAAAACCCAGGTTTTTAATGTGTGGAATTTGTGTCGGATTTTAAAATAGCTGATCACCATCAGCTATTTCATAATCCCACAATTGTGGGTTTATGAAATCTCTAATATTTAAAATCTCTTATCATATAATTGCTTTCCAAACGAGTGATTTTAATAAAATCCCACATTATGTACGGATTCACCGGACTGCTTAATACATGCGTCATTGCGTCTTAACCGGAAGACTACACAGAGACTAAACGCAGATCCTTCTACAATCAACTCCTGAACTCCGACGACTTCTCGTGCCAGCTTCACAATGCTGACATCCTGGTTTCAGATCAGGATCCAAAACACAAAAGGATAACCACAAAGCCAGAGAAGAACATTTCTACTGTACAAGTTGGAAGATGATACACAATCTAACTCCCACTAGTCAAGTCCATTTTGCGCGGTTGAGCATTGAACATCCGAGCGATATCAGCAGCACTACTACAGTCTTCTGGGTTCCTATCCCCCACTGATCGGACGAATCTAGGGAACCTGATTGAGATGCCACGCGTCTGATGAACCAAACCTACCCCGGCTTGATGAACTGGGGATATTGTCAGGTCAGCACCTCTGATTTCCCACACAAGCTCTGCTGAAAACCACATGTCTGGCACTTCCAGGGTTCGATAATACGGTGGCTTTTTGGTTAGTGTTCTATCGCCGGTAAAGAACTCTTTCATCTGCAACCAACCCCACCACATTGTGCAATTAATTACAACCTAGATTCATACTTTGCAAAATAGACTAACCTAGTACAAGCAACTATGATGCTGACTTCTGAAATAATAAGTTTCTGGTGGGACTTTGCATTGCCTGCAATTTTCTAGCATTTTACTGTAAAAGAAAAGCAATTCATTTCCATTGCGCTCTTACGTTAAGGATCAATATCTATTATGAATTATGGATATTAGACTCGATGACAATGTACAATGATGCTTCAGTCACAATAAACAAGTAAAAGAGAATATAGGAATCCACACTATACCTCTTTGTAGAAGGCATCTGAGAAACCAGACATGACACGGCAAACGGATTGGAACTCTTCAGTCTCAGGGTTGTAGCACGCCATGAGGAATGGACTGTACCTGCAGTTGCATGCACAATCCAGCTGTGTCATTGGATGCCTAGAAATATATTGAGCAAACATAGCAGCAAAAGTTCCTTCATTTCCAGAATGACACCAGTTCCTTAAACACTAATAGGGTATCATTCATTCATTTTTGTCCTCACTATATTCTGCTGACTTGCGTCTCGATGTGCACCAAAAATCAATAAGATGAAGATGATGAATGGAACTTTTTTGTGATTAATTTCTTATTACTAAAACAGTACGGGACATATACCTGAGAAAGATGATGTACCTCTAATATTAGGGAAATAAAAAAAAAACCCCAGAAAACAGACCATTGCCAAGCAAACAAATCAAGGCTATCACTTATTACCATCCTGCTTTCCTTCCGTTTCCATGCCAAGCACCAATCGGTACTAAATCAAGCGAGTCACCCAAACCTTCCACATAATCCCGTTTCACCTACAAAAAGAAATTATGCCAGCATGTCACACATCAGTGACCTTACTGTACAATTAAAAGTGAAATTCCTGGACATTGTTTCCTAGGGCTCTCTAAAGCCCTGCTGTTTTCTCATGAATGAATGGTAAGGATGCATTTGAATCTAGTTCGCCAAAGAAAAAAGGTCAAGTAGATATCAATGTCCTCGAACGGTGATCTCCACGTAATGAAGGTAACCTCAGTAGACCATCTAAGACCACCTCATGTAAAATAATAAGAGACCGCCTACCTTCAACCAGCTGTCAGCACGTTTTGATGGAGAATATCCAGCATCGACATCTAGAGTTTTCACCATGATTCCTTCACACGAACATTGCCATGCATCTTCAAGGAAAGTGTTCATCCTGTTTAAGATTGATTCATTGCCCAAACAAGCATCATTTGGCTCAACCTAGGAATCAATATTCAAAACCAAGTATGAGATTTAAAGCTTCCTATTTGGCTTAAACTACTACCATATTTATCTCATACCGTCATTTCTTCTGCATATCGAAAATAACCTGGCCTCTCATCAGGAAATAAATCTCTCAAGTCTAGTGTCAAATCAGAAACCAGTTATCAATACCAACGATTAGAAACATAAATTATCAAATACGAAAGAGAAATACAAGCAGTGTGACAATGCAGGACATGAAAGCACATACATACATTTCCGCCTTTGACGAAGAGGAAATTTCAACAGCCTGAAATCAAGAAGCATCGTTAGAAAGGGAACCAAGATGCAGGCTCCTTTTTTATATAAATGAGTGAAGTTAAAGCTTAAACTAATTGGGCAATCAATATATGATAGTGAGAGTATTCATTATAGAGCCTAACCAGAACCTATGAACATTGACAATACCAATTAATAAGTTGACATTTGTGAATTGTTCTGCATGACAATTAAGCAAGGAAACCATTTCTAGGTGATAGAAGGTTCAGAAACTTACTGTTCTCCATTAGCAAACATGATGTCGAAGACAAACACGCAGATCTCCACCTGCATGAATACAGAAACCGCGTTTACAGGGTATACATCAATGGCCAGAAAGTAACTATAAAAAATTATGTTCACATGTATCTTGATGACCAATTGGTATGCATTAACAACTGGATATCCGAACCGAGAATAGAGCAACCTTAATACTATCCAATGTAATTGAGGATTCTTTGCTCCCCCTTTCTCTAGAAGACAGTTCTTGGAAGGACATGAGCTTGCATCCATTTTTCCTATCAACTGCAACAACCTGAAGTGAAACATGAAGAGATAGATTAGCCAGCAAACCGTTGTCTGGTTCACGAACAGTTACTAACCAGTGCCGCAACACAAACAATGCTACTCACTCCATCCAGCATACTTCCCGGCCAAAACATTAGCTAGCTTATAATATTAATCATGGTATATAAGAGTTTCAAACATAACTCCGAAAATCTCCAATTTCAATGCACTACCTGCCAACACATCTAAAAGGGAACAGAAGGATGAAACTGAACTCCTTAACAACCAAACATTACATGAAGCACACAACAGGACAATACGATTGCTTGTAACCTCCTGTTTTTAGTAGAAACATGAACAACTTCCATAGTGCAAACTGGCATTGAGTTAAATCTTTACAAAACAACATGAGACCGAAGTTCTCAATTGTGCTACTAAATTCACTCTTCCTTGAAATAATCAAATCTTACCTCTGCATCAATTATGAAAGTATCCTCTGTTCGATTACAGGATTCATCCACTATATTGATTAGATCTGGAAATTTTGATGTCGTTTCATCTCCATTTCGTGAAAAGACACGGATAGTTCCATTGGATAGTCTGTGAATTTGAGCACGTTGACCATCATACCTGAAATTATAAAGCACAATTACTAGCGGTGTCTCCGCCTCATTCTGTAATCATATTGACAAGTAACACCAAGCAAGATGCCTCAATGAGTGGCCTGCGGTTGAGAACATGGAGAGTGGATTATACAATGATAGTCAAAAAGATCGCCTGGAATAGCGAAGCAAGTAGCTCGACTTCTATGAAAAGCCATATGATAACAGTAAGGCTGTAGCAGGATTCATTTAACAGCTTAGGCTGCATGTGGAAGGTAACGATTTATCATTGAACTATCCAGAGGTGTTGTTGATCCAGCTCCACCCCTCGTGTACCGCTTTTAAGCCACTTGACCTGCAGAGTTTGATCATCCTGGCTCTGAATCAATCATATTTTCATCCATGCCCTTAAAATAACCATTTATCCTTACCCAGCTGCAAGCTACTTGGATCTTATCCTCTGATGTGATTGGAATAGCGTAACAACCGTTTAACATTTTTCTGTTCAGTATTCACTGATAAGGAATAATTTCCAAGAGCAGCCTGATGGATGTAGTAGTAGAAATGAGTCCAAAGGAAAAATGCATGCCTAAATTGCATTGCATGTTGATATATTGACCTAGCTACCAAATTTCACCTTGAAAGAGCTCAATGATTGTCAGCACAGAGACCAATCATGTCAAACAAACAGATTGAGGAACAGCACTGGAAAAGAAACTCAACTTCAAGATCACTTACTTGAATTCGCATGAAAATGCTTTATTTTCAAATAACTTGAGCACTTGAGAAACTCCATTTGTAATTCTGCATCATGAAAGGCTTCAGCTATCATTTCCGGTAACTGGTTTTTAACACATATCACATACTCAAAGAGATGGCAAAATTCAATACTTGGCGAGCATGGGTTTAATAGGTATCCCAGGATCCATAGACAAAGTAGACGAGGAAAAGCCAATGCTATTCTTGACGAGTGAAGGAACTAGCATGTCCTGTTACATTTACATTATATGTTTGAGAAACCATTTAGCGGCACAAAAATCCCAAAAGCACGAGTTCAATGGAACATAGTAGACAATTACCAGGTTAGGAAGTATATTATAAGCTTCAACTACTGCTGTAGAAAGGCCCTAAAGAATGAGCAGGGTGAGAATACAGCTTCTGGAAGTCAAGCAAGTCAACTGAAAAATTAGGATAAAGAGCATTAGGTTTACCTGAAGGATCTCTTTTATGTGTGAAGCACTATGTTTGTCTGCGGAGCTAGGGAAGGAATTCATTGCAACTGCTTGGGCCAGAGCAGGTAGTATAGTTTTCATCATTGCTCCAATCCGTAAGTTCCTTACCTATTACAGAACTTACATTTAACATATATTCTCCAGAAAAGATAACATAGTTGATGATCCAATTCAATATAAGCATCCAAGTCATATAGTAATCTAGATCTATCCAGATCCAAATGATTACAGAAAGAAAGAGAAAAACATAAAAAATACCCCCCATGTATAGCACACCAACAACAAAACCTAGATGCATCCAAGAATCAGCTAAAACATCTCACCAAAGTTCTCACAAGAAACTTCATTTCTTTCTCCTGGCAAGCGCACATCAAATTCACAATGAGGCTCTTCTTTCGACCAGTACTTTTACTGCCTGTTTGTGAACTGATGAGAACAATAGCAGGTAAAGGGAAAAAGAATAACAGGTTAAAGTCAGTGGTAGACAGATAGACAACAAAGGACAATACTCGCCAAAAGGGAACAACTAATACGGAAACGTGTAGGTAGGGCACAAACATAAATGAAACCAACATAAGGGACATTCATCCAATTCAAGCAAACAATCACACAGAACATATTATCTTTAGCCAACATATAATGAACTGCATTTCACCTCATCAAAGACTAAGTCGTGTATAAACTATAGTAATTCACTACAAGGTCAAACATGTCACATGCTACTTTTTTGTCCTGAACAATCACGTAGGGGTGTGGTAAAGTAGTAGAAGAAGCTACAGCTGATCATCCAAACTCCATAATTTGGAGACCTCCCCTAAGTGTAAGACAAGCATAAAAATGGATCTGCCACTATTGCATTCTTTTGTCATCTAAAGATAGAACTGTACCCATAATGAGCATCATCGCATCAGAACCTGTGTCCGAAGAAACTAGTAGTGACAGCCAGTGAGTTGAATGCCTCGACAATATTGATCTATAATGAACAATACTGTATTTCACGAGTCATACCTTATCTTGTGAAGACTAGAAAAAACATCTCGAATAAGAAGGGGAGGAGTAGGAGCAAGTAGTTTCTGTCTCTTTTTTGTTTGCCAGCATCTCTGAGCCACATCACCTTCAGAAAACAGACACTAATTACCCCATAGCAGACTAACCAGCAAATAATGAAAGACCCTGTTTTGAGTGAATAGACATGCAAAAATCAATATGGCTTACCAAGATCCCCAACGTTATTATACATCTCCCTTATTTCAGATGCACTAGGTCCACATGCCTCTGTTAATGCAGACGTGACCAAGCTGCCCCCAATATTTAATTCCTGCACGAAAGCAAACTCAATTGTAATTTGCATTAGAAATTGAAAACAAATGGCCTATTGGTATGTCAAAAGCAAGTAAGTTAAAGTTTTAGTTCATAGGTAACTAAAGGAAAACTACCGCTGAATTAAAGGGACCAAAAGCGGAGTCCACTCAGCGACAAAGTATAGAGGAAGAAAAGTTCATATCATCAAGACACTTCTACTAGTGTCCATACATACTTCTCCAAATCCTATGGATTATCAATCCATACAGCTTTTGAAAGACAACAATTATGATAAGTATACAGAGGATAACAAAGAGATATAACAGTCTTAAAAGCAACAGATGGAAAGGACATAAATTTGTTTAAAATATGAAAACAAATAACCAAACTAACCACATTTTCATGGTCAGCGGCAATTTTGTCTGTGCAAAGATAGACAGCAGCCAACAGATCATCGGGAGACAAAGCCAGTATACTGCATACCCAAAAAAAATTGCCGAGGAAGTTAACCGTATCAGCAAACAACAGAGGTAACTAGATTGAGAAGGTAGATATAGGCAAATGGGCACCCGCCTTCTGAACATATTACACAGCATAGAAGTGGCCTTAATCTTCCCCTTTTCAGCTTCAACCAAATCAAAGGTTCGTGCAAGGTGAATATATGGAACAGGTTGGCCAACATTCCAGCAAGCTGCAGAAATGTATGTCAACATTAAGCATCAGCTTCGGCTATCAAAAAGTTAAGAGGACTTTTTCCCAATCTGCTATAGATGAAGGGGCAAACCATGCTTTATGGGGTCATATTTTTCTGGGGGAAGTGACATAAGAGTAGCATCTGAACATGGTACTGCTGGTTCCTTTACTGATAGAGCAAATCCGACTCCTGCTTCTTGCAGCGACTTGTTACCCTGGGCATAAGACCGCTCATTAGTAACACTCTGGGGCTGAACCAATTTGTCAGACACTGCCAAGGTCTCAACATCCTTACCAGGAATACTCTCAGGTTTACCATAATGTATATCCAATGCCTTATTAATGTCCCCCTTAGTCCTCTCCAGAATGGTGGCAGCATAGCTTCTAAATGATTCATCAACACCAGTTATCTGAACAAACTGGCCTACCTCCTGTCCATACAAGTTTGGAGCATCATCAACCAACAAGTTCCCGTTTCCAGGGACTTCTTCAGAAATTGTTTGTTTCTTACTGTCTTCAGAAGTATTAGGCAAACTTTTACTAAAGAATCTAGTGATGGTGGATTGCTTTGAACCACTAGATTGGACCTTAGAACTACTTTTAGCTTTTTTCCCGGCCTTGACATCCATTTTCCTCTTCCTTTTTCCAGGTGACGAGCCACTACTTAATGACTTCACATTAGATGGCTTGAATTTTTGACTGAAAGCAATGACTGAACTCCCTCGGTTAATTGTGTTGCAGGTGGACTCAGGCGTTAGAAGTACATCATGTGAATTCTGTGTATCAGTATGGGACGAAGAGACGGAAGCCTTGCTAGAAACTACCTGCTCATGGAATTCTGTTTCACATTCATAGAAATTGGAAACAGCTTCAACTATATTTCTCCCTGATCTGCCAAGCAAATGTAACATTTGGTCATGGGTAACCCATACAGGCAAACAGTCACTCAATTCCTTTATTAGTCTCTGTGTTTCCTCTTCAGTTAGCACAGCTACATCTAGTGAATCAGACCCTTTCTGATTTTCCAAGGTATTTGAAATGGATAGCGGAACTGCATTTTCAACAGCTATAGGATCAGAAGGCTCCACATCTAGCTGTCCTTCCTCATTCAACAAAGATAAACCATCAGTTTCAAAACCTTTTTCACTCTCAGTAGAACCACGAAGGAAATTCATCAAGAAATCTTTCTTGTTGGCAGTCTCATCAACTAACCCTGCAAAATGTTTTTGCATTTTATGAACTTGTTTGCTGTCAAGGTTCTCAACATCCACACCAACTGTAGGAATAACACGTTTAGGTCTCAAAAGCTTCACATACTCTCTGAGTTCATCATAATTTGAATGTTCACTGTATGGCACAAGATGAACCTCGCACGAATCCTTAGTCCTCACCGCAAACTTATTACGCTTAACTTCATAAGTCCATCCAGTAGGAACAAAACCAACCACTCTAGAGTACCCTCTTTCTGCCATAATCTCTGCCATCTTGACAAAATTCGGACGAAAATAAGGCCAAGTCTCACCTAACACATTCCAACCAACGACATGGACATCACTCTCAAGCACATCCTCTGTAAACCCCTCAGTCTCCCCATACCCCAATACCCGCAAAACCTCCATTTTCTTGCCATCAACAAGCACTTTCGTTTTGCACCTCCTTGCAGTCTCAAGCAAAATCCTCTCCTTGCCAATAACATAAGTGGCTATAAGAAACAAGACCCTCTTATCCAAGCACTCCTTCCGTACACTATCTATCACGCTAACTACATAATCAACAGCCTCATCCTGAGCCGGAAACACATATTTAGGGTTGCAATAAGTAGTATCCAAGAAAACAGCGTCACAACCAATAAATCCACGCAACAGAGCATCCTCACTCATGGAACTGATGTACCTGAAATCGCCAGTATGAACATACATTTCAAAACCTGTTGTTGAACTCTTAGCCGGCACCTTGAACAAGAACTGAACCGCGCCAGGGCAGTGATTGGCGTCCACGAGAGTGACTTCGGAACCATCGAGGAGCGCCGTCTCACGCAACGGCAACGGGAAGACGAACTGCTTAGGGATCCTCAGAACTCTGGTGACGAGATCGGCGGTGATTTGAGAGCAGAAAATGATGCCGTGGGACCAATTAGGGTAGAGGCCCGCGTAGTGATCGGAATGGAAGTGGGAGAGGAAGTATGCGGCGGCCGGGGCGGGGACGGTGGCGGCGTGGCGGAAGGCGTCGATGAGGAAGCGGGTGCCTGGGATGAATTTGGAAGGAGGGAGAGAAGAAGGGAGAGGGGCGGCGGGAAGTGGATCGCTCGGAGGGATAGCAACGGTGAGGGAAGAGAGCGCATTGCGATGGAGGAGGAGAGAATCTAGGGATTTTGGAGATTGGGAAGAAGAAGAAGAAGACATGACTGAAATGTGGTGAAGACGGAGTTCCGATGGATGAAGAACTTATGCTAACTGCACATATGGTTGTGGAATTAGAAGACCGCCATTTCTGAAGGGAACCCTATATATACGGCACGGTGGGGTTCGGCGCCAAGACGAGAATTTGTGGCGTATGATCGGTTCTCCGAAATCCGAATCGGAGTTGAAATGTAAAAGGGAATTTCACTCTGCTGCTATGCTTGGCTAGTCTGGTAAGTTTTGATTCATATTTCCAGGGTAAATTACACGATTGCCCATTTAGTTTGTTGATGAATTCGTATTTAGGATTTGGGAATAACATTTTATTTTACTTGCTCACTTTAAAATTCAATATATCGTTTGTCATCGGTGTCTAATTCTGTTAGTTTCGTCCTAAGTACCAGACAACTATATAACTTTCTACTGTTAAATTGATGACGTGACAGTTAAATTTTCCATCTATGTCGCGCACTTCTCTTTGCCACCTCACGAACATCACGTGGTGAGATTGATTGTCGATGCTGATGTTGGGAGTGTCGCAACTCTACCAACAGACCTTTAAATTATCATTTAGAACGATCAAACAGAAATGTAAAGAAGACAATATTTTTTTACGTGTTATAATTAACATCATCCCTCAAATTTCGTCGACCTACGAATCGAACACTAAACCCCACATGCTCCGCCAAGCGCAGCAGGACCTCATGGAAGATGGCACCCGCTCTACTGTCATGCACATGAGCTTGATTGAGCCTATTGATAACCACATGCGCATCCCCCCCCCCCCCCCCCCCCCCCCCAAACTCACCACCGAAAACCCTTTTGTAGGCACCACAGAATTGCTTCGCGGAGTACCAAAAGCTCCACTACCATGGGATCATCTATCACCGAAAAATGAACGGCTGTTGCGGAGATTACCTACCCCCATGATCCAGGAGTATCATCCCCTAGCCGAATGGGACCCATGCCTTGTCGCCCCATCCCACCTGCAGACTATAGTACCAGAGTTGACAAGCTGCGCCACACCATTACCAGTCCCAGAGGTGCACACCACCCGGTCCTTAGGCAGAGATATCCCTCAAATTGATCTTGGGTACCTAACAACAGTTTGGAAGATAAGTACCAGTAAGGCAGTAACGACAAGAAGACATTGCCCTAGTCAGGATGTCAGCTGTCTCTATGTGTTCCTTCCGCTAGCAACTACCGAATATAGTGCACATAGCACATTTATGTGTTTTGTTCGGTCATATGACATTGATTTGTACTCGATCTCTATAAGAGATTTAGAAACCTTCTCCTGCTTGCGACAATGTCATGATACGAATGACTGTCCAAACCGAATACACCATCCATATGTGGATAAATGCAATCAAAATCGTGATTTTACCTAAAATAAAAAAAACAGAGGTAAAATCGAAATCGTAGATTAAAATCGTAAGATTTTAAGGTTCATATTAAAATAAACACTTAAAACACCAAATAGTAATAACAATGCATATCCTGAATAAAAGTCAACCACATATAACCTAATTACTTTCCAAGATAAGTTTGTCTGCTAAATAAACATAACTAAATCCATTTATTTATACTTGAACATAACATAAACACACAAATAAGAAACCTAAAAGCTCATAAAAATCACTTAATTTAGTTTATAGTTAATAGTATAAATTACATAATATCGTTAGGATTAACATTGGCATCCCTCACACATCATCATCCTTACCCTCACTCTTAGAATCCTTGTCTAGTCACTTGAAGTACTATCACCATTAATATTATTTCCTTGAACACCATCATCTGAGAAATGTAACTCATTGATTGATGCATTCCCTACTTAATCGCTAAAAGGTAGGGGATAGTTGTGTTGAAGGATTGGTAGATGAATGAAAGCTTGTAATGGAATGGAGATTGAGATAATTGTGAGGGCGGTGAGAACTAACTACGAGCTAATTGAGAGGGTGGAAGAAATCGTTGATGGAAGGAATTGGACATCGACGTGCGGAAGAGGAAGATACGAGGAAAAGAACGAAAATAAAGTCAGGGTCGCCTATCGGGTTAGGGTTGTATTGTTGATTATGTTGGGTCGGGGGAAGTAAACTGGACTCGATTCATGGGCAAAACTTGAACTGGCCCACCTAATTTTGCTCAATAGACATGAACCTTGAAATCTAACAAAATCGTAAAAATCGAAGATTTTAAGGATTTTAGAATTTTAAATCGGGATTTTATGGGATTTTAAGGTTCAAAGATTTTGTAGTAAAATCATATCGAAACACATAGGTAAGATCGTAAAATCGTAAGATTTTAATATTAAAATTGAGATTTTGATTACAGACTTGTATCCAGGCAACCATCATAAATTGACATTTGCAAATGTCTCGATATCTGGATGTGTATGAGTCAAATAGATAAGACTTCAAACCACACTTCGATAGAATGACCGATCCTCAAGAAGCTCACCACTAGACCTGCTTTACTTAAAGTTATGCTCCATGGGAGTAGAGCAAGGTTTATAGTCCACAAAACTGAGTAGGCTCCAATCAAGGGCGTAGTCAGGATTTCATTTAAGGTGGGTACACTTAGACAAATACACATGATAAAAATAACTTTTTGAATTTTTTTAATCATTCGTGATTTAATTTTATATTTGAAAAATTGGGATAAATTAAAATATAGTAGTTGGAACTATCAAGAATGTCACTCTCTTTGTAAAACGAATTATTCATGATTTAGTTATCCTTCGCTTCCAAATGGTGTTTTTTTGTCAAGAAACGTTTACTATCGATAACTCAAGATGTTGAGAGATGTTTAATAATGAATCTTATACAAAAGATTATCCATGATTTAGTTAGTCCTTCACTTTCGAATGATGTCATTAATAAAAAATCCTTCAGTATCAATAACTCGAATTGTTGAAACAGATTCAATAATATATCTTATACCATTAACTAAATACACCATCGTAAGAAAGTTTGTAAATTAAGGGAATTATCATTGTTACTATGCACAAAACCGGCTTGTAAAATAGTGTTATGAAACTTCTCATATCAGGATCTAGGAACCTATTGTAAGTTGTAACCCATACAACGATTGATTCAGTTTGCAAATAAGCTTTGGGTTTCCTTTGGAATATCCACTTCGTCCTCTTAACTTTTTTTTGTTGGGAATTAATTTGGATCGTTATCTTATATAGTGATTTTGTAGTTTCTATATGTACCTTATCTTTTTCTCTCATTTATTATCTACCTTTCATGCACCCATTATTTCTACACAATAAATAAAAGCCAAATGAGAAAATTTGAAGCCCCATTTCAAATTTCCTGCATCCAGAGTGAAAGTAGGAAGGATAGATTCGTCTGCACAATCACTTATTATTTTCTTATTTACAGAAAAAATACAACAGTAATGAGATTTGAACCGTGGTCTATTTGAACAAAAATAAGAAACATAACCAGTTACAATAAACACATTTGTGTGATCTTTTGCAATTAAAAACATACAGGAAGCTTAAATCTGGAAAAATATAGGAGTTTTCCACCAAGGTTAGCAACCGAAATGTCATTGATTCAAACATTGCATATCGAATTGCACTCTTGAATTTGTAGAAGCGATGTAGAATTCTTAACATAGACTTAATTGTTATAACTATCATAAAGTAACAATATTTTTAACACAGAACTTTTGAGTGAATATGGGGCACATGTGTCTTTAAGAGAGGGGTAAATATGGAAATGTTGAGTGATGTTGGTTTGCCGAACGTGGATGGAAAAAACACTACTAATGTAAATGGACCCAAATAGTTTCCCGACCCACTAAACACTCAACCATCATCGTCTCTCCAAACTTCTCATCAGACTCAACAACCAGCTAACCTCTTCTACCTCTATTATTAATCCAAAGCAATTTTTGGAGGGATAAATAAGGAAAGATTGAGTGTTGTTGGTTTGCTCAACGCAAATGGAAAATGTGCTACTAATGTAAACGGACCCAAATAGTGTCCGACCAACTAAACACTCAACCACCGGGTTACTTTTGCTACACCTAATATAAGAGTGAAATGTGAAAGGTGCTTCCCCCATTACAAAATCCTTGCATCCATAGCATAAGTAGAAAGGATAGATTCGTCTTCATAGTCATTTATTATTTTCTTATTTACAGGAAAAATACATAAGTTATGGGATTTGAATTGTGATCTCTTTGAGAAAAGACAAGAAACTTAATCAATTACACTAAACAAATTTGTTTAAAAAATTTAAATTAAAAATATACAAGAAGCTTAAATCTGAAAAATCATTGGAATTTTCCATCATAGTTAGCTAAGCCACTAACTCTCCCCTAAATAATTTTTTGGTATTTGATACTTCTATTTTCATACTTTGATTATTTTAATTCGAGTTTAATAATCAATTCTATTTTTATTTATTTTATAAAAGGAGAATAATTTTATAATTGCAAGCCTAATGTTATTGGTGCAAATATTGCATATCGAATTGCAGTATTGAATGTGTAGAAGCGATGCAAAATTCTTGACGTAGCTTAAATAATATAACTACCATAAATCAACAATATTTTTGAACATAGAAGTTTTGAGTGAATATGTGGTACATGTGTTTTTAAGAGAGGGGTAAATATGGAAAGGTTGAGTGATGTTAATTTGTCGAATGAGGATTGAAAAGCCGCAACTAATGTAAATAGGTCTAAATGGTGTCCCGACCTACATACTAATCGCTCAACCATCGCCGTCTCTCCAAACCTTCCCACCAGATTCGACAACCGCTAACCTCCTCCGCCTATATTGTTACGCAAAGCAATTTTCGGATGGGTAAATATGGAAAGATTGAGTGTTCTTGTTTGGAGAGCTGACTGGTGGGTTATTTAGTTTCTTTGACAGTAATGTGTAATCTCTTAACATCAGTTCATTTGGTTGATCTTCTATGTTGACTTTTGAGTTGATTAAAGATAAATAGTGTCCCGGGCTCCCGTCCTACTAAAGGCTCAACTATCACCGTCTGTCCAAACCTTCCCATCGGACTCGACAGCCGCCTAACCTCCTCCACCTATATTGTTATGCAAAGCAATTTTGGAGGGGTAAATATGTAAAGGTTGAGTGTTCTTGCTTGGAGAGCTTACTGATGAGTTATTTAGTTTCTTTGATAGTAATATATGAACTCTTAACATCAGTTCATTTTGTTGATCTTCTATGTTGACTTTTGAGTTGATTAAAGATAAATAACTATACTTTTTGTTGCTTTGTTATGATACTCCTTTTCAGTATCATCATTTTTATGATTTGAAATGTTTTCTAATAAATTGTAATCAACCACCCCTTTTCATCATTCGTAAACTCTAACAGATAAGTGACAAAGAAATCCACAATATCACTTCACTGTAACAATACAGTATTTATTGAAGATTGGTGGCTTTCTCTTCTTCTTGGTTAAACTAGCGTCGAAGATAGACAAAGAGGGGGTTTAAACAAGTGATAAGAGAAGGGCAGATTAAGAAATGAAAAACAGAGACCGAGAGGGGATAGTTGAAATTGAGGTTCGGGGGGAGGATGACATGCATGGAAAAGGTTTGCAGAGCTAAAATTAACATCAGGAAAACGAGGATGGAGAGAAGTGACTATCGGCGGCGATATAATTGAGATCGAGAGAGAGAAGTGAACCATGTGCCGGTGAGCACTGAGAAGCTTTTTCTAGGGATATAGGGGTTCCTTTAATCCTTTTTATTCCTCAGTGTTGGTAAGATATATACGAAATGGCAAAAACAATACTTCTTTTGTATTGCTAAAAAAAAAAAAATTAACAATAAAACTATGCATGAATTCTAATGGGCTAACCGCTAACCATAGAATAAAAGAGTTGAATGGGCCTGACCCATACGGGATTTGGCCATCAAGTAAAACAAATGAACATCATGGGTTTGTCATTCTAAAACAAGCTATTTTCTCAAGCATACATATATTATGCTATTATTTTATATCTGAGTGGCTAAATATAATGTATTTTAAAGTTATTAAAATGGTTCATCCTCGATCAACCAGATTAGTCTAATTTTTATAATTTCAAATATATATTAGGTAATTATTTGATATCTTAATGATTAAATTATAATGTATTTTATAGGCAATTTTTTATTCGGTTTTCTATAAACTTTACTCCACCTCATCATATTACAAGAAATAATACTGTTTCACAAGGTAACAGGTACTCGAACTTGGTTCATAAGGCTGATTGTTGATTCGTTGCATCATCCATGCCGCTTTCCTGCTAAAATTCACTATCTTTATAACGTGTTTCCCAAAAAGAATATACAACCAAAAGCTATACACCTTACTACATTCTCAAATTTCATACCTCACCTTTCTCCGGCCAACTGGCCGGGGCCACGCTAGTTTATAAATAAAACCAACTCATACAAAATGAAAACAAGTTTGCTATTCATAGCAGAAAAGAAAGAAATCAAATTTGCTTCCTACAAAAAGAAAAAAACCAAGTTCGCCATGACCAGGGTCGATTCGGTCAATAGCCACCCCGTAATTAGAATCCAAACTCAAGTTTGCTGCAGACAGTCCAGACTCCAGATTTTCAATATACACCACCTCAGAGAGGGGCAAAATGGTAACATCATCTTAGCCACCGATTCGCACTATCTTTATTACTCGACGCAAAAATCGCCTACACTCCACGAACACGCGCCCGAGTCCAACATTTCACCGCTGCCGCTTCTTTACTCTTTCACTCATGGCGGAGCAGAATCCATTGAACCCACCAAATCCAGGCCACGACTCCCTCGTCGACGGCAATGTCCTGGCCGCCAAATCCTTCGCCCGGTGCGGCGTCAAGCACATGTTCGGCGTCGTCGGCATCCCGGTCACCTCCTTCGCCAATCGCGCCGTCTCATTCGGAGTCCGCTTCTTCGCCTTCCACAACGAGCAGTCGGCTGGCTACGCCGCCTCCGCCTACGGCTACCTCACCGGCCGCCCGGGCTTGCTGCTCACGGTTTCCGGCCCAGGTTGCGTCCACGGACTGGCCGGTTTGTCGAACGCCATGGCCAATACGTGGCCCATGGTTATGATCTCCGGCTCTTGCGACCAGAGCGACGCCGGCAGGGGAGATTTTCAGGAGCTCGATCAATTGGAAGCTGTGAAGCCCTTCTCCAAGTTCTCGGTAAGAGCGAAGGATATAAAAGACATACCTAATTGTGTTGTTCAGGTGCTCGATTGGGCTGTTTCCGGCCGCCCCGGTGGCTGCTACTTGGATCTCCCAACCGATGTGCTTCACCAGACTTTGACGGAATCGGAGGCCGAGGAATTGTTGGCTTCTGCGATAGATGGCGCCGACAGGAAATTGATTGGAACAGAGATTGCAAGGTCAGAAATTGAAAGAGCAGCGGAGTTGTTGAAAAAAGCCGAGCGGCCGTTAATTGTGTTTGGTAAAGGCGCGGCTTACGCAAGAGCGGAGACCGAGCTGAAGAAGCTGGTCGAGAGGACTGGAATCCCGTTCCTGCCGACGCCGATGGGAAAAGGTTTGCTCCCAGATACGCACGAGCTTGCAGCAAGTGCGGCGAGGTCGCTCGCAATCGGGAAATGCGACGTTGCGCTCGTGGTTGGGGCGAGGCTCAACTGGTTGCTGCATTTCGGGGAACCGCCCAAATGGTCCAAGGATGTGAAGTTCATATTGGTCGATGTGTCTAAGGACGAGATTGAGTTAAGAAAGCCCCACGTAGGTGTAGTTGGGGATGCCAAAAGGGCACTGGAGTTGCTCAATGTGCAGATCAAAGACGACCCTTTCTGCTTCGCGAGGAATCATCCGTGGGTGGAAGGGATATCCAAGAAGGCGAAGGATAATGTGTCGAGGATGGAGGCTCAGCTGGCGAAGGATGTGGTGCCGTTCAATTTCTTGACGCCGATGAGGATTATCAGAGATGCAATTTCGGGTATGGGGAGTCCTGCTCCGATTGTGGTTTCGGAAGGTGCTAATACAATGGATGTGGGGAGATCAGTGTTGGTTCAGAGTGAGCCAAGGACTCGATTGGATGCCGGGACTTGGGGGACAATGGGAGTTGGGTTGGGTTATTGCATTGCTGCTGCAGTTGCTGAGCCTGATCGGCTTGTGGTTGCAGTTGAAGGTGACTCCGGATTTGGGTTCAGTGCTATGGAAGTTGAGGTAGAAGCTCTCAGTCACCATTCATTTTCTCATTGCTTCTGGTTTCTTTGTGCGACCCTAGTATTTACCTTTGCTTCCTATCAAATGTGCTTGTCTCTGTGTTTATATGAAATGACATACTTGACTGGTGTAATTCAATATTGCTTGGAAAGTCTGTTTAGGAGTTTGATACGTGTTATTAGATTCATGTGCTTAATAACGCTATGATTTGTTTCTATAGTTACTGTGACTTGATAGCCCAGATGGTTGTGGAGTGACCTTGCAGAGATAAACCAGCCTTCTTGGCAAATGCTGGTTGCTCATATCTTAGGACATCATGTCCTCTGACATTCAGTTAACGAATTAATAATAAGAGGGATTGTGTGTTTTTTTTAATACTCTTTCTGCTTGCAGAGACACCATTAAGGGGTTCAATGAAAGTGAAAATAGAACATTTTCGCATTCGCATTCATTTTCTTGGAGTGTTGTTTGTGAACTTTGGTCAAGAAATTGTGCACCTAGCTCTTCTTTGCAATATATCTTTTGATCGTGCTAAGATGGTAGGTACCTCAAATGATTGATTTCTCCTTCTTGACATGGGCTAAGCTGCTGTAGATTTTGAGTTTCTCACATTTTCCCCTTGTCCGACTTCATAACTTGCGTATCTTGACTGCTGCTTGGACTTAAACATCTTGTGTCTTGATTATCTCCAGCTTGGACTTAAACATCTTGTGTCTTGATTATCTCCAGACATTGGTACGCTACCAGTTGCCTGTGGTGGTGATAGTTTTCAACAACGGCGGTGTATATGGAGGAGACAGGAGAAGCCCTGATGAAATAAAAGGCCCCTTCAAAGATGACCCGGCACCCACTTCCTTTGTCCCTGGAGCCGCCTATCATCTTCTAATTGAAGCCTTTGGGGGCAAAGGTTATCTTGTTGGAACCCCTGATGAACTCCGGTCTGCACTCACAGAATCTTTCTCTGCAAGAAAACCTGCAGTTATCAATGTCACAATAGATCCTTTTGCCGGTGCGGAAAGTGGGAGGATGCAGCACAAGAACTAAGGTATATAGCCTTCCCCCACCCTGTTTCTGTCTGTATTCCCTCTATTTTGTATCTGTGGACAAGCTGGCCTTTGTGTGTTCCCTTTCACTAATGCTGTAAAATTTCATCTGATGCTATATGTTCCCTGTTAGGTTCTTTTGTTTGTACGCAGTTTGGTGTTTCCGGGCGGTATGCCAACTAATTTGGTGGTTCAACGTGCAAGGTGGATGGAATATTAGCTTTGGTGGGTGTTTTCTGTAAGGTTTCTAAATACGCCCTTACTCCTTACGTTCGAAAGATTGATTCCTTGTTACACACAGCTGAACTCGTCTTCTTTGTCTTCTCCTCTCTCCGAGTTTACAAGTAACAGGATCGTCGGGGATAATATGTGTTTTGTTATTTGAATGTAACCATGTTCGGGATTAGATTATTTTTCACAGCATTGGCGTGTATTCACTATTTTTAGAAGAGCCTTGGTCTGGTTTGCTGCCTATCAGAGCTCATGAGAGCTAATAGAAGCTTGTTGGATCTTTGAGAGGTGTCCAAGTTAGCTCATGATATCTTAATGGAGCTAAATGGAGCTTGTTGTAAGCTAAAAAGACTAGGGTCGTTTAGTGGGGGCATTGTATTATATCATGAGTGTATTTTGTAGTCTCTATGGTGATACGCGATCTAGGGCGGTTAGTGTATTGACTATGAAGAATGTTCTCGCTAGGTGTGGAGGTTCGGTTTCCTGTTATCGGTTAACCGTTGGTTTTAACTGAAACCGACATATCTCCACCCCTAGTTCTCGCCATGATACTCAAAATCATTCGATTTGTTTGGATATTACGCCTGCTGCTATTTGTCGTGTGTTTTGCAACTCTGCAACTGTTTCTCACTGTTTAAAAGTTTTTTATGGGTGAATTACTGAATTGTATCTTATACATGAAAACCTCTAAGTAGAACGACTTGGCATTATCCATTATGAAAGAAAGGAAGTAGTCTTAAGATTTCCAAGTAGGTTCATCTTGTCCTCGTCATGATATTCAAGGCTAGTCGATATATTTGAATACCGTGCTTGCTACTATTTGTCGTGAGTTAAACTCTAAAATTGTGTCTCACTGTTTAAAAGTTTTCAATGAGTGAACTATATCTTTATACATGAAAACCTCTAAACATGAAAACCTTTAAGTAGAAGGACTTGGCATTATTCATTATAAAAGGAAGTAATCTTAGGATTTCCAGGTACGTTCTTCTTGTGCTCAATTCATTTCACACCTGCATAAAACTCTTACCAACCTCATTTAGAGCATCCACGTCAATACAATTGTAAAAGTAATTGCATTTGTATTCTTTATTGCCAACTCAATTTTTTTCAATCCACATCAAATCAATTTCATTCACCTACATCAATTAACTTGTAATTGCATATGTAATTAAATATTATATTTAAATGATACAAAATAATATAAAAAATAATATATTATTAAAAATCTCTATTTTTTGCAGGGCTTTTTGACTTGCATATGGAATTGCATTTGTTGCAAGCTTGTAAATATGCAATTGGTAGTCACATCAATGCAGTTGGTGTTGCAATTGCAAACAGCCATTACATGTCATCTTACAATTGAAAATGCAATACCAATGTGGATGTTCTTAGCGTCACATGCACGAGTATAATTCTATTAATGAAACTAGTGGAAGATCCATTTCTCGATAATGAAAATTTGGGCATTTTCAATTTATCATTGGTACATTTATTATGTACTAGTATCATTTAGTAGCTACTGGAGCTACCACGGATTGAGCTTGATTGCTATGAGGGCTCCCCCTAAGCATTGGCAAATTGGAATAATGATAGAACTGCCAAATTAATTGTCGAAAGCTAACCAACTTGATATCTAGCTAACAAAAATGTGATGTGGTTTGTCAAGATAATTGATTTCTGAAACGGGAGGAACAACAATAATAGCGCTATCCAAGCTTGGTCACCATTACGTGACCTTGTCACAGTGTAAATGGCCAAGAATGGAATACAGCCCATCCCTTCGATACTTTTTCCCCCGATCTTGTCTGCCTATCTTCTTCTGTGTCTTCACCATTATCTTGCTTTTTTAATCTTTTTGTCATACATTATTGTCGGGTAATTAATCAAAATGATCACAAAAGTTTGACATAATAATAAATTAATAAATGTTCTAAAACTTTAGAAACCAATCATTTCGTGTGTTTCCATTCATATTTCTAACCAAACTGCTGTTTAGGTGGTAGGTTTAAGTGTTGGTAATGTGTTTAATCTTAGTAATTTTTGCAGCGAGTCAGCAATCACCCTCTACATTTTTTGTTTTATCCCAAAATTATGTGGACAGTTTGAATGAGAATATAGATGCAAAGTGAAGAAATAACCGTTTGGATTATAAGGCAATACTTATAGGGTGGTGCAACAGTTCGGTCCGGTTCAAATTAATGAGAATCGCAATCCATTAGCGAAAGACATTTTAGGACCAAGGACCGGACCATCATTGCGTTCCGTCATTTGGTCCGGTTTGTTCCGGTCCAAATATCAGCTCGATCCATCATTTCTTTAGTAATTGTAAAATTCATATGAACTAAGAACCCGCTCGCATTATATTCGGTCCGGTGCGGTCCGATCTCGGACCAGTTCAAATTAATCTTTTTAGTATGTTTTAAATGTTTGTAACCACTTTATTACTAGTTAAAACCTACTCCAGAAAGTCTATCCCTGGATAAACGTGCATTCAATTAAGAGCAGCTGCTGCTGTCTCCTTATCTTCTAAGTCCCAATTTTAACATCCCCTGTCCTGTCCTTTAGTTATTTACTCTGTATTTCCCCCCACCACTCTGCCCCAATTTCCTGCCTGCCCACCACAGCTTTACGTTTCCAAAACGTTCACTCTCACAATTAATAGTCTCGTTCTCGATTCCCCACTTCCCACCGTCTTCCTCTTCCTCTCTCTATGCCCAGAGAAAAGCTCTGAAGTCTGAACCAGTTCCTTTTCGCCCCTGTTTTCCCACCCAGAGAAACAAACACCTGCTGGAAGTAGCATGGATCATTCTCCGTTGCTGGAGAAGCTACAGCAGCTACCTCCGTCACACGATGACGACGAAGTAGCACATCATCAGAACAATCCAGGGCGGAAGAAAATGGATGTCTTGCTTGACCAGCTCAAGAAGGTGACCCGAATGGCCGCTCCCATGGTCGTCGTCTCCGTCACCCAGTACCTCGTCCAGGTCGTCTCGCTCATGATGTCCGGACACCTCGGCGAGCTCTCCCTCTCCGGCGTCGCCATCGCCACTTCCTTCACCAACGTCACCGGCTTTGCCCTCCTGGTACATAAGTTATATGCATATCAATTCTTTCGCTAAGATTTCGAATAGCTGTCCCGAATTCAAGTCCCCCACCGGACGATCAACCGAACAAATTTCCAAATCAGAAACTAACTATTATTGTCCCCTCGCCAGTTCGGATTGGCAGGAGCGCTCGAAACGCTGTGCGGACAAGCGTACGGGGCGGAGCAGTACTGGAAATGCGGGACCTACACCTACGCCTCCATCATCTCCCTCGTCCCGATCTGCGTCCCAGTCTCGATCCTCTGGTACTACGTCGACGACATCCTCGTTTCGATCGGGCAGGACCCGGAGATCGCGAGCGTGGCCGGGCAGTACGCCGTCTGCTTGATCCCTGCTCTGTTCGGCGACGCTGTCTTGCAGCCGCTGAACCGGTACTTCCAGTCCCAAGGGCTGACGCTCCCGATGCTGCTGAGCTCCGTGGCCGCGCTCTGTGGTCACGTGCCGGTCTGTTGGGCTCTGGTGTACAAGTTTGGGCTCGGGAACGTTGGGGCCGCTCTGGCGATTGGGCTGGCCTACTGGTTCAATGCCGGGCTGCTGGTTCTGTACATGAGGTGGGCTGGTTCGTGCGAGAAGACGCGTGGGATGTGTTGGGATGATTTGGGGGCGAGTGTGACGGAGTTCTGGAGGTTCGCTGTCCCTTCTGCCGTCATGGTCTGGTTAGTATATTTCTAATACTCTGGGTAGACCGTAGTTCGGTATATATGATTAAAACCGGTCAGGATATCGCAGTTCTTAGGTTGAACCTAATTTGAATTTGTGCTATGCTTATATTGTAGTTTGGAATGGTGGACGTTTGAGCTGCTAGTCCTGCTGGCTGGATTGCTACCCGATGCAGCGCTTGAGACTTCGGTCCTTTCCATTTGGTAACCAATTTTCTCGGTTTGTTTTGGTTTATCAAAATTGCTAATTGAATGGTTAGTGATGACTAATTGTTGCTTTTTCTGATTCGACTTACAGCCTGACAACTACATCGCTTCACTACTATGTGCAATATGGAATTGGAGCGGCGGCCAGGTTAATTTTATACTATATCAAAAAATCAACCTATGTCGAAAAAAATTCCGGACTTTGAAATTACGAAAATGGACTAAAAATATGGGAGGAAAAAACTTGTGTCTCCAACAGCACTGGGGTGTCGAACGAGCTGGGGGCGGGGAATCCGGAGAAAGCCAAAGCAGTGATCCAATCCGCGGTGGGGATTTCGATTCTGGAGGCGGCAATCGTCAGCACCACGCTCTTCTGCTGCCGCAGCTTCTTCGGCTACGTTTTCAGCAACGAGAAGGCGGTGGTGGCGTACGTGGCCGACGTGGCTCCGCTGCTCTGTCTCTCCGTCGTCGTAGACAGCTTCCTCGCAGTACTCTCCGGTACGTGTAGTTACTTTGGTGAAATGTGTATAAAGATAGGAGCCTCTCTCCTGAGGGCATTGCCCTCTTAGGGTGACCGACTTTTGTGGGAGAGGGAGGACCTAACGGACACACACACCCGCGCGCGCCGTCCATCCGACCGGTTAGTTCGGTTGGGTGGGTGGGTCAACTTGTTGAGACTATATTTTTTTTTTGGAGAATTGGTTATCCTTTATCCTAGATAAATACGAGTTGGAAGAGGATAATCGATTAAAAGGAATGTTCGAAGGATAATCCAACATGATTTATCTTAACTTACTCGGTTTTAATTAAGGAGTAATTATCTTCTTAACTACCGTGACTTATTCCTCACGAAAGAGGAATATTCTGGGGGATTCGGCTCCTATAAATAGCCGACTCCTCAGACCCTCTAAACATACCACAACGAGTAGGAACACAATAGAGAGAGTGTTCATAGAGCTCCGGTTTTCGCACAAAACCGCCGAGCATACTAGCGGAGCTGCTTTAACCTGGAGACGACCGGTTGATAGTTTGTCGTGCGTATCGAGGGCATTGCCGCGAACGTCTTTAAGAGATCGACCTAGTCCGCGACTCAGCTCCAGATAGATTCGATAACCTCCGTTCTTGATTGTTGTTCCGTTTCTAACAAAATGTGGCATGCAGGAGTAGCGAGGGGGAGCGGGTGGCAGTACATAGGAGCGTATGTAAATCTAGGAGCGTACTACGGCGTCGGGATGCCGGTGGCGGTGCTGATGTGCTTCGTCTTCCATCTCGAAGGGAAAGGCCTGTGGGTTGGGATACTGACGGCATCGACTCTCCAAGCTGTTTTGCTTGCTTTCATCACTGCCTTCACCAATTGGGATAGACAGGTTCTCTGTTCCTTTCCGTCAAATCATCCCTGAATTTAGTCACTACTCTACTGATTAGCTATTAGTTAACAACTACTGTGTTGTTTTCTATTGCAGGCAGAGAAAGCCAGAGAGAGGATATTTGATGGGAATATAATTTTGCCAGCATAATTGAGGCGGGACAGGAAAAAAAAAAGGCATAAAAGACTAAAAGAGAGATGCTCAGAAATAATAGTGTCGATTGTCCGTGATGTGCAATTTTGATTAAACAAAGAATTAATGATGATGAAGAAGCCCCGCGGATCCAGACGAGGCGATCCTTGTGTTGTGCTTGCTTCTAATCACAGACCCAAAAGCAATATTATTCACAAGAAAAAATTGCTTCAGTTTGTTTCAGCTCGAATCAATTAGGCTTAAATATACAATTCAAAAAGTATAATATTAGATTATTGGATTACACGCACAATACAATCAAAGCATTCACCCAAGTATTTATATTTCCAGTATAAATTTGGCATGGACCTCTGCCTTTTAGTTTACATCTTTACCCAGGCAGCATGAGGATGATTTGATTTATGGGAAAATTGATTGGATTTTGAGTGAAAATCACTCAGAGCAATCAACTGGAACATGGTTCTAACAACTAGTTGGTTTCGATAGCCAGTTGTTGATAAATTTATTAGGATCGATGGATTGACGAAGATTTTCACTCCACTGTAAGGGAGGATCTTGATTCTCAAGTCGATTGACAAATATGTACTTTGATTATTTTCGAGTCGATTCAATCAACGGGTGTAGCACCGTGCTCGACGTGTATGGCAATATCATGTATGTTTTATTCAAAAAAAAAATTTTATAGTTCTAGCCAGTTAGGCTTAAGGTTGTTGGGATCATTTAATGGCTGCGCCTAAAACTTACTACACTAAATTAGGAAAAATATAACCAGTCTAGAACTATAGTATATAGTGACGATCAATGTGGTATTTCACGGGGTCTGTAGTCTGTACATATACTTCTACTATGAGCTATGGTTCTATCTAGCTAGTCGATTTAATGTTCAGTTATCGCTACTTCTAATTAAACAAAAGCAATCAAAGTAAGAAAATAGGTTAGTTCAAAGATTGGAAAAACACTTCGGGGTGGTAATCCCCTCACGGATTGAGTATTATCCAGACATGATCCGCACTAGGCAGAGTAACATTCGAGCGAAAGTAGCGTGGGGCGGACATGTGTACTACTTTCAATTGAACCTCTCCCAACAAATTAAGTTATTGTGACCAATAAGTTTTTGACATGGTATAAAAAGTGTACATGTGGGTTGGGTGATTCAACTCTAGTTGTTTTAGTCACCCGACCCGTACACTTCGATTTTGAAAACACTAAATCCAAACCCACCCAAAATATTAGAACTAGAGGTGGCAATTCACCAATCCAATCCACCAACCCATTAAAAATATTCACCTAATCCAATCCATTTAAATCCAATCCATTTGATCCAAATCCAATTGGATTGGTGGATTCATGGATTGATCCATGAATCCAAATGACAAATTACGGTTTGGTGCCTATACTTTTTATATTTTACATTTTGGTACTCAAAAATTAATTTTTATACGAAAATATCATTGAAACAATACGTTTTGGTACCTAAAATTTTTTATTATGACATTTTAGTACCTAAACTTTTCACATTTTACATATTGGTCCTTGGTTGAGGATGTCATTTGGATTCATGGATAATCCACCAATCCACGTGATCCAATCCATGAATCCACCAATCCATTGGATCCATGGATCCACCAATCCATGGATCAATCTATTTGCCACCTCTAATTAGAACCTTACGGTTTGTTTATAATTGGGTTGAGTCGGTGAACTATACATTTGAGTAAAAGTCCAACTCAACACGAAAAATGCAATTATTTTGCACCATAAAAAGATTATATAACCAATTACATGTCAAGTAAATAAACAGAAGTGAAAATCATCAAAATGCGTAGAAGTTGTGGTCCTTAACTCGTTGAAGTAGAGTTTTTTCAATCTATGTCTAATACTAGCTTTTTACCCGACCCGTTGGTCGGATGAATTTAGTTTTATTTATTATATTAATTTATTTTTTCATATTTTCAAATAATTTGGGATCATCTAAATAATTTATTAGTGGGTTGAAACTAATATTTTTGCAAATTATTGATTGTAACATTAGTTAGTTTATAAGTATTTGTATTGATCATGCTATCGCTTACTGTTGTCTATATATTTTTTAAATCTAAGAAAAAAATCACTTCCTATTGTTAGAATAAATTACTTAAAAAATATTTCTTCATAAAATTTGATATTATTCACTTATTTTTCTATTATATCCATGAAAATAAAATAATTAAGCATTGAAGTATTAATTATAAACTCCAAGGGATTTTCCCTATTAGTAATTTGGAGGGATAAAAATTTATCAAATAAAGGATTCAAATTTTATGGTCGACAACCATTAGGTACTAATTGAGAAAATACAAAATTATTAACTAATAATTCACTTTTAAATAATATATATCTCCAAAAGCAGTTGTGGTTGTTAATAGCTAACATTAATGTATACGGATAGTACAATTGTATTATAATGGACATATCTGAAATATTCCAATTATTTCTTCAAAATTTTAACTAAATAAGGCACTCTATAGTTCAAACATACAATCATTTGTTGTGAAAATTAAGTTTCTGAAAAAGATTCATGATTTTCGGAAATCAATATGGATTTTTTATAATTGATTTTGGTGTTGCCTTTGATATCTAAAAGTCAACACTTATAGATTTGTCTACTATGTCATTTGAAAGATTCTAAAAATTTAAAACAAATATGTACCACCAACAAATAAAAACTTTTTTTTCAAAAATTTGTGTGCCCATAAATTTGTTCTTAGCTTTGTGCTCGGCTTTTAGCTCGATAGTATAACATATGCTAAATTTACGACAGTCCTTGTGTCTGCCACCTATTTCATAGCATATTAGGTTTCGAGTATCCACAAATATTAGTACGCTTTCAACAATTATGTTTATAGTTACACGTATACTAACATTATGAAGTGAAAATTTACAAAAATAAATAACTATAATAAATAAAATTAATTAAAAAGAATACCATCCGTAAAGCTCAAGAATTATTAGTGAATTAGTTGGTAATCTATTATCCTCTTGCAAAAAAATGGACAATTACATTATTCTCATCGCTATTTTTGGAAGGTCAGATGATCAACAATAAAAGTCGGGGAATTTCAAGAAGATTCCCAAAGATGTTTCCCTCCCTCCAGGCAAATGATCGACTTTGCTTTTGCTAGTAGAGAATGGAGCTGTTATACCTGCATAAAACAATGTCTCTTGAAATAGTGTTTATTTTCAACAACTTGCACAATTCCAAATTGATTCATAGGTCAACGCGATCACATATTTTATTGACTTATTTGTTGATCATTATAATTAGAAGCAACAAATAAAAGGAAAAGCATAGTGATAAAGATGACTATTAATACCATAGACCGATAGACGCATCCCTCTTCGCTACTTTCTGTTGGCAACTATGGAAAAATAGAAACCTCTGGGCATTCGAGAGACTATTGGCGCCGACAACCCAGTTAGCCTACCAAATCCGGCAAATGCGAGTGCAGATTGATCAATCTTCCAGGAGGATTGGGCAGGTTCTCGGGGAGGCTACAGAGCGGGTGGAAAGGGGAAATAGAATAGGGTTTGGGATTTTCACAAAAAGGCTACAATTTCCCCTTTATTAGTTGTTCTGGGCATCGCCAACCAAAGTGAAAACGCGTCTCCGAGTGCCCAGGTGTCTAGATCAATCGCCCAGAGCTAGACTGGGCGATTTCCTCCTGCCCAGCTATTAATCGCGCCTAGGCGAGAGATTAATCGCGTCTTCTTGAACACTGAATAAAAGTGGACCAAACAAAGACATTACATCCAACTCATTTCAGTTCCATCTTAACACAGTATCAGAGGCATATACTATTATTATACAAATGATCTTACACTCTCAATTAGGAACTAAACGAAGGTTAAATGCTTGATTGGCAAACTAAATCGATGAACCTAGTGATCTTAAAGAAAAAATTAATGATCACATGATTTCTTGGACCAAACTACTAAAGGAAAAAAAGAAAAAAGAGACCGTACATTAGCATAAGAACTCAACAAATTACTTATAAGAACTAATGACATAAGGAAAATGTAAACTCAAACCGTTCTTCCGAAGGTCATGGATTAAATCATTAGTTGTCGATTACATAGCCTAAACTGCAAGTTATATCCAAAATAGAGGCAATTTAGAAACAAAAAAGTTAGATAAGAAAGCCGTGAAACACAGAAAAATTGAGTGAACAAAGTGGGAAGTATTGCTTTCAATTAAGCTTGATTATGTTGACATAAAGTAGGCACACATTGACGTTGGAAACCTAAACAAAAAGCTTAAAAAGTGGCAAGAGAATTCTTCCCTTGAGGTTCAAATATAACCTACCTATATGAGTAGAGCCAAGTAATTACCATGATTCCATTTTACACATACCATCTCACAACCAACTGCTGCTAATGCTCTGGTCCGTTCCAAACCTCACCTACTCATATCTCCAATACCATATCACGAAACTAAGAATTATACAAAACTAAAAGATCCAATAAGGAGAGTAACTTAGCATGGAACTTTGTGATGAGGGCAAATTCTATGGCCAGTATTAAGCTGTGCAAATTATATCACCTCTGCAAAGCTCACTACTTCCAGTAGTTTCTCACAGAACCAGCTACCGTCCTAATCCCTTCCTTCCTTCCTTCCCAGGGCAGAGTGTGAAAAATGGCGTCCATCTCCGCCAAAACCACAGCTTCTTCCTTCATCCATGCATCTCTCCGTCGCAACCCCTCTCTAGGGGTTTCCTCCGCCCCAGTTCTCGGTGAGTACTCTTGACGCCCCCCTCCCCTGAAATTCACAATTACCTCTGGCTTTTATCAATTCAGCTTGGGGGGAACCAAGAAATTGAATCGATTGGGTGATATGCAGGGCTGCCGTCGATGGCGAAGAGAGGGAGAGTGGTGAAGTGCTCGGCGGAAGGAAACGGAAGCAACGGCAGCGGGTGGGAGAAGAAGGGGATGATGAGCGCTTCGCTGATGGCGGCGGTGGCCGCAGCAGCTGCGTCGAGCCCAGCGGCGATGGATCCTCAACGGATGCGAGTAGCTGGAGCGATTTGTAGCGACCTTCTAGAGGCTGAAGCAGAGAAGAAAAAAGAAGCAGGGTTCGTGGCGGCGGGGGAGACGGTGGTGGCGGCGGCAGTAGTTGTGCTTCTCGCCGGAAGGGAAAGCCTCGATCGTCGACAACCTCTTCGCCACGGAGATCGTTCGCTGCACTCCCAAACGCGATCTCCTCAGTCGCAGCAGAAGCGGGCCGTCACTGCTTTCCGCCACTGACCACCAAAACGTCTGGTTGTCTTCCCATGAACTCAGCAACAGTCGGCCGTCAGCGCCTTCCTCCGCTGAACATGAAACCGTGACGCCCTCTTACCAGAATTTTCCGATGGAAACTGATTCTCCTCCTGCCCTGCGGGTAGGCGAAAGAATAACGTGGGAACCCAGTAGAAAAGGTGGTATTTCAGCCAAACGAAAATTAAATGAAAAATAAATAATAAGTAAATGATAACGTGGGAAACCAGGAGAAAAAGGTGGGTAGTGGACGATTCTTAGTTCTGCAATCTGGCGGGGAGTTCTATTTTTTTCCCGCTCAACACCCTGCCACATCAGCTTCCTAAAATCACTCTATGGACAGGAAAATTTGAATGGGGGTGGCAGTTTTACTTTTCAGCTATAAATTATACTGTTGATTTTTCATAAACATTTACTGAAATATTTTAAATAGGTCATTCATTATAAGCTAACACATCTATAATATATTATACTTCTAAAATTGTGCATAAAAAATGACAAAGTGTGAGACATATCCTCTATTAAATATATGGGCAAAATTTTAGTTGAATTATGCATCAGATTAGTACCATGAGAGAAAAATGTGATAAAAATATTAGGGGTGGAAGTTTGGATTGCGGGTTGTGGATAATCCGCAAACCGCACCAACCCGTACCTATTGTGGGTAACCATACCCACAAGTTGTGGGTAGTGGGTTGGGTATGGGTAGTAAAATAACGGTTTTTGTGGTTAGTGGTTATCCACTACCCACCGTGGTTAACCCATAAAATCCCCAATAACCACACTAATTATATTTATTTAGTGAATTAACTTTATAATATAATAATATGTGAAAAGTGTGAGGATAAAAATTAAAGTAGCCACCAAATAAAAAAGACACACCTAATAAGTTTTATGTAAGAATTTTTTAGTTTATAAAACACTATAATCGATAGAGTGGAGAATAATCAATTCATTAAAAGCGAACACCTTCTGTAACTTTTATCAGTATGTTTTTGCTTTTGTGTGAAAAAATACAAGATCATATTTAATTGTCATATTTCACCCCTAGTCGGAGAAATATGAAATCACAGCTCTCTGACACAAAAGTTGAATATCAAACTCAAAAAGAAAAAATCTTCACGTTGAGTAAGATCGATGTACAAAATTGTATCTCCACGAACAACACAAGTGTATATCACTATAGTCTAGTTACGAACAACAAATACGTTAGTGGCGCCTAGAACTCTATGCTTGCAAAGATGGATTTTTGCGGGTAATCACACCCAACCCGCACAAACCTACAGTGGGTAGTGGTTACCCACTAACCACTGCGGTGCGGGTTGTGGGTAGCATAATTGTAAATTTGTGGGTGTGGGTACCCGCAAAATGTGGGGCGGGTAACCACACCCACCCCAATTTCCATCCCTAAAAAATATCATAACTTTCTCACAAATATGTCTGTATACAATAAGAATACATTTTGAATACGGACATTTAGGACAATATTTTTTGTTGGTAGAAAAATGGGACGCTAAAAGGGTGCCCCTGTAGGACAATATTTGTAACACAGATTAAGCGGGTATTTATGACGTAACCCAAAACCCTGGCTCTACCTAAAAGAGATTGGTTTCTTAAAAGAAAACCCCCACCCTATCTTAAACCTTAATTTTAACAATAAATACGAGTAAGTTGAGTAGAGGTAACAATTTATAATCCAATCCAATCCAATCCATCCACATAAATATCTAACTAATGCAACTCATTTAAATTCAATTCATTTGATCCAAATCCGATTGGATTGGTGGATACATGGATAGAATTCATGAATCGTTGGCAAATTACAGTTTAGTACTTATATATTTTATATTTTACAATTTGGTACCTAAAATTTATTGTTTATACAAAAATGTCATTGGAAACTTACGTTTTAGTACCTAAAAATTTTATTATGACATTTTAGTACCTAAACTTTTAAAATTTACATATTGGTCCAAGACTTGGATGTCATTTGGATACATGGATCAATCCACCGGTCCATATGATCCAATCCATAAATTCACCAATCCATTTAATCCATGGATCTACCAATCCATTTGCCACCTAGAGTTGAGTTACAGTTCATTTTGCTCATCCCTATATGGTATTTGAGTCTTCATTTATTAGGAGGTCTTGTGTTCGAATTACAACAACACCATTTTTTAATAACATGAGTTTTGGACTTGTGCAAACTCTCAAGACGACATGAGTTTATTTTTGTTTGAGAAGCGTGTTAGTAAATGGTATAACATACATAATTGAGCAGCTCTCAACAAATTAATTATCGAGACCAACTAGTTCTTGAGATATACACATTACTTGTATGGTAGCATCATACCACATGTATTTTTATCACATTGCATTTTACATACTACACAAACACAAGCTTGAGCAAATACTGTAAAAATGTAATTTAGATTACTTTAATACAATATCTCACAAAAAAATGGTTCAATAACGATGGAACACAGTGGTGCATGTCATAAACCAACTGATGCCAATGACTCTAGTTGTTGAAAGATACACATGTATGGTACTTAACCACTTTCTTACACGCCCCCTCAAATGAAAACCAACTCATGAGCTTGAAGTTTGCACAGGCCCGTCAACACCATGTGTTTTAAGACAACAATTAATATTGGGGGTCATGAGGATTTGAACACATGACCTCAAGGACAAACCAACTCTTATATAAATTATAATGTCATAAACCAAATAGTTTCAATAGCTCGAATTGTTGGAAGAGACTCATATATGATACTAACCATTTCTTTACAGTGCACATAATAATAATAATAATAATTATTATTATTATTATTATTAATAGTATTATTATAAGTGACCACGGAGTTAAGTCGAAATTCCCATCCCTATTTCTACTAGGTGACCACGGAGTGAGCTTTGATTGCTATGAGAGCTCTCCCTAAGCGTTGACAATTTCGAAGAATGACAAAGCTGCCAAATTAAGCTGAAAGCTCACCAAACTATTATCTAAGCTAACAATAATGGGGTTGATTGCTTGATGTATTTTCGAAGGTAGACATTTGTGAAAATGTACCCAATTCCAAATGTATAGTTTGTGTAGCAATTTTTAGATGGTAGATTTGGTCTTATTGTTGTGGTTACCGTTTTACCCTTCAACTATGCATTTTTATTGCTTAATAGTGCCAGAATTACAGATAAACCCATCAAATGTATCACAATCATATTCATACTTAATCGAGTTTCAGGTATTAACAGTTATTCATGGATAATAATTTATTTTTGTAACTTCAATCAACATATTAATAATTTTACATATACTAACACTACGTAAGTGAAAATTTGCACAAATAAACTACTAGAACAAAGAAAATTAGTTGAAAGCAAAAAAATGTCATGAAAATATTATATATGTATGATATAAATATTTTAGGAAAATAATGAATTTTTTAAAAATAATTATACATATGCACGTGTAGAACCAGGCGGGTTCGGGTTGAACAGTGAAAAAACTATGGCCACCCATCACCCAATCACCCATAATATTCATATTCAAGTTTTACCCTATATCCATTAAAAATCCTTTGAATTCCAATTTTACCCTACCCGATTAGAATTCGACCGGATATCCACGTATAAGATTATTCTTGTACTCCCTAAACCCAACAAATTTATGTCCTCAAAAAAGAAACACCAGCAGAAGAGAATATTAGGACAAGCTGAAAGATCCTTTAAATTAACAAGTTTCAACCCTTGCATTGCATGGACCTAATAGCTTATAACAACCTCATTTTTCACAAGCTTAGATGTATTGTTGAGAATGCATGTATAGTATTATACATGTATTGTCGAATTTGATGCATTGTAGAATACAACGTTTGGTATGTGTGATTGTGTATGTCGCATCAGCTAAAAGCTGAGACAAAACAATCTCAACTCAACTATCTCAACAATCACAACTAAAAGTTGAGATATAACAATCACTCAAAATGAGTGATAGTTTCTGTCACATCACAGAAACAATCCATGTATTGTTTCTACTAAAAAACCAAAAAAACGATGCATTGTAAACAATACATGCATAATGACAATCTCAACAAAACTATCGCAACTTCCAAACGAACCCTTAATTACATAACCCATAATCCACTAAACGTGGTTGCCAACTAATTAACTTCCCACACCATTCTCTCTCTACCTCTTTTTTATTTATACCCAGAAAAAGCTCTGAGAAGGAAAACTAAGTACTAGTGGTGGAAGTAATATTATGGAGTCTCTGGAGCTGGAGAAGCTGCAACTGGTACCGGACGACGAAGTAAGAGAAACAAACACGATCAGCAGCAGAGGGAAAAGGGATTTGTTGGTGGAACAGCTCAAGAAGGTGACACAAATGGCAGCTCCCATGGTTGTGGTTTCAGTGTCCCAGTACCTCGTTCAGGTCGTTTCCTTAATGATGTCCGGACACCTCGGCGAGCTCTCACTCTCCGGCGTCGCCATCGCCACTTCCTTCACCAACGTCACCGGCTTCGCCCTCCTGGTATGTATATTTATGGTTCCTCCCGTTTCCCTTTTTCCCCCTTCCGGTAGAAATAATTATTATAGGAATAGTTTCCGGTACAAAATTCTTTTCTTTCCTATTTGTAATAGTACAAAACTTGATCTAATGGTTGTAATTTGTGAAGAAAAGATCTAATGGTCCTATTATAAAGGAGCAAGGAGGAAAATTAGTGGACAACTTACCGGATTCGGATTTTGGAGCAGCCCGCGGATTTCGAGCTAAGCTGTCAAAGCACTTTTTAAATTTATTGCGAAAACTTCAACAAACCATAGCTCATTTGTTTTCAAGGTTGTCAACCCGCAGGTTGATCCAGATCCGGTCGAGCTAGTGGGTCAAGGGTTAACGGGTTATCCATTTTAGCCCGGAAATATGGAAATAGTCATTATATTGTACTTATCATGATAAATTATATCAAATTTCATTTAACATATGAGTAATAACATATACATTACACCAAAGTAACATATCGTACTTAGATCCAACATATAGTGAAAATTCATACACACTTATATAACATCAATATTCAAATGTTCAACTAAGGATTCCAAAGATTGAGTTGGGCGAAAAGAAAAATAAAAAAATAGGCGCATTTCGCAAACCAATGAAAAAAGACACAATTTGAACTCCAACACGATACCTGTAGCAGTCGATCCGGCGGTGTGTGCGGCCCGCTTTTCTCACCGGATCAGGGTTAAAGTGGGTCGACCTACGGGTTGAGAACCTTATTTGTTTTAAATCGAATTTCAAAATTTTTGCATAGAAATAAAATACTACATATCTTTATGGAAGTCCTTACTTAAATTGTGTTGGGAATAATTTGTTTCATCTAAATCATTAAATGAGGGATGAGTTATTTTTATTATCAAAATAAATAGTTATTTTCACCAAAAAAAAATAATTTATTTATTCTCACTAGAAAGCGTGAGCCAAAAAAATAGTAATAATAAAACCATGAATATATTAAAGGGATAATAAGCGTTTTGTGCCCCTGTACTATTGCAAGTTAACAAACATGCCCATCTACTATTGTTTTGCACAAACATACCCTAGAACTATGAAAACGTAACAAAAGTAACCTTCCGTAAAGATCTCCGTTAATTAACCGTTAAATCACATGAAAAATGACTTTTTTTTTTACCCCTCACTTATTCCATAATTTTTTTAAATGCAGTTATTTAATTTGGTTTAATTTTTCTTTTCTCCCTTTCCTCCTGAACTCTTATCCGACGACCGGACATTCACCCCGACACCGGCGGCCCTCCTGAGATGTGACGACGATTCGGTCATTGGGTCCAACTTTTACCTGACCGTATCCAACCAAACTAATCCGCAAAATCTTCACCTCTAGACCTGAATTCTACGAGAAGGTGGAAGCCTACACGTTTGTCAAACATGGACGACCGTCTAAGCCGCAAGGGAGAGAAAGGGGCTCTCCATGGAAAAATAATCACCTCTACTTTCAATTATTTAGTGTTGATAATGGTTCAAAACTCTGTCAGAATACGTAATCAACTGCCGTTGGAATGAGTTACGAAGAAGCCAAACCATGTTCTAGCTTGAAGGTGAGCAGGTACTCTTCGCCGCCTAACCATTTCAGAAACTTCCATCCTCGGCTGGTAAAAAAAACCTAAAATTTAGCCTAATTTATTTTTTAATTCCGATTTTGAAGCATTTTGTATTTATAAATTTTGTTGTTTTGCTTAAGTTCAATTTTTTTTTTCTTGGCCACCTGTGTGGTCGTCTTCTGGAAAGGAGAACCAGAGAAGATTGGTGTGGGAGTATCATGCGTGGGGTAGGGGAGAACAGAATAATTAAAAACAAACTATGAAACTACCAAGTTTTTTTTTTTTTGTTGGGAAAAAAACAATTGAGACGTAAATTAGCCATTTATTGTTTTCTTTAACGATTATTTAATGAAAATTTGATGGAAGGGCGTATTTGTTATCTTTTCATTGTCAAAGGATATGTTTGTGTAAAATAATAATAGAAGAGTATGTTTGTTAACTTGCAATAATACACGAGCACAAAATGCTATTATCTCTATATTAAACTATTATTTGTTGCAGTTTGGATTGTCGGGAGCTCTTGAAACGCTGTGCGGGCAAGCGTACGGGGCAGAGCAGTACAAGAAATGCGGGACGTACACTTACTGTTCCATCATCTCCCTCCTTCCAGTCTGCATCCCAGTCTCGATCCTCTGGCGCTTCATGGACGACCTTCTAGTTTCAATCGGCCAAGACCCAGAGATCTCGAGGGTGGCCGCCCAATACGCCGTCAACTTGATCCCTGCTCTGTTCGGCGATGCTGTTCTGCAGCCACTGAATAGATACATGCAGTCCCAAGGGCGGACCCTCCCCATGCTCCTGAGCGCCGTGGCGGCGCTCTGTGGGCATGTCCCAATCTGCTGGGCTATGGTCTATAAGTTTGGGCTCGAGAACGTTGGGGCGGCTCTGGCTGTTGGGCTGGCGTACTGGTTCAATGCCGTTTTGCTGATTTTGTACGTGAGATGGGCTTCTTCGTGTGAGAAGACTCGTGGGATGTGTTGGAATGATTTTGGGCCCAGCGTGAGGGAGTTTTGGAGATTCGCTGTCCCTTCTGCCGTCATGGTCTGGTTAGTATAAATTTGGTTGAACCGGACTAACATAGTCAAACTGGTGCGAGGTTTGCACTGACCAAATCAATTTGGGGGTTGGAACGCGACCAAATCAAGCATTCTAATTCCAGAAGGGACACATCCATTTGATTTATTGGCGGTTGCATTTTCTTGGATAAAGACAACATTTCATATGGATAAAAACAACATTTCATGAAACAATGCATTGATTCAACCCCTATAAATGTATGTGTGGAGACGAATGATGCTAAACACGATCAAAGTGATCTTTTTCTTCTTCTGCATCTTCTTCCGGAAATTTTAAATTTTGCTTTAACGTTCTTAAGCCTAGAACCTAAAATGGTGATAGTTTTATCATCGGGAGAAATTTCCTGTGACCCAAGGTTTTGTAGACGACGATAATTTTCTTTTCAGAAGTGAACATAATTCACGACTCTATCACAATTCTAGTCTTCCGATTTCGAGCTATTGTACCTAGATACTCTCATTCATAAAGTCCCAACAGAGAATTCCTAATAGCATGTGTACTTATACCGTAGCCTGGAATGGTGGACTTTTGAGCTACTTGTCCTGCTGGCTGGATTGCTACCTGATGCAACGCTCCAGTCTTCAGTCCTTTCCATTTGGTAAAACCAGTTTCCTCAAATTCTTTTTTTTTTTTTGGGTTTTCCGAAATTGTCGATTGAGTGGTTATTAATTATAACTAATAGCTATTGCTTTTCTGATTCCACTTGCAGCGTTACAACTACTTCGCTTCACTACTATGTGCAATATGGCATAGGCGCTGCTGCCAGGTTTCATTACATGAATTGCTCTTTCTTTCTCCAAAAGTTAAATTTGAGTTTCGAATTACGCAAATGAGCTATATATAAAAAAAAAAAAAAAAACTGTGTTGCCGACAGCACCGGGGTGTCGAACGAGCTCGGGGCAGGGAATCCGGACAAAGCCAAAGCAGTGATCCAATCAGCAGTCGGGATTTCGACGCTCGAGGCAATCATCGTCAGCACCACACTGTTCTACTGCCGCGGATTCTTCGGCTACGTTTTCAGCAACGACGAGGCGGTGGTGGCGTACGTGGCCGATGTGGCTCCGCTGCTCTGTCTCTCCGTCGTCGTAGACAGCTTCCTCGCAGTACTCTCCGGTACGTCCGTTGCTTCGTAGACAGGACGACAATTAATCAATGAATCACATGTTTATCAATAATGAATCTTATATCGTTTTTTTCCGTATATGCCCGATTGCGTACTGGAAATGTGGGGATGCAGGAGTGGCGAGGGGGAGCGGGTGGCAGCACATAGGAGCGTACTACGGCGTCGGGATGCCGGTGGCGGTGCTGATGTGCTTCGTCCTCCATCTCGGAGGGAAAGGGCTGTGGGTTGGGATTCTGACCGCATCGACCCTCCAAGCTGTTTTGCTTGCTTTCATCACTGCCTTCACCAATTGGGATCGACAGGTCCTCTGTTTCTTTCCGTCAAATCCATGAATTTGATTAGTACTTACTATTGTGTTGTTTTTTATTGTTGATTCCGTGTTTTCATTATTGCTATATATATATTGCAGGCAGAGAAAGCAAGGGCAAGGATATTTGATGGCGGAAGTTGTTCGGGTCAAGGAAGCACAACCGAAGTGGAGGTGAAACTCATACAGTAGTAAAACTAATCATCTCCAAAGCTCAATAATCTGATATGCACTTATAAGACGATGATATATGGTTCTTGCGGTTGCAAGAATGGTCTTTCTGAGGATGATGGGCTTGTCCTTTTGTTGCTTGTCTTTTTCTCGTGCTTCTAATTAGGCCTTGTTGGTTTCTTTCAATCTTGATATCCAGTGGTATGAAATTCGTCATATCCTCGTGTGGATTTGATTCAATGGCTTCTTCATATCTTACTTCCGCATGGAGAACACCTATTCGTGGAAGAAGTGTTGTTGTTGTGAATAAGGTGGATCCTTCTTTCCCGTTTCATCAAGGAATGAAACTTTTCACATAAAAACAACAACTCACGTCTACAAGTAAAGCGTACAACGAGATAAAAAAATTATGAAAATAACTAAACTAAAATAACTTAAACACTCGTCATAATTCACAACAGCTTCACGTATGTCTCCAACAATGGTGCCAAAACTTGATCGTTTTCCAAGAGTTTGATGCTCTACTATTCTACTACACCTAATCAAGCCAAGTATAACTCGATTAGGTGGCGTAGTATAGTTGTGACGAGAGGTCATATTTCCTCATGATCGGGAAGACGCAATTGATCACCATAGCTAGGGAGAAGCTCAATCATTATTGATCGGAATGAACCCATAATCAGATAACTAGCCAACTCAATGGTCATGCAATCACTTAAAATTGCACTATTTGATTATAGCCCCTTCTTGACTTAAGTGAATGGTCGCCTACATTAGGTCAAGCCTTTAAATCATCACCCACATGCAATTAAGATATGTATAAAGCAATAAGCACATCAAATAGACAAGACATACTATAATTACAACCAAATCAACCATTATATACACAAACCCTAAGCTAGATTATGGGTTCTTACCCAAATATCTAAGATGTTACCTAATGAGTGTGGAAGAAGACCACGGGAAAATAGAGAAGAAATAAACACCTGGAATGTCTTTGATCCTTGAAGCAAAATTAGCTCCAAGCTGGAAGCTCCTGGTGCTAGCTAGCCGTGTGATTTTTGAGGTGACGCCTTTCTACAGTGAATTTCTTTGGACATAACGGCATGGGCTTTACAACCACTATCTTTTCTCGAGGTCATGAACTCATAGGCTGCAAATTCCCGCCCTCAATTTCTTCAAACACAAGTCAGATTCAGTCCTTAAGCCTCATTGTTTAGGGAAACTCTTAAGTTATTTTTATTGGTTGATAGTAGATTACGTAGTTAATGGAGGTTAGTAGTTAATAGGTAGTGGAGGTTAAAAGAGGTATTAACAAGGTTGTCAAACTGATTGAAGTCATTGAGCCGGTTAAGCAAAGGGTTTGAGACATAAAGGTCTGATCGAGGTCCGGCCGATTTGAGCCGTTGTAGACGTTTTCTGAATATATATATATAAATAAGGTAGTAATTAAAGATTTGAAGGGATTTGAGGATTTAAGCAGCTTTGAAGTCATGACGTTTTCTCACCTTGGTATGATTTGAGGGGATTTGTGGATTTAGCAGAGCAAACCTTTTTCCTTGAGGACAGTGATTCCAGGGGCGGAGCTACTCAGAGAGTAGGGTGGGCCCCGTCCCACCCGGCAATAGTCTCGGCCCCTAGGATCGTAAGAATATTTAGATAAAATTTGGATAAGTAGTGCTCGACCTATACATTATATTATATAACAATCATGTAGTCTATTGGTAGCTAAGGAAAACTTTTAGCCTAAAGTATACAAGTTCGATCCACAACAACCTCAATTTTGCTTTAACTTCTTTGGACTTTATTATATTCTCCTCCACAAGGTCCTGGAAAAAATCAACCTCTATTTAGTTCACTTGAAATTTTTAGCTCTTTTTACAAACTATATGATCTTTTTTTTTTATCTATGTCGGAATTAACATAAAGATCAGTGTCAAAGGAATTTATTTTGTTGATAGGTTGATTTGTCTTCTTCTAACTCTTCCAAATTTCTAAAGCTACATGTGATCGTGCATGTTTTCAGGTATAAAGATAGTGGAGAATAGATTGCGAAACAAAATAAATGATGAGTTTCTTGTTAATGATTTAGTTATTTATATTGAACGAAAGATAGCTAAAAATTTTAGTTCAGATGCTATTTTGAGAGATTTCAATGATCTCAAATAACGTTGTAGACTTTAAAAATAATTTTTTATTTACATTTATCTATTTTCGGCCCACCCGGTCTCAAAATCCTGGCTCCGTCCCTGAATGATTCTATCTACGCTATTCTTCAAAAATAGTAATTGACAGCTCCCGAGAGCTCTTGTCTTCCTTGCTATATGTTGTTTACATTGTTCTTATTACCAGTCTATACGTCATGACTTGAAAACATTCACTCTTCATGTTATCTGGCAAACGGGAATCAAGTCCAAACCTATTAATTGAGAAAAATATATCACAATCTAGTATAAAACTTTGTATCAAGTAATTGATTATGATAAGTGAGAAAATCATTCATCAGTAAGGTTCAAGGTATACAATTTAAACTCTCAATAGACTAATTCATATGACTGCTTTAATACTAAGAATTGAGTTTTATTTATCATGTTTTAATAATATCAATCCCAACTATAAAAAAAAGTCAACTATTAATTCCAAACAAATTGTATTTAACTATTTATCATGATAAATCATCGAAATATATATTTCAAAATATTCCGGCCAACCAACGGAGTATGTATAAACTAGTATTTTAGAATAGTTCTAGCGTCCGGATTGGATTTAACAAAATTGTTATACTCTCATTTTGCCTTTTGTCAAATTGAAGGGGCTCATCTCTATGGAGAAAATGGATGTTGAACCCGCAATCCAATTTCCTGTCTAGTATTTGGACAAGACACTTCAATGCACAATTGTCACATAATCACGGAAAATCGATGTTATCTCAATTCTCAACAATGAGATAATAAAACTATTCGTTGAAGTTCTTGAGAGAGAAGCAGAGCGCCACAGTCCGCCATGGTAGTATGCCCTTCTCCTCTTGCCACTGAAACCCGCTCCACTTCCTCCATGAATTCTTGCTGACTTTCTACCCAAAAAAAAAAAATTCTTGCTGACTTCAATTTCCCTCCTTACCTCCACAAAAACAAAACAAAAATGGCGCTCTGCCCGCCTTCTATTCTATCTTCTTGCCCAGCTCACCGGCTCAAGTTCAATCCTTTTCTTCTCACCAAGCACCGCCCTCTTCCCTCCACCCTCTCTAAATGCCGTCCTTCTCTCACAACCCTATCTCCCTGGCAATTCAACCGTCTCGGCCCAAGGTTCTTCGCAGGTTTTACTCTTTTCTCCTCCAGCCCTTTACATTGGATTGAAACTAGCTCCGAATTGCTGCTTACTGACATTCTATTAAGGGCAACAAGTCCTTGTCCTAGTCGGTATAGGATTTGTATTCCCTTGTTAGTATAAATACAAACTACTGTTTCGTTTCGTCCAAGTGTTTCCCTCGACGGTCATAAGGGCAAGCTTGCTTTTGGTTTTTCGTGCGAACGGTCTTCTAAACCGCCATGTCCGGCTCTTCTTCTATTAGTTCTGGTGATCGAGGGAACTCGACCAACGAGCCGCGGATAATTACGATGAATGCAGCTGGTATTAGTTCCCCTACTAGATAATGCAGTGCCCATGTAGTGAAATTTTGGATTTTCTTGAACTGGGTCATCTTAGTCTTGCGAGCTGTGTTCTGAATTTCAGCTGCAGTAGCTGCACCGGAAAATGGCGTGTTTACTTCTCCAGAGTTGGCAAAGTCGTTTGATTTTTCTGCGGAGGAACGAATTTATAATTGGTATTTTGCCCCCCTTGATCAAACCCCTCTCAACTGTTCTCTGTCTCTCTGCCTTCTTGTTTAGACACTGCTGTGCACATCCAAGTATTGGTGTGAATGAGATGAAAGGCCATGACCCTATTGAAACGACCTTGTTAATTTCCTCTATAAACTGAATTTATGATAGCAATTGTAGGATGCAGAAGATTGGTTATTACTGATGACTTGGTAGTTGATGCTCTGAGGAGTTGTCCATTATGATGCATTTGATTTCTTGCTGCTGTGTGTTTTCTGTGTTTCGACGACCCACATGCTTTTTTGTTTTGTTCCGAGGGCTTCCTTATGCCTTTCTTCACATGATTTTGGCATTGTTACTGGATATTAGGTGGGAATCACAAGGGTACTTCAGGCCATCCTTTGATCGGGGAACTGATCCGTATGTGATATCAATGCCACCTCCCAATGTTACTGGGTATCTCCATATGGGGCATGCCATCTTCGTCACTCTTGACGTTCTTATGCTGAATCTAAATGCTTGAGTGTTGCTCCCTAATTCATCCTGCGAATTTATATATTTCAATGGCAGGCGATAGTATCGCCGCGATACTATCGCTTATTTGAAAATTTTCTCATGATCTTGGTTCTACACTTTGGGCCACCATGAATTCGGTTCATATTGTCTCTATTCATTGAGTATATAACTTGCCAGTATCCATTTTTTTGAATTTACTTTGACCAGTGTTCTCATTTGAAGGATTTATGATTTTGAGAATTAATTAGCAGACAAGAACATATGATGTTGTTAAGTTGAAATCGATTTCAGAAAAGGGTTTTGCAGAGTCACCTACCAGATGATTATAGGCCAAATCTGGATGTGTTCTTTGAGATATATCAACCTTTTAGGTCCCCAGTTGCTTGCTTTCTATGTCAATAGGGAAAATAATTTTTGTTTCGCTTTCTCTTTTCTTGAAGCTTTACCATTAGCTACTGCAAACATGTAGGGGCAATCATCTAGTCTTTTCTTCGTGTGAATCTTTTTCATTTCTCCCTATTGTTCACATACATCGTAGCAGAATTCCATTTCCCTTGCTGGAATTCCAAGTTTGTCTTTTCTAGTGTTGTTTAACATTGTGCATATTTTGGTTTACTAGGATTTAGTTAATACTTGTTTTTTAATACTTTTCGCTAGGATATCATGGTGAGATACCATCGAATGAAAGGAAGACCAACATTGTGGATTCCTGGGACAGATCATGCTGGGATTGCAACTCAGGTTTGGCTCTGATTAAAAAGTTATGCCTCTAGGTCTGTGTTAGACTAGCTGTGTAGTGCTCAATTTATTGACAAGATTGGATGTTTCCCCATCTATATCAGTTGCTCTCTTCAATAATCATCCTATTCCATGAGGAATTATAACCTGTCATGCCTTATCTATTTCTTGTACATGAAATTCTCAGTGATAGTGCCAAAATGTGGTGGGCATTGATTTATATGGAGTGTCACGAGTAAAAATGATATATGGACTTTTCTTTTGAAATGATGGCCATAATTTACAGCTGGTTGTAGAGAAAATGCTTCAAAGTGAAGGGATGAAGAGGACTGAAATGGGGAGAGATAATTTCATAAACCGTGTGTGGGAGTGGAAAGAAAAGTAAATTTCTTATCTTGTGCTACTTACGTTTATGGAAAGCACCTTCCAAATTTCTTTGTTATTCTTCTTTGGCAGTGGTTCTTCTTTTAAGTGCTTTACCTTGATTGTTGACATGGTGCTGGATGCTATTTCATCTATGTTTACGTCAGGCATGGTGCAAGAATAACAAATCAGATTAAAAGATTAGGAGCTTCCTGCGATTGGACCAGAGAGCACTTTACTCTTGACGAGCAGCTAAGTCGTAAGATAAATTTGGGACTGTAATTATTATATGTATGATATGTACAAATTCTGCAATTGCCTTATGATATCTTTGACCTTTTAAATTTGAAGGAGCTGTGATAGAGGCTTTTATCAAGCTTCATGACAAAGGCCTAATCTACCAAGGTAGAAGCATTATTTCTGTTTCATATGTAGCCTTGCTTGTAATGAACATGTTATGTGAATAATATCTTTTGAGGATTTTTGAGGTTAGCGTCAAATTTTTTCCTTTATTCCAAAGATTTGTTGTTTATTGTCTATACTTCAATGATGTACGCATGTGTTAAAAGAAAATCAGGCCATGCTTTAGACTGTTGACCTGGTGATTCTTTTGTACACTTCTTGATGATGGAAAAATGCTGTCATTTTCCTTCCAAGAATAGGCTTGCATTCCTCTTTAAAAAAATTTCTTTGGTCCTTATGTAGGGCTGGTAATGAAAATTCAGGTTGTTTTATTCTATCTTATTTTTTATCATCCGAATATGGAAAGGAAGAGGAAGGCTGTTTCTTGTCTAAGTGTAGCCTGTAGAGGGACCTGTCTCTTCTTTTACGTTGCTTCTATGCCTCTTTTAGTGTTGCTGAGTTGATTGAGAGTCTTGCTATAATTTTTTTTGTTTTTGTTTTATGGGAATAAGTAGTTGAAAGATTGGCCCTTGCTTTCAGGTTCTTACCTGGTAAACTGGTCCCCTAATTTACAGACTGCAGTTTCTGACTTGGTAAGCTTCATTCTGTCACAAGTGTAATCGTCCCTGATTTCTCGACCTGTATAAAGTTTCCTTTTTGTGGTCAGGAAGTTGAATATTCTGAAGAACCTGGTACTCTGTATCACATCAAGTATCGTGTTGCTGGAGGTACAAGGTAGATGCGACTTTTCAGAGTTCTTGTCTCTTCGTTCAAATCCACATTTTCTTTCAGTAGCGTTTCCTTTATGGTTGGTTCGTTTTAAAACTGCCCCTGAGAAGGGCTATAGTTACAATGTGGTAGATATATGAAATTAAGATGACTTCGAATTAAATGATAGTTTATTGGGAAAGATTTATATTGCCAAAATTTCAGAAAATGAAAAGTGTTATTTTATTTTTGGATTGTCATGTTTGAAACCCGTTTACTTCCAAGGCTCTGTAATTCATTAACTTTGACGGCTACTTGATGAAATCTTGCAGCGTTTTGCGTTACTTTCTTGATAGGGTTTCCCTTTCTTTGACCAAGCAGGATTGTTTGCATAACCTCAGTAACCTGTTTGTATGATGTCTTAATCCCTTTTCTTTCTAGGAGCGACTTCTTAACAGTAGCAACAACTCGCCCTGAGACTTTATTTGGTGATGTTGCTATCGCAGTGAATCCAGATGTAGGTGATTTTGCAAGTTTAATTTTATATTTTTTAGTTTCAAATTGGTGCAGAGACTAATGCATATGTTTGCAGGATGATCGCTATTCTAAATATATTGGAAAGATGGCAATTGTACCCATGACATATGGTCGCCATGTACCTATAATCTCTGATAAGGTAAAATATGATATGTATTATTTCTTCTTATTCAGTTCTAGCATATGCTAAGTCCTCTGGTATTTCGTAGCGAAGGAGAAGGTTAGACAACGTGGTAGTTATGGTACATGTTAAGTTCTTCCATAGCTTAGTTGACCAAATATAGGAAGGGGAGAAGTTGAAGCATTATCCTTTCAGTGTTTTAGGTGCATGGGGAAAGTCTATGCCGGCTTAACCTTGTACGGTTGCTGTTTCATTGTTATGAAGTATTTTATTGAAGCAATGATCTGTCACTTTAACTTGTGGTGACGCTTTTATGCTGTTGTGTCTCAAAGATTCGACTTACTTAAGTATAATCTTGGTGACACAAAATGAAATAATTGAACAACGATTTTTTTACTGTTCGCTTAATAAATTATTTGTGGCTGGTTTCATGGGAACAATATGGAAAACTAAGTTGGGGTATTTGATGAGAAACCCTAGAGTTGAAGTCTCCCATACAATCCATGTCGAGGCATATCCATGTCTATGTTTTCTAGGTTTTATTCACTTTATTCAAGAACCATACTTTTCGTGGGTTTTCCTCTTACCTTTCTTGTTCTAACTGATGCCTGGTAATGGCTAAAACGCCACATTGTGCAATCTATTTCCCATCCAGAAAACTACATAAGGAACTCTTACATGCGGTGGTGGATTTTTTGTTTATTGCTTATGAAACTAACACAATCCATTTTGCCAGTATGTTGATAAGGAATTTGGGACTGGTGTATTGAAGATAAGCCCCGGACATGATCATAATGATTATACTCTTGCTCGAAAGCTTGGTCTCCCAATACTTAATGTGATGAATAAGGATGGGACTCTCAATGATGTTGCTGGATTGTACTGGTAGACCTTCTAAACAATTTTCTTCACTTGGTTTGCTTCGTGGTATTATGTCTGTGTAAATGTGACTGACAAATTTCTATCACTGAATTGATTGTTGGAATGTTAGTGGTCTTGATCGATTTGAAGTACGAAAGCAACTATGGTCGGATCTTGAGGAGACAGGCTTAGCTGTGAAAAAGGAGCCGCATACCCTAAGAGTGCCTCGATCACAGCGAGGTGGAGAGGTGAGTAGACATATATGCTTTCCATGATTTCTGAATATAAGGATTTTCGTCCACAGAATATGTGATCATGGTAGTTTTCTGATTGTGTTACTAGATAATAGAGCCCTTGGTAAGTAAGCAGTGGTTTGTGAATATGGAATCCCTGGCTAAAAAGGCCCTTCATGCAGTTCATAAAGGAGAGATAACCGTAATGCCTGAAAGATTTGAAAAGGTATGTGAAGTTCGAACTTACCTTTGCTCATATTGTCTACCTCTGCGGCTCCGCCCCTGAATGCTTATCATTAGGTTGTTTATAATTTCTGTGCATATTTGCTAAAATTGTCCCTGAAGCTGTTGTGCGCCTCTTCCACTTAGTGATAAATTTGCCTTTTCCTGTGAATTTTTTGTAATTTTCTGGCCTGTATTGACACTGATGTGAACTATGTAAACCCTTAATACCTTAACTTTTGGTATTTACCAAATCCGCCTACTTTTCATCTAGGCACATTCATACCCTCCTGATGCTCACTGTCTAGTGCTTACTTATTCTTCTGCCACTATTCCAGATTTATAATCATTGGCTATCAAACATTAAGGATTGGTGCATAAGCAGACAGCTTTGGTGGGGACACCGGATACCTGTTTGGTACATTGCAGGGAAAAGTGGTGAAAATGACTATATAGTTGCTCATAATGAAGTCGAAGCCCTAGGGAAAGCTCGTGGAAAATATGGAGAAGATGTGGAAATATATCAAGATTCAGATGTTCTTGACACATGGTTTTCAAGGTATATGATTTCAAGTTTCCATCTGCTTATGGTACTGGTAAATAAAAGTTAAGCGGGCAAAGGGAAAATCACTAACCCATGCAGCTTCTTCATACTATTCTCTGTAACAATCATTTGGCAAACGACCCCAACTGACTTGTTTTTTTGCCATAGGCAAACAAGTCATTTGGCACCAAATGACTCATAGAAAGCCTCAGGCAAACGACCCCCATATGATTTCTCAGAAGGGAAGTGGTGTAGCTAAATTTTATGTTTTTCAAGCTGAATTTAATGTCAACCCTCTCAGCTTGATTAAGTTCCACAAGCAGTATAATCTTGAAGAATTATTGTATTTATTCTTCACAGCTCTGCTGCATATCTTTTTATTGGATGCGGTTTGATTTTTAGGGGAGTTGCCAACTTTGATTAGCTGTTTACCACACTCTAGCAAATGGGTTCAATTGCTTAGTATGGAGCTTAAAAGCAGGCTTAAATAGGATGATGCCGAATTTTTTTGGTTCTGCAAATAATTTTTTTCCTGATGAAGGTGATGCACTGATGTCTCATACCTTTTAATTTTTATCCTCTGTCTGCAGTGCTTTGTGGCCCTTTAGCACTCTTGGATGGCCTGATGAATCATCAGAAGATTTTAAGAGGTTCTACCCAACAACAATGCTTGAAACTGGGTACGTATTTGATATTTCCTCAGCATCATTGTTCTATGGCTATTCCCCTTGTTTATTCTCTTCCGATTGACTTCACACATAATGTATGATCTGGCATGCTGATGTCAGTTACTATAAAGTATCTGTAGTTCTTAGTGGGGATCGACTAGTTAATTGGGCTAGTATTGAAGGTGAATCCTTTGATTTTGAATGCTATTACTGTTTCCCTTGAACAGGCATGATATTTTGTTCTTCTGGGTAGCAAGGATGGTCATGATGGGAATTGAGCTTACCGGGAAAGTTCCATTTTCAAATATTTATCTTCATGGACTTATTCGGGATGCACAAGTGAGTTTGAGCTTGTTTTGTTTGGTGTTGACTCTTTCAGATTACTAAACACAGCTATTTTTCTATTTCAGGGGCGAAAAATGTCTAAAACACTAGGGAATGTAATAGATCCTCTGGATACAATCAAGGAGTATGGTACTGATGCTTTGCGATTCACTCTTGCGCTGGGAACCGCTGGCCAGGTTCTGTTGCCTTATATAACCTTTAGTGGCTGCATCTAACTGCATGGCTCTGCATCAGGGAGATGAATGTTATGATGCCATCAATCTGCCTAATTTTGTTTATTATGATTCTTACCATGGATGTTCGCATTTTCATCCAGGATCTTAATTTATCAATGGAAAGGTTGACTGCTAATAAAGCATTCACTAATAAACTATGGAATGCGGGTAAGTTTGTGTTACAAAACTTGCCTAGCCAAACTGATGCATCAGCTTGTGCAGCAATACTGGCTCATAAGGTTTGTTGATATATTTGGGCTTTGGAGAATACAGTTCTTTCTAATAAATGTGAAATAACTGGTTCTGTAAACTAAAGCTCCCTGATGCGATTTTCAGTTTGATGTAGAGGAGTCAGTTCTCAGGCTACCTTTACCTGAATGTTGGGTGGTAAGAAATATAGCTTTCGTTCATTTCCTTTGCTGTGTTCATCATATTCTATCCAAAAGCTAATTGAAGTTTTAGGTCTCAGAACTTCATGAGCTCATTGACACAGTCACTGCAAGCTATGACAAATATTTCTTTGGAGATGTCGGAAGAGAAATCTATGATTTCTTTTGGAGTGATTTCGCTGATTGGTATGTAGAATCCATCTATATCTCAGAACATGCGTACAATGTGTATATACTGTCTGAAAGACATGCTTGCCTTGGGCTGTGCCCTCCCTCAATTTTCCAGAGAACATCTACTGTTGTTCCTTGCACTACTCTTTTCTTACCTCTCAGAAGGAAAAACTATTAAGGCTAAATGAGACTTGGGAGTCTAGAGTACCATTAGAGTGAAGGTTGTAACTTGACTATCTTAACTAGGAAGTACTTGATAGGCTTCTTAATCATGGCCTTTACCAAAATGTGGTAACATGAAATGGTATGCTCAAATAAGCAGATGTTAAGGGAAGTCAATAGGGTTCAAATCAACAAACAATTCCTGTGAGTTGCCAATCAGAAAGAAACATAATTGGGTTGCTAAGCATTATGTCTTCTTTAAGAACATTTCATAGCTTCGATGTTGACTGCTGGCTAACTTCTCACCAGGTACATCGAAGCCAGCAAAGCTCGCTTATACCAGTCGGGAGGAGATTCAACCGCTTCTCTGGCACAAGCTGTTCTATTATATGTGTTTGAAAATATATTGAAGCTGCTGCATCCTTTTATGCCCTTTGTTACTGAAGAACTTTGGCAGGTACTGAGTTTTAAACTAAATCATGACTCTGGTATAGCTCTGTCAGAAACACAATTATATATAGTTTCTATTATTATATTAGGTAGGATAATTATAATTATGGTTAGTAGAGATTTAGTCGGATTAGGATTATCATTAGGGTTTTCTCGTATTATCCCTATAAATATGTACTTTGGGTTTAGGTCATAGGGAATCAAGAAGAATATTAGCAAAGTCTCCTAAACCCTAATCTCTCCTCTCAACTCCTAATTTCTCGTCTCATCCTAGTCCAAGGCCTCGGCCGATTCCCAATTCTATTCTATCTCATCTAAATCCCTAATTCTTTCTCTCAACCCCTAAATCCCTAATTATCACGAGTGCCGAAGATCAGTATCGAGAATCCCTAGAAGCGTGGTTCTCACAGTGGTATCAGAGCCCGGTTGCAGGCACTCGTACCAGAACCATGTCGAGACTCGAAGAGTTCGTGGTCAGCGAACTCACAAAGATGTTGAAGTCGAAGCTGGAAGCGCTGTGGAAGAACGAGGTTGCCTCGTCCATGACGCTGTCCAGAAACAGAGCACAGGCAGCCCCATCCAAAGCCGCAGCCGCCGCGTCGATGGAGCCGGCGAAGGAAGAAGCGGCAGATCCGCCTACTTGTCGCGGAAATAGCTCGACGCCGGATGGCGAATTGAAGAAGAGGAAGCCGATGGAGGTCGAGCCACCATCGGAATTTGAGGCGGAGATGAGGATGCAGATGGCGGGGGACGAGTGCAATAAGGAAGCGGTGCTGGTTGCTAGTATCATAGCGCCGCCGCCAAAGGATGCGAGGAAAGAAGCAGTGATCCCACCGCCGGACGGTGCTGCCGCTTCTCCAAAGCAGGTGGATTCGGATGCGACAGGTAAGGAAGAAGAACCGGCAGTGAGTTCCGATGCAGCAAAGGATTTCCTAAATCCCGTCCTTCCACCGCCGAGGAAACCGCCAGAGGAACAATCATCATCGACCATGGCCCTCGACGCCAACGGACGAGAAGAAGCAGGACCGGGAACGCGCAAACTGCTGGACCAGTCGAAATCACGAGTCCAGCCGCCGGCCCCAGCCTTGACGACATCCGACAAGAAGATGGAGACTAGCGCCAATGTCGATCGCCGACCCGAAGTGGAGACGGAGCAGATTCGATGGGATTCTGCGTTGGCGGCACGGCAGATGCGATCTGCTGGAACTGCAGTCAAGGCGCCGAAGGAGAAGAAGGCGAGGGAGTCGCCACTGGTCGAGAAGAAGAAGGAATCGTCAGAGTCGAGAACGATGGGGAAGAAGAAGATGGAAGTCGAAGCTTCGAGATCGCCTTCCTCATGCCAGGTGGGTCACTCGACGCCGGAGGACAAGGCGGGCAAGAGGGCGCTCGAACTCGAGCCACAGTCGGAGAAGAAGAAGAAGAAACCGCCGGAGAATGAGGCGAAGCAGCTGCCGCCGAAGGAAAAGATGGCGGCGGGGCCGGAAGGGCCGTCGTGCCGTCGGCGGAATGGCCCGTCGCGGGGGAACGAGAAGAAGAAGACGGATTCGATGGCGACCGAAGAGAGGGAGCAGAAGACGGCGGCGGCGGCTACGGGCTGGCCGCCGTGCATCCGGTTGGGCTGGTCGCCGCCGGGAAAGGAACGTGAGGGGAAGGTTGAAGTCGGCGGCGGCGCTCTGTTTCTGTTCGAGCCGCTGCGTCTCCCTTCCTTCAATGAAACCCTAGGCCGCCGAAGCTTGGAGTGGGTCGGGTTCTCATCGGGCCAAAGTGACGGGTTGGTTGGGCCAGGAATGAGAGAAGAGCCCAATTACCTTGGTCATAAGCTGCAGCGGGTGAAGAGGAGTGTTGAGCCCTTTTTGGGCCGAGTACTATTGGCCCAATCAGGTGGGCAGAAGAGTAAGCTAGCTGGGCTCGTTTTGTGCCATATGAATCAGCAGAAAAAGCCATTTCGCGGGCCGCAAATAAAAAAGAAGTGGGCCGAGAAAGAGTTTGATAGTGGCCTGAACAAGAAAGGTGGAATTTGGGTACAAAGGAATCATGGGCTGAGTTATAAAGAGGAACCAAACATGAAGGAGGAAGGAAATGGGCCCAACATGGGTTGTGTGTTAAAGGAAGCAAGTTTAGGTGGAGTTCTTGGGTTGGTCTGTGGGCTTCCCAATGAGCCAAGCCCAAATGAAATTGGAAGGAAGATAAAGAGGTTTAATATTGGGTTGGGCTCCAGCTCTTTATTGCAACCAATTGTGGGTCAAAGAGGAGAAGGTTGGGTTGTATTCCCCACCAAGCTCATAGAGGAATTTATGGAGCATTTCATTGAAGATCTCAAGGTGGGTAATGATGATGGACAAAATGAAGAACTATCCTCCGATTCTTATTTCGTTGATTTCGAAAAGGAAAAGGGCGGATTGTTCGGCTATGAAGAACGTGACACATGTCACGTTGGTGGAGAAAAGACAAGGAAAGTAGGAGTTGCGCTAGAAGAGTTCATTCAAGGGATCGAGCGCAATTGGAAACGAAGAAAGCGGAAGGTCAAGGAGGTAGAAGTCAACTACAACCTTGAGGTCAAGGTTGTTCTCAAGGGGGATGGATTGTCAGAAACACAATTATATATAGTTTCTATTATTATATTAGGTAGGATAATTATAATTATGGTTAGTAGAGATTTAGTCGGATTAGGATTATCATTAGGGTTTTCTCGTATTATCCCTATAAATATGTACTTTGGGTTTAGGTCATAGGGAATCAAGAAGAATATTAGCAAAGTCTCCTAAACCCTAATCTCTCCTCTCAACTCCTAATTTCTCGTCTCATCCTAGTCCAAGGCCTCGGCCGATTCCCAATTCTATTCTATCTCATCTAAATCCCTAATTCTTTCTCTCAACCCCTAAATCCCTAATTATCACGAGTGCCGAAGATCAGTATCGAGAATCCCTAGAAGCGTGGTTCTCACAAGCTCATTCCAGGCTTCTTTTTATAATGATGAAAGATGTAACCATTGCCTCCCTTGTCCCAGTTGGAGATAAAGCAACTCTATTAATTATTTTGTGGTTTGAATTTGGTCACAGGCTCTCCCTAACTGGAAAGAAGCTCTAATAATTTCATCATGGCCCCAGACTTCCCTTCCACGGCACGCTAACTCGATAAGGCAATTCGAAAACTTCCAAGCTTTAGTGAGTCTGGCACTCTTGTTAACTGGATACAGTCATTGGTCCTATTTCTACATTCTCTAGATGTTACTGTATTTCAAACTGTTTTAATTAGCTTTTAATTAATGCCTTAGACTAGAGCAATCCGAAATGCTCGAGCAGAATATTCCGTAGAGCCAGCCAAGCGCATTTCTGCATCAATAGTTGCCAGCAAAGACGTCGTCCAGTATATCTCTGTAAGTATCCCTACAATCATTGTCTCTTCTGCAAACTTAATGTATCTTGAGACCAGACTAGCAGCTTGACTTAATGTCCAAAACTTAAAGTCATGACTTCACTTTCTGAACTTGCTGCAGAATGAGAAGGAAGTGTTGGCCCTTCTATCCCGGCTAGACGTACAGAACGTCCAGTTCGCCACTTGCCCTCCAGAGGAGGCGAACAAGTGCGTGCACCTTGTTGCAAGCGAAGGACTGGAAGCGTATCTCCCACTTGCTGACATGGTCGATATATCTGCTGAAGTGGATCGCCTTGGCAAGCGGCTAGCCAAGATGGAGACCGAGTACGAGGGTCTCGTACCTCGCCTTGGTTCGCCCAAGTTCGTGGAGAAGGCTCCAGAGGACGTGGTCCGTGGGGTTAGGGAGAAAGCAGCAGAGGCAGAAGAGAAGATCAAGCTGACGAAGAACCGGTTGGAGTTTCTGAGATCCTCTGCTTTGGTATCACAGTAGGTCCCTCTCCTATTCAGTTAGTAGTTAAAAAATCGTGGTCGTTGTTAAGACTTCCATAATTTTTGCTCCGTTGAAACACAAAACACTGAAGAGTGCGGATCTGGTGACTAAGGGGGGTGCTTAGTCACTTGACTAAGCCCCTCCTAGCCATTAGATCTGGACACTTCAATCCAATGGTTAAAAAGTGGGAAGGGCTATTTAATTAATAGCAAGGGTAGTTTGGGTATTATGAAAAATTACGAAGTATACAAACCGGATTTACAATCAGTACAAACCATACAAACATACGAACAATACAAACTAGAGCGACAAAACATACAAACATTACAAACGTATGAACTGTACAAACAATACAAACTAGACTGACAAACAATACAAACCATACAAACATACGAACAATACAAACTAGAGCGACAAAACATACAAACATTACAAACGTATGAACTGTACAAACAATACAAACTAGACTGACAAACAATACAAACCATACAAAAAGAAAAAACACCCGGGTTGACTTTGGAGGCTCCATCCCTATAAAGAGGGGCTCTTTCCCAAAGTCAACCCGGGTGTTTTTTAGACATACAAACAGTACGAACATGGTGGACAAAAATGACAAACTAGACCGACAATCCATACGAATGGGGAAAACACCCGGGTTGACTTTGGAGGCTCCATCCCTATATAGAGGGGCACCTTCCCAAAGTCAACCCGGGTGTTTTTTAGACATACAAACAGTACGAACATGGTGGACAAAAATGACAAACTAGACCGACAATCCATACGAACTGGAAAAAACACCCGGGTTGACTTTGGAGGCTCCATCCCTATATAGAGGAGGTCCATCCAAAAGTTAACCAGGTTGTTTTTTAGACATAAAAAACATTACAAACATGGTGCACAAAAATGACAAAGATTACAAACATGGTGCACAAAAATAACAAAGTTTACAAACATTACAAAAAAAATCGACAAACATTACAAAATAACAAAGTATACAAACATTACGAAATATGTCAATCGCCGGGAAATTCTTCTCCGGCGACGATGTTCGCCGGAAAAAAAATTCCGACCAAAAAATTTCGCCGGGAAAAACTTCCGGCCAAAAAATCTCTCTCTCTCTCCCTCTCTCTCTCTCTCTCTCTCTCTCTGCACCTGGTGGGAAGAATTCCCAGAATTCTCAACTTGGGGAATAAATTCCCATAACAAAAAGTGACGCCCTGGTCGGATCCCGGCGGGATAAAAATACGAGGCGGACGGCCGGGAACAAAAAAACGAAGCGGCCGGCAGGGAGAGTGAGCTGGAAAAAAATTATTTAATAATTGAAAATAAAAATAATCATGAACTTACAATTTTGCCCTTCATTAAAGTAGATTAATTGTGGCCATTAGATTTTAATGAGATGGAAGGGCTGAGATTTACTTAGGCATGTGACTAAGGGACCCCCCCTTAGTCACCTGATCTTAGCCCCTGAAGAACAGTAACCGGCGTCTACTTTTCCAGTCAATGGCAAGTTCATATAACAGATTAAAAAAAAAAAAGAGAAGTCATACTCTCCTGCTTGGCGACTTATGACTGATGGATTTGGAAAATGGAAACTCATGCAGACCATATCATTTTGAAAAAAAAAATCAAATATTCATCCATTTATTGGGTCAAACTTGTATCAATATTTGAAATTAAGAGAAAATTGCAGTGGCCGCCGCATTTCATATCGCCACTACCAACTCTTCATGTGTATGTTTTTTCTTGATAAGTCAGACTTGGATTCTGTAGTAAAAAGGCTCAACTTCAAGCACGACTGTAATCAAAATGCGTAATTCGTATGCAATCAAATTATCAATAAAAAAAAGCTTTTTTCTCTCAATATATTGACAATTTTTTTTTTTGTGAAGATCTAAAGAGCAAAAAAGACACGATATAAACATAAAGGATATAAAAAGTCAATAAAACTCCTCCAAGAAAGACCCAACCAATGAGTGTGTAGGTTTTTCCGATTAAGCACTTCGAACGATGAGTTGCAAATCGCCATCAAATGTCACCACAAAAAAAAAAAAAAAAATTAATGCACTAGACATCATCTCATAGCATCTATATGAGAAAGTAATTCAATAACAAAAACATTCGAGATATCATCAGAAAATTTACTATAAGCAAGTAAGATCGAATTAGAGAGACTTATGAAATTGATTGCACTTTCTTAATTTACCTTCACAACATTATAATTATCTTGCAAAGTGAACCGCCAAAAAAGAAACGTCCAATATAATGCTAGCAATTTTCTATCGCAAAATATTAAAGTTTGTCCTTGAGGGTTAGTCAAAATTGTGGAATAAATAACAATATAACATCAATAATATGATTCAACCTTTATGAATAATAAATAAAAAAATAGTATAGTCTTGTAAAATGAAACTGAACAATCTCTTCAAGTGTATGGTTTTTAGTCATATTGTTATTGTTATTTTCAGGAGTCTTCCTTTTCCACGTAAGGAAAATCCCACCAACCAAGTTGTTATAAAATAAAATAACACAAAACAGAGCCCCAATCCCGCACCCGCCAAAGATGACCATTATCATCACGGAATCCGAGTCCGTCCAAACTCCCAAACCAAGGAATCATCCCAACTCCCAGCCATCAGCATAATCATATATCCTATCATTTCTTCATTTTTGGTCTCTTCTCCAACCATGTGCTTAATCTTAGTTTACTTTCCTACTTCCTATCGAAATTTTAAAACGATATCGGAGTTATACCGGAAAATTCAGGGGCGATACGATATTCAAGTCTAAAGTTGTGACTTAATCGTGATTCAATCGTTATCATATTGCCAAAATTCAGTGGTGATAGGATATTCTAGGGCTGCTAAACGGTTTTCCGGTTACCGGTTTAACCGGTAACCGTACCGGTAACCGACGGTTACCGGTTAAACCGGTAACCGGAAATAACGGTAGTCGGCTGGGGAAATATTGTTTGCGGTATGCCGGGATCGACTGAGTGCTTTACCGTCGGGGGATCGGTAATCCGACACCGACTAGAAATATAAAACATCACGCGCGCGGCGCGCCAGAGGCCCAGCTGCCATGCAACTTGCAACCCTAAAAAGAAAGTAAAAACTAAAAAAAACCCTACGATTACGATACGAACGAAATCTCCAACTGAGTCCTGCGTGATTGGCGATTGCTGCTGCCTGCTGGCCTGCTGCACCGTCAGTCCGTCACCGTGCAGACCGCCGATCCCTCCTCCTCCGTTCATCGAAGCCCGTCGTCGCCGTCGAAGCCAGTCCGTTCCGTCGAAGCCAGTCGTCGCCGAGCCGTCGAACCCCGTGGTCTCCGTCGCTAGCGCAAGCTCCTCCACCCAACGGAAGAGGACGCTTCAGACAGCAGCCCTCATCTTCGTCGCCGTGAGAACGCCACCGTCCGTCCCTTCTCCGGCTGTCCGTCGGATTTGGACTTTAAAGGTAACCTGTCACCTGTGACTTACGCTCTCTTTGAGCCTTTGACTTGTTAGATTAGATTTATTGTTTCAGTATTTTGGCGGTATGCTGGGATCGAATAGTGATTAGTGTTTGATTATTGATTTATAGTTATTTGGTTGATTTGTTGTTTGATACTTTGATTAGTGCGAGCAGAGGAGCAGCAGTATAATTCAATTGTTTGAGTTGATTTGTTATTTGGTCAATTGGTTGATTTGTTGTTTGTCTTACATTTGATTGGATGATGGAACGTGAGTTGAGCTCTAAGTTTGGAAAAGATTGAGCTCTAAGATTTTTAGTATAATTCAATTGTTTGAGTTGATTACTAAGTAATAAGTATGAACTAATAATTATTTTGTTTGCTTTTCATTTTTGCAGGTTTAGAAACTTGAGAAACCAAGTACAAAAATGTAAGAGTTAGTTTGCTCTTTGCTTTTCATTTTTGCTTAATAATTAGTTTGTTGTTTGCTTTTATTTTTGCTTTTCATTAAGTATTACTATTAGCTATTTTATTAACTTGAGAAACCAAGTAAAAAAATGTAAGAGTTAGTTTGCTGTTTGCTTTTCAATTTTTCTTTTCATTAAGTATATTAACTAATTTATTAACTTGAGAAATCAAGTAAAAAATGTAAAAATTAATGTTTATGCCTCTTTTTACATGTTGGCAATTTTATGATTTTTAATTGTTTACATTTTTTCTTTTTGTTGTAGGACGAAATCTTCTCGTCCTAGTAAAGGAGATGCTCCCAAAAAAAGTGGTTCCATTCCTCCTCGAACCACTTCCAAAAAAGTGGGTGCTCGTGTTGGAGCTGCAGAAGGGATTCAACTGCCACCTACCAGTGGCATTACATCTCCACCTGCTACTGCACCTCCTGCAGCTGCCACGCCTACACAGGTGACTGATATGGGTGAGGCAAAGAAAATTGTGAAGGGCAAGGCGACTAAAAGGAAGAAGAAGTCCCCGTGGTGGGATCCTTATGATGAGGTTCTGGTAGATGACTACCCATATGGCAAATGCAAACAATGTGGAACGTTGATCAAAGCTCACTCTACCAATAACGGGACTTCTGGTTTGAAGCAACATCACTTGGCATGTGAGAGGAAGAGGAAGGAAGCCAGTGGTCAATCACTATTGAACTATCAACCTGGGGATGGTGAGGTAGGCTCTCTAACTCCATGGAAGTTTGATCAACAAAGAGCTAGAACTGCATTAGCTGTTATGATAATCTTGGATGAGCTGCCATTTCGCTTTGTTGAGCATGAAGGGTTTAAGAGATTTATGGCGGTAACCCAACCATTGTTTGTGATACCTGGAAGACAAACAATAAGGCAGGATTGCTATATAATCTTTTTGGAGAAAAAAGAGTTGCTATCTGAGTTCTTCAAATCCAAGTGCAAAGGAAGAATTTCTATCACCACAGATACATGGACTTCTGATAACAACCAGAATTTCATGTGTGTGACTGCTCATTTCATTGGGAGTGACTGGAAGCTGCAGAAGAGGATCATTAGCTTTGTTCCCATCACTAGTCACACAGGGAAGGACATTGCAGAAAAATTGGCAGAATGTCTACAAGATTGGAAAGCACAACAGTTGTTCTCCATTACCATGGATAATGCTTCTTCTAATAATGTTCTTGCAGAGTGTATGAGAACAAAGATGAAAGAGTGGGGAACAGATTTGATTGGTGGGAAGTATTTGCAATTTCGATGTGTGGCACATATAATCAATTTGGTTGTGTCGGATGGGTTGAAGGAGGTTGGAGTTGCTGTAGAAAGGGTTCGAGATTGTGTTAAATGGGTGAAGTCATCACCAGGTAGAAGTGCAAAGTTCAAATCTGCCATTGATTATCTATCAATGGATGGAAGAAGACTTCTATCTTTGGATGTTCCAACTAGGTGGAACTCAACTTATTTGATGTTGGAATCTGCAGAAAGGTTTGAAACCGTCTTTAACTTCTTGCATGGAAGCCCCAATGATTCTGCATTTCGGGATTATGTGGATTCAAAGAGAGGTCTTCCAACTAAGGAAGATTGGACCAGTATTCGGCGCCTAATGAAGTATTTGAAGTTCTTTTATGAGCTCACCTTTCGGGTATCAGGTATGTGAAAAAACATAACTCTTTTGTGATTCAACTTGTAATTCAACTAATTTGTGAATAATATGTTGTTATTTTTGGATGTATCAGGAACATCTTATGTGACTGCTCATACTTTCTTCAAGGCTATTGCTGACATCTATGAAGTGATAGAACTTTTCAAGAAAGACATGGATGTAGAGATACAACGGATGGCAGCAAGAATGGAGGCAAAGGTACGAAAGTATTGGTTTGAGTTTGAGAATGATGATGATGATGATGATGAGGTGGAGAACCTAAGGATAAATAGGCTGGTTTACATGGCGTGTGTGCTAGATCCTAGGCGTAAAATGGCTTATTTGTATTGGATGTGGGGTAAGATGTATGGGCAGAAGAAAAGAGACGATTTGGTGAAAGATGTGACTGCAGAGATGACTGCAGTGTTTGAGGTTTACAGATTGAAGTATGCACCTCAACCCTCCGAGCTTACTGTTCAGACCACTCCTAGTGCTGATGATGGTACTGGATCAGCATCTTATGGAGGGACATTTGATGCTGAATTCTTCAAGATGAGAAAGGAGAAACTTCATAGGGGGATTCGAGGTTCTTCTGAGCTAGACATCTACTTAAGAGATGTTGATGATGCTATTAACGAGGATGATAATGATATGAAGTTTGACATCTTGCTGTGGTGGAGTAAGAACAGCGTTAGATATCCTATTCTTTCCCAGATGGTTAAGGATATCCTAGCTGTTCCAGTCTCCTCTGTTGCCTCAGAGGCTGCTTTCAGTTGTGGAGGTCGAGTGCTCAGCCCGTTTAGGTCTTCGTTGAGCCCCACCATTGTAGAGGCCTTGATTTGTGCTGAAGATTGGATAAGGTATGAAGGAGGGAAGAAAGCAGATAAAGTTGATGATACAGAAGATGAAAATCAAGACCAAATCGATTATGAAAGTGGTAAGAATTCCTAATTTCATTTATTTTTAAGTATTCCATTACTCATTTTTCGATTACATATTATTAGATGAATTCTAATAATTTGTATTTTTTTGTTACACTTAGTCACTACTAACTTCCAAGCTCGAATGGAGAGTGCTACTGTCATGCCAAGTGAAGGTGTCAAACAAAGTTTACCTGTTGTGGTGGAGGAGGAAGAGGAGGAAGATTCAGACGAGGATGAGGAGGACCAGGATGAGGAGGATAATGGTGATGATAACCTTCGCACCACTTTGAAGCAGCAAGGTTTTGTTGATGTTGGTGGACCTTCGAATAAGTAATGGTGGTACAGGTCCTAGTGGCAAGTGAGGAACTATTAATTCTATTTTTATCTTCATGTCTTAAAATTTAATTTAAACATTTAGAAGCAACAAACTAGATTGCTCTATTTTGCTCTATTTGGAATTTATGTTGTAGGTAATGCACTATAGCCTACCTATATGTCATCTTATTTTTTAGACTTTAGTATTTGACATTTTGGGGCTATTGCAATTTGCATTTTGCTGCTTGAAATTTAATTGTTGGATTTTGGGGAGTGGCCAGTGGGGTCTGGTCTGGGCGTATGGGGAATTGCCGAATTGGGATTGGAGAGAAAGTGGGCAAGTGGCAGCTTTTGTCTTTTGAGAAATCAGAAAAGGTTTCCACTTTCCCTTCCCCTATGACCTATCCACGAGAGACAATTAGTGATTTAGTGTTGTGCTGCGTCTGCTGCCTGCTGGTGAGTGGTGATTGCTGTTTGCTGATGCGGTGAGAGACAGCTGGAGCCGACAGGGACAGGACAGGCGGACTGGACAGGGACAGCTGGAGCCTGGAGCCCTGGACAGTGGACAGCCGACAGGGACACGGTATCTCGGGATGGGAGTGTCCATTACCGAAACCGAATTAATCGGTAAGCGGCATACCGAGGGGCTAGCGGTATCGGCATGCGGGTATTGTATGGGCAAATTCGGTAATACCGGAAACCGATAAAACGGTAAACGGTAAACCGTTTACCGTACCGTTACCAGCCCTAGGATATTCAATCCTAAAACCGTGATTTAACCGTGATTCAACAGTTTTCATACCGTCAAAATTGTTTTACCATTTGAAATTCGATATGTAGTCGTATTTTCGGTCTGACCGAACGATAGAGTACGGTTTCTTAAATATTGATCATCACATTTTCTTTTCACAATGCATATTCTTTTTTTTAAAGGTGATTTAGATAATAAAAAAGTTTTGTAATTAGATGTTACTGAATAGACTCAAAACTAATAATGATATCACTAATTTGCCACATTTCATATTATAATAAACAAACAAAATTTTGAAACTCTTCCTCCTCCCCCTCCTTTATAAACACTCCAAAAACACTCTTCCCCACCCATAATCAAAATAACCAGCAAGCAGCAATAGAACACCACCAACACAAAAGCAAACCAGCCATGGCTTCCTCTTCCTTCTCCGCCACCGCCGCCGCCGCCACCATTTCTTCTTCCCACCGTCACCAATCCCTCCTCCTCACAAAACCCTTCACCCACAATTCCTTGCTCTTCAAGCAACCCAACACACTCACCACCACCCCATCCCTCCGCCCTCTCAAACTCCGCGCCTCCTCCTCCGTCGCTCCCCTCAACAAAACCGCCGCCGTCGCCGCCGCCCCGCCGCCGCTCCCGGACTTCGACTTCAACGCCTACATGCTGACCAAGGCCGCCCTAGTCAACGCCGCCCTCGACCAATCCATCCCGCTCGCCCGCCCGCTCAAAATCCACGAGGCCATGCGCTACTCCCTCCTCGCCGGCGGCAAGCGCGTCCGCCCCGTCCTCTGCCTCGCCGCCTGCGAGATGGTCGGCGGCGACCAGTCCCTCGCCCTCCCCATGGCCTGCGCCACCGAGATGGTCCACACCATGTCCCTCATCCACGACGACCTCCCCTGCATGGACGACGACGACCTCCGCCGCGGCCTCCCCACCAGCCACAAGAAGTACGGCGAGGACACCGCCATCCTCGCCGGCGACGCCCTCCTCTCCTTATCCTTCGAGCACGTCGCCACCCGCACCCCGAGCTCCGTCTCCCCGGACCGCGTGGTCCGGGCCATCGCCGAGCTCGGGTCCGCCGTCGGGTCCGCCGGCCTCGTAGCCGGCCAGATCGTCGACATCGCTAGCGAGGGCGACGTCGACGTCACGCTCGAGGTGAGCGCCCACATAAATAAATAAATATCACTTAATCGAGTGTGTCACTCGATTAAGTGACATTTTGTTCAATATTGTCAGTACCACTTTTTTGTGACGTTTATTTTGTTGTGACACATATAAATTGTAATCCTTACTAGGATCTGGAGTACATACACATTCACAAGACGGCGAGGCTGCTGGAGGCGGCCGTGGTGTGCGGCGCGATTCTCGGGGGCGCGGACGACGAGAGCGTGGAGAAGGTGAGGAGGTACGCGCTGCGCGTGGGGCTGCTGTTTCAGGTGGTGGATGATATTTTGGACGTGACCAGGTCGTCGGAGGAGCTGGGGAAGACGGCGGGGAAGGATCTGGCGAGCGATAAGGCCACGTACCCGAAGTTGTTGGGCCTGGATGGGGCCCGGAGGTTTGCTGCGGAGCTGGTGGGCCAGGCCTGTGAGGAGCTGGCCGGGTTTGATCCGGTTAAGGCCGCCCCGCTTTACCATTTCGCTAATTACATTGCGACCAGGCAGAACTAATTGATTGATTTCTTCCAGACTTTGTTGTTATCGTTTAATTGTATTAATTAATCTGTCGACTGATCGATACTCTGCCGGCCGGCCGGCCGGCCGGGGTTGATTATTGGTTAAGTACCGATGAATTAGATTTGTTTGTTTGTTGGTTGTATACTCCGCCATGGTTTTTTGGCTGTTTTCATAATTAGAAGAGACAGGAGATATATAATGTACTATTTCATGACAATAATCTGGTCATCACAACTTCATTGATGGATTTCCTAATAATGTACTTAATTAAGAAATGTAATGTAATCAAAATTCAAAACTCTCATACTATTTTAATCGTTGGATACATATATTGTCATTTTCCTTTCTTCTTGGTAATCAATTAACCCTGACAATGGACAGATGAACCTGATTAATCAATTTAAGTAGTAAGTAATTAGACTAGATTCTGGGGAGAGCAAATTGTGGGGATAGTCCAAATTTATGGGATCCATGCTTGCTAGCTGGCTGCTCGGAGTAGGTGGCCTGGATGACATTTTTGACCGCTTTCTCTATTTAATTATGAAATTATTCTTCTGTACGGTTTTAGTTATTTATTTCTATTGATTAACTACGCATTATCCATTAGATTATTAGATCGCAGTCCCAAATGGTGGCAGTGCAACCTTGATTTCTGATTTAAAAGTCAGTCTGAGGTTTTAGGCGAACTAAAAGTTTATTATGTTGCGTAATTATGGTTGTCTACTCACACCTCGATAGAGAAGCGAGCCACTACATTATGCTTCTTCATACGTCATAAGATAAAATAGAGCGACGTGTCTATCGATAACCTATGTCGTCCGCAACGTAATCTGAAAAGAAGATACCTTCTTGAACAGGTGATCCTTTGAGATATTGAAGGATTCGCGATTAGCATCCATAATATATAAAGTAATTAACATATAATTAGTGATTCTTCTCAATAGGAAAAGAAGAGGGGGCACTCTATAATACGAAGTAATTAACCTAAGTACACCGAACACTTCCTATATCATGGCTGGCTAGGCTTTGAGGGCTTTTGGTAAGAAACAAATCAAGTCGTTGGCTGCGCCTACCAATTCTCCTGAATTAATAGGTCGACACTAAAGAAGAAGCTGGTCTGGTCAATAAATGGTATTATTCTGTACAAAATCCAATGGAAATGGCAGAGTCAAGAACGTGAGTTGCATGGGGAATATCTGATCTGATGTGCATCGGAATTCTTAAATTTATTTATTTATTTTAGCATGGGAAGTGGAAGCAGATCTCATTTCTGAATTCTGATAGATACCCAACACGAAGTCAATATATAAAGCCAATATACGGGTAGAACATAAATTTTTTTTGTATATAATGAGGACAGGTGTTTACACTTTACACTCACTCAATGTTAACTCTAACTCCCGTTGATGGGAATATTTTGTAATTTGTATTGATGATTTGTTTAATTTTAAGGAGCTTATTAGAATTAAAGTCGATTTTTAAATGGAAGACACGTTTGTCATTTTTTTTAAATTATAGGGGAACATACGTGTGGTGTTGCTCATTTATTTCCCACTCCGTTCTGATCACAAGTGTCATGAAGCACACTATAAACCCAACGAACCACAACACACATGATATAAAGTAGACCAGAAAGCTTATAAAATATACCAAAACCTAATCACACCAAAAAATTCATAAAGCATACCAGAAAAATCAAAGTTGACCACAACCTCCCTGAAGCAGACCAGAAACATCATAAAATCGATCACAAGTTTCCTGAAGCATACCAGAAACCTCATAAGGCCCATCACAAGTTCTTTGAAGCAAACCAAAAATCACATGAAAACCTGACCACAAGTTCCCAAAACATACTGAAAACCTCATTAAAGTCGATGACAAATACCCTGAAGCAGACCATAAGCTCATAAATCCGACCACAAATTTCTTGAAACAGACCACAAAATATGTGCGACCACATAACAACTCTCACGAACATACTAAAAAGACAGAGAAAGCAAACCATGAATCTCATGAAGTAAACAAAAAATGTCAGAGGATAAGAGAGTAATAAAACAATTATGATGGTGAAAAAGAAGCCGCTACAATTCATTGAAATAAATATGGTGGTGAAATGTGGTATATGTTTATTAGTATATTCCTAATATGATATGCATACAACAATTATATCCTTTCAAATGGTGTAATTTTATGTACTATAAAATATTATTTTCATGGTATAGACTTTTTTTTTACAAAATATATCAAAGTGAATGTCATTTTCAAGAGCATAATTAGCCTGATTTTTAAGTAAAAAAAAATTAAACTGAAATTTTTCTATCCAGACAATGAATTAAACTGAACTTGAGGTATGATACTATATCATGATTCATGACCTCTAATGGACAAAGTTTAAGTCTTGATTCTTTAAACCCAAACTCGATTATCAATTTAATAAAAAAAATAATCGATGATTTTGAGTCTTCGAAATGCAACAAAGTACATCCAACTATTAAATCCCTTGTAGTACGGTATACTCAAGGATTGAGTCATTTTTTTACCTATATTTTATATAGGTGGGGAGTTTTATCGTATCCATGGTAAATTTGGAGATACCTCATATCCGGCGTAAGAAAACACTATCTAGGCCTTGAATTGACCGGACTTTGGAGCATAGTAGATGGTTCTCCAAAGTAAATCTAGAGTACCACATACCCTTGGTATGAAAATGGTATCTAGAGCTCAAATTAATCAAATTTTGGGGCATGATACTATATGCTGACCCTTGATAAGTGAATCCTAGTTCTTAATTATCTAAATCATAGACCCTAAACACCAAGATTGTGCATATAATTTGTTGGATGTATTTTGACGAATCATGACCATCGATTACAGTTTCAAATTAAATAAATCTTGGCATGTGAGATTTATAAAATTAAGACCTAGCTTTTTAAGCTTTAAATATTACAAGTACAGTATCAAGTCTCAAAATCCGATCAACTCAACGTTTATATATATATATATATATATTTTTTTACATAGCGTATGTCATATTTTTAATTTTACTCAAGTAGTCAATCATTTGTCGGAAGCGATCCATTATTTACTCTTGACGGTCGACCGATTTCCTAAAGCGATTAACCAATTTCTCGACTTGAGTCACTCTATGTTATGTTTTAATTTATACTTTTTGCCACGTAATCAAAGCTAAATAGGCAGCTTTGACTAAACAATCGACGGTAAGTGTAGAAAATTATCATCCCTCATTCCTTCGTGCTACTCTATGGCCAATATGTCATGTTTTAAAGATCTGTGACCATTTCATTACCACTCCACACCCGGCAGTGAAATTACACATTTCAGTTACCCATTTTATATATAATAATTGCATGAGAGCAAATTGACGCGAAGTATTCAACACGAATTGTCAGCATCAATGCACCATAGTCCACGTTTGACAACACTTGCTAAATATTTCATACTCTCTCTCTCTCTCTCTCTCTCTCTCCATTTATTGACAAACCGATGGCAGTTTCCACATCTGATGTCTCCTTCAACCAAAGACTTTCGGCCGCCAACCAGCAATAACATCTTCCTGCAGTGCCCGTGTTTTAACAAAGGAATCCATGGTGAAAATTGCCTGTTAAGAAACAGAATCCTTTAGCACGATCAACGGAAGGAAAATACAGAAACTGAAGTAACTAAGCCGCAATGATACAACAGAAATACAAGATTATCTTTCTGGAGTTTGGTCTCCCAAATACCTGCATGTAAGACTTGACGTGAGGCAACGAGTCTGGAACAGACCAACTTTTATAATGACTCAAAGCAATCTCTAAATGATATAGCTTCGGGCCGAGGGACAGATCAGCTGCAGACACCTTTTCCCCGTTGATGTAAGGACCCTGCAGAAGTTAAATGGGGGTCAGATCCATTGCTGGACAACACCTTAAGCACCTCAGCAACCTGATTATGTTTCAGTTGCTTTCGGCGGCATGGGATTACTGCAGCCTAATGCTTTCCAGGCAATTAACCACCCATTGTAAGAGAACAGGAAAGTCAACTCACATTTTCTTTGATATATTCGTCGAAAGAAGTTAGCTCATTCAGTAATGCCTGCTCTGTTCCATCTCCGGGGTCTTTGCTTTTAAGGAATCCAATGAAAGTGGAGAATATCTTTGAGCCACTGCATCAACAAAATTAGAACATCCTTTAGCAAACATAAATGGAGGTGAAAGGAACTGGCATGCGCAGCGTAGTCAAAATCCAAAGAACCATTAAGTGACACAATCTCGAGTTCAACGATAGAGATGGGATTTCAGATTGCAGCATAAGCAAAGCACATACACATCATGGTAAATGTGAGGATAACATAGAGGCGAACATTTCAAAAGTGGAAACACATCCATCAGATATAAGTTGATCATAAGGGGGAAATTTCAACTGGACAGGGCATAAGACCATCCAAGTTGTACACTATCTCGAAACTACAAAAAGAGATCAAACCGTCACTTGTTTGAACTCAACCTCCCATTGAACTGATGCCTGATTTGAGAATTTCCACAGTTCAATGAAGGTAGAGAGATAACTATAATTCCTCCATTCCAGTTCTCAACTAACTTCGTCGACCACAAAGACTTCTTTCAACAAACAGTTCAAAAGCAAAATGAATGAAAAACAGAATAAGAGTGCTAATTAGGTTTTCAGAAATCATCAACTAACACTCATATCAAACAGGCCTTCAATTTCCTGAAACAGTGCTACATTATGACTTTGATCGCTTGGCATCGAAAAGGGTACTTCTAACAACTGGAAATGGTACTTACACAGAAGATTTCTCAGGTGGTGCTGCCAATGGTGGATCAGGGAATTTCTCTTCTAACGACTGGGTAATTACATCTGAATCCGGAACCCATTTATCGTCGAAGTTTACCACAGGGACTTTACCCTCTGGGCTTAGCTTCAAGAACCTACAGAACAACAGAAACAGAATGAACATAGTCCACTGCCTATTACGAATCAGATACCCAATAAAACAAATGTGCCATCATTCTACTTAGGTTCCAGTAAATTAGCTTCTCAAGCTCACTATACTACATTTTGCTTCCAATGCTATATAACAAAGTTACATAAGGAGACATCAAATTCAAACCATTTCAGGCGCAAGAAACAAGAAGTGGATTCAAGCAATCACCATTCTGGCTTGTTGCTCAAATCTACCAACTTCATGTCATAAGGAAGATTCTTTTCCTCCATGGTCAGCAATACCCTCTGACAGAATGGGCCTACAAAAAAAAAAGTTCAGAACTTTCAATTCAATTGCTGAAACTCAAAGGTCCCCTCAAACATAACTTGCGCTCAAATGCTTGAATTTCGGCACAGCCACTCGTATATATACACTAATCGAGATAACGTCGGAGCGAAATCGACTTACAGTCGCCAAGCTTGTCCGGCACGGTGATGGACGCCTTCACGCAGACTTGGAGAGGGTTCGACGCTACAGTGGACATAGCTACGGTGAGGGTTCTCCGAATTCCGCATCGTCTGGAAGCGACCGGAGTGGTGGTGGCGGGAAAAGGGAACTTGAAGCTGAAGCTGTGTTTGACGGTGGAGGAGAGCGCGGAGGCAGCTGCAGCGGCCACCGTCGGTTGGATTCTGGCTGACGACATCTTCGGTCAGATAAGCCGAGCTTTCGAGCTGCTCGGGAGAATGATTTTGCGTTCAGAAATCAGAGATGGAGAGAGGCGCCACATTTTGGGCCGGATTACAGTGTGTTACTGTCCACACAGTACTGGGCCGGATTGTCTTGTTGCTGTCCATAGTACTGGGCCGGATCGTCTTGTTGATGTCCGCAAGCCTACGTTCATTACCTAGAAAATAGTAATTCTTGGACCATCAGGTTTCTCCCGTTACAACAAGGAAAACCAATAACCATTCCAATTATGTCCTTGAGGATTGTTTCTCTTTTTTTATTACACTTGTAGGTGAGAAGTGTGATTCTACCTTGACTACTTTGGATGTTAAGACAAGGCAGGGGACAAGCAGTCTAGTTATTCTGCTAACTTGAAAATTCGTTAGTATATACTAACTAATATCCAAAATATGTGAACTAATATCCAAGTCTGCTGAGTATCTAGATAACACATACTAGTATTCAAAACATCACAAACTAGTATCCAGATAGCAGATACCAATTAATATCCACAATCAACCAACTAGTATTCAATATGGATACTCTTATGTGTTATCTGGATACTCTTAAGTGTTATCGGGATACTAATTATGTGTTATATGGATACTATTCTGTGTTGTCTAGATATTAGTTTGTGAATTTGGGATAATAGTTGATTCATGGTGGATATCAGTTAACAAACTTTGAATACTAGTCTGTGCTCTCTAGATACTTTAGTACTTGGATACTAGTTCATGTATTTTGGATATCAGTTAGTATCTGCTAACGAATTTTCAAGTTAGCAGAGGGCTAAGGTGGGGTTTGGGTTCAAGGATGAGGCATCGATTAGAGGCAAGGTTGTCAATCCGCGGGCCAACTCATTTTGATCCTGATCTAGTGAGAAAATGGGTCGTACGGACCCGTTGGGTCGACCGCTACAAGTTACCGGGTTGGAGGTCAAATTGTGTTATTTTTTTCTTTGGTTTATGAAATGCGCCTATTTCCCGATTTTTTTTTCCGCCTAACTCAATTTTTGGAATCCTTAGTTGAACATTTGAATATTGATGTTATATAAGTGTGTGTGAATTTTTCACTATATGTTGGATCTAAGTACGACATGTTACTTTGGTGCAACGTTATATGTTAGTACTCATATGTTAGATGAGATTTGATATATTTTGTGAGGATAAGTACAATATAATGACTCTTTTCATATTTACGGGCTAAAACGGGCAACCCGTTAACCCTTGACCCACTAGCTTGACCGTGTACGGGTCAACCCGCGGGTTGACAACCTTGATTAGAGGACTTGTCGATGTTGGAAATGTTGACGGGCAAACAACAACAATGTCAAAGAAGATGTCAACACCAACCTCCCTCCCTGAAAAGGTTAACCGCGAGGTTTTGTTTAGTTCATCTATTAGAATATCGTTTTTCAGCTTTCTCCATGCAACATTCAAAAATTAATCCAGTCGAGTAACTCGAGTTGCCTGAACCTTATTCAAATAATAGATAGTTTTTCGACTTTCTCCTTGACACTTGTTTAGACCCTTCCCTCCATATCAGAAGCAAGCAAATAATTGAGGTGAGAAGCTGGAAAGGTGAGATGAAATGGATCTCAGAGTTTATCACATGTTCTTCTTCTTCTTCATCATCGTCGATCATGGTGGGTGCCCAAAGGAATCTGAAAGCAGGTGAGGACTGAGGAGAGACGGTACATATATAATACATACAAGGAAAGCACATGAAAGAGGAGATTTCATGGTCCTACAAATGGAACATGCATATCTCTTGATGTGCTTTCAAAAGACTCGGATTTAGGTAAGAGTACTGAAAGATGGATGCCTGACATGTCTATTTCTTTGTTTACCCCTAAGAATATATATTTTTTCCCCCTTTTTCTATTGCATTGACTATTTATGAATCAAATTGTGTAATTGCCAATTGGCTAGCCAATAGCTAAATAATCACAGTTGAATTTGTGGTTGCAAAAATATTATAAAATGAAGGGTTATAGGTATAATATGTCTCCCTACTGTGTCGTTTTATCAAACATGTCCTTCTACTATTTTTTACATAAAACATGCCCTTATACTTTAGAAAAATGATCAAACATGCCCTTTTGTTAATATTTTCATCCAAAACAGTCAACCACGGTCGTACCTTGGTTTGGGCGACACAAATGTATAAAATATCCCTGATAATTTCACTTAGAATTTTTTGGGTTCTTTTGTAGAGCCAAATACCTCTAATAATTTCACTTTAATGGGACCTAGAAAAATAAAAATAGGTGACAAAACTGACATTTTCCCTCTCATTTGTCGATGTTGGGTCGTCTACATCTCGGTTCAACCATGGTTGACGATTTTTTTAATGGAAATTTGAACATAAGGTCATGTTTGATCATTTTTCCAAAGTACAAGGGCATGTTTGATGTAAAAAATAGTAAAGGGCCATGTTTGATAAAACTACATAATAGAGGGGCATATTATACCTATAACCCTAAAAGGAAGTATATGTTATAAGTGATTATTCATCTATCAATACTAATACCATATATCTCTCTTTGAGGGTGTTGTTTGGATAGGGGGATTTGGAGTTGGTATTTGAGATTTGGAATTCCAAATACTGAATCGTTTCTTTGGATACTAATTAGATATGGTATATGGATTTGTACTAGATACATGAGTGAATTTCAAATGCAATTATTGGTGAATTTCAAATATACATCAATAATTAGTGATTTGAAAATTCTCATAACAACATATAAAACCTATTTGTAATTAAAATTTTAAAATTTCAGGTACTAGATTGCAATATAAAAATGACTAAAACGTAATTTTGCTACCAAAATTGTTGGACATGTTTGTACAAAAAATTAAAATATAGGTACTGAATTGTAAGAAAAAATAAATTATGTTACTAAAATGTAATTTTCAAACAATTGTAATGTGTCACCAAAAAAAAATTGGAAATTAGATTTGAGTAACAACATGATCATTAGTTTTAAAGAAATGAGTAGATGGCTAATTTACCAATCCAAAAGAAAGGGTTAAAACAAACTAAAATATTTCTATTACTCAATTCTGTGTAGATGGAATCTAGTCAGAGCTTTGTTTGTATCGCATTTCTGCTTACAATAGAGTCGTTATCAGTACATTTTTCAAATATAATTAACACAGCATATTACGTATATAAACAAACTTCCCCTGATCAAGAAACAGAGCTTAATTAGTTAATGAATGTATAATATCACGGATGATTAGTTATTGAATCAAGAGAAAAGATAAGGACTCCATCGGACCATGGTCAACAACAAACACCAAATTCGATGCAGTTGATAGTAATTTGGTTAATTTACTTCTAAAAAATTAAATCAATTTATCAATTAAGCAATTAGTCATATGTATAATATCATATACTCATATTTTGTATAATCACACAAAAATTTATATATTATATTTATTCTTATAGTATGTAGTCGACGATATACAAGCACCTAATTAAATAAAACTCATATATTGTGTTGTATGAATCTCATAAAATATATATGAGCGCATTTAATTAAAGTACTGTAATGTAAAATGTAACTTTGCTTAAAGAACCTTTGTGCAATATAAAATTAATGAGATGGTCAGTATTTTATTCAATAATAAAGAAATTTTGTTCAAACTCTATTATAGAAGGCTAACATAATATGTTTTGTGATACATAAGAAATACTCGAATTTACGTTGTCAAACCAATTTAAATTGTATATTTGGATTTCGTAAGCGTTTTGGTCTAGTACAACATATCTATATACATTTTTGTGTCCATTTTGACACAACATGGAAGAAACATGCAAAATCATTAACACCAAATGAATTGTGCACATATGTCATTTTACGTTCATGTGTAAATAAATAGCACATTACAAACAAAATGACAAATCATCATATTTAATCATACCATTTAAACGTCAACATCCAAACGTTTATACTCGAATCCATCAAATAACATCAACATCTAAATGTTCATAGTTAAATCCAACAAATTCCTTTATTTTTGTTAATTCTTCAATACAAAAACGACATCATTTTGTTTATGAACCAAAACTTATCATTCCGATCGAACCATTAATTTTTTTCATTTTATCGATTTTGACTACCACTTCTTACTAGCGATCTTCTACCCGGTTTGTCTCCAAAACTTGTTGAATCCGGTTGTACCGGCCGGTATATATATGAGTGGTTTGATAACCATGTTATTACCCTTATTTTTAATAAGAAAGAGTTATTTTAACTTTTCTTATATGTAATAATAACAATAATAATTTTCAATTTGATCAGTCTTTAATAATTCTTTTTGTTGCTTAGTTATGAATTTACCATCATCGAAGAGAACTTGTTTTGTATCAGTTCTGCGTTGCTTAATATCTTGGGCCTGTGAACACGTTATGATGTAAGTGCATGTGACAATAGCTTGGACTGCCGTTGGACAGGTAGATGATAGTTTTGTTAATGATTATTTATCCCATCCTGTTTGAATTATTGTTTCTAATTTATAAATTTGAGCAAAGAATCTTTACTTCGTATTCTGAGAAAAATAGAAGTCCAACAATGTTTCATACAATACATAATGTACGAGACTCGGATATGATATGTAGGGTGTTCAAACGGTTTGGTTACCATGATAACCGTTTTAACCGATACTATTTGGATAATTTGGTTTGGTTAATTTGGATAATTGGTTTGGTTTGCTTAAAGTTTTTAGCTTGTTTGGTTTAGGTGGTTTGGTTTGGTTTCAGACACTCCTAACCAGTTAAACCAAATTAACCAGTTAAGTAATTAGTCATATATCTAACATATATTATATACACATACTTAATACTTTGCATAACCACTCAAGAGTTAACGTTCATCCCTTTTAGACTCATAAAATATAAAGCTCAATATTGCTCATATAGTGTATATTTGTATATGTAAAATGTAGACCACAACATATGTACGCCTAATTTAGATAAATTTCATACATTATGATGGATGAAAACTTGAAAGGAAGGTCATTTCCAACCTATGATAATTGCTAAGAGACTAAGTCAATTTACACAAACACAACAATTCATTATCCCATACCATTGTCATAAATTTTGTTAGGTGAATACTTCTATACTAATCGTAAGATAATTGTATTAGTTGCATGTATTTTTGTTAAGAGTCAACTATAACTACGTGTTGATTGTTATGTTTTATTCATTATATAAATTGCGAATTGTTGCATTAACCGGAAAATTTTCATCGTCAATGTCTCAATGATAATGTGATTTTATATTGGTTAATCTGGTTAACCAATTAACCAAACCGATTAAACTTTAGTTTGGTTAATTTGGTTGTTGTATTAGTTTGGACGGTTTGGTTATGATATTGTATTCCATGGTTAATGGAATTTAGCCTTATTTGATTTGGTTATAACCATGGTAACCATTTGAACACCCCTACAAACTATGAAATAAACGCTAAAAATTAGTTAGGTTATTACAAGTCAAACAATCTGCTAAAAAGTTGACATCGTGAAGTATATGTAATCAGTACATTTTAGCCCCCGAAGAAAGGTAAATACAATATATTAGCCACAACTATTAAGCAACGAGTAATTATAGCCACAACTATCGAAATGCAAATTATTAATCAATCGTTAAGTATCCGTTAATACTTTCGTTAGATGATGGTGAGTTGACAGATGCTACGCTGAGGTGGAAGAGAAATTTTGACGTGGCTGAAATGAAAATGCCACATAAGTCGGTCAACCTTTGTAACTGATTAATTAATTATTAAAAATTAAAAATCAACTCTTGCCCTACAAAACCCTTGCCCGAAAACCATTCCTCTGCTCCAAAACAATTACGGCAACGTCGCAGCCGCCTCTAGCAAGCTATGGAAGAATGGAGCTGCTTGCGGTGCCCGGAAAACCTTCCTCTGCTCCAAAACCATCCAAGCAACATCTTCTTCCTCTCAACTGGGTGACGGCTGCGGCCAGACGGATCTGTAATCTTGATCACTGGGCTACGACGACGGGCGGATACAACTAAACGAAGGTGCGACGGTCGTGATGGCAACGACTGCGGATTTGCTGACCTGGACGCCTATATGGATGCTGATGTGGCAGTCTCCGTTACAAAATTAATGACAGTAACGGACTGTTAGCCATATGTTAACCCACAACAATAGTTATGGCCAATAATTTATATTTTGATAATTATGATTATAATTTCCTGTTGCTTACTATTTATCGTTAATATATTGTATTTACCCCTCAAGAAAGGAGGGAATGGACTATGGAGGATAACTTAAAAAAAAAATTAGCGGACACTTCTAAACCTATCATCCAGCCTCTTGTACACCAAATGTGTATATTACCAAAGAGAGCAACATGAATTCCCAACTCTGTTAATTAATAAAATGGAAATAATTAGCTCTAAATTCATCGAGAGAAAAGGTTACAAATACAGCGACAAGACCTAAAAGAAGGGACTAGAAACTTTTTCGATTGTCCTTACTAAGGGTCTGCAATTGTTCTGTCCGATTCAGATCCAAGCAAACTCATTAGAACTACCGTTTAAGGGTGAAAAATATTTTAAATGGAAGGATTTGACTATCATTAATTACATCTGATTTGATTTTTTTTTTTTTTTTTTTTTTTGACGGGTAACCTGTGAATGTATTGATTATGAACGAACGGTTACATTATCCAGACAAAGCTGGTCAACGAGAAAAATCGGTGGTCTATCGATCCACACTTCTCTACTATCCCAATGGGTCTCGTAGTGAGCCATGATGTGAGCCGCATTATTTGCAGTACGTCTAACATGAGCGATACTGTCCGAGTTGGAGCCATTAGCCTGCAATAGGCTCACTATGCGTCGACAGAGGATACCCACTTCAGTATGATCATCATTCGAATGCTTGAGTTTCTTAACCAGAGAGAGGGAGTCCATCTCAAGAATGGGGGATTGATAACCAAGTTGGTGTGCTAGCTGGGCGCCGAACTCGGCAGCGAGAGCTTCCCCCATCTCCACTTCGACCGTGCCCTGCATTTTCTTTGCCGCTGCAGCGAGGAAATGTCCTCGGTGATCCCTGAACACTGCCCCGAGTCCAATGCCTCCACCCGCGAAGAAGCCGACATCAGTATTGATTTTGATGTGCCCCGCTTGCGGCCTCGTCCACGTTTCAGCGGACTGCACCTCAGCAATGGTCTCGTCCGGCCTTTGGTTCTTCTGGTATTCTTCAAGGAGGGATAACGCCTTTTGAATAATCTCATCTTCCGGCCACTTTGTACCGTTAAACAACTGAGCATTCCGTTCTTTCCAAAGCGCCCACATTATCATTGCCCATCTCTCCACAGTTTCCGTGTTCTCTTGCTGCAGAACCTTCATAGTCCATGATAAGCAGTCCGCTCCGCCATCGATCAGGAAAGGGCTCGTCCAAGGTGACCATCGCCAAATTCTACAGCTCCAGCTGCATTCAAAGAAGAAATGGCGTTGGGTTTCAACTTGATCGCAGAAGGGACACTCATCGGACCATTTCGGGTTCTTTGCCGCCACTTTCTCCCCCGTAGGAAGCGTCTCCCTGGTGAACCGCCAAACAAAATGCTTGACTTTCGGCGGTACCTTCATTGACCAAATTGTCTTCCATAGCTTCTCATTACCACAAGGCTGAATTCCTTCCTCTATCACAAAACCCGAAAGCCACTTCCTGTACCCACTTTTGACTGTGTACTGGCCATTCTCACTATGCCTCCAAATGAGGCGGTCTTGCTCCTCAGCGCTTCGAAGTGGTATTGACAGGATGGACCCAGCAATGGTGGAAGGGAAGCACGCCCGGATTAAGTCCACGTTCCAGCTCTCACTCTCTTGATCAACAAGTTCGCGGACTGTAGCATCCACCGGAAGTGTTGTTGGGGCCGAATCAACGAACGCTGGCTCCCCGGGAAGCCACTGATCACCCCAGATCTTCACCTGTGCTCCATTCCCCACTCTCCATCGCAGTCCAGAACACAAGAAATTTTGCGCACTGAGAAGGCTCCTCCACATATAGCTGGGGTTACTTCCAAGCCTAGCGTCCAAGATTGAACCGTTCTTGTGGTATTTCGCCGCGAGCAGTCTGGAGATCAAAGACTCAGGCCGGAGGTGAAGGGACCACAGTTGCTTGGCGAGGAGCGCCATATTGAAACCCCGGAGATCTCTGAACCCGAGTCCGCCATCTTCTTTGAGGGTGACAAGCTCTGCGCGGCGTAACCAATGAGCTTTTTTCTCTTCCTTTCTTTGCCCCCACCAAAAATTCATGATCATGCTGTGTATCTCATCGATGAGGCCTTCCGGGATTTTGAAAACCGACATCGCATAAGTAAGTTGGGCTTGGGCAACCGACTTAATTAGAACTTCGCGAGCAGCTACTGACATGGTTCTCTCCTTCCACCCTTTCAGCTTCACACGTACCCGCTCCTTCAGGCTAGCAAATAAATCCTTCTTCGCCCTTCCCACCTCCGTGACAAGACCGAGGTACTTCTGGTGCTTATCGACAGCCTTCATCCCCAGCGTTCCGCTCGTGACCAGCCGGTTGTGGGTCTTTACATTTGCTGAGAAGGACACCTCGGACTTCTGGAAATTCACCATTTGGCCAGATTCCAACTCATAGGCATGGAGAATTTCCTTAAGCACCAAACATTCTTGTTGAGTTGCCCTGCCAAAAAAGATACTGTCGTCAGCAAAAAACAAATGGGTAATCACCGGGGCGCCCCGGTTCACCTGCAACCCATGCAGCCTATTCTCCTCCACTGCCTTGGCTGTATAGGTTGACAATCCTTCCGCACAGAGCAGGAAAAGATACGGTGAAAGCGGGTCGCCCTGTCGAATCCCTCTGCCCGGAATAAAGGTCTGGGACTGATGGCCATTCACCAGGACAGAGTATGATACAGAGGTCACTCCCATCATAATCAGTCGGATCCATCTCTCTGCAAACCCCAGTCTTCTCATGACCCCTTCCAGGAAATGCCACTCCACCCTGTCATAAGCCTTAGCCATGTCGATTTTTGCCGCAAAATAACCATGTTTCCAACGTTTGCTCTTCTTCATGGTGTGAAAACACTCAAACGCAGCCATAATATTATCTGTTATGTAGCGACCCGGGATGAAAGCACTCTGAGAAGGGGAGATGATCTTGTCCAACAGAGGCTTGAGGCGGTTGGCAAGGATCTTGGAGACAATCTTGTACATTACATTGCAGAGGCTTATAGGTCTATACTCTTTCGGTGTCTCCGGTTGTTTTGTCTTTGGGATCAACGCAATTAAAGTATGGTTAAGACCTGCAGGCATAACTCCTGTATCCAGAATCTGAAGTACCGCTTTTGTTACCTCTTCTCCAACAATGTTCCAGTATTTGCGGAAGAAGAAAACAGAAAGTCCGTCCGCCCCCGGTGCCTTCCGCTTCCCCATCATCTTCAGCGCCTCCCACACTTCCTCTTTCACGAAGGGTCTGAGGAGTTCATCATTATCTGACTCTTCGATCTTCCTTTGGATTGAATCTAGTACCGGCCAAGACATAGGTTCGGGTCCAGCAGTAAAAATAGATTGGTAATAATCAACCATACAATCCGAGACCGCCTCCTGTCCCCTACACCATTGTCCCGCCTCGTCACGAATCTTTTTTATCATATTCCTCCGACGCCGAGCTGACGCCTTCCTGTGGAAGAAACCCGAGTTCTTATCCCCGGACCTGAGCCAGTCCGCTCGAGACCTTTGCTTCCAATACTTCTCCTCGCTGTCAAGAACGTCTGCCAATTCATCTTCTAGGACCCGAAGTTGGGCCAGAACCTCTTCGGTTTTCCTTCTTCTTTCTAGCGCTCGCATTGCCCTTTGAATTTTATTTTTTTGCTTGCCAAAGGCGGGGAAGGCCCCTTGACTCCAGCTGTCCAAATCACTCTTACAGGTCGCAATTTGTCCAGGACATTGGCTGATGAGGATCTATTCCATGCCCGCTCCACCACAGAAGAGCATTCCTCATGCTTTGTCCACAGCGGGTCGAAACGAAAGGACCATCCCCATTCAACTTCCCGATCCTCCTCGCCCCTAGTTTCACAAGTAATCGGGCGGTGATCCGAGTGTGCCCGATCCCCATGCTGAACTCTCCCATTTGGGAATAAACTTCTCCACTTATCATTAGCAATAAATCTATCCAATCGTTCTTCGATATAGTCGCCTCTTGTCCGCCTGTTTTCCCATGTGTAAAGATAACCATGGAAACCCAAATCTTGACAGCCCAGTTCATTAAGACAGTTACTAAACATGGTCATTCCCGCCTCTTGGACACCCCGACCACCACTCTTTTCTTCAGACGATAATACTTGGTTGAAATCACCACCACACAGCCACGGTCCATCCCACTGTTGGCGAAGAGACCCGAGCAGGTCCCATGTTTTCCACTTATCACCTCCTTCAGCCCAACCATAGATACCCGAGAACCTCCACTTCCCGACCCCTTCACTTTCCACAGCTGCATCAATAAAGTGTAAGTCACGATCCATAACTGTGACCTGTACCTCATCATGCCACCAGAGGCTAAGGCCCCCAGCTCGATTACGTGTAGAAATGACTGTCGGGACACTTTTTCCTTGCTTGAAACCACAAATCTCTCGAAGAACATCATTCTCTGCCTCAGTCTGCTTAGTCTCCATCAAGAAGACCATATCTGGGGACGATCGGCGCAGTAGCGCTTTCAGGGAGTTAACTGATCGCGTATTCCCCAACCCGCGACAGTTATAGCTCAAAATTTTCATTTATGAACTGGAGGGGATAGGCTCCCCGCGCCCTGCTTCGTACTGGGACCCTTCGCTTGGGATCCGACTTGTTTCTTCACTACTGTGTGTGCTGTATTCTTTTTTGCCTGGACTTGATTCTTCATTTTGCCCACATCCGAAGGGGAAACCTGGGTGACCATGCGAGGAGGTTCCTCTTGCTTGCCATTATTTTCTACCACCAACGTTTGAGCTGGCCTCAACTCGGTCCTCTTAGGGAGTGCTTCATTAGCACCATGGATACCACTCTTTCCAATCTCCTCCCGCAGATTCGTGTGCTTCCCCGTGAGGGCTGTGCTATTTGAGTCTGCCAGACCATGGAGGGATGAGCTAGCTTCCTCTCGATGAGTTGGCGTGGTGTCTTCTGGCGCTGTGGTATCGACTACCCGGTTTGGTTCATCTTGCTGTGCATCAATCGTAACATGCTTGTCGTTGTGCTCCTCTTCATCAAGAACTGCGAATCTCGATCCCATTTCCTTATGCACCTGTGGGGCCTTTTTTTGTCCTTCAAAGTTTTGACGTAGATCTTGAGTGTTCCTGCTCACTCCCTTTCCTCGAGGCTTGACCATCATCCATTCCCCATAGTCACCCATGGGCGCTTCACTTTCTGTCTCAGCAGCTGGCGGTCCTTGAGCTGATTCTCTGAACAAGTTTGGGCACGTAACTTTCATGTGTCCATACTTGCCACATTCCGTGCAGATCCGGTGAAGCCCTTCATACTCTACGTAATAAGTTATCCCTTCAATTTTAAACTTCGATAAAAGAGGTTTCGTGAGATCGACTTCAATACTGACACGGGCGTACTTCCCTCGATCACCTGATTCAGTTGCCCTATCCACACGAACAGGTCTGCCAATCTTCTCTGCTATGCGCTCAACTGCATGCTTGTTGATAAATTCACGTGGGAGGCCCGGAAAACGTGCCCACACCATGGTGGAGGCGACTTCCGCTAGCTTCGGGTTAAAATTTTTTCGCCAGGGTCGGACCGTGATATAGAAATCACCGAGCATCCATGGCCCACCCGCCGCAGCTAGTTCGTAGTCAACCTGGCTGGTAAAGCGTACTGCATAGAAACCAAAAGATAAGCTCGACACCTGGATGGAGCCACACTTAGCCCACAGAACTTCCAGCCTGCGAGAGATGACAGGGAAAGGAAAAGTTCGTCCTAACACTTTCACGATAAGGGCTGAGCGCCATTCCCTCCTCCATTGCTGTTTTTCCATCGCCGTGAAAGCTATGGTAGGGCATAACGGATCATCATCGTCTGGTATTTCGTCATCAAGGTCATCCTCCCTCATAGCTGCTGCCACGTCCTCCGAATCCGAATCCGCTACGTACCACTCGTCCACTTGGTGAAGGGTGCTGAACAGTTTACGTGATCCTCCGTTCCATGCAGTTTTGAAAGTTGTTGCCTCGGGCGGAGCCTCAGTTTCCTCCATCGGGGAAGTAGAGTCGTTGGCTACTTCGTCGGTAAAGAGAGGGTTGTCCCGCATCGGTTTCGCTCGTTTCTTCGGGTGCTGGGTTTCCTTGTCACGCTTCGGGTCGGGGGAAGATGTTACAGAAGGTGGTCTTCTACCACCAGCTCCTTGGTCCAGAGAGCCCGCGTCCGGGGGGACAGCCCCCGGCGCCGGCGTTGCCATGAGGGGTTGCACAAAGGGTTCGGCGCTTCTTCGCCAAAAAATCGCCGCTCCGAAGATTCCGGAGCTAGGGTTTTCCAAAGTTTTTTAAAGACAGTGATGTTCAAATTGAAACAGTTACATCTGATTTGATTTAGTTCGACTTTGGTCTTGTTTAAGTGTTAATTCGGTCAACTTTTCTTTAATATTTATAAAATACATGTACTCAAGGAGCGGACAACATTATATTTGTTTTTTATATGGTTCAGCCCAAACATCAATTTGGTCAGGTACGAACCAAACCATTGCACACCTTAGTCTTTACGATTTGATGGCTACTCATAAATTCCTTCCATACGCAAGTTATATATCCCATCTATATTTGAATAATTAAAACAAGTAATTGTGTTACTAAGATGAATAAAGGCCTAAATTGTCAACAACAACAAAAAAACTGATGAATACGTCCTATAATGCGACGCCAAAAGTTTTCCTAGCCATCAACGATTGTTAACCATTGGTTTTTGTTACCACAATTATTTGGAAAGTCGTTTTCATTATCCGAATTGTAAAGGAAATGAACAGAAATTCGTGTCGTGATATTAACTAGAGGCATATTATGCTTGGATTTTGACAATAACAGCAGGCTAGGAATTGCTTCAATGAGCACACCAACACCTGTCATTCCCAATGATTGATTAATATATTGTATATATCTCACAGCAGAGAATTGGTCAAATTATTCCAAAATCGAAAAGCTTTCTCACCAGTTAAATTTTCTGATTTTTAGTGAGAAACTAGGTCTTGGATACATCAAAGAATGGGATTTTAATACTAAAAATAAATCTTCTCGATTACCAAAAAGAAAATCTTCTCCATTTAAATTGTTATTTTTTCCCCTGAAGTGGAAGGTAGTGCCGGTAAGTACTAGAGATTTCGATCTGTGTGACTTAATTGGTTCCCGAAGATACCAAAATCTATGGTGTTGGACGGGGTATAATTATTATAGAGTAAGTAAAGGACCAAGTTGACCAAATGTAAAAGTTAGTAGCGGATTATGTAAGAATAGGATCATTTCGTAACAAGTAGAATAGTTAGCATAGTAACCAAGAATTAGGTAGTTTATTGAGGTGTTTACCCCTAAAAAATAACTGGTACCATTGATTAATTACAAAACACTTAATAACTTTACAAGACACCGGCTTAATGAGACTCCAAAAAAGTAAGTATAGAGATTAATCTGGCGGGGTACCAATCAGATGAGACGCAGGTGTCAAGTTAGCCAGTAGGCAGCCAATGTACCAACTTGACGAGCTCTAAAAACTAAAGTTCGTAGACCAAGCCGACAAGTCACGTTTGGTAGCAAGGCGGCAGGGTACCAAATAGGGACCTATTCAAAATCTAAGTTTGGAGACCACCAGAGGTAGCGAGCCGATGGGGTACCAAGCTAGCAAGAGCGAAGACAATGATGTATCAAGTTACCAAACCTCCCAAAAACTGAGTATGGAATGGAACATAGTACAGATGAGAAGGGCTTGGTGGGGCGACAAGGTACCTACTACAGAATCATCCAAATACTAAGTATGAAGCAAGCTGGCAAGACGATTTTGTGGGAAGCTGACAGGGTACCTAACTGGCAGCGACAATCATTGGCTTCTCAAGACTAAGTATGAAATCTCGGGAGTGACGACTGGTTAAACAAGGTATCAACCCGACGAGATGGACAAACATGTTTGGCACCAAGACCATCTTCCCAAGACTAAGTGTGGGGCCTTGGTTGGGATATGGGTTAAGTTCTCGTCCTGTCAAGGTGGACGATGGGCTAACGTCCCGCTAGGGTGAACTAGTCCTCTTGGGTCTCTAGTTGGTGGTTAGACCTGGCATTTGGTCCATGGGGCGGAGGAGCCTGCATGGGGATCTCTAGTTGAAGGTCTTCGATGGATGCTTGAGGGGTTGGCTATTTGTATAAAAAAATTCGATTTTGGGGGGCATTTAGAGCATCGAGATTCCATTACGAGTGAGGTTTTTTACCCTAGGTTTTTTCCATCTTTTACTCTAGGCCTCATGGTGGGCGCTAATTAATTATGTCAAGGTTGTAGTCGAACTGATTTTTTATGTTGGGCACCAGAGTCGGTTGACAACCATCTTTTACCATGAACTACTCTTGGCCTATCATCTCCGATTGTCTCCTACAAAAAGTCAAAAAGGACTCGTTGGCTTATCTCAATTGGATCACTCTCTAACACTTAATTAGAGAGTGGTTATGGATAAGAGGAATATGGACTCGAAAATAAACATAAGGGAATGGAAATGAAAAGGAATGTATTCGCTAATTATAGCAAGAGTTCATGAGTCTAGACATGTTTTTTCTGCGTACCTTTACCTAGAATTTTGATGGCCTTTATCGTGATTGTCGGGCGATCGTAAAAGGGTATGTCATATGTGTCTTCCTCTGGTAGGTCGAGGGGTAATGGAAGGACGAGTTATGGGACTACATGATCCAAGATGGCTAACTTGTGGGCACCCAGGGTGCTTGACCCTATGGGTGTTGGGTGATTTGGCCCAAAGGGTGACCATAGTGACCCAGTGTGGTTGAGGGGTACCTCAAGTGACTGGATGATTGACCTCATGAGTGGCAGGTTTTTACTCGGGGTAATTGACCCCAAGAGTGCGCAATGTGGCTTGTGTGATTGACCCTAGAGGTGACCAGAGTGACCCGAGGTTATTGTTCATGTGGTGTCCAAGGTATCCCGGGTTGCGCAAAATAATTTGGAGTGCCCAAAGTGACATGGTGTGATTGGCTACAAAGGTGGTCAAGGACTCAGCAAGCTTGTTAGTTGTTAGCAACGGGTCACCCTCCCCTAAACTATTAAATTTCCGTTATATAAAATAAAAAATATAATTTGAACGTAGACAAAATGGTTTTTGTTGGTCATCTTGTTTGTAAGTTGTAACTGACAAGGGCTAAGTTTGAGCCAGACAACATCCAAAATTTTAATGGTTTCATAAATCAACATCACTACTTACTTACCTCCATCATCATCATTGTTATCTTAATTACATTTTTATGTAAAAGAGGGTTTGATCTAATTCATACATTATATAACTATATATTTTTAGTTTAGATAAAATCGTAGTTACCGTTATTGAAATAAATTTATGAACAAGGTTTGGACAATTATGTATTTTTGGAGTGTTTTTCCAAGAATCTATTGAAAATATTTTCTTGATGACCTTACAATTTTTGAACGGTGTGCTAAGATCGATTTCAACTTTTACCTTAATTATATTTTGATAGCAATAGAATGTGTAATTTAATCCATAAATAATGTAGGTGTATCTTATTTTGTCCGATTAAAATGTCATTTATTTGAATAAATGTATGAACAAAATTAATTAAACTGTCAATTAATTTATGTTTCTTCATTTTTTCACGAGGAACAAAAAATTTGACCGCCCCATTACTTCAAATCCAAGTTATTTTCGTCTCTGAAAGTGGCTGAAGTAACCCTAAGATAATTGACAACAACTGCCGAGTACAGTATGTTCGACGCTATTTTTACTAAATAAAACCTTTTATTTTGGCTCCACCAACATCAAAGACTAACCTCCAACATATGATAAATTTCACACACTCTCATGTTACATCTATATTCAAATGTTTAGCTAAGAATTAAAAAAAAATAGAATTAGACAAAGAAAAAAAAACCAAAAAATATGCGCATTCGCAAATCAAAGAAAACAGCGACTCCAGTTTAAGGATTTTGTTGCGAGCCGACTAATAGGTGTGTGGAGCTCGTATTCCTCAAATGCTCCACAGGTAAAATCGGATAAGTGGACCTGTAGGTTGACAACCTTGCGTTTTACTATCAAAATATTTTACTGTGACAAAAGAAAATAAAGATAGTTATAAAAAAAACGACGGATGGATGGATATGCCATTTTTAAAAAAGGGGGAAAATGAAGGACGGGAAATGGGAAAGATGAAAGGAATCTCAGGACCACGTGGCAAATTCACATGACGATGGGCCAGCATGAGAGAGAGTTGAAGCTGTCAGTACTTGGCCCTCTGCTCATCTTCTCCACATTTCTCCACCTTTTCTTTTCTTTTTATTTAAAAAAAATTCCCCTAGAATTAAAATGATTCCAAGGCCTATAAGACCGATAAATAAATTGTTTTATTAAAAAATTTCACCTTTTATATACCATTTACAGAAAGAAAATAATAACGTGTAATTATATTTTTCTTTATAGATAAGTGTGATATAGGTTTACTCTTTTGTGATTAGGTATTGTTTAAAGTATTCGAAATCGAAATCTTCAACTTCAACACCACTGATATTACTACTAAACTAAACTCTTATTTCGTAACATGTAATTAAGCTTTGATAAATCTAGTTCAAATAGTGGGGAAATCAAATTTTATTTTCCACGGCAGAACAAAAGGAGTGAAAAACAACAGGACAGTCATACTCATATTATCTATAACTAGCATGGCCCCGACCATTTGGCCGGAGGAAGATGAGGTATGAAATTTGATAATATAATGGAGTGTATAGCTTATTGTTGTATACTTTTTTTTTGAAACACGTGATAAAAATAGTGAATTTTAGTAGGAAAGTGACATGAATGATGCAACGAATCAAAAATCAGCCTTACGAACCAAAATCAAGTATATGTTACCTTATGAAACAATATTGTTTCTGGTAATATGATGAGGTGGAGTAAGTTTTATAGAAACCGAATTCCAGAAAATCGAATAAAAAATCGCCTATCCCGCCGGTTTTCGGGAAATGAGCATCTCACAATCGTTGCTAGCTTTTACTCGGCCCGTTGGCCGATTAATTTGTTTTATAAAACTTTCATCTTGTCATCATTGTGCTTTCTGGTTTTTTGCCAAGCCATGATAAAATCTAAAGAAATCAAGAATGAACAACACGATTTAGGATAGGAACCACCGTTCCTGTATCCCTAGAAAATGGTGGTAAACACGGACTCACCTGCCAAGCTGGTTTGTATTGAGATTTTTATCGGGTATCAGGGAACCATGTGATTATAAATTAGACTTGATCAAAACAGGCCAAAACTTGAAATTCAGCATGTTTGACCGACCCATGCCAACCTCTAATTATTCTTTACTTTTAAACTTTATATTTGAAAATAAAAAATAATGAAAGAAAAGAGATGACTGCAATTCGCCATTTGCACATCACTGATTCGGGAATAAAGCTATAGAATTCCTAAAGGAAACTGAAAATATTTAGAATCGTTTTAATGAAATTAATGTTAAAAATAACCAAATAGATCTTTCTGTTTAGTTTTTTACTAACAAATATCAAACGATTCCCTATAATATACACTATAATTTAATCATTATGATATCAAATAATTATATAATATATATTTGAAATTATACAAATTGAACTAATTGGATTGGTCGAGGTTCATTGAATAACTTTAAAATACATTATATTTTAGCCACTAAGATATAAAATAATAGCATAATATATATTATGCTAGAGAAAATAGCTTGTTTTAGAATGGCAAACCCATGATGTTTATTTGTATTACTTGATTGGCAAATCCCGTGTAGGTCAGACCTATTCAACTCTTTTATTTATGATTAGCGGTTAGCCCATTAGAATCCATGCATTAGTTTATTGTTAAATTTTTTTCTTTTTAGCAATAAAAAGGAGTATTGTTTTTGCCTTTTCATATATATTTTACCACCACGGAGAAATAAAAGGACTTAAAGAACAAAATTGACACTCCCGGACCCGTTTAAATCCGCTTGTGTACGGTAAGTTGGCCCGTTCGACAGAGAAAAAAGGAAAAATTTGACACTTCCTATTCTACCCTTCCTGCAAACGCTCCTAGAGCAGGGAATTTGAAATAGGGGAATGGTTTTTTCCTCACTACGATTATATATTTTCAATTTAAAAAGATACAACAAACGTACTTAGTGTGATTGGTTATGATCTTTGCTTTTCTTTGAAAGTGGTCATGGTTCGAATCCTAATAAGTGTGTTTTTAATGAATAAAAAAAAGTAATTGTGAAGACCAAAATGCCCTTCCTACTTTCACTCTGGATGCAGGAAATTTGAAATGAGGCTTCAAGTTTTTTCCTCACTACGATTATATATTTTCAATTTAAAAAGATACAACAAACGTACTTAGTGTGATTGGTTATGATCTTTGCTTTTCTTTGAAAGTGGTCATGGTTCGAATCCTAGTAAGTGTGTTTTTAATGAATAAAAAAAAGTAATTGTGAAGACCAAAATGCCCTTCCTACTTTCACTCTGGATGCAGAAAATTTGAAATGGGGCTTCAAATTTTCTTATCTGGCTTTTATTTATTGGGTAGAGGTAGATTCATCCCAAATTGAAAAAGAAATAGTCACCTATTATTCTCCTCCGCCGGCCTTTACAAAATACAAATTATTAATTAGAAAAACAGCACCAACCAAACGGGAAAAATGGGGAGATCCGTAAAAGAGGAAACGGCGTTAACATGGGAAGCCTTTCATTTCGACGTGGGTCCCCGTTCACCGTAAGCGGAGCAGGGTGGGGCCAGGGGGTTGTGGGAGGGAGGGTGTGGTGGTCCAAATATCGAGGTCGACGTCTGAATGTGGGGCCGTCCATCTCATCTCCAACTCCCACCCATCTTTCTACCAATGGCGGGGTCCCCTCTCTTCCCTTCCCATTCATGTATGTAGGTCTTCCAAGGATTGAAATACCATCTCGGAAGTTGTATTGGAAAAGTCAGCGAGTATTTTATGCTAACATCTTAGTTTAATTGTAATTCAACCGCTTTATATCGCTAAATACTGTCTACTGGTTTAGTCTCTGATAGGAGATTTTTAAGGTTGAACCGTCAGTACGGTATTGTATTTCAATCATTGAGGTCTTCTAATGAAATGAAATGAGTCGTGCTGAGTCGAGTTTTGCTTTGTTCGGGTTTGGTTTTGTTAATAAACGAGCTGGTCGAGTCGACTTCGATACGACTTATTTGTTAAAATGTTGACTCGTGATTAAGATCACGAGTTTGCCTCGATAGTTTGTTTTCAGTTAATTACTTGGACTATAACCGTTTCTCTTAATGACAATATAACTTTGCTAGGACTATAAACGTTGAAATACCGCATATCGGTTTAGCCTCTGGTAGGAGATTTTTAAGGTTGAACTGTCAGTATGATACCGTATTTCAATACTTGAGGTCTTTTAATGAAATGAAATGAGTCGTGTCGAGTCGAGTTTTGCTTTGTTCAGGTTTGATTTGTCAATAAACGAAGTGAATTCGTACCAGGCTCGTTTATCAACGAGCTGAACGAGTCGGCTTCGATACGACTTATTTGTCAAAACGTTGACTCGTTATTAAGATCACGAATTTGCCTCGTTAGGTTTGTTTTCAGTTGATTACTTGGACTATAACCGTTTCTCTTTATGACAATATAACTTTGCTGCACTCTAAAAATCACGATTAGAATGACCAAATTACACACTGCAAACCCCAAATGTTTGGTAGATCAAATCATGCTGAAAAGGGATAAAAACCAAGACAGGCAAGAAACAGATTAATCGAATTCGAACTTTTATTTCTATGATTATTCCTCTATCAGTTTTGATATATGTTTTCCTAGCCTGAAACCTTGTTCTGATCTTGGTAGTGATCAGATTGATAATAATAATAATTACTATTATTATTTGATAAACATTTTTAATTTTGTGGTAGCCGGCCGCACTCTCAACTTTTGTGTCTGACAACCAACAAGATTTGGCATTTGAGAGGAGTGTATTTGCATCTAAACACCAATTAATAAGTATTAACAGTAAAATACGGAAGAAGAAGAAGAAGAAGAAGAAGTGAAAGAACCTCACGAGGAGCGATTATTTATATATAATGCCTGACTCATTGTCTGATCGAGTTGTGTTCGTGAAAGTAGGAATGCAATTTCCACTTAGATCTATTTTACTAGATTTGTGTAACTTGTTTTCTGTGGGCGAGCATGTGTATTGATTCTCTCTGATCAATTTTTTTGTTAAATAAATTTAATTTTACTCAAATTGTTTATGATTTTACTTTTATTATTTCATATATTTTGAGCTATAATGAAGTTGTAAACAGGTGAGAACCTCAATTTCTTGAATCATATAACTACATTTATCATATTATAGTTTTGTTTCTTGTTTGTTAACCAAAAAAAAAAGAATATTTTTTTCTTATAAATTACATACTCATATGAATCAATCTGCTTCGACCCACACCCCGTGATAAAGTACCCGACCTGACACAGATTGAGTATGAGTATAAGATACCCGCCACTAAACCTGCTTCATTGACATTCCTATGTGAAGGACTGATCGATGACGGGACTCTTCCTCTCATCATAGCAAATCAAATAACATTAAAAAAAAATTCTATGACATAATAATAATGTAATATTTTTTTTAGAAAATCTTCTCCATATAATTCGGATAAAAATTTATAGTATTTTAAGATACAACTCGTATTTATATCATAATGTTGAACATACGAATTTATTCTATATCATAAAAGCAATTTGTACAAAATAATATACGTACTGATTAAATTTGATTTTTTTTTCCACATCGTTAAATATAAAAGTACACTTTGTATCATAACAAAATTTCGATTTTGAAAACAAAATCACCCCAATACTTATTAGCAAAATGGTAGACCTCGAGTTTGCCTTGGTTTAAGAATCATATATTAAAAAAAAGAGATTGTTGTGGTCCGTGTGGGATATTTTTGAGATGAGAAGAAGAGGGGTAATAATTTATATTCTGTTTCGTGTTGGGAGAGTCGCCCACACGTGCTGCGAGATGGACACCCACGTGGCGAGGGGGGAACACTAACTGAGCTGTGATTGGCGACTGTCTCTTACTTGCGGCAGCCAGCGCGTGGTTCCGCTACTCTCCCCTATCATCTCCTCCTCTTCTTCAGTAAAAGTTGACTCCTCTTACTCTCTCTCTCTCTCTCTCTCTGTCTCCGTCCAGAGTCCAGGTCCAGTGGTGGTGGGATCCGCGTTCATGTGATCGTTCATGTGCTGTGTTTTTGCGTTTTTGCCCATCCCATCCCCACTTTTCCGTTCTCTCACTCCGTTAACCAAATAATAAATAAAAATAAATGAAAAGGAGGTTGCTGTCCGAAACAGTAACCTTTGCGCTCCAGTCTCTCTCTCTCTCTCCCTCTCTCTCCCTCTGGGGATTCAGAAAGATTTCGTTCGACCGAATTAGTATGAGAGGAGACCACATTGCTCAACTGCAAGGTTGTCAACCCACGGGTTGACCCGAACCCGGTCGAGCTAGTGGCCAGTGGGTCAAGGGTTAATGGGTCAACCGTTTTAGCCCGGTTTGGCCCGGAAATATAGAAAGAGTCATTATATTGTACTTATCCTCATAAATTATATCAAATCTTATCTAACATATGAGTTATAACATATAATATTACACCAAAATAACATATCGTACTTAGATCCAACATATAGTGAAAATTCACACACACTTATATAACATAAATATTCAAATGTTCAACTTAGTATTCCAAAGATTGAGTTAGGCGAAAAGAAAAATTGGAAAATAGGCGCATTTCGCAAACTAAAGAAAAAAATGACACAATTTGACCTCTAACCCGGTACCTTATAGCGGTCGACCCGGCGGGTGCATGCGATCCATTTTTCTCACCGGATCAGGGTCAAATTGGGTCGACCCGTGGGTCAACCCGCGGGTTGACAACCTTGCTCAACTGTCTATACTGCTGGCTTGGGACTTGGGCCCATGTTTCTTTTCTCAATGCTACATCTGAATCTCATCTCCTCCTCCTCCTGCAGCAGCCCAGCAATCCGGCTATTCTTCTACTAACAACACTCTCCCATTTTGTAATTATGCAACCACTCAACATGCGTAATATTGAACTGAGCAAGAAGGTCATCGACATACTTGTGTTGTGAGAGTACAAAACCAACCAAGAAGCTCTTGAAACTAAGAGGGAGCATCTAATTCATTCCCAAAAAGGAAGAAGATCATCCACACACATACTAGGAAATACATGATTGAAAGTACCACATCGGCAGGCAAAAGAGAAAGAGATGCATAAGATTGATTCTTCTGAAAAATCGGCAGATTCCGGGAAGAGGCGACGAGAAAATATATGAGTAATGTTCAGATACCACGGGTGAAAAATCTTTCATAATTCCACAAGTCACCTTATTCTAAAGTGTTTCTTTTACTTTGCTTATTGTAGTGAGTGTTCTTTCAACACTTGGGAATGACAAACTATAGCAACAAACACTCCTAAGTTTCGGGTTTTTGGATATTAAACTCACTTATTAAATATATGAATTAACAGTTAAATAGAGTCACAAAACATTAATTTTCATAAGAATTATCTACAATATTATGGAGATCTTGTCTTCGATCCACAATCGAATAAACAAATTTACTCTATATTTTTTGGGCCAATAGTGGTGCACATGACCCACCTTAGTCTCAAGTGGCTCCGCCAATGGATATGCAAGTACACATATTTGTTTTGTAAAGTGATTATGCGATGAACTTGTACTCGGTGGAGTATAAACTCATATTCAGTACACTTATATTCGATGTTTGTTAAAGTCATATTCAGTATCACGATGACTAATACTCAATGTTTGCTCAAAAGGTATCATACGAATATCCGTTGTGTCATACGAATATTAGTTAAAACATAACTTAATGGTATTTAATATGAACTCCAACATGTATTCTCATATTTCAACTGAAAAATAATCCTTTTTTTTGTACTAGTTGAACTCATATTCATACATATGTGAACTCATATTCAATACCTAGTAATATCATTTTTCGTATCAGTTTAAGGTATATACGTAGTCATCACATGGTTAATATATATGCACTTAGAATGAAATTAAGTTTACTTAGTATTGAATATGAGCTGACACTTCATATGATTGGGGATGACACTTTGTATAAATTGACATGGTATTGAATATGGATTGAAATTAGGAGAAATATGGATTGACCTGATACATGGTAAACTCGTATTCAATGTCAGTTCAAGTCATATTCAGTATCGCGTTAACTCATATTCATTTTCAATTCAACTCATTCAGTTTCATTTCAAGTCATATTTCAGACGTATCTTTGGGACCAGATCAACTTATATTTGTCCAGATGTGAACTCATTTTCAATACGATATAAACACAAATTCTTCCAGATGACAACTATTTCATTACTAGAAGTTGAATTTAGAAATAATACCTCATATATACTTAATATATGACCAAATTGTATTTCATTACTACAAGTATTAAGAAAGAAGACCAAACAACATGTATCTAATAAGTTTATATCTAGTATTCATTGCATAAAGACATGCTGCAAGTTGTATTTTAAACAAACAACGCATTCTTCGTAAGTTTACAACTAGTATTATGGACATTCCAAACTAGTATTCATTACATCAGTAATGTTAATTTTTGCGGGTACATGTGAATCGCAACCGCAACCGCCACCGCCACCGTATCTCCCTTAGGAGACAAATATGTGCAACTATCCTTTCTGAAGCCCTTGCTTCTGCTGACCGTCGCGTCGACGTCGACCTACTTATCTCATCCGCCTTTGGACTTGTCCTCGTCGGTATCATCCTCTCCTCAAAGGAACCGAATCCAATCTCATTTTCTATCTTCCTCCTTCTTTCATGTTTAACCACTAATTTAAGATTGGAAAAATAGACTAGACTGTTTGGAAAAATTGTGGACTCAATCCGATTGCATAGTTTGGTCTGTACCGTTGACCGTCAAGAATGGTATAGTCTGGTTCATAGTCTCTATTATAGGATGTATTGATCTCTTGGTCTAGCCCACACCTTAGTTTACCAGACCAAATCATGTATCCAATCCACTTCCCAATTCGTGTTAGCAACTCATTCAACCACTCTCTCAACTTCTCAAAGGGATCCAAGTCTCAATGCTAATTTTGCGAATCTCGTCCACTCCTTCATTCATAAACCATACTCCTCCATATAGTAGAGAAGGTCGTGTCTCCCTATGACATTATGTTAATATTTATGACATTATTGTGAAAGTTAGGTTGCCATAAATTTGTGATTTTTTTTTTACTTACTTAGGTTTATGGTGCCAAAATTATGCATGTGAGCCGGAACTCATGTTTAAGGAGAAACTTGTCTTTTCTCTATTTGACTTTTCGTGTGATTGAGTAAACAAACTATTCATTTTTTCTCAATGTGATCCGCATGATCCAGACAGTACCAGACCACACAGACATGGTCTGATCTGTATCGGGTAGTATTTAGTCTAGTCGGTGGTCTATACTCAAACTTCTTGATCTAATTAATACATGAAGACTTCTTGATCACAACCAATATAAATGCTAAGCTAGCAAGTACCGAACTTGAGACTAAAAGTAGTATATTATTGTCTGTTATGGTCCGGTCTGAACCATACCACATCGTTTTCTAATCCTAGATAAATTGATTGATAAGGGAAAAGTGTGATAGATCGACAGACTTTTTGTGTGTGGAGGGTTTGATCGTCTGACCCCTTCCTCCACAATACTCCACAACATGGCCAGTCGGACCACTAGACTCAATGTGCATATTACCAACTACTCTTACCATCTCCTTTCGAAGTTGGTTTGGCCTTGTCTCCCCAACACCTTACAAATTGCAATGGTGGAGTCAACTCGTACCAAATAAAAACAGTCTTCAGTAACACTTGATCACTATATATTACTATTAATGATAATGATATCAATAATCATTTTCCCACTTTATAACACTATATGCAATACAGAGGTAAAGCAGTAATTACTAATTAGCCTACTCCCTGACTGAGTTATCATTATTAATGTTATTATCATTGTCGTGATCTCAAGAACAATTGGCAAGTATAAGTGGAATTATTAAAGCGTGGTGGGAAAATCATTAAGGCAAACAGAAGCAATTCATTAGCAAGTATAGGTTTTTACTTTATGTGCATGTAGTATCAGTACTACTACTAATGTGGGATGAGTTAGCTGGACTGCTTTCTCAAGGTTGGAAAAATGATACGCCTTATTAATTATAGTTATTTTGGATATTAAATTTATTTTGCATTTAAAAATATTTGAGAATTAAAAACTCATAGGACTTTGCTATGGTGACTTGCAAGTCACCGTGACTTACACAAATAGGTCGACCGCCAAATAATAAAGGTCGGCTGAATTATACTGTTTCTGTTTTGTTACACTCAACAAAGCGGTCGACCTTGTACATGAAATGCTCGACCACTTTTGCAAGCAAACAATAAAAAAGCTTGAGCTCAACCTTAAAGCGGTCGACATTGTACATTAAATGGTCTACCTCATTCTTAAAAGGGTTGACCTCTATTGCATTACCTTATCAACATCGAACTCGAAATTATCTAGTGGTGGGCAACGGGAAACGAGTATTTGGGTATACCCATACCCGTCCATCTTTTTAGGGTTACGGGTACCCAAATACTCGTAATATTTATTACGGGATGGAACTTGGGATTAAAAATTTTGACATTAGGTACCCATGGGTTATCCGCTAATACCCGTTTGGGTAGTAGGGATACCCGTAATAGCCATTATATTAATTCCATAAACAATACCATAGCTCAAAGCCCAGCCACATGAGAAACTACATGTGAGTGTAATGGAAATGAGAGATGAATTTCGATCTTTCAGTGGAAGATACATGCATCTCACCACATCCGACTACCATAATGCCAGCAACACCAATGAGGAAAATGCGGATTAGTGAGAGAAGAGAGGTCTAGAAACTCCATGATTTATATTGTGTTTTTTGTTGTGAACTATGTTAAGGCTTAAAGACGGTTTGGTTTAAAGCAACTATGATAGTGGATTGATATTATGCCGTTGTGGGTTTTGATTTTAGGTATGTGTGAACTATTGTGAGGTGTGTTTTATTGTATTTGGTGTTAGTGATTAAGCTATTAAGAAGTTATGGTTTTTTGCTATTATAATTGTGGATTGAATTTGTTGGTTTCTATCGTAATTTCATAGACCAAACAAATTACATACACTGTAAAATCTACATTTTCCTCTACGTTTCGCTCTTCAAGATGGATGGATTGATGTGTTGTCGAATCTTCTTCTATTTGGTCGACCTCGGGGTTGGAAATGGCCGGCCTCATTGCAGATATGGTAATTACCATTTTGGTAATGACTACCCTGAAGTGGTTGACCTCTTTTTTTACGGTCCACCATTTTGTATATGACTAAATTGAAAGGTCGACGTCTTTCCTATAGTGGTTGACCATTTATTTTATGACTCCCTCAAATCGGTCGGCCAATTTTTTCTTGTGGTCAACCATTTTGGTAATGACTATCTTAAAACGGCCGCCTATTATATCCGTAATTTCTATCAGAATGACCACGATGGTGTAACCGGTATATTATGCATGTTTGTGTGAATGTTTGGTGTGATTTTGAATGCTTTGGAGCCTAGATGTATGCCCAAATTTTTAAAATTTGAGGGCTCCAAGCATAACAACTTCCTCATTTGCATGATCGTAGTGGCACTAGTGATTTGGTTTGAATCTCGTGGGTATTAGCATTGTCTATGGATGATTTGCTTGTGATTATGTGCAACCTATGATGATGATTGAGACTTGTATTAGGTTTGTGCTTAGGTTCAGTTCTCATGTGTTTGTGAACCGATAGATGTTTTGAATCGATTACTTGCTTTTCACAGTTGCCTATGCATCGAGTTAAGGGAATTAGAAGGAATGATTGAGCACCTAGGTAGCCATGTGAGACTTGTGCCGTTTGTTTCGTTCTTGTGCGATAGATCCCCCCTTTACATGATGTGTAGCATTCACGTTGTTGCTAGCAAGGAAGATGGAGGCATAAGATTAGCCCATGACCCAAAAGTTGACCGACCCAATCATATTATTCCTTAGTTAACCCTTTTGAGTTGTGTGTCTAAGGGTCGTTCTCGTGTTAGGTAGCTCACGCTACTTGAGCTTGATTGAATTAGATAGAACGACCCTACTTTCTTCGTGTCTACACCGTATCGAGTCACCCTTGTTTTTGGAAACCCCATTCATACCATTTGAGCTTAAATGAGGTACCACATGAGTGATTGTATATGGGTTTTCTAAGAATGTGAAGTGAGTGTGGACGTAGTTCTTAAAAGTGAGCATTGTCGCTTAAGTTAAAAAAAATGTGGCATGTGTATATAGCTCTCTAATAGCCCTCAAAGATAAGGAAAACGAAAAAAGAAAAGAAAAAACAATAAAAAGGGCAAAGAATAAAAGAGAGTGACCACCAAAATATAATAAATGTGAGATATGCTTGTAGAAGTATTTCTTGGCATGCAAGCTATAGGAACACTAACATGTTGTTTACCGCTACACTCTTGTGCTTGAAATTGAATAGCAAATGTAGAAAGAAAGTATGTGTGACATGGTTTGGTGATAGGTTGTGTTTTGGAATGGCGGATTGTTTGGCCATTGGTTGTGTGAGTGGTTTTGTGTTGATTTAGGTGGTTCTAGGTTGATGAAGTTGTGGAACCTCTTTGCTTTTCGTGCCACCATCCAAAAAGCATTTTCCCAATGTCTTAGACCCTAGCAAGTCATTTGATCCCGTGTGTAAGTCTTCCAGCCAAGCTAGCAACAACACCCATCTTGTGAGCTCTAGCATTTATAGGATATCGTCATGGTAAAGAGACGTTAGGATTGAGCGTGAATATGCACAATTTTTTTGCATTAAATGGTCCTGACCCCACTGGTCGAGAGTGAATGATTCATTCATCGTGTTTTGTTCATTTCTTATACCCCGGTGAGGACCTAGGTTGCTCGATCGTTCGTTCCTATTATGTGATCTTCATGCATAAGTAACTGTCATTGGTGAGTCGTTGAGGCATGTTGTGTGTTGGTTGATGAATAATGCGAGAACTCTTCTTTTGCACAATCTTAATACAGTTGAATGTCATTTGTGGTGGTTGCCAAGATTACTTTGTTTTTGTCCATAGGTCGGTGTCAAATAACCATTGTGATTCATTTGTTTTGTGCCCTATGGCATGCCCCAAAAATTTTGTTGAAAAAGATGTTGTAAGCTTACCTTGTTTTGTACTTGATTTGCTTGGGGACAAGCAAACTTTCAAGTGTGGGGGAGTGATTCAGGTCCCAATGTACACATTTTACCCTAATTTCTTATCCGTTATACTTAGTAGATCATCGTCCCTCAGCCTATTTTCTGCTAGGTTGTGCTTGTTTTGGTACATTTCAGGTCCTAGCACGTGTGGGAAAGTTCGGGATGAGTTTCGGGTCATTCGAAGGTCAAGAAATTAGAGCCCTGTTCACGAGCTGGAGCTTCAGTTCACGGTCTAAGACCGTGAATGAAGGCCCAGGCCGTGAAGTGACCAATTTCCAGAATGATTTTGCAAGTTACTGGCCTCTAGTCAGTTCACGGTCTTAGACCGTGAACTGAAGCCCCCGACCGTGAACTAGGCCTTGTCGGGCAAATATAAAGACAACAGGAGGGAGAAAATCCCCTTAGAGCCCATTATTGGCGTCTTTGGGTCACTCCTATCGTATATTGTCTGGGTTATTTCTGAGGGAGTTGATTCAATTGGTCTCCTCGTTATATATGAAACCCTAGGTTGAATAGAGCACCTATCCATCCATCGATTCGTCGTTCCGGGTCATTCCTGAGCGAGTCCTTCTCCAAACGGTTGAGTATTTGAGTCGATCGAATTAGGAGGATACTCAACATCGATCCAAAGGTCGAAAGTAGGGGTATTTAACCCAAGAGAGCTCCAAACCTTGTAAATATCTAGGTTAGTGGTTAGTCTAGCTTAGTTTTATTAATCACTATCCTAGGTTGACTAGATAACGAACCCTAAACCCGAAGTAGGGTAAGCCTAGATCCCCGTGGTGCAATAAATTCTTATTGTTTGCTTGCCCTATGCTACACCCGGTTGCTGGTTACACTAGTCCGACGATTGGGATGTTGTAGTTAGATTGAATCAGGTTCAATCCCCCCGTCTTCCCAAATCAGTGTTTCAAAGCCGATTGGAAACCAAATTCGTTGAGTCAAGTGATGAAGCAGAGGGAAGAGAGGCGAATTGCATCGACGTCAGTCTAAAGTCTCCGGATTTGAAGATACCGACGGTTGTGTTGTTGATTCCTGGGTTTGGCAACGTCGAAGTGGCAGGAGGAGGAGGATGCCGGTAGGACGAGGAGTAGTAGGATGATGATCTCTTCGCTCATAGGAGGGTGGCAGCTGGTTTCGAGGACAGTTTGCCGGCGAGGAGAAAACAAAGATAGAGGTCGGGTTTAGCTGGAAGTGGGGTTTGGGCCCTTTGATAATCGGGTTTTTTTATTAATTTTTTTCATTAATCTATGTGACACTGTTGTCTAGAAATGTCACCAAGTCAACAACGTCGTCACTTGACATCGTCAATGAATTAGATGGAATTGGCTATTTTGCCTATTTCCAAAAAAGTGACTATTATTAGCCAAATCGCTAAAATTATGATTATAAAGATGTATTTTACCTAAAAATTTACACAAACAATAAACCCCATGATTTATTGCTATTAGATCATATCAACAAAAATTATTTCAGCCAGTTGTGGAAGAGGTTATAGCTCCTCCCATTTTTTTTCTTTTGTATATAAAGCTATAATGTGTGTATCCATATCGTGCAGGGGCGGACCCAGGGGCATTTAGGAACACCCCTAAATTTTGGAAGATCGATTATCCAACCCCTGGTGGTAATTTACGTATAGACAAAAAAATTATAATAAAAAGTCCGGGACACCCTGAAATTTGGAAGAACAATTATCCTACTCTCATTTGTAGTTTGCATATGAGAATATAAGTGGTAGTTTGAGTAATTCAAACATGGGACATTACGATTACTAATAAATATAATTTCCATTAGGCTACAACTTTTTTGTTGTTCTATTCTAAACATTGTGTCATAGCAAAACCCTATTCTCTATTTTTAATTATTTTCAAAACCTAACAATTAATCATTTCAAGCTACCCTTAATTTATATTGATTTTATGGTTGAACGGCAAGTGTTGAGAGTGTCTTTTCTGTTTTGAGTTACATCAAGAAGAAACTTAAAAGTTAGATATGTGTTAGTTCGTGAATGATTGTCTAGTAGGATATACCGAGACAAATTTGTTGAGCAGTGTAGACACCAAGTGTATTTTATAAAATTTTTAGAATATAAAAATACATCATTGATTTTGTTTAACTTGTACGAGTTGGGTATTTTTTTTATTTAAGAATTATATAATTGTTATTAATTATTAATTATATAATTTTTATTTTACTTTATTTTTTGAAAAAGTACACCCCTTTGTAAAATTTCTGGGTCCGCCACTCTCACGAGAAAAACATTGGAAGGTGGTCAGATGAGCGCCAATAGCCCCATCTTCCAATATTTAGACTCAATCTTGAGAAGCTCTTGCAGTGTATCATTATCACCCCATTCTAACTTTCACTACTTTGAACTTCCATGAAATTAGGGATGACAACTGGTCGGGTCGGGATCATATAGTGCACATCCATTACTTTATCTGAAATTATTCCGATTCTACCTAAACTCATATTCATATAAGAACCAGGTAGAATATAAAAACAAAACTCATATCCGGTCGGATTCCAGATATCCATGTGATCCATGGATAATAATTGTCTTTATAATTTCAACCTATATGTTAACAATTACACGTATCGTATATGGACATTACATAGGTGACAAATTACAACAATAAATTAATATAATAACGAAAATTTATCAAACACAATGCAATTTCATGAAATTATTATATATGTATGGTAAATATAAAATATGTTGATAAAAATAATAATCATATTTAAATAAAATACATATTCGGGCAGGTCCATATTGAATAGTGAGAACCATGTCCACCATCACCCACAATATTCAGAGTCGAATTTTACTCATACCCATAAAAATCTTTCGAATTAAAATTGTACACACTCGACTAAGTAAAAAATTTGAACAAATATCATTTAATATAGTTATTTTTAGCATGATTTTTCCATTAACACTTCCAAAGTTCCAAACCAACCTAATTGATATGTAGTGGCCTCTAACTTTCTGCTCGTTATGCAGATTCACGTACATTTATAGGAAAGTGAAAGGAAAAATAAGGATGGAAAACAAGAACTGGGCAGCAGAGTTAAGTATATATACAGAAAAATATATAAAATTTGTGATTGAGAGAGTACATTGGTATCGACGAACACGAGAGAGAGAGAGAGAGAGAGAGAGAGGGGAGGGAGCATCTCATCTCTTTTGGCATTGCGGTTCTGCCACGGCTCTTACTCTCCATAATTTAATTAATATTACAGGATAACTTAAAATCTTTGTTATAAGAGCGGAACTGGATTAATAATAATAACAACAAAATCAGTTATAATAGTGATTCAGTTAATTTGATCGGATGGTTAGGAATGTACTAAATTATTTTTTAACGATTTAATATGAAACCAGTTGAACCATCTCTGGTTTGGCTGGTTCACAAATTCACTATTTCAATCACAAAAAATATTAAGAAAAAATATTTTAAAGTAAACTAAGATCAATCAACCTCAATCACTTGTTTATTTATGGTTGTTTTTCTACATTTCTAAACCTCCCTATGACTTTATGAGGTCCATTGCGGATTGTCACCTTTATTACTAACTTGAATTTAATAAAAAAAAATTTAAATGTTTTTTGTGAGATAGTTTGAATGTTTTATTGTAACTGGTGATAGACGATATGAATTCGAAATTTTTTATGGTTAATGATAAATTTACTTTATAATTTTTTATATTATATATGTCTTTTATTTTAAATGCTCTATCAACGATTAACCAATGATTTTATAACAGATAATTATTGAACTATTAACCACTAATTTTTCTGGTTCAATTCAGTTTTGGAAACATAGCTTAAAATCAATTTAGATTATTATCAATTATCAACTAATAACTTAACAACGGGCCAAATACTACAAATCTACTACTTTGTTTTCCCCGGTCTACAAATGTCTGTGTTGCCGCTGATATTACACTTTACCCTATTTTGAAAATCTACAACTACCACATATTAATCAGTTATAACTGATAAGGGAGTTAATCATGTCCATAAAATAAATTCAACCATATAATTTTGTGCATGATCAATTTATTAAAATCTTTAATGAAGCTCATCGTTCTTTTCGGGAACTGATCAGGTCAGTAACCTTATGGTGAGTAACTATGAGTAACCCGCTCATATCAGCATGACATCAGCATTCTCTCTTTGAAAGCCTTTAATTTTCCCCTCCTTAATCTTTAACGGACAATTTCTCACTCGTTTTAAGTCGAAATTTAATTTTTTTTGCACAATTAGATCAGATTAATTGTGCTCTTCAATATGATATCCCCTTTGATATATTTTTCGAACAAAAAAAATTGAGCCATTTTTTACCAGTCTATACCATATGGTATTGACTGGTATTGAAATAAGAGCATACCTATGGTTTGAAAAGCGTACCATGGTGGTATGACACAAACCAAAACTGTAGGATGGTTGAATACATGATAGTAGAAGTATATTAATTATCATTTACGACTTTTAAACATTGTATACCATAAGATACCATAAAATACCACCCCGTACCAGGGTGGTATTGCATGGTATTGTGTGGTATTTTTTTGTCTTGTAATTTGTTCACCCCGAAATTTGTAGATCCAATAGATCATGATGAACTCGTCCCTGCTGTGCAAACGTTTTCAAAAACGAATTAAAAACGAAGAAGATACCATATGGTATGCAGTTGGTACCGAGAGGCCAGAATTTTTTTTCTCAAAAAATATTGAAAATTGATCTCATTTTGTAGAGCACGATGACCTCGTTCCATCTGTGCAAAAAAAATTAAAATCCGAGTTAAAACGAAAAAGATATGAGTCAATCAAGAAAGCTAGTGAAAATAAAAATGACCTTTAATTCTCCATCCTTAGATCTGAATTTTCTAAATGAAGGGTCCAGATTTGGTTATTGATGGGTGCATAACCTATGGTTATGCACCCTATCTTGAGCCGTTTTTTTCCCCTTTATGAGGGAAGTCATCACCCTAAATTTTAAATTATTAATATATTTTTTCTATAAAAATATTCGCACACTAATACAACATTTTGCATCTCAAGTAACACAACATTACACTGTCTATGAACACAAATATTCGATTATATGTGTTGTTTCTTCGCTAATTGTTCGCTCATTTATATACTCAAAGAATCCGTTAAAATCTATTTCACCTATGATTGTTAAATCGGTAGTATATTATGGGCAAATATAATATTTTTCCTCGTAAATTCATTTTACGTAAATAAATTCATAAACTAAGATATCAATAATTAAACAATATAATATCAAAATATAGTATCAATCAATGTATTTATATTATAGTAATGCATTACAATACACCGATTCCAAAATCCAAAACAACCCTAAAACTAAAAAAAATAAACAAATAAAAAAGCTTCAATATTATGACCCTCCCCTTGTTCCTTATCTCTTCACACACTACAACTCCCAATCCCATCATCAGCCCCCCCTGGCCCCTCTCTGTTTTTATTCCTCTCTCTCTTCCAAATTCTGTTTCCCTTTTTTTCTTTTCTAGTTTTTATTATATTCATATCTAATTACCGTTTTACCCTCTCCTTCCTTGATGTTATCAATTGGGAACCACCAGGAGCATCATTTGATTTTTGTTTTCTTTTACCCCTGCCCTGCCTATCAATTATCATCTCCCCCTCCAAAACTAAATAATAATAATTGGACAATAAAAATAAGATAAATAATAATAAACCAATTAGAATCCAGCAAAGGAAAAAAAAAAAAAAAAAAAAAAACTCCAGCATCAAATAATAAAGGGCTTCGTTTCACCTCTCCCATGGCGATTTCCTAATGCTCTGTCTCTCACCTTCCTCCCTCCATTTCTCTTTCTCTCTCTCACTGGTTCTGGTTGGATTTATTTTTCACTGAAAGAAAGTTGGTCCCGAGATCGGGTTTATGCACAGATTTCCCCCAAAGTGAGGGAAAGCCATAAAGGAAGCAATTAGTGAAGACGAGGAGCGAGAAAAAGGCAAGCGCAACGATGAAGAGGGATCATCAGCAAGCCACCTGCGGTTTCGGTGGCGGCCCGGATGAATCTGCATCGGCTTCAATGGCGGCGAGCTGTGGTGGTGGGATTGGGAAAGGGAAGCTCTGGGAGGAAGACCAGGATGCGAGCGGGATGGATGAATTGCTTGCTGTTTTGGGTTACAAGGTCAGGTCGTCGGACATGGCCGACGTCGCCCAGAAGCTTGAGCAGCTGGAGATGGCCATGGGGACGGCGCAAGACGACGGGATTTCTCATCTCGCCTGCGACACCATTCACTACAACCCTTCGGATCTCTCCGGCTGGGTCGACAGCATGTTATCGGAGTTCACCAACCCGCCGCCTCCCTCCGCCGCCGACCCCACAGCTGTCCTCCACAACAATAGCCATTCCGCTGGCGGAAACGGCGGCGGAGGTGGCTCTTCCTCGATTTCTTCAATGGATTTCTCCACCCCCACACAGTCCCACAAGTCCGCGGTCTTCAGAGACGATTCCGAGTACGACCTCAGAGCAATCCCCGGCGTCGCTGCTTACCCGCAAGCAGATGAATCGGACAAGGATAGCTGCAGGAAGAGGATGAAAACTTCAGCTGGTGGTTCTTCAAATTCCGGTGGTTCTTCCCTCTTGGCCCCGGCGGCGGTATCCTCGCCTTCTTCCTCGTCCTCGCCACCACCGCCGATTGCTGCAGCTGCTGCTCCCTCCTCCGCTCTAATTGCCGAGCCGACTCGGCCGGTGGTGCTGATAGATTCGCAGGAGGCCGGGGTCAGGCTCGTCCACACCCTCCTCGCCTGCGCCGAGGCGGTCCAACAGGACAACGTGAAGCTCGCCGACGCGCTCGTCAAGCACACGGGGTTGCTCGCGGCGTCACAGACCGGCGCCATGAGGAAAGTCGCGACCTACTTCGCCGAAGCTCTGGCTCGGCGGATTTACAAGATCTACCCACAGGACTGCCTCGACCCTTCCTATTCCGATACCTTAGAGATGCACTTCTACGAGACCTGCCCTTACCTGAAATTCGCCCATTTCACGGCGAACCAGGCGATCCTCGAGGCCTTCGCCACCGCCAATCGGGTCCACGTCATCGATTTCGGGCTGAAACAGGGGATGCAGTGGCCGGCACTTATGCAGGCCCTAGCATTACGCCCCGGCGGGCCGCCGGCCTTCCGGCTGACCGGAATCGGGCCGCCCCAGCCCAACAACACGGACAATTTGCAGCAGGTCGGGTGGAAGCTGGCCCATCTGGCGGAGACGATCGGCGTGGAATTCGAATTCCGAGGGTTCGTGGCCAACAGCCTGGCAGATCTGGAGCCGGAGATGCTGGATTTGCGCCCCGCCGACGTGGAGGCGGTGGCGGTGAACTCGGTGTTCGAGCTCCACCGCCTGCTGGGCCGGAGCGCCGGGATGGACAAGGTGCTGTCGACGATCAAGGCGATGAAGCCGAAGATCGTGACGGTGGTGGAGCAGGAAGCGAACCACAACGGGCCGGTGTTTGTCGACAGGTTTACCGAGGCGCTGCACTACTACTCCAGCCTGTTCGACTCGCTGGAAGGCTCGGCGGCGTCGCCGTCGTCGCCGACGACGGCGAGTCAGGACCTGGTGATGTCGGAGCTGTACCTCGGGAGGCAGATCTGCAACGTGGTGGCGTGCGAAGGCGGGGACCGAGTCGAGCGGCACGAGACGTTGACTCAGTGGAGGGCGCGGATGGAATCGGCCGGGTTCGACCCGGTTCACCTCGGGTCGAACGCGTACAAGCAGGCGAGCATGCTGCTCGCCCTGTTCGCCGGCGGCGACGGGTACAGGGTGGAGGAGAACAACGGGGCGCTGATGCTCGGGTGGCACACGAGGCCGCTCATCGCGACGTCGGCGTGGCAGCTCGCGAGATGAGTCGGGAGGCTGAGTCAACTCAACTCGGACTCGGTCTGGAAGACGATGGAAGATAGAAACCCCCGAGTCGATGAAACTCAGAAGAAAGTGGCCCACCGAGTTTTGGACGGTAAAAAAAAAAAAGATACGAGAGATTGATTGGAGAGATGAAATTGAGCGAGACGAGATAAGGGGAAAGTGTGTGTGCGCGAGCGAGGGTGAAAAAAAAAAAGAAGGAAAAATAACCTAAAAAGTGGATTTAAAATTGTGAGAGTGTGTAAATTTACCGTCACTGTTTTTTTTACACACTTGTTCACTGAACTTTGTTACTTTTCGTTAAGCTTTGGAATTTGGAATTCCCTTTTTTTTTCTTTTTACGTTTTTACCTTCTTTTTTTTTGGTTATTTGGTTAGAGCAGTAGACCTCGTTCCTCTTTTTGGGGTTTACATTTTCCAGGTTGGGGGTTGGGACTTGGGAGAAAAGAAGTTGTATCTATTATGTGCTTCTCTTTTCAATAAAAAAATTATGTAACTTTTTTTTCACTTGTAGGTTTATGTTCACTTTGTGGGTTAAAAGTCCAATCGTTCTTTATCGATATGAGATTTACATTAGGCATAACATTCTTTTACCACAGGAATCCATCCAAGTTTTGTGAAAATGGATGAAAAGACAGTAACTTGTGCTTTTATCATATAAGGGGGAAAAAAAGAAGGGAAAGTGGATAGAAATGGTGGATGAGGGAAGGCAACTTTTGAACATGGAAATGCATTTCTGATATAGGGTTTTTGCATATTTTGTTTGTTTGGTTACCCTGCTGCAGCAGAACAACATGTCATCAACTTCTGATTCCGGCAAAAACTTTCATATCTATCTGCAGACACTTCCTTCCAAATTAGCTTATATAATATAGATACCTCAGTGTAATTAGCGAATTCACTTGCAAACAATTTTGATTTAACTCGATCGACCCAATTTGTTATGGGGAAACAATTATCTGAAATGACGGTGGGCAGAACCGAACTTGGTATGAGGAGTCGTCCCTCACTTTTATTTAACTGCAGTTGGACTAAATATTATATACGATTGATATTGCTCCACTAAGTGAAAGTTTCGATCTCTTGAATAATTTAACTTCACTTGTTAGAAAGTTACTTTCCCTCTACTAGTTGAGTTTGTTTCCTCTTTGAGAAGTGTGTCAAAGTGAGTTTATTAAAATTAACTTAATGGGCCGGTTTGTCTGACATTAGTTACCCAACCAAGTTATTTAGGATGGTAGTAAGAACAGAAAGAAAGTCTCAGGTAAAAAAATAAAAATAAAAAAATAAACAAACAAATCAATTGACTAACTGAGTGATTAGAAATCAATTGTGATAGATTAGGTGGCGTGGAAAAAGACTCTTTTCACCCTCCGAAACACAACCCATCCGAACTTTGTTGTCTGTAATCAACAATGATTTTTGGGTAAAAACAGAAAAGTAATGTTAAATCGCCTCCTTCCTAATCATATCAAATCAATAATCTTCATGATTTTTTTTTAAAAAAAAAAATACATATGTTAATAAACTGTTACATCCTGAAATTCAGCCGGACCTAGAAAAAAAAAAACGATTGCAATTAGAAACAAAACGACCTATACAATGTACTGATGAACCAAGAAAAAAGATGGCTTAAATTATAACAGGTATTAGTTATAAAATAAGAATACGTTTAATCCAAACAAACATCGCTAACGTATATACAGTAACTACATACAAATATATATTCTGCATACGACCGGTCACATCGAAGGGTAACAGTTCCCTTATCTGTAAGTGGAAGGAACAGGAAGGAAGGAAGGATCCCACGGTTTGTTTCTTTTTCTTTATTAATATTCCATTTTTTTTTCTTTGGGAGGAACGAACGATTATGTTAAAAAACAGAACCAACGATTTAAAAAAAGAAAGAAAGGAGTTGATTGCTATCGTTTGCAGTTTAGTGAGATTGTTACGATATGCTGTTTAAAATATATATTTTGTTTTTGTTTTATTACCATAAAACTATGGTTCAAATTGAGTGATTGAACAATTTTAGCTTTCATGATAAGTTTGAATATATTTTTTTTATTCACAACTTAAAGATACAATTACACATACCAAACGATATATTTGATATTGCATTAAATTCATATATATGTATATATATATATATAATATTAAGGTGGCTACTTCGGTGCACTCACTTTTTTGGGTGCATTCAGTGCACCCATCTCTAAAAGTGGTCATAATACATTAAATTTTGAAATTTAATGGGTTGTATTAGTCTAATATGATGATATAACATAGAATCCCAACTAATCAACCCATTATCCTAACCTATTAACCTTCAATTTTGAATCTCAACCCAAAATCCCAAATTGTAAACCCTAACCCTAAATTCCTAAACCCTGAATCATTCAAATTAAAATGAATCTTGAATGATTTTTGTACAAATTCATGTGGTTCTTGTTCATCATACCACAAGTGATGATTGACATCGTTTTCACATGAATCGCCTGCTCAGAATGACGATTATGAGGCGGGTGCATTGAATGCACCCAAAAAAGTGAGTGTACCTAAGACATAACCATAATATTATAATATATTTAACAGTTAGATAATATATATAACAATCTCAACTTTTGAAATAATCTCGTATTCATTGCAATACATATAACAATAATCACAGTGGTAATAATAAGTGTGTTTAATCTTAATAATAACAATAATAAGTGTGGGGCCCAGGGCAACTGCATAGCTGTCGTCCAGGCAAGAGGGCACAGCTGGCGGTCAATAATTTGATCAATAATTCAGCTCAGCATGGCAAGAATTAGAAACCACGAAAGGAAGGAAGTTGGGTTGTTCTTGTTAACATGAAAATGAAATGAAACGAAATGATGCGTCGCATAAATGGGTGGGGATATGGGGTGCTACCCTACCAAAAAAAAAAAACATATTTTACATGATCATAGGGTGCCCCAAGATAGTTGTATGAATCATTCTGTTTTTATAATCAAAATGTATATTTTGCTTCACATGATCTGTGAAAACAAGGATTTTGATAGAAAGAGTTAGAGGAGACATTTGAGATTGTTAACAAAAAGATGAAAGAATGAATTAAGACAGCGACGGAATATATAATCGAAGGGTATATTTGGGGAAGTGTAGAAATGAAAGCATCTTTAATTATCGAAAGTTTATATTAGACGAGTCTCAACTCTCCACAGTTATGTAACTATAAAGGCTCGAAAATGGGCTGAACCTTTCGAGATAGTGAAACCGAAGAGCGATCTCAGCAATATTTACGCCTAGAGTTGAAGCTCTCATTGGATGGAAAGCTCCTGTTCCTGGTTGGTTTAAGCTAAATACTGATGGCGAAGCACAAGTCATCTCGGGTGTATCTACTGTAGGAGGGGGGGTGCTTCGTAACAATTATGGGGATTGGATGGGTGGTTTTTGCAGCAAACTTGGTACAGGGGATGATGCTAAAGGGCGGGCCTTTGGGGAATTTGTCAAGGACTTAGCCTGGTATGAAATAAGAGGTGCCGATTCCTCATTCTTGAATCGGACTCAAGACTTGCCTTAGACCTGATTGAGAAGCGCACTGATCAGGTGCATCCGTACGCCACGATTTTAGGGTCAATTCACTGAATGATTGCTGAAGATTGGATGGTCGAGATCAGTTCATAAGTATCGTGAAGGGGCATAGATTGAGACTTCCTTCGTGCTGTAATCTGAATGGTCGATATTTCAATCGACAAAGAATCTGATATCAGGTCAACCTATCCATTAATATTAATTAATCATTAACTCATGTGATTGAAACATGTTTAAGAGTTCTGAGCATATGCATGCGTGTACATGCACCAATTTGACCGGACCCCAATGCACATGCCAGATCTACTCTTGCTAATGAAGGGTTACTTATACATCCAATTACTTCAAAAATAGTCTTTGTGGGTTGCACATCCTTTTGTGGTTGGGTTCAAGTTCCCTAAAACCTTGAACTTACTCCAACTGCAACATACAAATATAATTAATGAGGTTAGATTTTCTTTTTTTTAAACAAGGGTGAAAAAGTGACATTCATGGAAGGTTGTCAATCTGGTTTAGTTCATTGGTCTAGTGAAGCAAGTGGATTGAGAACTAATGTTTCGATCGCTTTAGTCCGGATATACGAAAATTTTATTATAATGTGTTTATCCATTTATATGAATATTAACATATAACACTATATCAAAATAACAGTTCGTATTTGGATCCAACATATAGTGAAAATTCAAACACACTCATCATATAATATAAATATTCAAATGTTCAACTTAGATTTTCAAAGTGTTAGATGAAAGGAAAAATAGAAAAAGATGACGCATTTCGCAAAACAAAGGAAAAAACAACTGCGTGTGACCTACAATCATAATTTTTTTTTGTTGTAGGTCGACCCGCAGGTGTGTAGTGCATGTTTTTCACACCAAGTTAAGGTCAAATTGGGTCAACCAAAATGAATATCAACTAGTACCAACATAACAAAAACCCAACACAATACACAAACCCTAGATCTACGCCGTCAACATTCTATAGAGAGAGACTGATAATGAGAGAGATACAAAGACACAGAGAGAAGCGAGTGATGTGTTGAAGATAGATAATAGAGAGATAGAAACTCGTTAAATTTGCAGTCGTTAAGGAGAGAAGAACGATGAAAAGGAATCAAATACGAAGAGAGAACGAGACGGTTGACGGATGGGGAAAAGGAGAGCTGGCGTGGAAGAAAGTTGGCAAATGGTATATGACGGTCGAAGGAAGGTTCACCAGAAAGACAGAAGAATGTTGGTTTCTCTCCCCAATGTCTAATCTTCCCCTTTTATTACAACCGACACGCGAAATTCAGCTCTCCAAATACCCATCATAAATATCACAAAAAAAATCTCCGTCAAATATGAAAAAAGAAAGTCGAGCGAGATCCGCCTTGGTGCTCAACTATAGAAACCCAAGAAAGAGTCGACAAACTAGCCCGTCCGACCTGACCGAGCAAGGTGTTATGTAACCCTCTCACTTCTACAGAGAATCAATTAATTATCATATTAAACCATTTTGAAGAGGGTAAACTCAGGATTAGAACAAAGTGAGTGGGCAGATCTATATATCCATAGTGTCATGATGAGACGACTCACGGGGTGCAATTATGGTAAGTGAAATCAAAGGTGCTGCTTCCTTGGCCCATGGAACTAGGCAGGCACAGCTGCTTTTAGCCTTTAGGGTTTGGCCGATCTATCTAGGGCTGTATCGGATTTCGATTGGGTGGTTGCTGCTGCTGAAATATGATTTCTTCTGTGCCCCATCTTTGCTTAGCTTCATTATGAAGTGAGAGAGACAAATCAAAAGCTAAGTTAAAAAAAGACAGTGAGAGAGGAGAAAAAAAGTAAGAAGAGCAAATGAGAAAGGGAGAGAAAGAGAGAGATAGCAACTGGTCGAAGGGAGTTATTCATGGTTGGTGCGTTAAGGTTATCCATATCTTCGTGACGCACGATCCCAAAGCCAATAAATTATATAAAGCTCCAAACTTATAGTTATGGGGGTTCAAAATCTGATGATGGTCAATGGTCAGTGGCGTAACTCAAAATTAATGTGCGGGGAGAAGAGGAATACGATCAAGTAGGGGTGGGCATTGGGTGGGTCGGGTGGATTTTGACCATAAAATGCACCCACCCGCGCTTAAACGGATTGATAATTTTTAACCCACCACCCACCCACATTTAGTCTCGGGTTGGGTCGGGCGGATGGTGGATGATGCGGGTGGGTTTGTGGGTTCACCCACATCACAACGTATATAATATAAAGGAGTCAACTTGACATGACAATAGGTGAAGAGAATCATCGAGGGAAACAAGAAGTTGAAATAGGGCGAAAAATGTCGAATTAGTTCTTAAATTGGATAGAAATTCTATTATGAAAGAGTTTTCTACAGATTGAGACGATTATTAGGTGCAAGGAACTAAGGAAAATAATTCCACAAAGGAAAGAGCGGTAATCTAGGCACAAGAATTAGAGAAAAAAGTAAAGGGAAGAAGAGGGGATCTCTATTTGGAAGGTTGGCTTTGAGGTTCAAACTCCAGGAGCAGTCCGAGTTTATATCTAACGTCTCCACTCTCCTCTCTCTAGCGCCAACGACTTTGATCTTTTTGTTGTTGGGTTGAGCGGGTCACCCGCACACTCACCCACAATCCACCCACCACCCGGCGGATGGCTCCCAGCGCAACCCGTCACCCACCCACTGACCCACCCACTTAACGAAATTCGGGTCAAATGCGGGTGGGTCGGCCCAAACCCGCGGATGATCCGCCTGCATGCCCAGCCCTACGATCAAGACAAGATATAGATTTATAATGAAGTTTAGCTTGTAATTTTGCCACCCTATATAGCTACCAACTTATCATTCCTTTTGCTGTTGATATATATATTGCACTTCCCAATTGATAATCAGATATAACTAGTGCATTCTATCTCAGTGAATTATTGTACATTATCAAGTTAGTCTCTGTTCAGTTTTATTTTCGTTTTCTGTTTCCAGATATCTGGCAACATAGATAAGAAAAACGGTATACATTTCATTTCTTATTTGTCCGTGTTCGTTTGGAAAACCGAAAGCCTGGTAGCTTTCTGATCTTTCTGGAACAAAAAAATATACCAGTTTCTAACATATGTTTCTCACATTTTCAACAAAAAAAATATTATTTTAATTGATGAGATTCAATATTTGAAAAAACATAACTCAGAAATATTTTTGTTACTTTTATTTTAGTCCTTTCAATTTTTTTATTGATTTTTGATTTTGATCCTTTTTATTAAATAGATTTTCTTTTACCAACGGTTTGGAACTAAACTAGTTAAGAATTTTGAACAAAAGAACATTTCATTTCTAAATGAATTTCTATAACAATTATAGAATTCATTTGTACCGGACAATATGTTATATAATTTCAAAACTTAACAAGAAATGTAAAAATCTATCTAGCTTATTCTCTAATAAAAATATAAAATAAAAACAATTTTATCCTCTCCTTTTTATAGTTATAAATATCGCATGATGTCAGGTTTATGGTATATCCGGTCCGACCGGCCGATATAGAACTTCTAAAGCATTGGTCTAAACTTTGCCTTATATACGAGGGTATATCTTTGATGAGAAGGTCCAGAATGAATGAATGATGCATGATGCACTAAACTCAGATTGTTAGACTACAGTGTCATACTGTCATGTATGCTGCCCATAGTTGTTTCACGTTTAAATTTTAGGGTGATATTTGCAATTTACCAATATAATATATAATAGGGATCTTCTTGAGATATTCTGAGAATCCTGGAAATAGACTTTTCTTGAGATACTATCAACAAAAATAATTAATACCAGCCCTAGTTGCATAAGGTAAAGGGGTTTGATGTTTTTGTTTTAAATATGTATATATGCTTGTGAGCTGCACCTATCAGGCTATTACTGCCAAATCCTAATTCTCCCAAGAATTTTACAGAGCTCTTCGTGGGAAAATAAAGAGAGAATAATTATTTTCTTGACAATTTTACAGAGCTTTTAATAAAAATGATAGGGTTATTTAATGATTGAATCATCTTAAATTTATGATTTTGCAATTTAGGGTTGGACAGATCTGACCAAATTGACCCACTCGCATACTTGTAAGTAGGTATAATTGTGATCCACTCACATTCTTCTTTGGATCGGGTGGGCGACGGATGAGTTGTGGATTAAACCACAATAACAATTCTTCAACTAGCCATTAAGAAAGTTGGCTAACATTTATAATAAGTTCTTTGCAGATTAGTAAGATCGTATCAATTTAGACACTTATCACTTTGTCTCGCATATATGGATCTCACTTTGTCTCCCATATATGGATCCATGTAGTATTTACATAAAAAATTTCATTACTTAACCAACCAATTGTGTACAGAAAATAACTCATTTTGCGATTTTGATATTATCAATAGTTTATAATTTGCATCCCAATATCTAATTAACATTACACAGCTAAGTAACCAATAATAGAATTCAAAAAAATATTAATTATTCTCCACCTTTAGAAGTCAATGCGTAGCATGGTTAGGAAATATGGAGATTATTCGATAGTATAAACAAAAAACAACTTTTTGTCGTGCGAAAATATGGTGCCGGTTGTTTGGGTGACCCCACAATCCACTCACCACCCACCCATCTAACTAAATGCAGGTATGAGATTCATCAATCTGCAATCCACCCACCAATCCATTACGTACTGACTTATTTGCCGGTGGATCCATATCAAACCGCCAATTAAGCATCCATGAGCCCACCTCTAAGGCAACCATCTATCAGGGGTGGAGAGATAAGGTTAGAGGGTGGGTCCCGGGAGAAAAAATGGTAAATTATGTATAATAGTTAATCGGGTATGAAAAATAACACGTATTTAATTGCGAATGGTTGACCTTTCAAATATTTTATGTATGATTTATAAGTTGTGTACAAGTGACAATGCTGCATATGATCCGCCCAAATTGAAAAATGTTTTTTTTCAATATCTCAAACAAATTTCCACCAAATCATAGCTAATTTACAAAATTAATTTTATTTCAATCAGGGATAGGGAGAGTGTAACGGGCGGATGCTAAGGACAAAAATGAGTAAAATAGTGTAATGGTTAATTGAGAATGAAATTTAAGGCACATCTAATTGAGAATGGTCGACTGAGAGATCAAGTGTTCGAATCTTGGAGATCCCATTTGTTAAGCACATGATATTTGGATTTGCAAAATATCTAAGCACGTATAAGTTAGTTTTCATTAGCGAGAAAGTGTAAGTAAATACTAAATAATATAAGTTCATTATTAAATCTTTCACAACAACTCGAGTTATCGATACTAAAAAGTCTTGAAGAAGAACATCATTGAAAGAAAAGATTCTCCGTTGGAACCCAGAGGTTTGTGTCACTTGCCCTTTGTGTCAACAGTTGCCTGAGTCAGGTGACCATATTTTCTTTCAATGTGAGTATGTGCAGGATGTGTGGAGATCTTCTTTTCCAGCAGCTTGACGGGTTCCATTAATTACCTGCTAATTTGCAGCATGCTGTTGCGTTTGCGACTCAGAAGCTACAAAAGAGTTTAGCTGGGAGAAATAAAGACACCCATTCATAAAAAAAAAAATCTAACTAACTCATTAATAATTGATTGATAAATATAGAGTGATATTTTTTATATAGTTTCGACATATATTTAATTTACCGAGCTTTTGTAAATAAAAAAATTATATCATGAATTATTTAAAATGCTAACAAAATTATTTTATCGTATGTATTTTTTTTTAAATGAACCCACTCTCGACAAAATCCTGACTACCTACGCCCCTGCCCTCTATAATCCAATATGGTCATGTTTCTCCATACAATTGATACAACTTTTTATTTGCTTTAACTTTAGAACCAATTACATGTAACAATAAAGGTTAAACGTTAGGAGTGGTATCTTTCTTCTTCTTCTTTTCCCGGTTAGAAAGTGGTATCTTTCTTTGTACCAGAAAAAAAAAAAAAAAAGGAAAAGGGTATCTATCTATCTTCTTCTTCAACTTAAATTTTTTGTGGCCGACTCGAGCGCACTCCATTTGTACAGAATTTTTAAGTCTGTCTTTTCCTATTTACCAACAGCGATGGGAGGAAGGAAATGTGGACTCTGTGGTGTCTCACCACTCGATGCTCGATCATCATGTCGAAAAGGAAGCCATACTTTTCCTCTTCATCTTCTTCGTCTAATCGTCTTCAATGACACGGCGAAAAGGAAAGTGGGGTACGGAGACAAGTTTTTAAAGACCTGAAAATTACGGTTATTGTTCCATTTTGTGTTGTAATAAAAATTCTTGCAAAGTCAGTTGCAGATTGCCGGCCAGCCAATTAGAGGCATCTCATGGCAATTATTATAAGACTTTTGGGTTTTTGTCTGTATTAATTAATTATTATTCCCTTCCTTAGATTATGTGAATCAGCCGGCGAAAGAAAAGAAAACGGCGGAGTGGAAGGATAAAAGATTTGACTTGGCCGGCAAATTGGTGGTGGGGTTGTATTTTTAGTGCAAAACAGAGTTTTCTTCTCCTCAGTGTTTACACTTACTTACCCATCCGGTATAACATCAATATGGTCACCCAATTCATCTGGCCATCCAATCTGATTCCAATAATTCGAGTTAGTGGGAGAGGTTCAATCATGGATCATATACCGATTACTAATACACTCCCTTAAACTCAAGCCCCGTGCTTAACAGAAACAGACGAGGGTCATCGGGATTCTAGCAGGAGACCTTTCGGTCACAGAAGGTTCTGATACCGTTTCAAGAATCAGTTGATCCGAATAATTCGAGTTGTTGGGAGAGGTTCAATCATGGATGATATATCGTTTACTAACAAATTCGTCTCTATTATATGCGAACGACCGACATATATTCCATATTCATAGTGATATGCTCGTTAGATGTACTTTGTTGTACTTGGGTGAATCAGAATTGTCGATTTTTATTTATTATTTAATTTATCTTCAGTTTTGAGTTTAGAAAATTGGGGTCTAGGGTTTATCAATTAGATGTCAGTGTATAATATCATACACCAAACTCGATTAAATTAATGTCTACTTGAGTAAAATTAAATGTACGACATACCCTAAGTAAAAAATATGATATATGGACCTTGAATTAAACGAAGTTTGAGACATGGTGCTATACCTTAACCTTTAAAGATTAAAATCTAGATCTCAATTTTATAAATCTCATACACTAAGATTAATTTAATTAGAAACAATAATAGACAATCATGATTCGTCAAAATATACCCAACAAATTATATGAAACATTTTAGTGTTTATGGTCTATGATTTAGATGATTAAGACCTAGGATTCACTCATCAAGGGTATAATATCATGCCGGTATTTATAATTATATAGTATACTACAATAATAGGGGACTAGATAGGCTACTAACACCCATCGGTGTTATATGCTAAAATAATTCATTAAGAGTATTATAGTAACTACCCAAACATAACAACTCACCCCATCCGTTCTATGGATTTGGGTTTCAAATGAAAATGACATTTTGTACCTAAACGTAATATATTTTAATATTTAGTATCTAAATTAATTTCCTTTTGCATATAAGTCCTAAAATTATTTATGAAAAAATTAATTTTAATATTTATGTCTTACAGAAAAGGTGTGATTACTTGGATGGGGAATGAGAGAAGTATTAGATGAGTTTTATTTTATTAGAAAAGGTGTAAAGTATCATTATTTTATAATAATAATAATAATAATAGTAATAATAATGTTGCATGGGAATAAAAACTCCGATGGTAAAGCAACACGTGTTGTAAAAAAGTCAATAACGGACATTAATGTCAATTTGTGGAAGATACTGTAAGAAAGTCAATAACAGACATTAATCTCTGAATTCTAAATAATTTAAAAATTCTAGCTCTCTAAATTATCAAAAAAGGTTTGAAAATTTCTTGTTTGATACTATGACTGATGACATTCAATGATAAATAGATATTCTAACTTTGTATAATTGACATGTTTACATTCTACAAAAAACAAAAATTGACATGCTTATGTATCCTAAATTTTAACGGCATAACTATTGTTCAATCTTAGGTCACATAATTCGTATAGGAGGGGTCGACGCTCCCGTTCATTTAAGTTAATTTTGTTAGTTATGATATAACAACATTATCTATAATTATTGATTTGAATTATAAATAATATAATGACGTTCTTTTCACGCTCTCAATATAAAATTCTCTATTAACAAACGCTTTCACCCTCTCGCTCCCGCTCCACAAACTGATTACCTAAGTTCAATCTATAAATTTTACAAACCTGCTCTACATTTCATTCCCCAGAAATCGTTAAGATAATTTTCCTCTCCATAAATATGAAAACTCCTACCAAACGAATTTTAGTGGAGGAGACTGGGAAACTGAATCTCAATGCTAGAATCCTGTCTTGAAAATTTTCACTTATCATCTCCCGAATTCCTTGTTATGCTCCACCAACAAAAAAATGTTTCCTTTTTATTTTATTAAAGTTCATTTTTTCATTCATATTCATCCATTAATTTGTTTATTAATTTTGCTTTCCAGAAGTCTAAGAATGGTCTCCAATTAATCTTTTCGATTGGGCCATGGCCACGGGAGCCTTGTTTGAGTAAAGTCTAGGTACCTAACTGGAAGAGAGGCAAGAGAGAGCCCTGTTTGAGCAGCTATGAAACTTTTGTCATCTTCAAAAATATCGTCACAAAATATTTCAGCGTTGAATTTTAAGCCTAAGATATGAAAAATGTCGTTAAAATTCTCCTAGTTCCTGCCACTGCACTAACAAATCCATTTGAGCACACTAGAAGGTCATTTGTGAAACACAGATGATCAATATCCAAATGTTTACAATGAGGACAGAAAGTAATCTACTCCTCTACAACAATCTTATACAAAAAGCATGAAAAACTTCCCACTGGAATGGTAAAGCGGTAGGGAGACAATGGATCTCCCTACCTTAACCTCTCACCCGCTGCAAAGAACCCATACAACCCCATTTGTAGAAAAACTAGAGGTTTGGGTTGTAACGAAAATTTGAATAAACTTATCAAATATGATAGGAATTCCCATACCAGACGTACATTTCACTAAAAAATCTCAATTAATTGAGGAAAAAGCCTTCTTTAGGTCAATTTTGTCCACACACCTACGTTTAATGGAGATTTTATCATAGTCATTGACCACTTATGAAGCCATCAATATATTATAGCTAATGGCACAATCTTTGACAAAGGCGGACTATGAAATTTCTATGTGGCTTTAGGGAGAACTTAAGCTAATATATCAGTAAGATTTTAGATATGTCCAATTATACAAAACGTTGCAACGTGAAATTGGCAAAAGTCTTTCAATCTCTCTCTACAAATCAATAAATTTTGATATGTCCATGATTCACGTTGTTGTAAATTGTAATTACTAAACACAACTAGCTCCTTAAATAGCTTAGCATCAGTTTATATAATTGTACAATTGACAAAATCATTGAAGATCTAAAACAGTATCAAGACGTCCCTGACTGGAAATACCATCCATCACCACCAAAGTCAGCATTCGTTTATTCCACTTGGATGGACAAAGCTGAACCACTAAGACGACCAACAGCAACAGGCAGCACTTTGAAGAAAACATGTAGGGCCCGTTTGGATGTATAAGTGATATGAACCCCATCAATCATACGCCTCTACACGTTCCCATCAGCTCTTTAATTATCAAAACCTAACTTTGAGTTGATTTATTTATTTATTAAGCAAACAAACTTAACTTAATTAACTGTTTATTTTACAGTTGATTTACCGAACTTTCCAGATTTGCGTTGCCTTTTGGACTATTGGTCGCTTTCCCCCACACGGGTGGTTTAGTAGTGCTGAGTTTTTTTCTCCATTTCTTTACAACGTTTCTCTAATTCGTCGGGAGGATTAGGGATGAATATTGAACTCTGAGTTGATGGGTATCAAATCCGATCCAATTCGGTCAAAGCGGGTAAAATTTAATGTTAAAGGATTCTGGTTCGGGTGCGGGTTTATTTGCTTTTGAAACTGCTGGGTTGGGTTTTGACAAATTGAACTTGAGTTGATGGGTATCCAAGCCGATCCAACTCGGTCAAAGCGGATAAAACTCAGTGCTGAAGGATTTTTGGTTCAGTTGAGGGTTTATTCGCTTTTGAAATTGGTGGGTTGACTTTGGATTTTGTCAAAATCCAACCGGCTTTCCATCCAATCCACACCCAAAAAGAAAAATGGTGTCGTTTTGTATCCAATATGGATAATATGGATAATTTATGGATGTTATTAGTCTTTATGTCAGTGTAAATTCAATAATATATATTATCTTGGATATTGTTAGTCTTTATAAAAATATATGTAGGGGAAAATTCGATAATATTATGATATGAATGTTCGAATAAATAATATATAGTTATATTTGTGAACACTTAAATACCCATACATTTGTGGGTACGTATTGAATTGGGTTAGGTTTGCTCTTCTAAAACTCGATGAGTTTTTTTTTAATGGACACATCCATTAAGTTGAATATAGATTTGAAGAAACCCGATACAAGTGGTTGAAGGTCGCGTAGTAGTGAACGAGAGAATCTAGTTGAGAGGATAAAATAAACACTAACTTATATTTCGATATATACCGATCCAAATCCCGTAATCCCTAATACCAAATAATAATTGAAAATCAATCTAAATCTCAATTCCACGAAATAATACGTATATTCGGTAATACCAAATATAAACAAATTCGGTACGGTATTCGATATATCCCAAATACCGGTACCAAACTTCCAGCCCTAGATACAACCCATCCATGATTATGTAGTACTTTGAAACCCATTTTCTCATATAATGCTCCACCACTATTGAAAAATTCGTTCAGTGCCAATATTTGCATCCCTCGCACTGTAATCCTACTTTTTGCTCAGCCTGCATAATTTGTACAAGCTAGCTAGTTGGATCTTTTAGTGATGAAATTTTCTTCAAATTAAAGGTGCTTATTAGGATCTAGCTAGGACTCCATACATAGTGGACTAATCTTTATAACCAAAAACTATATATTCATTAAAAGCGAACTTTTTTGTTTGAAAATTAAAAACTTCTATTTGTCTAAAAAACATCGATAAAAAAACCTTTTGATGTACAAATATATTTAGGGGGTGATATGCGTTAAGTGGTTACACCGTCACTAATGCAAAGTAGCATATGCGTCTTAAGAGGGTGATATATGGTTAGTGGTTACACTTTTAAACTATCCAGTAACAATTAATCGATCATAAGTTAGCAGTGTAATTATCGCTTTACCAAAATGTTCGCTTAGCTGAACAGTCGATTAACACTTAACCAACAAATAGCCTATTATAAATATTTATGTTTCTCTTCACCAAAGTGGTCACATCCTTCCCAAACAAACTCTTGTTACAAACAAATAATCTCCTTCCCTTACCCTCTTATTATTTCTCAAATTTCCTCCTAGTGTGAGCACTAAAATTGAAAATTGGAAAGAGTACTGCCGATTTTGCGATTGAAAAGTAGACATCAAAATTGGAAAGATCGCACTCATCACTCTTCTCCTTCCACTCTTCACTTTCTTCTCTCAGTCCCAATAGGAACAACATGTCAAGCCCAAATCAATGATAAAAAAGAAGACATAAATATCTAGGAAAAATCTACAAAAGTTCACAATTGAAAAAAAGAAGGAAGCCTTCTATTGGTTCAGTTGATCGGTCGGTTATTTTGATATAATCTTTTTCGGATCACTTGCTAAAAGTTAGTCGGTCAACCGACATATTAACTGATAATTAACTATGCGGTTATGGTTAACCGATATTTGACTGTATATATAAACAGTACAGTTCACTGTCCTGTTTTCCCCATGAAGTCTCGGGATAACACCAATTAGATGTTGGTTGATAGCCTCACATATTGGAGAAGTCATTGGAATTCATGATTCATACTTGCAAAAACACCGATGAAAAGAAAGGGTTGAAAAGAAAAACAAAAGAATGAAAAGTGAACTTACGCCTTTCCTTATAACCTAGAAAGTTCTGTGTCAACAGTGTCAAAAATTGAAATAAATTTATAATCGAGTTTTTATTATTATTTTCATTTTGCCTATTCGATTTTGTCCAGCAGGCAGCAACCATGAAACATGAAGCAGAAGCATCTGTAGTAGCCTCTCACTTTCTTAAATATTTACATTTTGATAAAAGAACACATCTAGTTTCAAATCCTAAGTCCTCTATTACTTTTACATATATGAGTAGTAATAGTAATGAGAGGGTTTTCTTATTATAATCTCTTTGTTTAGTTTTATAACTTCTTCACAAACTACAAGGTTCACATCATCGTCTGCAGTCTTACTGGATAGGATGATTAAGGCTGCTTCGAACAGTCTTTTTTTTTCCGGGTAGGAAGACGGACGACAATGCGTCCTAATTCATTAAACTAATAGAACGGTTCATGGAGATGTCCATGGATACAAAGGTTTGGTTTGTACACATTGAAGGGATGTGTACCAAAAGGTGCCAAATGACCCTTGCTTACCAAGAAATCGATGGCAAAATTTCACTCTCTATACACATAGGAGACTTTAACTTCCCAATCAAGATCCAAAAGTTTTCCAATACGTGCAGCGATTAGCCCATGTCGGCGATCCTTGTCCATGTGGTTTTCCATTATGCTAATTGTCGTTGATGAATCAAGGTTCAACTCCACCTTGCGAAATCCCTTGTCCCACGCCCTTTGCAGCCCGACTTTTGATCCTTTGTGCTTAGCCATGGTGATAGTACAACGCCCCAAGTTACAGGTGAATGCATGGAGATATCTTCCGAGGTGGTCTCAAGGAAGTCCCCCGCCGTTGCATTCCCTGAATTCTGCAACACTGATATGTCAGTTTGGATTTGAAATCTCTCTAGGTGGTTTCCAAGCGATGGGCGTTGGAGTGTACTAGTTTCTTAGAAGAATAATGCTCCTTTCCTCATTAATCCTTGCTTGTTGGTACACCCGAATCCAGGAGATGATTTTGCTAATGAGCCCTGCCTTTGAGTACTTTTTCCCATCCAGATCATTCAACAAGTGATGCCAAAATCGGTTCCTCTATGTGCATCTTTGAGATTTTCCATCATCCATTGTTTGAAGCTCTTGTGTCCTGAGGAGACTGTTCGATCTTGAAAAAATTCCTGACCCCCTGTGTTTTCCTGCATTGTCGCAGGATGTGCTCGATCATTTCCGACCTTCCATTACATGCCTTGCAGCTGCGATCAGTGGTCAGCTTTTTAATCGTTCTTCCATGGAGTACTGGTACCCCAAGATACCTTCCAAGGTCATCAATTTCATGAATCCCCAACTTGCTGCAAATCTCCCTTATGTTCGAGCTCCTTGTATTTTTGGAGAAGAAGAACATGGATTTCTCTTTGCTGATTTTCTCGCCTGAAGCAGAGCATAAGGCCTCGATGCAATTCATCACCACCTCTGCCTGTCTCGGACTTGCTTCAAGTGAGATAGGGGAGGTCCTCCTGGTGTCAGGCTCACAGGTTTCCAACTATTCTCTAGCACAATTTTTTCAATGCAGTGGATGAGACTCTCAACACACAGTGTGAACAAGTACGGTGACAGTGGGCATTCTTGTGGAAGTCCCCTTCCCGGAGAAAAGCTCTCAGATTCGCCCCCATTCCAGAGCACCTGCAATTGAGAGACACACTGCATAACAATTGAAACAAAGTGGCTAGGAAATCCAGCAAGGGACAAGGTTTCCTCGAGGAATTTCCACTCAATTCGATCATAGGCTTTTGCCAGATCGATCTTCATGAGCATCATGCCTTTCTTCTCTATCTTCGTAGCCATCGAGTGGACTGTTTCCTACAAGATAAGAATATTGTCAGTAATATGGCATTTTGGGGCAAAGCTCATTTGGTTTTGTTTCACCAGTATTGGCATCAGGCATTTGATCCTATTGGCCAGACATTTGGCCACTAAGGCCTAAATTCACTCATGGAGACAGGAACATCATTCGTTTGGATTAAGACCAGCAAAGTCTCATTGATAAATCTGATCCGGTTGTGGTTGATGAAGCATTCCTAAATGAATATACAGAAATCATCCCCAACATTCTCGAATGGATTTTCTACTTTATAGTTCCCAGAACTCCAACCCACGACTTTTATACTTTCGATAAAACCTTACGTATAAGCTGGAGGTGTTTATTGGTAGTAGAACTGAAGATTTGAATTTGCCGTACATGCATGTATAATATAGCAAGGCGGACTCAGGTGGTGTGTAAGGGTGTTTCAGACACTGCTAAAATTTGATAAAAAAAATAATGAGCCATTCGATAGTAGTTTGAGCATGAGAGACATTTTTTAGTAAATTGATTAGACAATGATTTTTTGGAATTCGAGACAATTAAGTCTAGCGGTATTGCCACAAAGCCAGACCAATCTATATTAGTCGAACTTATGCTAGAGGCCCTTAATATTTGGAAGCTGCTTATTGGATGTCATTGTAAGTTTTGCTTGGTATCAAGATTCACTGATTTTGGAATTAGGGATTTTGATTGTTGAGAGAATGAAGGATGCTCGAAGAGAAAGAAGGAAGACGAAAGCAAACAATGGAAAGAATGTTACTCGTCTTTCCTTTTAGACAGAAGTGGGCTTAAAGCCCATACGAAAATTGATTTAGTTGTAAGTGAAAATCTGGGCCGGGCTTGCTTTTGTAAATAAGATGGAAGAGTCACCAGAGCCTGAACCAAGCTTCTTCTTCTCCCTTAAAATATTCTAACCCCATCCGTCTGTAGTCTGTACAAGTGAGCCAGCTAAATCTGGGCCGGGCTTGCTTTGTGTAGGCCGCTACGTGCTGCCATCCACACCCTCTTGCCGGTTGCAACCCCTGGGCTGCGGCAAAGAGAGCCAGGGAAATCATATACAAAGTAGGTTGTCCCAGGCTCCCAGCCACTATGGCCTAGGGATGGCTATTTGGCCTGGTCTTTTCGGTTTTATCCGACACTGGATTGAATAAACCGGACCGAAATCGGATCGGGATCGGATAGCAAACAATTCAATATCATTTTCAGGCTTAGACTTGAGGTAGAAAACTGTTATGGACCAGACAAAAAATCGGTTAAAGACCATATAAGAGAGTCCGACACCCAAAACTAAACCAACTCTTCATCCTTTCAGGCCTCAGGCCGCTCAAATCCTCACAAGCTCAATCTAAACTCAAGACCGAATTGGTATCGAACCGGATCAAGACCGGACGGTATCTAATTCAATCTTTGGTCCTTATATTCCCGAAAAGACGAATTGAGACCGAACCAATTAGGTACAATTTAACCGGACCAGACCAGACCGTATAGCCACCCCTGCTACCAGCCACTTCCGAAGAGGAGCTGGATTGCATGTTACGAAAATTTTAAGTAAATGAAAAGGTCTTTGTAGTAGCAACACTTGGCCGTAGAGGATGCTGTATCATTGAAACTAGTAGGGACTACTGTATCCCCCAGAAATTTTAAATATTGATAAAATTATATGTAAATTTCATAGCAAATTTAGGAAATACAGTAATCGGTAAATTGTTAGTCCTTCTCTCACGGTCAATTATCATGGTTAGAGTCAGCCTCCCCTAACAGATTCCTGACTCTACCACTGCTGCATGAGAAGATACGTCTATCCTATATTGGACCTCGAGGAGGGGAAATATCAGTCTTGCATAGAGACGGTGGTGAAGAACCAATTTTTCTTTGTAGGAACGCGTACAATTTGGTCTCACGTAAGTACCCGTCAAGAACGGATCGAAATAATCGACAATAAAAAAAAATAAAAAATATACAAATTGAGAAGTATATATATTACTCTCCATACTGTCTGACACTAATTAATTCATAAAAAAAAAAAAATACTGTCTGACACTAATTCAATCTAAGTAAAGGATTACAGAAAGTAATAAGTACATTACATATATCTGCTACATGGGTAATTCATATATAATTTGATGAGGTTGGCGGGTTTGGTAGGTAGGTAGGCCATCATTTTCAGGTGATTCGATCGAGGAGCCTAGCAGTTGGTTTATTTGGATTTTGGTGGATGCCTTGTTGCTGGAAAACGTTGTTTATTATTATTATTATTATTATTATTATTATTATTATTATTTGTGATCTTCATTTTCCTGTTTTAAAACTTGAAAGTAGAGAAAGACTTGTGAAACCAAGCCTTCCAGCCGGAGGAATAACCCTTTCGCCGGCGTGCTGCAGCCGCCACCATCTCCGGCCTCCCTTCCGTCATCTGCGGTCGCCGATGGTTCTTGCAGAGCACGAAGTTCCTCCCGCCGCTCCTTCCAATTGCTTCCCCGAGCTCCAGCGCTGCCATTTAATCATGTAATAATAAATCATAAATATACACGGGGGAATTATATATAGGGAAAAAAATGGTAAGTCAACTCTGTCATTTTTTGTCTTCTTGATTATGTCAACTAATTTCATATGAGTAAATGGCTCAATCTTATAATGAATCATTACCCACCATTGGGCTCACTATTGCTCAAACATAAAGGTTCATAGAAGGGTCAAAAAGGGAAATATCAAGTTATTCAATTTTGCTACTAGTTATAGGTCATGCATTCGAATATTATTGTCCTCTTTTTATTTATTTATTTAAACATGTTACCAAATTGTTCTCTTCAGTTTATACTATCCTAAATTATCTGGATAATAAAAAAAATTATATATTCTATAGCCTATATATAGTGTATTTGTTTTATGGATGATAAAAATATCTATATATTCAGTAACCTATATATGGTGTACGTTTTTTACAAGGTCGAGGTAGGTTTATTTTATATAGGGTGCAACTGGATCAGACCAAAGTTAATGGGAATTGCGATCCAATACTAAAAGACATTTTAGGATCAAGATCAGACCAATATTGTATTCGGTCACTCCAAGCGTTTGGTTTGGTTCGATGTAATTTGACACAAACCCAACAGTTTCACACTCCTAGTTTTACAGTTAAATGCTACTTATCGAATTCGAAGTTATCTATTTGAGCATGATCAGTAAAACTAAGCACAACTAGTATGTATCAAGATACCGAATATAGTACCATTTCTCAAACTACTCCGAATACTATATCCTTGAAGTGGTTTCTTGGAGGCTAACAAATAAATAAATAAAAATGCGTGTTTTAATTACCTTGGGAGTCAGAGCCCTGATCGCCGGCCGAATAGAGAACGAATTTAGTAACGTCGGAGCCAAGTCCCGGCAGCCTGCCTTCTTTAGCGTAGGCCCTGAGAGTGGACTCGATGACGGCGGCAACGGCGTCGTCCTCCTTCACCACCAACCTTATCGGCCCCGTGCTCCCCAACACGTTCACTATCACCAGAAACTTGTTCTTGCTGCTTTTCTTCTCCTTCCTCTTCTCATCGCCGCCGCCAAGTACTCCTCCCCTCACCGTCATTATATACTAGGTAATATCGCCGCCGCCGACTATGTTGGGAATCGGTTCACGGCTTGCTTGCTGCAGCAGGCGATCGGGGAGGGATTGAGGTGTAGAAAAGAAGGGATGGTGAGGAAAAAGTGCAGAGGTGGAGTGGTTTCAACCATTAATCAGATCAGAGGAGAATTTGCTAGCTGTTGTTATTGGGTATCGATGCTCAGAGGAAAAATTTAATGGAATTGGAGTGGCCGGAGGGGAGAGACCAAAGTACGGCTGTCTATCTATATATATACAGACACCAACGTTTGGTAGTGAAGGGTTCGTGTAACAGCGGGGAAAGGTACCTACAGAAAAGAAAAAAAGAATGGTGGTGGTTGGATTGCTCATGTGAACTCATCAAAATAGATCATTCAGATCATTTAAAATGTGACATGCATGTCAGGGTAACTTGTACTTTTTCGGTCAATCTCAATTGGGATTAGGTCGACCTAATATAATATGTTGTTTCAGTGTAAAGACGATTTCATGGTGCCTAGTTTGGAGATTCGTATCTTACAATTGGCTCTCGATGGAAATGGGAGATTAATGACTTGTTTTTGAAGCTGGAGTGTTCCTTCCACACATTGAAGTGCTTGGGAGCTCGATAGGAAGTCCAGAAGACCATTTTTTTAACCTGATCAAAAAGACTTTGCCAGAATTGGGGAAACTGCCTGAAAATGGCCGAGTCTGCGAAAGTGTTTGTGAAAGCCTACTTTGGAGCTCGATTCGAGAAGCATGGATGAGATTCGAGTACAGGGGCCTCTATCACATGAAAGTAGGTATGTTTGTCTACAAAGTCGAGGCATTGGATGAAATATTAGATATCTGGAAGACTTCAAACAAAAGACTCGAAGTTGCTACGAAGTTAGGGGTGGGCAGCGGGACGGGACGGGATACCCGTCCCGTTTTAAACGGGTACCCAGTCCCATTTGGAGACCAAAGTCCATCCCATATCCCAAACCCATATGGGAAACGGGGACCCATTACCCGTACGGGACGGATAACGGGTACCCATACTACCCATAAATACCCAAAGTTTAAACCACTAAAATTTTAACAAAAGTTTAAACTTAACTTGTATTTGCTTAACAATCACAAGACACAAAATACATCCCAATCACAAATACTTGGTTTGCAAATTACACATTCATGAACAATCACAATACATAGAAATAAATCATTCCAAGTACCAAATTATAAAAAAAAAGTGTTTCATTCAACACATCCCAACTCTCTCTACTAATTCACCAAACATGTGAGTGAAAGAGTGAAAGGGTAAGGGTCCAAATGAAATTGAAATTGAAAGGGTAAGGACCGAAATGGCCAATGGGTTTTGAATTAGGTTGGGGTGAATTAAATTTATGCATTTGTATTGAATGGGTATAACGGTACCCATATTACCCAAATGGGTATTCACGGGTAACCCGCGAGTACCCATATTAGGAATGTTCAATCCCAAGTCCCATCCGTTTATAATATTACGGGTAATATGGGTACCCATAACCCTTTTAAAATGGGACGGGTACGGGTATCCTAAAATACCCGTTTCCCGTTTCCCACCCCTATACGAAGTAAGCTTCCTTTTAGCACAAATCTGAAATGATAAATTAGGTCGACCTAAAAATGCAAGTCATAAAATATACTATATAGCGGTATGCTTGCTATTTATTTTATCGGTCATTAATATTCGGTTTGAATTTATACAGCTTAAGTTCACTTACAGATATCTAATTTTATTCTACGAAGAAGACACCTCATCATCATATTCTACTACTATTTAGGTTGCATCCCATCAGTCCCACAATATAGTTTCGAACTTGTGCTATCATGCTATCGCCCACCACCTGGCCACCCTCTATTTTTCTACTAATTCTCTGTATTATATATGTCAGGTGAGACTCTATTTTTTTGTTTTACTTTCTTAAAAGGCGAATAATATTATAAGTAGAAAGAACTATATCCAGAGGACTTTGACAAGATCAGAAAAACTTTACGCAGAAAATTATACACAAAGTTTTACAGCTGCGAGTATCCTTGTTTAGGGTCGGAATAAAAGGATTTGTATTTGTAAGAAGAAAAAAAACATGTAAACATGTGTTGCTAATACAGTAATTGCTAATTCTCTTTACAGATTAAAAGTATAATAACTCAATACAACTGGTACTGTACATTCAGATACGTTTTACTATTCATGTAGATACATTTTGCTGTTCATTTAGACTTGATTTTACTATTCAACTGACACCCCACTGTGCAATTCTCTCTGTGAGGCAGATGGTTTCTGACCGAGCCACGTGGGTGAAAGTCGTTTAGTTTGGCTCAGTGTATGCGCGTTGGTCGCCGAGACCCTTTGGATAGACTGGGTGTTCTTTTTTAAATTTTTTTAATATGGAAAACGTAAGTGAGGGGACTTACTTTTACTGTCAGGTGTAGTGAGGCGTTTATGGACTTACTTTTACTGTCTATTTGTATGACAATTAATGGGACCTCTGATTGGCTGTGCAGCTGGTAATTTTGGTTGGTTTGTGTGGCCGTGGAGGCTCCGCGTTGATCACCAAGTATCTAGAAAGAGTCATGGGACAATGAAGGGGGTTCTTGGGAAAACGTGCTTTCCTTATAGGGAGACGGAAGGGAAGGGACATCACTTTTCATGTATCACTTATCAGAGAGGCAGAGGTTTGAGGAGGCTGGAACCGAAGCAATAAGAGAGAGAGAGGAACAGTTGGTATGTTGATGGTGATTTACAGAGAGGCTTGAGGAGATTGGGGGTGACTCGAGAAAAGAGTCAGGGACAGGGATATTTTCCCTCTTTGTTTGGTGGATAGAATACCACGTTGTTCTTTTATGGTCCACTCATTTCACCTAACACCTCTTCTTTATAAGTTGTTTTTTTAATGCTTCCCACTGCTAATGAGATATGAGATATGATTGTCAGTACACCTCTTCCTCTTCTCTCTCTGTTTTCTCTGAAATTATTGGCATCCAGCCTCTACGTGCGATCCGCCGGCGGCTACGATTGTCCGAGAATCCTTCTCCGGTGGAGATCCAGATCAGTAGCACAGACGAAGATCTCAAACTGCGAAATGCCTCTCTCCCAATCTCTGGTCCACTGTGCCTTTGTTATCTCTTATCATTATGCCAGAGAAGGGGAATTTGAAATAAAACTGAGATTCACATGTTGATGCGTCTACCAACAATCTTAAGGCGACCAGGAGAATGTCAAGAGGATTCGTGGGTTCTGTGTTGGCTTCCGGTATTATTTCTTCTGTGTCCTTATTGAGATATTTTGTTGCCTATTGTTTGGAGGGTTCACAGATCCTAAATTCTGTATTGTTTTATGGGTTTTTGTTTTTGAAAGGTGTTTTTCCACCTTGACGAGGACTTAATCGTTGACAGGCGAGGAACTCACCATCTTGACCGAAAGAAACATTTGGAACTGCCGAAACCAACGACGTCGACCACCACTATTCATCACTTCCATATTATGCACCGTTGGACCGTTACCCGTTGTCGTTGTCCCATAGTGACCAAAGCTGAGGCGCAATATTGGTCTCTAAAACCACGTGGGTGTATTGTTCTGTGTCTGTGTTATGTTTAGTTTTTTTCTTTATCATGCCTACTCCTCTGATGAACAAAAACCAGCTCTTTTCCTGTGCCCTTATTCTCTTGTCAGATTCAACGGGTTCTGACTATGTAACTGTTGTTTGCTGCAGAATTATCAAACCACTGGCAGGCCTTCAAGGAATTACTATAGATCACTATATTTATAGACAAGTTTTATTTGTTCAGATGATTAGGTTTTGTATTCAGCCCATGCTAAGTTTCTCACATGTAATACTTTTCTGTTATGTTGCAAGACATCTTTTTCGGTTTATTTTGTTAACTTATATATTACAGTCTATTTCAGTCATTACTGTGATTGAAAGGATTTGGCAGCTGTTGTGGCATTGGAAAATCAGTCAAGATCCACTATGTAGAATTCTGGTGTGCTCCCATGGAAATGAGAGTCCAGCCCTATGTGTGGCGCTAACAATCTTCTGCATGCGAGTTTGTAGTGGTGCTATGTCCCTGAAATTTTCTCTTATATTTCTTCTCATGGTAGTTTATGGTTCCTTTCTTTGCTCACGATATCTCCTTGCTTCTTTGTATATGAAGGTAGTTGTGTAATCGTGGAAGGAGGATTTGGTTTGTGATATGATTGGCCAAACATGGGTGATATGATGTTGTTTGAGCATATGCCGTGGTTGATAAATATAGAGTAGAAAGACTTTTTATTTTGTATTTCCATATTAGGCAAGCTTTTTGGCTGGTTGCGTAGAAAGTTGAAAACGTATTCTGTTAAATTTTAAAGTTTTTGTAACTAATGTGGCAGAAAATCATAGTCAATAACTCCAATATAAGCACGTATTCTTTGAAGTCTGCCTAAGTATGTACATTGTTATATGTATGACAATGTGTGATTACTAATGTGTGGGTTTTAAGAATAATTGTTTGGCTTACATAGGACAATGCATGGATTATTTCATGAAATAAACTATGATTACTAAGATTCGTAAAAAATGTGATCTTAAGTCTACATTATTTTTTATGTATTATTATTTTATATATCCTCCATGCCCGCATTGTGTTATTAAAACAAGAAAATGTATTTTTTCCGGAATTGCTCAATGCAGTTGTTGCTCGAAGAATCAAATGGAATTTGTTCAGTAATTTCAAAACTCAATTTGTCGATATTAAATGAATTAGTTTCTTTATATTGACAAATAAATAACTCCCATCCCGACGCGGAGCGCGGGTAGGAAAACTAGTAGATATTAACAACAAATATCGTGTGTTGTTAATTAAGAAATTTGTGGCAAATATATGCAAATAACTAATTATGTTGAGTTTGCAAGATGAGGTACGAAACTCGTTTAAAGTGAGGGTTTTGACGATTACTCTGCCTCCTGCTAGCTAGTACGCTCCTCCCAGAGATCCATTGTCACCTCGGTCAAAACTCACGTACTAAGGAATAGTCCCTAGTTCCTCTCAATAGGTTCAACTTATCATGTATATGTTTGTAAATTTACTTTTGCATGACTATTATATTGACTTTTTCCATTTTAGTGCGACATTAGTATATGTCACTAATATTTTTTTTATATGATATATATATTTGGTGGCACATATATTTGCTTGCATAATAGGTATTTGGTTATAATTATATATTCCTTTAAATAAATAAAATTTTATGTTAAATTAAATAATCTTTACATGGTAATTACGAGGTATTTTTTAATAGGCAAGTTTTGAACCTGATTCTACGATCTCATGACAAGATTTTTTTGTCTAAAATGTTAGATTGAAAATAGTAGAAATAAAATTTGTATATTATTATCTTTAAGAGGTACATGAAATTACAAAAGGCGTCGCGTAGGATAAATCATTCACATTTTGGTGAGATTTAGTATATATAGTTCATTTAATATAATCCATGCATTTTCTATATTTTTCAAACCATGGATCCTTAAAACTAACACATTCTTACTGTACACATAATCTTAACATACACATTCTTGTAATACATCATTTTCGTATTCAAAGGTTGCAAACGACCCCGTATCTGAAATCACAAATCGATTTAATTCAAAAAGTGTCATTGTTTCTTTAATTATATGCATGAAGGTGAACCGTTGGATATAGATGTATAGAATTATATAGGCTTACTTTCCTATGAAACAAATATATTAGTGTAAAAGGGTTAATCATTGCTTATGAAGGTAAACTTTTGATTTAGATGTATAGATTTCTATAGATGTCTTACTTTCTTGACAAACAAATATATTAATACAAAGAGTACGTGGGGTGTGAATAATTGGATTAATGACACAAATATTGTTTTTTTTTTTAATTTACCACCAATATGGCGGATTAAAAACAAATTACATAGATATTGTGTTTTGGAGACAACAAACGGCGGCAACACCTGGGACTCAGGCGCCGCCGCTGTGGACGATATTTTGAAATAAGTGACGGCGGCGGCGCCGAAGACTCAGGCGGCACCGCCGTTGACTCCAGCGTGTTAGGTGGGAATCTGTCCCAGGTGGCGGCGCCCGAGACTAGAGTGGCGGCGCCTGAGTCATCAGCGAGTTAGGTGGCCTTCCCCCCTATAAAACCCAGCCAATTTCATTTCAGTTTCACACCACAAAAAAATCGTTACAAACAAAGGAGCTTTGGAGCTCTGGTTGCTGCTGCAAAAATGGCTAATAGGTAAGAGACGGATTTATTTTTGTAATTATATTATTCAAATGTTATTATGATTGTGTTTAGTTTTAATTAGTGAGTCTGTTTTTTTGTAGTGATTTTAGAAGATTTGAACTAGTCGTTCGATGGAAATCGGAGAAAGTAGAAGATAATTTGGGCGTCAAATTCGTTGGTGGTAGTAGTTTTCAGATGACGATTCCATCCAGGGTCACATATCATTATCTTTGTGAGAATCTAATTCCGAGAATACGGCGTAGAGACGAATCAGTACAAGATAGTGATGTGATCACAAGTTTCATTTACCGTCTTCCAGAATGGCAGAATGGTGTTTTATTTCATTATGCAATGCCTATTGTGGATGATGATAGCTTGAATGTGCTTTGGAATTTTATGGCACAAAATCCTTATTGTTTGGGTGCTGAGATACATGTTGAGCTCAGTGAGGATCAGGGTGGAGAGGTAGAAGATGATACATGGAGCGTGCCATCCGATCATGCCTATGATGACGGTGATGACGGAGAGGAGGAAGATGAGGAGGAGGAGGAGGAGGAAGAGGGGGAAGAAGTTCCTAATTATCCTCCATATTTTTACTTGCAGGGTAATGAAGAGGACGAAGAATACTCACTTGTTGATTCATATGGCGTAATTCCAATGAATATTGTTGATAGTTTTGAAGGAGAATTCTACAAGGGGCAGATATTTCACTCGAAACAAGCTGCACAGATGGCGATTAAACACCACGCACTACAACGCAACTTTCAATATGGCGTGGTGGAGTCGTCACTTTCAATATGGCTGCTCTAGTATCACCACCTGAAGCCATGTTTCCGCCTCCCATCGTAGTATGCTGCGGTGTATGGAAGCTATCCTCTGCCTGATAGAAGCTCGAAGATGCCTCTGTCTGAAACTGCTGTCGTCGCGGTGGCTGAAAGCTCGAAGACGGATCTGACTGAAACTGCTGGCGTCGCGGCGGCTGAAAGCTCGAAGACGGATCTGACTGAAACTGCGACCGAAGCGGATTAAACTGGAAGCTCCTCGTAGTAGGCCGGATGGGCTGTGCTCGCTGTCGATCTGTAACCCGAAATGGGTTAGGTACATCACGATGCTCACGTCGCTGTCTACGTGGCCTACGCTCCTGTCTGAACTGTGGCTCTGGGGCGACCCAGTCCGGTGTCGGATCAGTACGCTCTGGCCAGGCAGTCATGACAGGCTCCGCATAATGGGGCTGTACAGGTACTGTGAGATCAGGGTATCTACGCTGCTCAAACCCTAGAGTAGCAACCCCGGATGCCATAAAGTTGGCCAAGTCCTCACACTGGTCAGGGGTCAGTCCTCCAGCCCTCCTACCGTCACGCAAACTCACCTCAGCATGCTCGATAGTGTCGTACTAAAAAACACCAACAAAATGTCAGATATTTCACACAGTTAACAACAAATTAAGCAAACAAATCAAATAACTAACCAGTGCCTCCGCTACAGCTCCTCTCCGTGTGCCGGAACGTCTGGTGATATCTCTATACCACTCCATATGCTCCGAGTGGTAGGCTAACTCATCATCAGTGTATGAAGATGTCGCTACAAACTCGTGTCGACGGTTCCAGAAATCAAGCGACTCTCTGGAGGCGTGTACCAACTGCTGGCCACGCGATGGCCCACGAGTAGCCTGGCGAAGGAAAAACCTAACCTCAGCCTCAGGATGTGGCTGATGAGGCTCATGCTGCCTCATGCCAAACTGCCGGAGCACGCGGTCTGGATGATGCCACATCACCGATGAAAAGCAGATAAGTGGCACTACTGCTCGAAATGTATCAGACTGTATCACACTACCTCTGAGATGAAGTGCTCTCTCACGGTAAGGTTGCCACTACATAGCAAAAATTTAACGTTATTATCCCTAAATCTAAAAAAATAAAACAAATGAAAACTATTCTATAAAATGGAATGTTATATACTAACCACCACGGTGTCCATCGCGTCAAACCACAGCTTGTAATGGAATAGCTGGTCACCATACTGACGACTGCTGGCCGAAAGCCATCGAAGACCACGTGGATGTGCATCCTCGGTGGCCGGTGCCCTCGTCTCTGAATCTCGAGGTGCCAGATGTGGGAATCGCTCCCACGCCCAGAACTGCAGTAGGGCGACCCATCCACCAAGGTCACCGGCTAGAGAAGTGCCGGTATGCGAAATGTGCAAAGTCGACCTACCCATCTCACGGTACAGGTAGGATAAAACAGCAGCTCCCCAGGCGAACCCTCCAGCCCTCTCCCAATCCTCAATCAGAAGTAGGTACTGTAGGTGCACCGTAGATCCAGACCGATCCGGGAAAAGTACACCTCCAATCAGAGATAGAGCATAAGCTCGTGCAAACTGCTCTATAACCTCCTGTGATGCATCATCCGGCAGATGGCTGAATTCAACCCTCAGCCATGTAATCCTAACAACAGCGACCCCGCCTACAAGATCATAAGGAACCCGTCCTAACAGTCGCAAACAGATCGCCGACCACTCCTCATCCGGTATATCAACTACGACGGCATCACCGTCGATCGCCAAACCGGACAGTGTAACAACGTCCTCTAACGTGATCGTGACCTCACCACACGGTAGATGGAAGGTCGACGTCTCGGGTCGCCACCGCTCTACGAGTGCAGTAATCAAACTCGCATCGGGGTTCATAGGGACTAGGGGCACGACACTTAACAAGCCTGCCGCTTCGAGATATGGCCGATAAAGCTCATGGTAAGGTACTAAAATGGTCGTACCTCGAACATGGAAAGATCGATCACCAGCCTATATAGTGCACAAAACTTATATTAATTTATCTTCATTCGTAATAATTCTAATTTCACCTAACTAATTCTAATCTATCTAATCTAATATCAAATTATACTAATTTCAAAAAATCTAATACGTAATCCTATTCTCTAACAGTACAGTTCAGTTCACCAACTAAAATAATCTAATTAGCTAATTAACTTTACATGAACAATTATTAAATACTTACCTCGTTTGTCCAAACAGAGTCAATACGATGTTGGCCATGTCCCCAAAGAAGTGTCGCATCGACCGGACTTGGATCAATTGTCGCCGGCGGTAATCTCATCGAATAAGGATCCATAAGCCTAGGAACTGCAAAAACAAACAACAAAACATCAATAAAAAAACACAAACCATTAAAAAAAAATTCAAGCCGCCGACGAGAGTCTCACCGCGCAAACGGCTGCCACGACCTCGCCGGCCTCTCCCCCTGCCTCTGCCGGCGGCTTCTTCGTCGGAAGACATCAGCGGCGGCGCTACAGACTGCAGCGGCGGCTCCCCTCTCTGCGGCGGCGGCGCTCAATCCCCCAGCGGCGGCGCTCCCAGCAGCGGCGCTGGCGCTCAACTCTCCAGCGGCGGCGCTCTCTTCGACGGCGGCGGCGCTCCTTTTACAGGTGGCGGCGCTTCACTTCCAGGCGGCGGCGCTCCACTCGCAGGCGCCGGCACCTCAGTTGCGGCGGGCTGTTCGGGCAGAAAAGAAAGAAGACGAAGGAGGAGGGTTTTGGGGGGGGGGGGTTGTGTGGTGGTCTCGGGAAGAAGGGGGAGGAGTGTGTGGCTGGGAAAAGAGATAAGGGTGGAGGGAGGGGGGGCCGAGCCCGAGGGAAATTTTAAAAAAAAATAGTTTGGGGCGGCGGCGCTAGGGACTTGGGCGCCAGCGCCCGGAACTCCAGCTTCTGCGGCGGCGCCTGAGTCTACGGTGTGGCCGCTGAAGCCTTTTCCAAAAACACAATATCTATGTAATTTGTTTTTAATCCGCCATATTGATGGTAAATTAAAAAAAAAAAACAATATTTATGTCATTAACCCTGAATAATTGAAGTATTTAAGGTTTCTGGGTGAAGTAGCTACGTAAGCCGTACAGCTACGTAATGCAGCTTTGCTCCAGTTTAGCTCTCGTGTGCTCTGTTCTTTCACAAAGTCAGCTCTTCAGTATTAGAGATGAACCAAATCGCATATATATATATATAGATGTAGGTAGAGTTCGCAAATGATTTGGATCTATGAATTGTTCAATTGAATTGATGGATTTATCAGATTATATGGATTGGATTGTTGGATCCATAGATCATATGGATTAGTGAGTTCATGTATTGGATCAAATGAATTGGTGGATTGGACCATAGATCCATCCAAGTGACATATAAATATTGGACTAATTTGTAAAATTTTAAAAAATAGGTACTAAAATGTAATTTCCAATGATAATTTATGTATAAAAAATAAATTTCAGGTACCGAATTGTAAAATATGTATGTACTAAAATTTAATCTGCCAGCAATCCATGAATCTACAATCCAATTAGATTTGAATCAAATAGATTGGATTAGTTGGATATCTAAGTGGATGGATTGGATTGGTGGATTGAATTGAAAATTGTCACCTCTACATGTAACTTGATGAGCAAAGAAACTTGTATTCGGCCCAGCCTGTGGCATAATTAACAGTGACCCAATCAACCCGCAACCTGATTGTTCCGTACCATACCTCAATTGTCTAGTAATGCAACGAACACTTCACGGAATAAGAAAACACGAACCCGCCACTTCGAACACTCAAGGAATTGCGACAATTGAGAGTATCAAGAGACTCGTGGGACCAAACAGTGCATTCGGCCTCGCTTTGATTCGGTTTGGTCCAGCCCATATATCAATTCGGTCCATTTATTTTCCGTATTTATAAAATTTATAAAATCAAGTATCGGACCATATTATATTTAATTCGGAATGGTACGATCCATACGTCAATTTGGTCCGGTACAGACCAACTCATTGCACACCCCGCTCATTTGCTTGCAGCTACAAGTCTACAACACCACTGTGGTTCCCGCGGGCCATGTAAATCGAATGGGCTACTAACTCTCTCAATTTCGTTGGGTTTTGGGCCCAAGGTCACTAATTTGATCATTTGTGAGATGGCCGAAAGAAAACAGCCCAACATTTTGCTTCGAAAATGAGAAGAAGAAGAAGAAGAAGAAAAAAAAGGAGAAGAAGGTTCGAGGCTCGACCGTCCAAGAAAATAAACAATTTATTCATTTATTTTTCGGTCTCCTATTTTTTGTAAATAAAATACAACTTAACGATCATCAGTCATCACTTTCACCAGCCACGCCGCGTATAATAAAAACCTCAGTGATCCTCCTTCCAGAAGAAAGCCTGCTTACTTTCCCCTTTACTCCCAACAACTGCCCTCCAGTTCCCAACTCCTCTCTCAAGAAATCAATTCCGCCATTTTTCTTCTTTTCGATTTGCTCTCTGTCTCCTCCTTCCCAACCCATCCGGCTAATCGATTCAATCAACCTTCAAAATACCGGCAACAGTCGGTCGCTTCCTGCTGCAAAAGAATGGAGAACATGATGGGGCTTCTCAGAATCAAGGTGCTCCGAGGGATCAACCTCGCCATTAGAGATGTCCGCAGCAGCGACCCTTACGTCATCGTCAAGATGGGCAAGCAGGTAACTTTCCCCTCAACTTCCCCCCGTGCCCTCAATTTTCCCTCTCTGCAATTGAATTTGGCGTTGTGGGTTGTCGAAAAGGTTGTAACTTTGATCGGCGACAGGCTTCGAAACCCAGCTGCCATGTCTTAGCCGGAAACCTGTAGACGACGAAAGCTTGTGTCTTTGTTGTTTCGCTTTTTCTCATTGCAACGGCATAGTGGCAAATGAGCCGGCCGTTGGCGGATACCCCAATTTAGGGTATAGATTGATTGTGCTATGTGCTTCCTAAACGGTATCGACCGGATCAAGTTTTATAAACTAAATTGCCCATTTCCCACACTAGAATTGGTAAAATGCTTCTATCGTACAAGTTAAAACTCTGTGCCTGCTCTGCTCTGCTGCCCTTGATGTTACTGATTGGAATTGCAGAAACTGAAGACCCGAGTGGTGAGGAAGAATGTGAACCCAGAGTGGAACGAGACCTTGACATTGTCTGTCAGCGACCCGGGTCTTCCTGTCAAGATCGTGAGTGATACTATGCTCAATTCATTCGGTCGGTTCGTTAATGGTAAGTAGAACTGACGATGGACTAAGCTGTTGGCAGGAAGTGTTCGATCGAGACCTGTTCAGGGACGACAGGATGGGGGATGCAGAGTTCGACATTGGGACCTTCGTGGAAGCCGTGAGGATGAACCTCCAAGGGCTGCCCAGCGGGACCATCATCACCAAGATGCAGCCAAGCAGGAAGAACTGCCTGTCAGAGGAGAGCTCGGTCGTGTGGGCGAACGACGAGGTTGTGCAGCGCGTCTTCCTGAGGCTGCGAAATGTGGAGTGCGGTGAGGTCGAACTCGAGCTTCGTTGGATTCATGTCCCTGGTGCCAAGGGCTTGTAGTATAGAGGAATTGACTGTAAGTGAGCTGTTGTTTGTAGCTGATATATGATGTATTGCTGGTTTTTTTTCGGGGTTTTGCTTCTCACCATTAGTTCTAGCACCCTAATTATCAGTATCTACACCTTAATTGATTCTTCTTCTGCTGCTAATTACAGTTGTTTGAGTGTGTACATTATTCTGTCTGAGTTGTCTTTCACCTGACAGAGGACTCTTTTCTTTAGCATATATATGTTGCCATGAATAAGTGTCTCGTAATCTTCTCCATCCTACTACCAAAAATGTTACTTAACCATAGGAATTGCCGAATTAGCCTATTGACATTGGACTCGTTCTAATACCAGTATTCTAATACCGGTTTGATGCAGATTTCATTTGAGTTCCTTGCCGCAATGGTAGATTTAAAGTGAAAAATGACAACGACCACAACCAGTTGGGCTTGGGCCGAATCTCATACGTAAAGTTATAAGGGGCTTGATTATTGAGCCCATTAATTTGGGGTCGGGATCATCCACCGGATCAGTGGGTTTTCATTTTGCTGACTGAGGTTATGGGAAGCGGATGAATGAAGTAAAATTCTCCGTTACGAAGGCAGAGTTTGGACAAATGGGCTTCTCCCCGAGTTGGGGATAGGGATGGAAGTTTGGTACTAGTATTTGAGATATACCGAATATCGTATTGAATTTGTCGATATTTGGTATTATTGAATGCACGTATTATTTTATGGAATTGAGATTGAGTTCAATTGTTATTTGGTATTAGAGATTACATGATTGAGATCAATATATATACGGAAATACTGATCAATATAGAAATCTAAGATAGTGTGTACTCAATTCCTCCCAACTATACTCCCCCAGTCACTAATATCATACCCTCAATCTCCAAAATGGTCAATTAGTTATATATAGTTCATCCTCTCGCTATTTGATAACTCATACATAGCTCATTTTGTTACTTGTAATATGTTTTTAGGTTGTTTAATCGTCCACGGTATTAATTTATTGATTTAGCTTGTTAATGTGCTTCTTAGAGCACCACATTTTCTAGTTTGTGGTTAATATACTTGTAGTTTTCCCCATTTATTTTGCAAGAGTGTTGGATTTATTGTTTGTTTTTATTTATTTTGAAAATGGTTTGTGGAGGTGCTCACAGAGGAGAAGTATTTGCATTTGAATATTTGATTTGTAATTTTTGAACATAACTAATTTAAAATTTAGTTTATACCGATACCGAACAAATTTTCTGGGATTTGGATCGGGATATCGAATTTATTTTGGGATTGAGATTGTGATTAAGTTTGGGACACTATTTGGTAATTATACTGGGATACCGATACTGTACTGATTTCCTACACTAGTTGGCGAGACGCTCAAGAGACTTAGCCACTTTGGGAGTTGGACACTAGCCAATGAAAAACAAAAGGGATGAAGCATTAGCAAATATTATCCCCAATCTTGCAAATTACTAGTTTTTTTTCCACCAACTTTCAATCTTTATCCTCCATTTTTCATATACACAATACTTGCTCTTCTATATTTTGTCTTCATAAATCTAAATACTTTTCAATTATTTCAAAACAATACTTTCAATTATTTTTCTTTGATACTTTTCAATTAATTTTACTAAAATATTCGTGACTATTTTCGAAACGGGTTTCAAATATAGATTATGTCTGGTTGTAAAATGATATACGTTTGAACCATCATTTATATGTGTCTAATATCCATATAATAGGATACATGTTAGTTGATAAATGAATTTTGTTTTCATGGTTGGCGTTATTTGGATATAAAACAAGAAAATAAAACATATTATATGTAAAAATTGTAAAATCATACAAATTGTTTTCATGGTTGGCGTTATTTTTCACATACTACGTACCATCTATATTTCCAAATTTTAGAGGTGTACTACCTGAGCTTTGGGTCCGCCAATGCTGCTAGGGTTTCTTGCTTTTCTGCTACTGGTCCCTAATATATCTTTGGTATCTGTTCACTATCAGTTGCTTTTTCTGCATGAGGACAGATTACCGTCCTATTGTCTTCTTTCCTTTTCTCTGTTAATCAATTAATGTACGAGAGAGTCTTCAGTTTGGATGCTGCTGCCTGGGGCTTTTGCAGCTTCAATCGTTCGTGCCCCTAGTACTTGTAGTAATGGAAGTTACTCAATTCCCGATTCCACTTTCCAAAGAGAAATTGCGGTTCTTGGTTCTGGCACGTAATATACATTCCAACCACTTCTTTGAGTGGAGAAGGGTTAGTTTCTCTTTTTCTACTGAACTCTCTTTGATGGAATTTTGCACTTAGCTTGATGTTGCAAACTTCTTATATGTGTTATCCATGTCTTCTTACACTGGTCCTTATCAATTTGATATCCACTACCTGTGGAGTATTCCATTGAAAGAAGATATTAGTCTTTTATAAAACCGTATGGGCGGTTCGACCGAGAAAATCTCTTACGTACTGGAGGCTAAATTGATAGGTGTTTTTAACTATATAAAACGATAGACATATAACGTATTGCATTATGTGCAATGGAAAAGAAGTGAATCTTTTCTCAAAATGCTGAAGTTAATAAAAAAAATTCCATAACGCCACACCTATCATAAAAAATTCCATAAATTTGGGCTAGATCGTTACAATTTTTAGCGATTTAGGAAGCGGATCTCTGATGAAAGCAACAATCAAGGCATAATGCAACGATCTCAAGGAAACAATCTTCATTTGATCTTAATTAAGCACAATGTATAAAGAAAGGAACCGCGACACTGATCAGTCATTTAGGTTACTTTCGGCCGCATGGTGCTTACGTATATTAAATTGTTGTTCTGTAAATTGATTTGTGTGGAATCTCTTTTCCCTTGATATGTTTGATGATAGGATTCAGGCAGCAAAATTTTCTGTGTAAATCGTTGGATGCTTCCAATGATTGACAACAAGATTTGCACATAATAAATAACCTCCTTCATCTCACATTCTACATTCACTTCTTTTTTCATATATCTTTTAGTTTCTGCACATCAGAATTCAGCAAAACAAAAAGCAAACAGAGCAGTGCGAATGACCCACGCCATGCCACGATCAACCACCACTGTGCCATACAACGCAGGCGACAATTGCTTTCCTATTTAGGGTACAACAAAAGACCCAAAAAATGAAAAGCCTTGATTGCATGATTTTTTTTTATAATTTTTTTGTCAAATTTCAAAATCTAAATGACCATCAATATTAATTGTTAATTTAAGTATAAAGTATGGTGGGCATGGACAAATTTTAATGTGTGAGTTGTCTTTCGTTTAAGATGGTATGTAAGCATGATATAAAGATCTAAAAAAACCTTATTCTAGCCATTTGAGTTATTGAAATTAAATAATTTATGATCTTATATAAGAGTTGGGTTGGCAAAGTGGTTGTGTGTTTCAATTTTGATGATCCTAATAATAACAGTTGATTTAAACAAAATATATGGTGAGTCCTTGGAAACTTCAAACATTTGAATTTGCTTTAATTTAAGAAAGAGCGTTGTGTTGATTGTAAATAAGTTCATATCGTTTTTCGACCAACACTTATAATTCTGGTCCGGTTAAGTACCAATCAGGCGCATGTAAGAGACATAACGTTTGCGTCATTTATAAACATCCGATGTCATAATTAATTACACATAAACGTTAGGGTTGTAGTGTGCATTGAGGGTAAATTAGTTAGCATATTATCCATTGATCCTAACTATTATATATGGTCATTTATTTCATGTTTTTGTAGCCATCATACGACACAATGAGAATATAGTATATTCGCAGGATAGTTTATGTGTATCAAAAGTAAAAATTAAATAATAAAAAATTAAATACAAATTTTTAATTTTAACAAAATATGAGTCAAACCTTTCGAAATACATTATAATAACCAACGTTTAAGTTTTTCTTTAAAATTCATCACGTCCATTAGTTAAGGTCTTGAGGATGAGCCGGCAAATGAATTTTGGGTTTTCAGTTAAACTCCTTCTCCAGACTAAATATTAATCAAATCTTTCGCAATTGAATCCTATAACTTCCTAGAATTTTGTGTTTTCAGTTAAACTCCTTCTCCAGACAAAAACCATAGAAGTATCTTTGTTTCCTGTGCCGTTGTTATTCTTGTCATAAAGTTAAGATCGAACTAAACGTCATAAGTAACGAATAACTGCGATGCTGGGAGCGCGACGCTCGTGTTTGAAGGGAAACGGGGTTGAACGTTGACAAACCGACGTTTGAACTAGATAACACAACAAATTTGACCGGTTTGAACCAACCAACGACAAAGCTATGACAAGATTAAACCAGAACAAACAACCACAAAAAAAATAAAAAGCTGACCATAAAATTAGTTAATAAAGTATATCTACGAAAACAGCAAAATCAAAAGAGAATCTATCCTTGATTCAACAGTATAATTTATAGCTGAAAAGTAAAACTGCCACCCCATTCAAATTTTCCTGTCCATAGAGTGATTTTAGGAAGCTGATGTGGCAGGGTGTTGAGCGGGAAAAAAATAGAAATCCCCGCCAGATTGCAGAACTAAAAATCGTCCACTACCCACCTTTTTCTCCTGGTTTCCCACGTTATCATTTAGTTATCATTTATTTTTCATTTACTTTTCGTTTGGCTGAAATACCACCTTTTCTACTGGGTTCCCACGTTATCCTTTCGCCTACCCGCAGGACAGGAAGAGAATCAGTTTCCATCGGAAAACTCTGGTAAGAGGGCGTCACGGTTTCGTGTTCAGCGGAGGAAGGCGCTGACGGCCGGCTGTTGCTGAGTTCATGGGAAGACGACCAGACGTTTTGGTCGTCAGTGGCGGAAAGCAGTGACGGCCCGCTTCTGCTGCGACTGAGGAGATCGCGTTTGGGAGTGCAGCGAACAATCTCCGTGGTGAAGAGGTTGTCGACGATCGAGGCTTTCCCTTCCGGCGAGAAGCACAACTACTGCCGCCGCCACCACCGTCTCCCCCGCCGCCACGAACCCTGCTTCTTCTTTCTTCTCTGCTTCAGCCTCTAGAAGGTCGCTACAAATCGCTCCAGCTACTCGCATCCGTTGAGGAGCCATCGCCGCTGGGCTCGACGCAGCTGCTGCGGCCACCGCCGCCATCAGCGAAGCGCTCATCATCCCCTTCTTCTCCCACCCGCTGCCGTTGCTTCCGTTTCCTTCCGCCGAGCACTTCACCACTCTCCCTCTCTTCGCCATCGACGGCAGCCCTGCATATCACCCAATCGATTCAATTTCTTGGTTCCCCCAAGCTGAATTGATAAAAGCCAGAGGTAATTGTGAATTTCAGGGGAGGGGGGCGTCAAGAGTACTCACCGAGAACTGGGGCGGAGGAAACCCCTAGAGAGGGGTTGCGACGGAGAGATGCATGGATGAAGGAAGAAGCTGTGGTTGTGGCGGAGATGGACGCCATTTTTCACACTCTGACCCTGGGAAGGAAGGAAGGAAGGGATTAGGACGGTAGCTGGTTCTGTGAGAAACTACTGGAAGTAGTGAGCTTTGCAGAGGTGATATAATTTGCACAGCTTAATACTGACCATAGAATTTGCCCCCATCACAAAGTTCCATGCTAAGTTACTCTCCTTATTGGATCTTTTATTTGTGTATAATTCTTGGTTTCGTGATATGGTATTGGAGATATGAGCAGGTGAGGTTTGGAACGGACCAGAGCATTAGCAGCAGTTGGTTGTGAGATGGTATGTGTAAAATGGAATCATGGTAATTACTTGGCTCTACTCATATAGGTAGGCTATATTTGAACCTCAAGGGAAGAATTCTCTTGCCACTTTTTAAGCCTTTTGTTTAGGTTTCCAACGTCAATGTGTGTGCCTGCTTTATGTCAACATAATCAAGCTTAATTGAAAGCAATACTTCCCACTTTGTTCACTCAATTTTTCTGTGTTTCACGGCTTTCTTATCTAACTTTTTTGTTTCTAAATTGCCTCTATTTTGGATATAACTTGCAGTTTAGGCTATGTAATCGACAACTAATGATTTAATCCATGACCTTCGGAAGAACGGTTTGAGTTTACATTTTCCTTATGTCATTAGTTCTTATAAGTAATTTGTTGAGTTCTTATGCTAATGTACGGTCTCTTTTTTCTTTTTTTCCTTTAGTAGTTTGGTCCAAGAAATCATGTGATCATTATTTTTTCTTTAAGATCACTAGGTTCATCGATTTAGTTTGCCAATCAAGCATTTAACCTTCGTTTAGTTCCTAATTGAGAGCGTAAGATCATTTGTATAATAATAGTACATGCCTCCGATACTGTGTTAAGATGGAACTGAAATGAGTTGGATGTAATGTCTTTGTTTGGTCCACTTTTATTCAGTGTTCAAGAAGACGCGATTAATCTCTCACCTAGGCGTGATTAATAGCTGGACAGGAGGAAATCGCCCAGTCTAGCTCTGCGCGATTGATCTAGGCACCTGGGCACTCGGAGACGCGTTTTCACTTTGGTGGGCGACGCCCAAAACAACTAATAAAGGGGAAATTGTAGCCTTTTTGTGAAAATCCCAAACCCTATTCTATTTCCCCTTTCCACCCGCTCTGTAGCCTCCCCGAGAACCTGCCCAATCCTCCTGGAAGATTGATCAATCTGCACTCGCATTTGCCGGATTTGGTAAGCTAACTAGGTTGCCGGCGCCAATAGTCTCTCGAAGGCCCAGAGGTTTCTATTTTTCCATAGTTGCCAACAGAAAGTAGCGAAAAGGGATGCGTCTATCGGTCTATGGTATTAATAGTCGTCTTTATCACTATGCTTTTCATTTTATTTGTTGCTTCTAATTATAATGATCAACAGATAAGTCAATAAAATATGTGATCGCGTTGACCTATGAATCAATTTGGAATTGTGCAAGTTGTTGAAAATAAACACTATTTCAAAAGACATTGTTTTATGCAGGTATAACAGCTCCATTCTCTACTAGCAAAAGCAAAGTCGATCATTTGCCTGGAGGGAGGGAAACATCTTTGGGAATCTTCTTGAAATTCCCCGACTTTTATTGTTGATCATCTGACCTTCCAAAAATAGCGATGAGCTAAAAGCCGAGCACAAAGCTAAGAACAAATTTATGGGCACACAAATTTTTGACAAAAAAGTTTTTATTTGTTGGTGGTACATATTTGTTATAAATTTTTAGAATATTTCAAATGACATAGTAGACAAATCTATAAGTGTTGACTTTTAGATATCAAAGGCAACACCAAAATCAATTATAAAAAATCCATATTGATTTCCTAAAATCATGAATCTTTTTCAGAAACTTAATTTTCACAACAAATGATTGTATGTTTGAATTATTTAGACGATCCCAAATTATTTGAAAATATGAAAAAATAAATTAATATAAAAATATAATAAATAAAACTAAATTCATCCGACCAACAGGTCGGATAAAAAGCTAGTATTAACATACCGCCAGATTGGGCCTCGCTTTGGGCCCGGTACTTGGTACTTTTTTCCATTATTTCTTATATATATAATTTTGATGAGTGCTTATGATTGGAAAGTAAAGGAGGACCAGACCAACCTTCATTTATTTGATTTTGGCAAATATTGGACCAACTAACATATAAAACCAACCAACAGGCGACATAAATACGAGCCCCAAACACCCCGGCTAAGACTCACTTCCTTCCTTCCTAACTCGTATCAAAGAGACAGACATGAAAGAGACTCTTAAAAGGGTTTCTCTTCATTAATTCCTGACATCCATTAAAACAAGAAAAAACAATAGCATGTTCCTTGATTCATTTGTGAACTATATACTATAGATAATGTTCCAAGAACTTAAACTGGTCGAAATAAGTTTTTTTTTCTTCTTCTTTTCTTTCTTTGTTTCGAATTTTGGAATAGGAACATTCATTTCATTGGACTATCGTGGCTACATAAATCACTTGTCATGACAAATATCGTATGTATAAGTAGGCCGAGTCGATCGTTGGCAAGGGTACGTGTATATATAACGTATTGGACCTGGGTTCGCCATGACGACTGAGTCAATTCCAGTAAAAGCGCTAGATTGCAGAGACATGAATTTCCTGTGGTGGTGGAGATAGACAGCCGGCCCAGGTCCCCCAGCTGCCTTGTTTTCCCAATTATTGCATCTGTCGACGTTGCCAAAACGATTCGGCTGACGTGTCCCCGTATCAATCCCATATTTTGAATCTATCGATCGATCGATATTGGGCATGTGTTGTTTGTGTACAGTAGTGTGTATAGTCAAGTCTATATAATGAAGCTGCGGGCGGCCGTTTGCTCATCATAATAAGATCGGTCGATCGAAAACACACCTTCTTATAGCTTATATATCTAAGAAAGACTGGCTAGGGTTGGCCGGCCGGTGGAAGATGGTGAGCGTGGACGCCGGAGGATTAAGGAAGGGAGCATGGACTGAAGAAGAGGATAGGCTGTTGCGTCGATGCATGGAGGTTTACGGGGAAGGCAGATGGCATCAGGTTCCCATTCGTGCAGGTATATCTATATTATTTCGTACCTCCATCTATGGCGTTGGGGTTAAGTTCGATCTGTAAGCATGCAGAAAAATATGAAGTACTCAATTTCTCAAGATGCATGCTCAAAGCCGTATATGTACACGTACGATCTACGCCCTGGGCTACAAGGTGTACAGCACCAAAAAAAAAAAAAAAAGTCTTTCTTCTTAATGAATTAGGGTTTGTGTTAAATAAGGGTATATTGGTATTCTTGCAGGATTGAATAGATGTAGGAAAAGTTGTAGGCTGAGGTGGCTGAACTATCTGAAGCCAAGCATCAAGAGAGGAGAGTTCTCTGATGATGAGGTTGATCTCATTATCAGGCTGCACAAGCTGTTGGGTAACAGGTGAATTCCTTTTAGTTGTTATTCTAGGGGTACTTAATCTGCCTGCAATTCAGAGTACGGTAGGGGAAAGTTAATCTGCTAACTTGAAGATTCGTTGGCAGATACTAACCGATATCCAAAATACATGAACTAATATCCAAGTACTAAAGTATTTAGAGAGCACAAACTAGTATTCTAAGTTTGCTAACTGATATCCACCATGAATCAGCTATTATCCCAAATTCGCAAACTAATTAATATCTAGACAACACAAAATAGTATTCAAACAACACATAATTAGTATCCAAATAACACATAAGAGTATCTAGATTACCCATAAGAGTATCCATATTGAATACTATTTGGTTGATTGTGGATATTAGTTGGTATCTGCTCTCTGGATACTAGTTTGTGATGTTTTAAACACTAGTCTGTGCTATCTAGATACTTAGCAGACTTGGATATTAGTTTATACATTTTAGATATTAGTTAGTATATACTAACGAATTTTCAAGTTAGCAAAATAACTAGGCTGAGATATGTACTATTGGATTGTTTGAAAAAGTATTTTGATGAGTTGTTTTGGTATATGAATAACACATTGTGAATTAGTTTGCATAAAATAATCTGTTTGGTAGAAGAAGAAAAAAAAACGGAGATGTGGCATTTTGAGAAAAGTTATTAATTCACTTGACTCACTTTTTACTTATCACAATTGACACCAACGAGCTATTTGAAATAACTCATAAATACAACATTCTCAAATAATACATTATTTTGTTTTAAATACAACATGTGGTAAAATGATGCATCCAAACGATTCTTATAAAACATATTAACTTCAAAATTAAAATATAGAAATATTTAAATGAGTCTTTTTGCACTAACTAATTAAATTCACTACACAATATTATAAACAAGGATTTGATCTAGTAGTAATATTACTATTTTTGAACTTAATGATCTCATATTCAAATTCATTAAGTAATAGTTATGAAAAATCAAATCTATATTATCACCCTTATCTATATAAAAAAAATCACTGCACAATATTTTTAGAAGAAAAGGACTGAGGTTTCTTCCGATTGTGTGAGAGCTAAATTACACATTTAATTTTTGCAGTTCTTGCAAACGGGTTATTTTTCACACAATTAGACCAATTGATCAAGTAATTTCACTTATATTAAAGCAGATAACCTAATTTTATCCTGTAATTCCATAACTCCCATCAACCAATATTTCCCTATCATTTCACCAATCCTACCAACTATTCACGTAATACCATCAACCACACTCCTTAGCTCATGATGGGTAAAATTTAGTTTATATATCAATTATCTAATCACAATCATATGGACGTATCACTTTTATCATTTTGTAGTAAAAAAAAATTAATTAAACGAAGAAGAATATAAAATAAATTGGGTAAAAACAGGCGATCTGCCTGAATTATAAATGAGTTGTATAATTTTCGTTGTCGCGCGGTGTGACAAAAATTCTAAACCAATTCAACGAAAAATCCATTTCTCAACCATTAACATTTTGATGCGAATATATCAACATAAAATTCATCAAGTCAAGTCTCAACCCATGCTAGCTTAAGCGATAGCCATTGGTGTTATTTATATACATTGGTCTCTAAACTAATTAGGATTGTCGTAAATGCATATAATAAGCGAGGTCACACGCTTCCTAATTTTCTCATGAAAAGCAAAATTACAGCGACCGTAGCTAGCCAGATACACTGTCATTTTGTTCATTATTAGTATTTGTTTCATTGCTTCATGTTTTTGCGAACGTGGCCCCAATCACGACCGTTGCCTCGTCAGTGAGAAGGAAAAAATGGAAATCTAATTAAGGTTCGCCCAATGGTAACCATCAAACACACACGAGTTGATGTCACAGACACGAAATCATTAGAAGTAATTACAAACAGCCAACTTATCATCATAAAACTGCCTCGGGATCGGATAAAGTGTGTCACGTGCCGGACAACAATTGGATGCACATATTTCGCGGTCGTTTTCCGACGGAACAGCGGCCGGCCGGCCCCCCCTTGAAGTTCGGAGCTGTTAACGTCCCGCAGACAGACAAACTCTACAAGTGTTTGTGTTTTTCTTCTTCTTCTTTCATATTGAAGATGAATAAGTTGACAGAAGCCAAAAGGGTTTCCATCAAAGCAAATCAACATTTTGTTCAAACGAAACGAGAAGGTTCGTAGATTTTGTCCTTGTAAGCGGCAAAGTCAAGACCCCGACACTTCTCGGTGACTTGCACGGACCGATCTTTTCAGTCTGGACAGAATCTGGCCCAATATCTTTCACCGGGGAAATAAAAATATATTATGAATTTCCTATATATAATAATAATAATAATAATAATAATAATAATAATAATATCCCGAACCTTTTCCAACAATATATTGTCGGTTATGGGTCCAGACCCTCAAAGAATTTGTTTTAGGGTGCATATGAAGGTAACTTTTGATAAGGTCACCCATCATTGCAATGTTTCACAGTGAACACGTTTAATTTCACAGTTCTTACAAGTTACAAGAACTCTTCATTGCAGCAAAAACGCGTTTTATCGGTTAAACCCAGTGTTTTAATTATGAATCAGAAATCTAGCCTGTATTTTGTTGATATGGAATTCTCCTAGGGGTCGTTTGCTTGAGTCATTTGTATGAGTCATTCGATGTTATTAAATGACTCATTTGCTAAAGAAAAAACGCATAAGTCATTTCGTTCATATGAAAGTCCCAAATGACTCTATCAAGTCATTTCCAAATACCTTCTATCCATGAGGCATGAGTCATTGCCAAATGAATCATTATTTAGTCCAAATGTTCCAACTATGTCATTGCCTATTTTATCTAAACCCACTTCTATCCTTCTCTTTCTATTATTTGTTTTCCATGTCATTGCTCCGTCTCCCCTCGGATTTATATTTTCTTTCCCTCAAATTTCATTGACGAAGAAGAGGGTCATCCACGTAACACCGCATCATTTTCGGTCACAAACACTACCATTCGTAATTAGCTTAAACTTTGAGATTTATGAAGGCGTTATCTTTTGTAAAGAAAGTTAACGCATATAATTATTATTTAAAGTTAGAAAGTAGTATTATACATGGCAAACACCCAAATAATATGTTTTGTTGGTTGCAAAATGATTCTGTTTATGTGGTTGGCTTTTATTACAATAGGAAACAAAATAACAGAACGTATTAAATGTAAGTGTTTATGTGGTTGGCTTTTATTACAATAGGAAACAAAATAACAGAACGTATTAAATGTAAGGGGAAAATGATAACATTATACAAATGACTCGTCTAAATTTTTTTTAAACAAACAATGCATTTGTTAACGCAGATGGTCGCTGATTGCGGGGCGTCTGCCGGGAAGAACCGCCAACGACGTGAAGAACTACTGGAACACCCACCAGAAGAAAAAGACGGCGACGGCACCGTTCCCATGCAAACCAGCCTATCTTAGCGACGGCCGGCAACCGGCTGCTGGTGCCAAAAACAAGAATAATAACAACATCTCACGACTCCAGATAACGAAAGCCAACATTATCAAGCCGCGACCTCGGACCTTCTCATCCAAAAGCCTCTCCTGGCCCATGAAGCCTATCCAGCCCAATAAGCCCGCTACATCAAATAAGCCCAACAATATTATTAATCTTCATCATAAGTTGCCGCCAAGTCAAGATGATCGCCGTCGTAATTGTCAGGAGAATCATGACGGCGGCGGAGGCGCCGAAATCACGTGGATGGACCAGCTAGAGAGATTCCTCGACGATGGCATTAATAATCTACCAGTGGCGGCGGACCACGAAGCTGATCGGTTTCCTCTCGGCCAATTAATGTCGTCCATATTGCCAGATCATCAAGAGAAGAGCGTTGATAATATGATGATGTTCGAGGAAGACAGCTACCAAAGTTTCTGGAGTGATCTGGACATTTGCCATCTTCTCAGTGATCGTCATGACATTTAATTTCCTCTCGGTGGATCCCTCGTAAAAAAAAATTAGCTTGGTCAAGTCGACTGGTTTCATTTCCACTTCTCTACAAAAAAATATGTTTATTTATGGGTTAATTGCAAGGATGGTCACTGGGTTTATTAAAACCGTTTATGTTTGGTCACTGCAAATATTTAATTATATTCATGGTCACTAAGATTAGTTCAATAGTTCAAGTTTGGTCACTCTCCGTTAGTCTCCGTTAGTTTTTGCTGATGTGGCAGTCAACTATTATAGTTGACCGTTAAATGAGTGACGTGGCCATTAAAAAATAATAAAATTTAAATATTTACAATTTCCACCTCATTTTACAACTATTAAAAAATAAAAATAAAACTTACCTCCGCCATCTAAGCTACTGTGGCCATGACGCGATCGTCTCCGCCGCCATCCCATTATGCAGAGCATAGCGGACATCCTCATTGCCTGTGCTTTGTCAAAAACATAGAAACATGAGGAATTTAGATTTCACTCACACTCTGTATTATGATTCTTATTCCATAGCTATGGAGTACTAAAACTCACCCATTTTCGGTCGATGAAGTCTGCAGTTCTGCCGCTGGTTACAGCTCCAAGCATGGCTCCAATTGTCAGTATCGAGCTGAACATGGAGTACTGAAGCAGGGGAGATGGAAACAGAGTGTTTCAGTGTCCGAGTATGATGAGCAAGAGAGAAGAAAACTGGAGGGGAAGGAAAGGTGCATTACCTCAGGCAAAGACAGGTTGAGATCTTCACTAATTGCAGACTGAACAGGTGCAGAGTAACCAACCTGTCAAAATAATAGCTTAAGCTAAACAAACCTTTCCTTTTACCTTCTTTCCCCACCCTTTTGCATATAATTCTTTCCTGAGGGGAATTTCATTTTCGTTCCTATCCCAGACGAAACACAGACACACAACCCACTTAGTAAAAACCATTGATTCAAAGAAAGAAAAAAACCCTGGCCCCCCTACTTCTCTGATTCCTAAAACTGCCTCTTTCTCACACACAGTAAAGATCCAAACTTTCTTTCCAACCATGTGAGCAAGTGAATCAGTTGGGAGGTGTAGACTTACACAAGAGCCAAACTCGAAAGAGCCACAAACCGCGACAGCAGTGCTGAGAAGCACCATTCCTATCGACCCATTGCTGTTGTATTCTTCATTTCCATCCGTTTCTTCCCCACTGCCACAGCTCACAACTTTGCCATTCATCAATGGCTCCTCCAAGTCCTCCACCAAGTACTTCCTCCGGCGGCGGAGACGATCGCGTCATGGCCACGGTGACGTAGATGGCGGAGGTAACTTTTATTTTTATTTTTTAATAGTTGTAAAATGAGGTGGAAATTGTAAATATTTAAATTTTATTAATTTTTTAATGGCCACGTCACTCATTTAACGGTCAACTATAATAGTTGACTGCCACATCAGCAAAAACTAACGGAGAGTGACCAAACTTGAACTATTGAACTAATCTTAGTGACCATGAATGAAATTAAATATTTATAGTGACCAAACATGAACGGTTTTAGTAAACCCAGTGACCATCGTTGCAATTAACCCGTTTATTTATACTGGACAAACAAATGATTTTCCCGTATGAACACGTGGATGCAAAATCTTTTATGATACAATTTATTAGAACTGGGGTGGTTATACGGTCCGGTTCGGTTAAATTGGCCCAAATTGATCCGGTTCAGTCCGGTTTTATTGAAAATATAAGGATCAAAGATTGGATTGGATACAGTCTGGTCTTGACCCGGTCCGATCCCAATTCGGTCTTGATTTTATATTGAGCTTGTGGGAATTTGAGTGGCCTAAGGCCTGAAAGGGTGAGGAGTTGGTTAAGTTTTGTACTTAGTGCAAAGGTTTGTGACCGTTTATGCCAATTACCCTTAAGTTTTAGGTGTTGAGCTCTCTTATCCGATCTTTATCCAATTTTCGATCCGGTCTCGAATGGTTTTTTACCTCAAATCTAAGCCCAAATATTGGATTGGATTGTTTACTATCCGATCCCGGTCCGATCACAGTCCGGGTTATACGGTCCGATTTCGGGTAAAAAAAAAAAACCCCGGATCAAATAGCCAGCCCTAACTAAAAAGAAGTAAAATGTTCTTTGTTCATGTCCCCCATAAAAGCTATGAAAAAACTTCAAACAATGCAAATATGAGTATGAGTAGTATATAACGAGTATGGAATGAAGCTCGAGTCTTATATGATAAGTATTAGTATGGGTAGTGACTAGTGACATATGATCTTGTTATAAACGCGCTGCTACAGATCGGGAAATCGCCGGAATCGACAAAGCAAGAATACGAAAGCGAGAATCGAAAACACGACACACGATTTACGTGGTTCACTAACACGATGTGTGTTAGCTACGTCCACGGGCGAGAGAGAGCCAATTTCACTATATCGAGGAGATTACAGATTACAGAGGAGTATGAGAAGTATTTATAGTACTTCTCCATGTGGGTCTAAACCTAATCCAATCTGTCAAAGGAAACGGTTACAGACCAGGCCCAGAACCCGAACCCAAATAACATTGAGCCCATACACCGTGGGCAGGGGGCATTGCCCCTGGACCCCACTCGCTGACCGGGCAGCGAGACCCCCGATTACCAGTCGTAGAGGCTGATAGTCCGATTCAAGTCATATCAACAAATCTCCACCTTGACTTGAATCCTCTTCCTCTGAAATCTCTGATGTACTCTGCTCCTTCTCTCTCTCCCGCCATCAATGCCCCGTAGGGCGGAGTCACCCACTCAAGACATTCAGCAAGTCCAAGCAGTGTTGGAACTTGCCATGTGGAACCGGCTTCGTGAACATATCAGCAGGATTATCCGCGGTGCCAACCTTCTTCACCTTAATCCTCTTCTCTGTCCTCAAGAAATGATACCTCACATCGATGTGCTTAGTCCTCTGATGGTGGACTTGATCCTTGGCCAAGCATATTGCACTCAAACTGTCGCAATACACCACTGCCTGATCATGATGTAGACCCAGATCACCAACCAATCCCTTCAACCATATTCCCTCCTTAGCAGCTTTTGTCAACGCCATATACTCTGCCTCAGTAGTAGATAATGTCACCGCCGACTGCAGAGTTGCCTTCCAGCTCACTACAGAACTCCCAGGAGTGAATACATAACCGGTCATCGATCTCCTCGTGTCAACATCTCCAGCATAGTCCGAGTCAGAATACCCAGACACCAAGCACTCTGTATCACTTCCGAAGCTAATCCCCACATCAGGTGTACCCTTAAGGTACCGGAAGATCCTCTTCACAGCCTGCCAATGCTCCTTCCCAGGTTGTATCATAAACCTGCTGACAACACTAACAACATGTGCAAGATCAGGTCTAGTGCATACCATAGCGTACATCAAGCTACCTACTGCACTAGCATATGGGACTCTCGACATGTACTCCTTCTCAGCCTCTGACTGCGGTGCATAAGCTGAGGATAGATGAACATTTGAAGCACTAGGAGTATTTAAGGGCTTTGGTGAAGACATGCCAAACCTCGACAGTATCTTATGGATGTAACTCTTCTGTGACAAGAAAAGCTTCTTCTTCGACCTGTCCCTGTAAATCTCCATACCCAAGATCTTCTTAGCAGCTCCCAAATCCTTCATCTCAAACTCAGCACTGAGAAGCCCCTTTAACTTCTGGATACCAGACTTTGACCTCGCAACTATGAGCATATCATCCACATACAGAACTAGATATATCATCGAACCATCCTCTGCCTTGCTGTGATATACACAACAATCATATGTACTTCTGTTGTAGCCCAGCTCAAGCATGTAACTGTCAAATCTCTTATAACACTGCCTCGGAGATTGCTTAAGTCCATACTAGGACTTCTTCAGCTTACAAACATAGTATTCTTTTCCCGGAACCTCGAATCCTTCTGGCTGGGTCATGTAAATTTCTTCTTCCAATTCTCCATGTAGGAAAGCTGTCTTCACGTCTAGCTGCTCGAGCTCCAAGTCCTAATGTGTCACTATTGCTAGTAGCACTCTGATCGAAGTATGTCTAACCACTGGTGAGAAAATCTCATTATAGTCAACTCCTTCCCTCTGCGAGAAGCCTCGTGCAACCACCCGAGCTTTAAATTTCATGCCCTCTTTAGAAGTGATTCCTTCATTCTTCTTGTAGATCCACTTGTTTGTAACAATCTTCCTTCCCTGTGGTCGTTTGACTAGCTCCCAAGTCTGATTCCTGTCATGAGATTCCATCTCATCTCCCATTGCGGCAAGCCACTGATCAGCTTCACCACCCGAAACTGCTTCTCTATAGGACTGTGGCTCTCCTGCATCCACTTCCTCAGCAACCTGAAATGAATACGCCACCATGTCCTCGAAGCCATACCTCTGTGGAGGTACTCCTGCAGTCGCTCTCTTCGGTCTATCGGAAGCAATAGACTGTTTAGCTCGTGCACTGGACTTTGAAGTTTCTGGCTCTGTAGAGACATCCTCATCATGTTGATCTTCTCCACCTTGGTGCTCAAACTCACTCTCATTGAGAGTTTGCAGCTCCACCTGCTTATCAACATTCCTGCTACCTTCAGCAACAGTAACCTTCAACATGGGGTTAAACATAGACTTCTCATCAAATATCACATTTCTACTAAGTATAACTCGATGCTCAGAAGGTGACCAGACTCGAAATCCCTTAACTCCATCTCCGTAACCCACAAATACACCCTTCTTTGCCCTTGGGTTCAGTTTACCCTCATCCACGTGATAATAAATAAGACACCCAAAAACTTTCAGTGAAGAGTAATCAGCAGGCTTACCATACCACACTTCATAAGGAGTCTTACACTCGATACCTGTGTGTGGTCCACGGTTGATCAGGAAGCACGCCATGTTTACTGCTTCTGCCCAGAATCTTCTCTCTAGTCCAGCATTAGAGAGCACGCACCGTGCTCTCTCCAACAATGTCTGGTTCATCCTTTCTGCAACGCCATTCTGCTGGGGTGTATCTCTAACAGTCCGATGACGGACAATCCCTTCATCCTTCCAGAATTCGTTGAACTCAGAATTACAGAACTCCAGACCATTGTCCGTTCGCAGCTTCTTGATCTTCTTACCGGTCTGATTCTCCACCAATGTCTTCCACTGCTTGAACTTCGTGAAAGCCTCACTTTTCTGCTTCATCATGAAAATCCAAGTAAATCTCGAATAATCATCAATAATAGACAGAAAATACCTGCTGCCTCCAATGGATTCAACTCGTGAAGGACCCCAACAGTCGGAGTGGAGGTAATCCAGTATCCCCTTCGTCCGGTGGATACCCTTCTTGGGAAACTTGCTGCGATGTAGCTTCCCAAACACACAATGCTCACAGAATTCCAAATTATGCACCTTGTGCCCACAAAGAAGATCCCTCTTCGATAGAACTTGCATCCCCCGTTCACTCATATGCCCCAGTCTCATGTGCCAGAGAGTGGTCATATCTTCCTGTTGAACCTGAGACGATGCAACTGCAGCAGAACCAGACAACACAGACCCTTGTAATGCATACAAGGTCCCACGCTTCACGCCCTTCAGTACCTTCCTCGAACCCTTGCAGACATACACAACTCCACCTTTTCCTTTGAAGCTGAAACCCTTGCTGTCGAGTAGACTCAAGGAGATCAGGTTCTTTGTCATTCGTGGAACATGCCTGACATCATTCACGGTACAGAATGAACCATCATGTGTCCGAACCTTTATGGACCCGATTCCAACAACCTTGCAGACAGCTCCATTTGCCATGACCACGTTACCACCATCTATCTGCTCGTAGGTTGTGAAGCAATCCCTGTTCGGAGACATATGGTATGAGGCTGCAGTATCCAGAAACCACACATCCCCACGATGTGTCTTCTCGTCTACAGCCAAGGCGAGATCGTCTTCAGAACTGTTGTCCACTTCTGCCACGGCAGCTGAACCTTGTTTCTTCTGTTGCTCTCTTGTCTTGGGACAGTTGTACTTCCAATGCCCCACTTCCTTACAGTTGTGACAAGCATCACCTGGCTGTGGACCGGGACCCTTGGAATTCTTGCTCGAATTCCCTTTACCAGATTTCTTCTTTCCCTTTCCACCTGTAACAGCCAAACCCGATGCCTCACCACCTGTACCAGAACCAGACGCCTTATGCCTGATCTCTCTCGTATGAAGAGCAGACCTGACATCCTCCAACGACACGCTTTCTTTACCAGCAATAAAAGAATCAACGAAATTCTCATATGAACTCGGCAAAGAAACCAGCAGGATTAGGGCAGCATCCTCGTCATCAACTTGAACATCTATATTACGCAGATCCAGCAAAATAGAGTTAAGCTGTTCGAGATGTTCCCTCAAAGGCGTACCTTCTTGCATCCTCAAGCTGAACAACCGTTGCTTGAGATGCAGCTTGTTGGTTAGAGACTTTGTCATATACAAACTCTCCAGTTTCAACCACAAGCCCGCGGCAGTCTTCTCAGCAGTGACTTCAATGATGACGTCATCAGACAACGATAGCATGATGGTCGAGTGGGCCTTCTCCTCCAGGGTATTCCACTCATCGTCATCGACCGCTGCCTTCTTCTGTTTCGCAGACAGCGGCCCCCACAGCCCTTGCTGTTTTAATAAAGCCTGCATCTTGATCTGCCATATAGCGAAGCTGTTCTTCCCCGTGAACTTTTCGATCTTCATGTTCACCGATGTCATTCTTCTGAATCGAAAACCCTAGCCTGATTTCCATCCGCGGCTCTGATACCACTTGTTATAAACGCGTTGCTACGGATCGGGAAATCGCCGGAATCGACAAAGCAAAAATACGAAAGCGAGAATCGAAAACACGACACACGATTTACGTGGTTCACTAACACGATGTGTGTTAGCTACGTCCACGGGCGAGAGAGAGCCAATTTCACTATATCGAGGAGATTACAGATTACAGAGGAGTATGAGAAGTATTTATAGTACTTCTCCATGTGGGTCTAAACCTAATCCAATCTGTCAAAGGAAACGGTTATAGACCAGGCCCAGAACCCGAACCCAACAGCGAGACCCCCGATTACCAGTCGTAGCGGCTGATAGTCCGATTCAAGTCATATCAACAGATCTTTAAAAAAAATCTTTTTTCTCGTTAGAGTTCTAAGTAATTTCTCTAACTCGATTTGTTTTTTTTTATAAAATATCATTACCGTTTCCATTCAAGTTTTTTACTCCTAAAGACAAGGAAAACAAAAATCTGAATTAATATGAATGAGATATGATCCTTGAAAGATTAATGAGAGTAAATTATGAACGACTGAGAATGCTTTGGAATGAGTGTTGGTATTAGAACTAGTTAACCTGTAAGGTTTTTGTGGTGTGGTAAGTTTTCTTAGATAAATAATGCTGAAATAGTGAAGAGAGGGAGGCAAAGAGCAATGGGAGGAGGATGGGGTAGAGTACTATTTACAGTAGCTACCATAATACCTTTATTAATTATTGTTAGCATAGTGCTAACACATAGGGTGTTAATAAGCTATACGATTCAATCCATTTTGATCCAAATTCAATTGGATTGGTGGATTCATGAATTGTTGGCAAATTACATTATAATACATATATTTTTATATTTTACATTTGGTACCTAAAAATTATTTCCAATACAAAGGTAGTTGAGTGTTTGGCTGAAATCTATTAGAAGTGCTTTTAAATATGAGAGGTTGTGTGAAATGACTATAAAGGACTTATAATATAAACTATGAATAAGATTTCTAAACAATAAAAAGTAGTAAAAATGTATCTTGCTAGATTTCTTTTATATCATATAATATGATTTTATAATTTATTTTATTTTAAAAATGATATAAATGAAAGAAAATTGTATTTTCTGAAATAAAATTAAAATATGGTAAGGTTAATCTTGTATTTTCAAAACAGTTTTTCGCAGAAACTCCAAATCAGAGCTTCTGCTTTTATGTTATCCAAAAACATTTTTCAATCGGCATCGTCTTCTTCTGCTGCTGCTTCCTCCTTCGGTGTTTACTGTTTCCGCAGCACGCAACGATCGGGCGACTTAACTATCAAATCTGATCCGGCACTACCAGGGTGATTTGATCACACTGACACAAATGCTACTAATAAAGGAAATCCTCGCCTACGAAAACATAACTAGTGACTCTAGCATGGCAGGGGGTATCAAACTCGTCGTCAGCGCCTTCAGAAGTGACCCAACTGCCTGTGCCTTACGAGCTTCCAACACTCTTCTCTCTCAATCGGCGAAGGGCATTAGCTGTTCGTTTTTCTTTTTGTTCCGTTTTCCTTTGTGTTTGATATGGTTTCAGGATCTGCTGTTGATACGGCAAACTCGAAAAGTCAGAGCTAGTTCTCTGCCCGGCAAACTCCGTCTAGATTAGGCGCGTTCCGACATGGCGGTTGCAGCGTCGTGGAGATTCGGAGTCTTGCGAGACTCTCTCCGCGTGTATGATTTATCGTCGGGGAGGATGCTCTGTTGGGTTTCAAACTAGTCTAGTCCTAACCGGTGACGTGAGACGGATCAGTTCCAGCAAAGGTTGCCTAGCGCCGGCGGGATCGTCGTGACCGGAGTCGGGAGATGGATTACCAATTCGAAGTACTTCTTGGCGTAATTGCAGGAGCCTAATCTGGTACCGTTAGTATCGCAAACGGTAATATTTTAATTAATTTCCTAATTTTAATTGCAATCTTTTGTAATTGTCTTTATTAGCTGCGTTAATAGCCTTTAAATCAGTTTTAATCTCCGTTGGTTACTTTATTTTAACTTTTTTGGTGATGTTTTAGAATTACTCCCCTCCCAGTACCAGACTTCTTTCTCTAACCTTCCTCTATTTAATTTGATTTTAACCCGTAGGGGAGAATTGCTTCTGATATTAAGGTGTATTAATTATTTATTTAATTTATATGAGCAAGTTCAGTTATGTTAGTCATTTTCTTTTTACCCATTATTGGATTTTATCCAATATTTTTACTTTTCAGAATTAACTCACTTTCTATGGGTTGAAACCACATTATTGGTGTGGAATTTTCGGTGAAGTCCGACTATATCTCTTGGCAAATTTTAATCTCTTCGGTTAGAGATTTTTAGCACCTTGTGGTGCCTTTGTAGCTGGTTTCTGTACAGGAAAATTTAGTATTGTGAAGTTATGATCGAGCATCTCCTCAACCTGTGATGGAAAGCAAGTCTCGTTAAATGATTTATTCAATTGTGACAAAGAATCTTCAAGGATGTGCAACTGACTCGGTCGGCTTCTCAGGTGATGGAACTATTCCATTTTACTTTCGTAATTTTATTACGGTATTATCGATGATCATATCAAATTACTTCTCTTTAGTGAAGCTATGTGATTGTATCTTACCCTTAATGTATTGATTGTTACATATTGCAGGGTTTCTCAACTGATCAACATGGATCCTACATCGAGGAAGCATTCTCTTCCCAGTGCATGAGCCACTTACATGGAAGTTTCTTTTTTCTCTCTTCCTGTCCCTCGTGTCAGTTTCGTGTCTTTTCGCTCCTTGGAGCTTTCTCAGAGCTGCCCACCTAGTGGCATAATAGGCTCTTTCATCGGGAATCCGGTTGCATACGGATTACCGTTCTTTATTATTATATGTTTTGTTTTTTGTTGTCCGTCCATGCCTTGGGCTTATCTTGGATAAAAAAAAACATTTTTCAACTTTTCAAAAGCTAAGCGTTTAGAGGTGTTTGGCCATGCTTCGGCTTTTGAAGCCGAAAAGCACTTCTAATTTCTAAAAGCCAGGCCAAACATAGACATTGTGCATAGTTCGGGTCATGAGAGCAATTTCAAAAACCACAAGCCAAGGTAGAAAGTTTGTGTATATTTCGTGCCAAAATAATGTATTAACCCTTAAATTATATCCATCTACAAGGACAATAAGTAAATAATGCGAGATAAACTTTATCCTACTCTATCCGCTCTTTTTTTTTTTTTTTGGTCTTGCCTATAAGCAAAATTATTAACTCTACCCTTCTATAAGGACTATAAAGCGAAGCAGAAATACGAGAAACCAAACCAAAACTCTCACTTAAAAGTGTTGGCTCTCTATCCACAGTATAAGCAAAATTATTAACAATCTCCATCTGCTAAGGACTATAATGCGTCATAGATCTTATACGATTCCAAAACTGGATGACTAAACATCGCCCTAATTTTACTTTAATCGCCCTAATTTAAAATTAAAAATTACTAAACTAACCTTAATTAATCAAATAAAAGTAAAAAAACAAACGAGCTTAATAAATAATAATCCTACCTCATTTTCTTCCAAAATGGTGTCCTCGGCCCTCAAACCATGTCCGCCGCAGAGGCTTACTCAATACTTAAAACATTAAATTTAACTCACCCAGAATAAGTACTTGGTGCAAGGTGTATCCAGTAATACAGTCTATCGGAGCCCATATGCTTTTGAGCTCTCAATTAGAATATGGGGCTTTTGCTTCCCGTATGGAGTCCGGCGACGGCGGCTGCAATGGCTCCAAGGGAGTTTCGGAAGCCAAAGATGCAGATACGTGATACGCCAGTTTCTTGGTTAATTGGGATCGCCCATGAAAAGATTTGGTGTCAAATTTATTAGCCTCATCGATTTGTAACTCGTAGGTGATTAAATAAGTTGATCGGCGATTGTAATTTGAGTAGAACAGTTCCCCGTCCGAATAAATCAGTGTCGGCCGACGGTGGGAATAAGTGGTGACGGTTTTTTTAATGGACTGTGTTAGAATAAAATATTTCAATAATAATAATAATCAGGGTAAAAAAGTCATCTTGATTATTAATTTAGGGCGATTCGTAAAAATTTGGGCGACAATTAGCAACTCCCTTCCAAAAACCCTGCTTGCTGCTGCACTATTGATTTGCCCTTTTTAGGTTAAAATGGGAGTTACTTATCTTTCTGTCCCTTAAAAATTGAATGCACGCAGATGGTCGTTGATTGCGGGTCGGTGCCTCCTGCAGAAGAATGTAGTTTTGAGATGATGACCAAGTTGCAGGTCATGAAGGACTTCATGAACTTGGATCAGGAAGACGATCTTTAAGGTTACTGGAGCGATTTGGACATTTGGCATCTCCTCAGTGACCATCATGACATTTAATTTTTTCACCATCTTATGTCGACATCATCAGTTCCAGCTGAATTGTTATGCCTTCAACTTTCTTCCATTTCGTTAAGAAAATGTTATTATTGAACTCTAGGGTTCTGTACTTGGATTAAGAGCTTTCTGTCTGAACTAGGGGTGGGCATCGGTGCGGTTTGGACCGCATCGCACCGCATTGTTATAAACCGTACCACACCGCATCTTAATTGGACTGCACCGCATGTTGACCGCGAAGTTATCGGTGCGGTCAAACCAAACCGGATAAATTAGCGGTTTGGTGCGATTTAAACCGCACCGCATCTTGACCACAATTTATAATGGTTTGTACTTCTTTAAACAACATCGACTCTGTTTCCTGTCACTGAAACAGAACAGTCCTACAGTGTCAAAAAGTGAACACAAAAAGAATTCAGCAAAGAGGGAAGTAATACGAATTCGGTCCAAAACTTCAACAACAAGGATCCAATATTGGTCTGTCCAAAGCTTCAACAACCATTCTGCTGATGAGTGATAACTATAAGGAGAAACTGAGTTTAGTAGATTGTCAAACAAAAACAGAGCACCCATGAACAAGTTTCCAACTTTTTTTATAGACATATGACATATGGCCGCACAAATCTCTTTCTCGCTTGGTGGCTCGGTCGCAGCCTTGGTGGAGGTGCAATGGAAAAGGGAGAGGAAAGTAGAGATTTGAGATAAGCTGAATCAGGCGACATCTCGAAGCGGAAGCGCGGCCATCTCTAGACGGATCGGGAGCGGAAGGGCGGCCGTCGCAGTGAGATGATCAGTAATAAATAAGATCCCTTTCTTTTCTCTCTACAAACGATTTGAAAAAAAACCTTAACGGTTTGCGGTTCCGAACCGCAACCGCGCGGTTTGGACTTGACCGACCGCGAAACCGTTAACCACTTTATGGGCAGACCGCATTCAGACCGCAATCTTATTGGTGCGGTTTGGATTGACCGTAAGTGCGGTTTGGTGCGGTTCGGTCAAACCAATGCCCACCCCTAGTCTGAACATCCAGAATCGAAGAAACATTAGCAGTTGGAATTAATAAGGAACGCCGCAACGATTACAGTTGCTTTCTTGATTAGTTTCTACTGACAAATACAAAAATGGAACCAAGCTGGGGGGAAAAGGAAGAAGAGTGAACGTTGCTATGGTAACTAGCAGGAGCTCTTTATATGAGAAAATGCCAGAGAATAGGCAAAAGACAGAGCAGTTCATCCCTATAAAATCTGTGAGCTATGTAAAGAGAAAAGAGAGAGAGAGAGAGAGAGATTACAACTACGTGTACCCATTTCTTCTGTGATTGCACCACCACCCTGCCTGCCCCTTGTATGGCAAAACACTGATAAGAAAGTTAATGAAGAAAAAGCAATCGAAACCCCAAAACTAGAATAAAACAAGAACCCTAACACTTGGTTATCTTTTCATCTTCGTCCCTCTTTTCAGCATCCCATGAATCAAATCACGCTACTGCACTCTTCAAACAACCTCTGGCTACTTGTTTCTTATTCTATGACGACTGATTCATCTGGGAGAAGACAATAAATAGATTTATCTCCACGGAGGTTGAGGATGTTTATAGTGCAGGGAGTAGGGTTCCCAACCACCATCTGGTTCCTTGCGTTTGCCCATGGCCATTCCAGAACTTGAGGAAGAAGGCTGTGGGTTGGACCTCAAATGCTCCTCAAAAGACCTGCTGCTGGTTGGACCACCAGTCGCGAGAAACTGCCTCAACCCACCACTGCTGCTGCTCCCTCCGTCAGTTGGAAACCCCAAGTTGAGATCGAGGCTTGCTCGGGACGATGGTCCAGCACCATTTAAACTGAGGGGTCCACCGCCAGCCATGTTCATGAGGAACGGCTGCTGAGAATATGGAGGAGGAAGAACAGCTGATCCAGATCCCATAATATGTGGTACCACGGGGGCCCCTCTTGAATCCACCAGGTACGGGAATGTACCTCCTGGTGGTCCATACGTTGCTGCCGGAGAGAGAGACATGGGACCGTAACCAAAGACGGGAGGAGAAGATGCATACGATGATCCTGCTCCTGTTGGTACCATACCCATAAATCCTAATCTCGCAATGCTGGATGTATCCATTGCAGGCTCCACCAATGTCTTCCCGTTTGGCATGGACATGGATGGCGTCTGAGGGAAAATGAAATCCCTTCTGCCAACTTCTGCTCGACCACCTACTTCCACTTTAGCTCCCATGATAGAGATAACCGGATCTCCACCTTGTCTGGATACTCCATTATTAATACTCAAACCATGAGAAGACTTGCCGTTGTATAATCCCGGATCAAGAGAATAATTTTGGAAAAGAGGCCTATCATTCAAATCAAAGTTCCTGGATGAAGGCCGCAATGAAGATGAAGAAGCAGGAGATGGACTGCGGTGATGGCCATTCCGGAGAAAAAACAGCTCTTCCTCCTTCCTTGCATTCAACTGAGGATTCGTCTCGCCATCATCGCTCAAGCAGTTTAAATCAAGGGTTGGCCTTTCTGATTTACCCGGGTCCAAAATGTTAAAAGAAGACTCTTCCCCACGTTGGAATGACAAAGATGTTGAAATTTGCCTTCCCCCCAGCATCAAGTCCACTGCATTCTCATCTGCACTCTCACTGATATTGAGATCAATGTCGAGCCACCCCTGCCTCTGTTTTGAATTACTACTGCTTGCTGCTCCAGTTTCAATGTTGTTATCAACCTTCCGAGGTGAGGCTGGACGAAAAGCACTGGTGGCAGCAGATCCCTTCCATCCAAGTGATCCTTCAAAGTGCAATGGGGCAGCAGGTGAAGCTGAAGCTGCTGCTGCTGCTGCTGGCCTTGATATAGAAACAATAGAGATCGGAGCAGAGACCAGGTCTGCAGGATGATTTGCTGCATCATCTGAAGAGAATTCTTCATTAAGATCGAACCCACAGAATCCTTTCTCCACAACTTTTGGCTCTCGAGCTGCTTCAGTCACCTGAGATGACTCCATCTTCTCATTTATGTCATTCTCTACTTTATTTATCTCTTTAGAATCAGGAGATGCTTTCTGTGAAGATGGCAGGTCTTCAGCTTCAGCTCGGTCTTCTTTCCCACTTACTGAATCTGGGCTACCAGGCTGCTCATTATGAGGACTTCCCCTTATCTTTTCTGAAGAAGAAGTGCCTGATGGTTCTCTATCGTCAACCACTTCCCTCTCAACTTCCTGAGCAACTAGTCGTGCAACTTCTAACGCATCAACTATCCCATACTCGACATCAATATTGGACTTTCTTCTATTGGTTGAAAAAGAACTCTGGGTATCCAACGCTGATCTAGTAGAGAAATCATAGTCATCTCCTAGTTCCTCATCATCATCACTACTCTGCTCATTTTCATCCTCATCAGGCCCAATGTCTTCTTCCACATTTGATGTAGTCCTCAAGACTGCAGATTTCCTTGATCCATTTTGATCATCTTCAGAAATCACTGTATTAGTCAGTGGATCAATGTCATTGGTAGTATGTCCACCATCTGCCACACCTTTCAGGGCTGGTACAGCTGTTCTATCATCATCAGACGCAGAAGCACTATGAGACTTACTGCCCTCAGCAGCCTCCTCAAACTTTTGTTGCAAACTGGGATCTGTATTCATCTCTTGGATGTTCGCATCATCAGTTGTCGAGTTCATTACAGATTCCAACTTAGTAGAGGCTGAAGCAATTGAGGATGCATCACATAAGTTGCTAGGATTATTTAGGGACTCTGACTCAGGGTGGGTACCTAGTCCACTTTGAACTAAAGAGGTACGAGTCTCGGTGGAAGCAGCTCCTTCTAAATTGCCCACAGAGGTCTTCTCTTTGAAGGAAGTGCCATCTTGATTGCAATTTGATATAAAAGAATCAGTCACGGATATGTCACCCTGGTTTCCATGATCTGAAACTGCTGCATCTGTTACTACAGGCTTGCTACAAGCCATTCCCTGATTTTGATGATCCCTATCAACTTCAGAGTACTTCAAACTTCTTGATTGTGTAGCTTCATCACTGGAAGGCTCTGCTGCACATCTTTTGGTATCATCACTTCCTTCAACAGGAATATCTTTCTTAGTGACGTTGCCATCAGTATGAATAACAATGGCTGCATCTAATCCCCAAGAATTCTGGCTATCATGCTTAGTTTCACGACTATCCTTATCCTGCTTCCAAGAATCAAAAAGTGCTCTTGCTCTATCTTGAACGCATGAGCTAGGGTGGTCAAGAAGACTATTGATAGTCGCCCAGACCCCTGAAGAAAGAGACTGGGCTTTGTCTATTTGCAGCTTCTCTATTGCCCTTAGCAGTGCAGTTATTGATTCTACTATAAACCCAACACTTGTACTGCGATTTTGATTCTGGGCCTCCTTTAACCATCTATCAACAAACCTGAGTCCATCTAGTTGAATAAAAAGATCAAGACAATCCCTATTCTCTGTAGCAGCAATTGTGCTGCCAACTGCCGTCCACTGCCTAGTTGCATCACCAATGTTCTTAATGACAAAATCTTTCTCCTTCTGCATTACAGCAATCAGCTCACGTACTCGAGAAGGGACTGTCAGCCCATCTTTCATCTCAGTTAGGGTAAAGAAATCTTCAAGCGTCATAGTGTTTCACATACCATACCGCCAGTCACTAAAAATCCTTTTATAAAGGATTGCTCTTTCGTTCATCAAGACATTCATCAAACTCTTAAGACTAGTCAGTAAGGACCTGAAAAAAAGAATAAAAATGTATTGCTTAAGAACAGCTCCAAGCTAAGACCTAGCCAAAGAATCGCGGCATCCCTAAAATATAAGACTGATTACATTACCACATAAAAGTCACAATCACAGAATTCCTGATCTTCAGTACAAGTATCACCATATGCTTTGTTGACACAAACTAAACCCACAACAAAAAGAAAATATCAAAGGCTCAATTCTATTAAGGATCACAGGGTAGTCACTCCTACCAATGAAAACCGTGAACGACGAAAGACAACATTAGCCTGAAGATGGCTTTTCCAAACTCAATATTCTAATAAAATGAGCATTCCATATAAAAGGGAAAATAAATGCTGATATGTAGAAACAAGAAAATTTAGCCTGGTGGGGTTTAGGAATGTGATTCGCTGGGTGGGAAAAGAATTATACTGTCAAAGGAAGGCCACCCATAGACCATGCAGCAGACGGCGGCATCACAATTACCCCATCTCATGGTAAGAATATCAATGTATCACATCCTAGTAAACAGTTAAAACATGCAGCACCCTTTCGAACTAATGGAAGAGGGAAGCGAATGTGATCAGACAACTTCTGTCCACAATGGACAAGAGTGAAACTAAAAGTTGAAAACTGGGGGGATAAGACATAAAAAAAAGCTCCGCAAATTCAAAGTTCAGCTTAAGTAAACTGATCCAAAATGCCCTGTTCTCATAAACACCAAAAATCGGATATTGATTAATAAATTAAGCATCGTTTCTAGTTTTAATGCAGAAACTGATGGCCCGGATACTATCAAAGCATGGAAGGAATCCCAAATTCTCAATCAAAATTGAGAAAATAGTGAAGTCTGAACATGAATTGGAGCCGCAGACAGCATAGTCCGCAAGAACATACCAAAACCCAGGAAAGGGCACACCAAGGACCATAGGCAAAGCAGAGGAAACCCTAGCTACAACTTGAGTAAACATCAAACAAAGTCCCTAGAAGAGAAACCCTAACTCACTACGGCTGCACATTTACACGGGTAGGAATTCGAGAATTTCGCATCCAACACTGCTTCAATTATTGCCCAGATACGGCTGATTCAGTAGTTAAAAAAATCCAGGATACCCGAGACCCATTGATCGCCAAAAACCGAAATGAAAACCCCCTCAAAAGCACAATTCCACACACACAAAAACAGAAAAGGTCGAGAGCTTTCACAATTCAGATGGAGAGAAAGGAATCGGTATTTACCTTCTGTATCAAGGAGGGAGGGGAAATCAAACAGGACCACTGCTTCTCCTCCTAACTCTGAACGGAGGCCGCCGGGAGAGAGCGCCGCGCGTCAGCAGGGAATTCCGGTTCAGCAGTTTGCAGTGAACACGCTCGTCTACTATGGCGCAAAAGGAAAAGAACCCTTTAGCTTTCGCACGTCGAACAACCAGAGGGGAGCCGAAGCAGCCGAGAGAGAGTCTTGAGAGAGAGCAGCGGTTCTTTCTCTTCTCCTGCTTCGCGTAACTTTTCCAAACCTTGTTCGTTTCTGCTTTTTCTCGATGTGGAAGTTTTCAAGTTTCTGGTTGGTTTTCGGTTCGAAATTGGGTGGTCGTACGTGACACGCGTGTGACGGGCATTGGCTATGGTTTGGTGGTCAACTGTACGCAATTCCGTTTTAATTTTCTCGCTAAGGATAATAATAATATTAATTATTATTTATTAGTCAGTCAGGCTCATTTGCGAATTGCGATACGGATCTTAGTATGGATTCGGTTTGCATCAGTTCAATCTTATACTCCAGTCTAGGCCTGGACTGAAGGTCTCTTTCTACAATCTTTGGCCCAATTTGTTGTCGTACTTGGGCCTTGAAGAAGTTATCTCAGCGGGAAATAAATATTGGGCCTTAGTTTTTTTTTCTTTGTTCTTGGCCATCGAAGTAATATAGGGGTGGTTTGGTTGGATAAACTGAAAAACGAGAGAATTTGATCGATTATCTCATATTATAAAACGGTGTCTATGGTGACTTGCAAGTTACTGTAACTTGGAGAAAACGGTAAATCTCTTCCATCAAGTGGTCGACCACTTTCCAAGAAAATGGTCGACCTCTTCCACCAAGTGGTCTACCACTTGAGTCATCCGATCTACCACTTCCGGAAATGGGTCGACCTAATGACACACTTACCTTCAAGCGGTCAACCTCTTCTACCAAGTGGTCTACCATTTGAGTCATCCGGTCTACCACTTCCGCAAATGGGTCGACCTGATGACACACTTACCCCCAAGCGGTTTAACACCCTCCCTCAAATTGATGGTATTGACGCAATATCAATTTGTGAGCTAGAAACCAATGGGGAGCAGAAGCCACAGCCTTGGTCGACAGATCTGTCGTGTGATCTTACTAAGTAATATAAGAAAGCTCAATGATACCTGTCGTAACCAATTGCCGGATGTAATGGACATGAACCTCTATGTGTTTAGTCCTATCATGAAGAACAGGATTAGTAGCAATTCTGATAGCACTCGTGTTATCAGCATATAGGCGAATAGGAAGAACACACTGGACACCCAAATCAGCTAACAGTCGCTGAAGCCACACAATTTTGGACTTGACCTCACTCATGGAGCGATACTCTGCTTCTGTAGACGATTTGGAGACTCTCTCCTGCTTCTTGCAGCGCCAGGAAACAAATGACTTCTCAATCTTCACACGCCAACCTGAAAGTGGAACGTCGAGTATCCAAACAGCCAGCTTAATCAGCATATGCATAAGCCTCCATAATAGGCTCACCACCTGGTGTACCCCGAAGATAACGCAGAATGTGCTCAACTGCGACCTGGTGCATCGTTCGTGGAGCAGCCATGTACTGACTAACCACCTATACAATATAAGCAATATCTGGCTGAGTATTATTCAAATAAATGAGACTACCAGTGATACTACGATACATAGTACCATTGGACAACAGATTTCTTGCATCCTGGCAAAGTTCGAGATTCTGCTACATGGGGGTACCACACGACTCACACTCGTCCATCTGGGCCTCTTCCAGAAGATCCGCGACATACTTGTGCTGACTCACATGTAGTCCTGCCGCAGAACGAGTAATTTCAAGCCCCAAAAAATAAGATAGGTCCCCAAGTTCTTTGAGATGAAAAACATTCCGCATATCTGCAGTTAAGGACCATATCATCAACATAAATCAACAAGACAGTAAGTCCATTCGTATTAGAGAGAAGAAAAGGGAAGGATCATTTTCACTCTGAACGAACCCTGAATTAAAAATCGTCGACTGAAACTTCTCAAACCATGCTCTATGTGCCTACTTTAGGCCAGAGAATGTCGCAATAAACAGACCAACGAACTGTCACCTTTAGCATAGCCAGGAGGCCACTCCATGTAGATCGTTTCATTTAAATCCCCATGTAAGAACGCATTTTTGACATCTAGTTGTAGCAGACGCCACCCCTTCATGGCGGTAATACCGTAATAGCAAGCAAAATGCGGACCGTCTGCATTTTGGAAACATGAGCAAATGTTTCATCATAGTCCACGCCATATTTTTGTTTAAAACCCTGAGCAACAACCCTTGCTTTACGACGTTCAATCGATCCATCCGGATTTTCCTTGAGAGCATAAACCCATTTACTATCGATCACTGATATTTCAGGTTAGCGAGGTACCAAATCCTACATATGTTGAGCCTCAAGAGCATCAGTTTCAGTCGTCATAGCCTTCTCCCATTCATCTATGTCGCGTGTCTGTTTATAGGTGGTCAGGACAAACACATAAGAAGTGGCAGAGAAGGCCACGAAATCAGAGTGGCAAGCAGGGGGGCACCCTTGCGTCATTCGGGTCGAACGACGAAGGAGTGGTCCTGGTGCCTCGCTTGCAGAGGAGCTCAAAGACTGGGAACTAGACGATGATGACTCGGACGAGAGAATGGTGGAGGGCGGAGTGGGCGGTCCATCGTCATCGTCGTCTCCCGCTGCTGGAGGAAAACTGGGAATGGAAGTAAGAAAGTCCAGCTACTGACTTGATGGAGAGGTCGCGGAATCATAATAAAGCTCATTTTCAAGGAAGACAACATGACAGGAAATGTGAAGATGTCGTGCAGCAACATCGTAGCACGCATACCCTTTATGCGTCTCACTATATTCGAAAAAAACACACTTAGCATCCTTGGACGAGAGTTTATTACAGTCTCGACGAGGGAGGAACACATAGCATATGCAGCCAAACACACGTAACCAGCCATAGTTGGGAAGACGCGAATAGAGAACCGGGTAGGGACTGCACTGCGCCAAAACCGGAGTGAGTTGACTATTAATGAGATACACTACAGCATGAACAACTTCAACCCAAAAGCTAGTTGAAACATACGAATGAAACAACAAAGCCCGAGTTATTCCAAGACATGGCGATTCTTTCTCTAGACTAATCCCAAATGCTGAGACACACCTGGACAGGATTGCTGAGGAAGAATGCCCTTCAGACGAAAGATAACACGCAATGGATGAGATGAGAACTCCCCACCAGGATTTGAACGCAGAATCTTGATCACTTTACCAAATTGGGTCGAAACCATCTGAATAAAATCGCGAGCTACCTCAACGAGTTATGATTTCTGTTTGAGAAAATAAACCCAGGTGTACCGTGTCACGTGATCAATGAAGAGAGCAAAGTAGCGGAACCCAAGGCGCGATAGTACTGGAGACGGCCCCCATAGATCAGTATGAACGAGATTGAAAGGGTCAGCATAGTCAGTGGAGCTAGCTATAAATGAGCCCTGAGAAATCTTAGCCTCAATACAATGAACACACTCATGATTAGGAATAGACCGAATTGTTTCAGACAACCAATCTTTTTAAACATATCAAAAAGTATCAATTTATGAGGGTGGCCTAGCCAAAAATGCCACAAATCCCAATCCGATAATTTTACAGAATAACCAGTCATGTCTAAAGGAGCAGAAAAATGAGAAACAGAAACAACAGGATCCAAAAGCTTCTCTATAGCGCCACCAGATGGCCAAACTGAACTGCCACCCCGATCCACTTCCTGACGGCCACAGCTATCCAGGAGATAAATCCTTCATCATTTATTGCATTTGCCAATCACCCCCCACCCCTCGTGTCTTCATGTCCCGCACAACACAACCATGAGCATCAAAGACAATATGACACCCATCATCAGCTAACTGACCCACATAGACCAAGTTGGGAACAATTTTAGGAACATAGAAGGCCCGAGAGAGAGACAACTGATTATTGTGTACTATATCAGTACCACTAACTATCATACGAAAACCATCAGCCACCTGCAGATGAAGACCAGTATGTGGGCGAAGAGAAGTAAAAACCGACCTATCCCTAGACATATGATTCACAACAGCAGAATCAAGATGCCACGGAGTAGAGGACGAAGAGACCATACCAGTGGAGAATGTCGTCGTTAGAGCAGAAGGCAGAGACTCCTAAAGAGCCTTGCGAACAAGACGAATCTCCTTTGATAACACACCACTAGAGCTCGACGTGCCACCAGAGTTAGCAGGTTGAGCAGCAGGTGTAGTAGCATACACCGCACCCGGAGAAGAATCTGAAAGTCACCAATGATGTGGTCAGCGGCCTTGCAGTAGTTGCATACAATGCGCTTAGGACAACTAAGTTGAACATGTCCTGGCTCCTTACAATAATAATAGATAATTTCCCCAGAAGGCGTGCAGCCAAACTGAGGACGCCCTCTCTGAACTGCAAAGGCCGTACCAGAATCCGAGGAATGGACATCATGAGGCGCCTGAATACCGAGGCGAGTTTCCTCACGGATTAACTCACCTAAGACTTCATCAAGCGTCCCCACATTACGATGGAGAATGGAAGACCGAACCCCCTCGAAGGCAGAATTCAACCGCATAAGAAGCCCCATAAGACGAGAACTCGCCCTCTCATTGAGGACTTCCACCGAGACTTCAGCAGAAACCAGGAAAGCAGTGAACATATCATGCTCAATCCATAGATTATGAGTCGTCTGATAGTAGGACATATATCAAGATCCCCCTGTTGCAAAGAAGCAATAGCAGTCTCAAGCAAAACCAAGAGCAATTGACCCACATGCAAAGGCGTAGGAAGCACAGGTAAAAGAAGCAGCAACTTGAATTTTCGCGAAATATCATCTTGAGAATTAACAGCATGTAAGTGTTTCCACATAGCGTGAGTTGTAGAAAAAAGCACGTAGACTGAGAGCAATATCCAGATCAACAGACGAGAGGATCCTAGACATAACCTGGGTATTCTCAATTGCCCAATCAACCTTAGTTTTGGCGGACGCATCCACCCCGGGCTCCTGGGAAGTACCATCGAGGATAGGCAGAAGCCGCCTCCCCTGAACAAAAATTCGAAACTGAAACTCCCATAGCGGGAAATTTCCCCGTGAACTGAACTAAAATGAAATCCATCTTAGCACCCTCCATAATACACACCACAGAAGAATCCAACTAGAATTTCAGCAAGCACAAACAAGACAGAGAGAGCCGCAAGCAACCAGAAAAATAGCAAGAAGCAGCCGAGACCAAAGAAAACAAACAAATAAAAGATCAAACCAATAAGTCCCTTGCCAATCCAAGCAGCGACAGCGAATAAAATTCCAGAGCAGAATTAATACCCAAACTAGAAATAATACCCGTGCCAAATAAAACCAAGAAGCGGCAGCACACGATCACCCGAGAAGCAACGGCAGTGAAGTAGACATTCCAAAAGAAATTTGCAAAGACCAATAATGCAACACCCACAAGAATACTCAACCTTAACCATGAAATTGAGAAGAGGCTCTGATACAATGTCAATCTAGAAGCAAACCAGGAATAGAACAAACACTAAGCACGAGATTTACGTAGTTTCCCCAACGATAAACGTTGAGAGTAGTTTACAAAAAAAAGGCGTTAGGTTATCTTATTCCTCAAAGTTCCAAGATAACGTACAAATAGTCTCAGAGTATATATATATGCACCACTCCCAAGCCCTATTCCGCACAACTCACGGCTAATATATTACAAATTTGGTACACAAAGTTATCGCTTCTAATTGGGACCACACGTCAAACTATCTCCCCATACTAGTGTTTAGTCATTTCGAGCAAACAAGGACATTGTCACTACTTATACGAACTGACTAAATACCCCTAAAATAACATGTGTCTAGACCTTCATTAAATAATGTAATGAGTGTCCAAACACAGCTTGGATTGGGACTCACGGGAGTCATCGCCGCCAATTTCAAAGGGGGTTTAGGCGCTTGAGGATGAGCCTCTTTTTTTCCGTTGGAGCTGCAACCCAGAGGTGGAAGCTCTCGGTGGAGGGAGGAAATGAGTGAATTGTGGTGGATTTCGGGGGAGAATACAATGGGACTTTGTCTTTGAGGTTTGGGGTTGCAATATTACAAAAAGAAAAAGAGAAAAGTGCTCGTTCACTCTGTTCTTGGTGGGAACGGAGATACGAGGAAGAAATGTTAGGGAGAAAGAGAGGAGGAGATAAGCTAGGGAATGTGGCAGAATTTTTTTATTTTTTTCATTATCTATTATCTTATTAATTAGATAAACGAAACAATAAAATATTTTAAACTTTTTTTGTTTTGTTTTGTGCTGACATAGAAGTGAACTGGACTATTGACTAATGGTAAACGGTGTTGACCATACAAATTGATGGTCAAATCATGGGTCGTGGCAATTGAGTCTATATGATGTATAATTGAGGCTAGGGTGGGAATTTCTAAAACCACTGACCAAAGTTGATTATATGGGTATAGTTCCGGCCAAAATAAACTATTAACCCTTGTTATTTCTTTCCTCGTTTACTCACTAAATTCCTCGACATCCTCCCCTCTTATCTATCAACGTTAACCCATATGTCAGTATGTCAATTCGTTGACTCTTCCTCTGACCAAACCATCTCGAACCCCCTCGAGTTGAGATTTACTAAGGTGGCCACAAACCCTCAACAAATCGTTGATCCGATCAAGATGACCATAAATAGCATAGTATTTGCGAATGTAAATGTAACACTTGGATGCATTAAAACATCAATGCTTTAAAACAATGTAAAATTCTTTTTCAGCTAATCTTAATTATCAAGAATACAATAAAATATTTTTAGTGAAAAAACGTAAAACTATTTATTAGAATGATAAAAAAAAACTTGCCATTTATCCATTATTAAACTCTTTCACATAATCTCCAAACAACAATATTTGATATTTCCATCCATCCAAAATTCGACTCGTTCTTTCACTATTCGTTTCCTTAGAGATTATAAAAATATGTGAAAAAATCATTATAAAAAGAGAACCGAAAGTTAGTTTATTCCATATATTCTTATTATGATACACCTCGTCAAACACTCAAACAGACCTCACTCGACGCGTTGAGTAATGTGGTTAATCAATCCTCTTATAGCGTCGCCCATCCCACTCGTGATCACAGAGTACTCGTAAAAAAAAACTTAATCAGCAAATTCTCGTCCACTACCCACACAAGTAAGCATTTCCACCTCAAAATACTAGACTTATATAAACAAAATTTTACAAATACCATATTTACACTAAAAATTCTCAAAAAATATAAGTTTGGCGTGGTACGTTGGATTGTCCAGTGATCTAGGTGTTGATTCGTTAGAACCATAGCAAACCACACTCGAATGCCACTGTCACAAAAAAATGTTGTTTGCTCTCTCAAACGGGCCATTTTGTTATTTCAATAAACTTTGAACGACCGTGACTTTGTGCTCCACAATTTGATCACTGCACAAAAAAAACATAAACATTCAAGGATTACAACTTTTACGAGGGCGAGCAATTCCAAAAGATAAAATGTATTTGAATGTAATGGATTTTGAGAATAACAACTTCATATTATACACACAATTAGACAATTCCTTAAGGTTTTCAATGTTGCAAAGTATGCTTTGAGATTAATCATGTAGTGTTTGCGTACAATGTATAATAATAAATATTTAATACAAAATTTATATTTGGTCATTAGTAAATGAAAGAGGATAAGTTGGCGATTAGTGAAATAAGTAGGGTTAAAATTATAAAAACTCATCATGGACTTTGTACCCAACACAAATCCCACTTCTTGGGGTGGAATTCTCAAGTCCGTGGGGTCCACGGATTTGGACCCTCAAAGTTCGTGGGGTCCACGAATTTATTCTTGCTAAATCCATCAAGTAAACGACAGATTGTGTACAAAGTCCTTGATGCTTGATTTTTACGTACCAAATCCATGATGAATTCCACGAAGCAAACGAGACCTAAAATTCATGATGATAAATTATCTTTCTACCCTTATTTATTTCTTTAATTACAAGTTTGTCCTACTTTATTTCAATGATCATGCGAATATGAACTTTTATAATGTTGTATTTTTATAAGTATGAATGTATCATTTTGTTTTATAATATTGTATTTTATTTAAATATGAATATATATGTGATTTGTTAGATTCAACTATAAACACTTCTCATTTTGTGCATTATTATTTGATTGATTCTCGGATGTCAAAATTGGAGAGTTAGAAGAAGATGATGAGTTGTAGTAATAAAGCGAGCAATTGAATGCAACTAATACATAATATTGCGTACATTATTAGAAATAATTGTTAATTAGTAGCAAATTATAATACATTTCTATATTTTAGATGAATTATTAGTCCACATAGTGGTAAAGAGTTTAATAATTCTTTGTATGTTTTCGATTTATTTATAATGAAAATTTTGTATTGCAATATAGAAATATAATTGGATAAGGGTGACAAGGTAATTTGTATTTCATATCCACAAATTTAATAAAAAAAATCTATAATCAAATCCAACTAGCATACGATAGACTTGTTCAAATCTATAATGCCACCAAATCCATCTTATTTCCATGGTTTTCCAAAAGTCAAGTTTTACCAAAACCCTCATTTTTCAAATCCATGAAGCAAACGACCCATAAGGCCAAGTCCAATGCTAGTCCCTAAATTGAGGGACCTTCATCCCCAAATTTGAGGATCATCCCCATTTTCCTTTTTTTTTTATAAGAGTGATATAAGTTTCTTTTTTGCGATTAAGGTACTATTTAAGGGATTCGATCTTGGGACCTCTAAGTTCTAGGCTAGTGGTATTACTACTAGAACAAGACTTTGTTTGTTTCCTTTCTCCAATGCTGCATCCTCCAAATTTGGGATCTTTCTTTTTAGTTAGTTTTTCTTTACTTAAAAATGAACTTATGATAATCTTAATACAATTTGTTCATGTTAATTTTTGTATAGTTCGTCATCATTTGTAAATACAAATTTTTCGGTAGAATTTTTTTAATTTCGAGACCGAATTTTTTTCACAAAAAATGATTGACCTAATTTGGGTTTACACACCACACTTGAGAATTATTGATCTAATTAAACTCCTAATTAATCTTCTAATTAAACCCCAATTAACCCCTAAAATCTTAAAAGGAAAAAGAAAAGCCATGTGGCGGGTTGTCGGTTGTCCTGCCCACTAGCACACCCCTCCCCATTTACATCCCCTAATTTGGGGATCTTTTTGCAAATCTTCCCCAAATATAGAGACTCCCTCATTTATAGAGACTCCATTGAAGCCAACTTTTCCTCATTTATAGAGACTCCATTGTGTGGTGTGATTTGTATTCTGCCCAGTATTCCAAAGCCTTCCTCGTAATCTCCCACTCCTCCGCCTTTTGCTTGTTGAACATCTGATTGTTCCTTTCATTCCAGATCGACCATAGGATCAGTCCAACTTTTTCCAGCTTTTCATCATCCACTTTATCCAATACCTCGCAAAGCCAGCTCCCAGATGAAAAATTAGGCTCCATCTTGAACAGTTCTCTGAAGATTTTAGGTCTCCATATGCGAATTGCCCACTGGCACTCCCTGAAAATATGATCTTGAGTTTCTTCGAGGTTGCAAAACGGGCATTCCGTTGCTGCCTCTTTCTTCTTTTGCTCGATATTCTTCCCAGTTGGGAGGATTTCATGAGCAACCCGCTAGAGGAAGATCTTTACCTTAGGTGGAATGACTAGTTTCCATAGCCTGGCCCAGTCCATATGATCGTAAACTTCCACACCCTTGTCTGTACTGTCTTCGCCTATCTCCTCGTCAATCCAAGTGGGGTTACTTACATTTAGGTCTTGCTTTGCCAGAAGGTTATAGTCCGATTTCACAGTGTAGTCACCCTTCTTTTCAACACTCCACACCTTGTCGTCCTTTACTGGTTGTCTGGGAATAGGAATTGCTATAATTCGAGCTCTATCTTCAGTATTGAAGTTGTTTTGTAGCACGTTCCACTGCCAGACTTTGTGCTCGTGATCTATTAGATCCATTACCCTAGTTAACCCCCCTCCTAAAGGTTTTGGGGAAGTAACTCGATAGTTATGGTCTTCAGCCCCTGCCACCCACTTGTTTGACCAAATGTTTATCTCGGATCCATTCCCAACCCGCCAACGAATCCCATTCATAACCATTTGTTGTGCTTCCATTAAGCTGCGCGGCTGCGCCAAGTGTAACTGGGATTATTCCCCAACTTTGCTTGTAGGACAACAGTATTAGGATAGTACTTCGCTTTCAACACCCTCACTGCCAGGGATTCTGGATTGTTAAGTAGGTTCCAGATTTGCTTCCCCAACAGGGCGATGTTGAAAGTGTGCAACTCTCGAAAACCCATGCCCCCTTCCTTTTTTGGTTTGCAGAGTTTATGCCATGCTCTCAAGGGAATCCTTCTTTCTTCTTTCTGTTGACCCCACCAAAAACTGGAGATTGCCTTTCTCAATTCTTGTATCACACTGTCTGGTATCAGGAAAACTGACATGGAGAAAGTGGCCTGTGATTGAGCCACCGATTTAATAAGAACTTCCTTTGCTGCAATGGATAGAGTTTGTCCCTTCCAGTGTTTGATTTTTTTTCCTAACTCTATCCACCAGGACCTGAAAAACAACCTTTTTCTCTCTTCCTATGACAGTTGGCAGCCCCAAGTACTTCTGGTGAACATCTACCTGTTTCATGCCCAATATCTCAGCTAACTCATCTCTTTTCTCCTTTGGGACGCTAGGGCTGAAACTAAGCTCGAATTTTTGTAAATTGACCACCTGACTCGACACTTCTTCATAGTCTCGTAGAATAGTCTGTAATTCGTTACTTTCCTCCACTATTGCTCGCGTAAAGAGCACACTATCATATGCAAACAGTAGATGAGAGATAGGGGGACCCCTAACTGAGGCCTTTAAACCATGCAATTTTCCTTCTTCCACTGATCGCATTATCATAGTCGATAAGCCCTCCACATAGAACAGAAACAAATACGGCGACAAAGGGTCGCCCTGCCGCAGCCCTCTTTCGGGTTTGAATTCCTCCGACCGATGTCCATTAACTAAGACTTGATAAGAGACTATAGATATACAATGCATGATCATCTTCACCCATCTCTCATCAAATCCTAGTCGTGTCATCATAGCTTCTAAGAAATCCCACTCAACCCTGTCATAAGCCTTAGATATATCTAGTTTAGCAGCCATAAATCCTTTCTTAGCTCGAGTCTTTTGTTTCATGGTATGAAAGCACTCAAAAGCCACTAAGATATTATCTGTAATATACCTTCCAGGGACGAAGGCACTCTGTTGTTTCCCAATGACAGTGTTGAGTACTCTTTTAAGTCTATTTGCTAGTACTTTAGATAAGATCTTGTTAGATTTCATTGCAAAGACTTATATGTCTGAACTCGAGGGGTGTAGTTGGTTTTTTCTTCTCTCGAAATGAGCGTTATCATAGTTTTGTTCAACTGCATAGGAAACTCCCCCAGCTCCAAGTAGGGCTGTCAACCGGTCGGTTTTGGTTTTCGGTTAAACCGAGACCTGACCAATGTCTACCGCCACCGACCGACCCTAGAGACTCGGTTATCCGCAAACCGACCGGGCAGTTTTCGGTTAGGCTGCGGTTAAACCGGGACCACTGAAACAGTGATGGTCGGTTCGGTCTGTCTTCCTAACTGACCGACAACCGCCGAAAAAACCGCCCACCGACCGGATAGACCGCCCCTCGCCTTAAAGATCTGTAAGGATCTCAAGAAAAAACCAGAGCCACTCCCATAGATCAATCCCACTTCACTCAAGTTCTTCACTTCCCTCTCCAGCTCCAAATTCAATGGATCCACCTCCGCTCCACGTCGTCTTCCTCCCTTTCATGGCTCAAGGCCACATGATACCAATCCACCAAAATCATTCGACAATGGACATAAATCCACCAAAATCATCACCAATCCACCAAAATCATTCGACAATCGACATAAATCCACCAAAATCATCACCAACCCACCAAAATCAGTCGACAATCGACATACATAATTTGCAGGCCCTTTTTAATGGGGAAAGGGCGACGAGCTGCTTCAAAATGGGCGACGAGCTGCTGCTTCCTTCTGGAGGGCGGCGGGGCGAGGAGAAGGAGGGCGGCGGGGCGACGTCGAGGTGGAGGCGGCGGTCGTGACTCGTGAGGGAGAAGGAGGGGGTCGGAGGGCTAGGAGCCGGGGACTGCCGTGTCGAGTGTCGACCGAAGAAGAGTGGGGTCGGAGGGAAAATGCGATCGGCGGTCGTGACTCGTGAGGGAGAAGGAGGGGGTCGGAGGGCTGGGACTGTCGACCGAAGAAGAGTGAAGGGGTCGGAGGGAAAAGGCGACCGACGGTCGTGAGGGAGAAGGAGGGGGTCGCCGGCGGCTGTGCACTGCTGTGGGGGGAGAGTGGCGGCTGTGACGAGACTCGAGAGGGTTAGGGAGGAATCGGAGGATGGAGGCTGTGCGAAGCGAAGAGGGTCTAGGGTTGGGGGGATGAGTCATTTCCGCTTAGCCCAAAACGACTTCGTATCGTCGGTTAGCCGGTTAACCGGCCTCGGTTATTCGGCTAACCGCCTAACCTTATTAAGCATCCTCCAACCTACCGCTACACATTAATTTCGGTTTCCGGTTAGCCAAAAACCAGCGGTTAACGGTTAAACCGGCCGGTTAACCGCTAACCGGAAACCGAATTGATAGCCCTAGCTCCAAGTACACTCTTAATTCACTGAGAACAGTCGTCCTCACTACCCTCCAGTGTTTCTGAAAGAACCTAGCCGACATTCCATCTGGTCCTGGGGCCTTGTTTGGTCTCATTTTCTTCCGAGCCATTCTTATCTCATCCTTTGTGAAGGGTTCCAGGAGATATTGATTCATCTCTGCTGTGACTTTGGGGGTAACCAGGTCTAAGATCTTACTTTCCTCCCTTCTTCTTACCTTCATAAATAGGTCTTTCAAATAGCTGACCAAACATGTAGTCACTTCTTGTAGTCCTATAAAGGTTTGACCAACTTCATTTCGTAACCTCTTTATAGTATTCTTTCTTCTTCTTTCCGAGGCTTTCCTATGAAAATACCCTGTGTTGAGATTCAACCAATCCGCTCTAGATCACTGCTTCCACTTCATTTCCTCTTGTAGAATTATATCATTCAATTCCTGCTCTAGTAGTCTTCTTTGCTGCAGCATTGCTTTTGTTCGTTTCCTTCTTTGCAGCTCCTGCAGAGCCTTCTCCGCTTTCTTACTCCTTTGTTTTAACGAACCAAAGGCTTCTTTACTCCAGGTTAACAGTTTATCCTCACAATTCTTAATTCGTGTCATTGAGTCTCCTTTCTGTTGGTTCCAGGCTTCCTCTACAATTTTGCCACCGTCTTCATGTCTTTCCCAATAGGGCTTATAGCGGAATTACCAACCCCAGGTGATATCTTCATCTTCCAGATCCAGTTTCAATTGTATAGGTATGTTATCCGATCCACACCTCTCTAAATGGAATACGCACATGTTAGGATAACAATCCCTCCACTCTTGATTTCCAACAGCTTTATCTATTCTTTCCTCAGTGTAGTCTTCGTCTGCTCGATTATTCTCCCATGTGAACGTCCTACCATAGTAGCCACAATCTTCCAAGTTGTAGTGATCCAGTGTGTCTCTAAACGTTTCCATTTCTTTTGCATCTGGCACACACGTTCCACTCTTTTCTAAATAGTATGTAATGAGGTTGAAATCCCCCATTACCAGCCAGGGAAGCTGAACCTACTGGTGCAATCTCTCGAGTAATTCACACGTCCTCTTTTTATTACGTGCTTCTGGCCATCCATATACCCCTGTGGACCTCCATTCTGTGTTGTTGTTCGGTATTTTAATCTTGGCATCAATATAGTGATTGTCTCACCCCCTTTATTTCCAAGAATACTTCCTCCTTCCACATCAACAGGAGCCCTCCAACTCTGTTTCCCCAGCAGCCACTCCTTTTCCTTTGAAATACCCAAATTCTTTAATCTTCCTCTTCCATTCTTCCTCGTATTGCCTTGTTTCCATCAAGAACACAACATCAGGATTTGTTTGACGTAGTAACATCTTAAACTTTTCAACTTCTGGGGTATTCCCGAGACCCCGAAAGTTGTAGCTCAAAAGACTCATTGAGCTGGGCGGCTCTACTCCCTAGCAGAGTCCGCCACTTCGCCATCCTTGTTATTTATTATGTTATCTGCTTGAACATGCTCATCTGGTGCTGAGAAGTTCAAAATTTTTGCCTTCTAGGCCTGTAGATCTTTGTCATTACCCTGATGTCCCTCGTCCCCACCATTCTGTTTTGTTCTCTTCTGTGGCGTCACTTGGGGAGGGGCAGGTACATGTACACGCTGCTTAATCTGTTCTTTTCTTCGCCAGACATTATTCCTCTGATTCTGCCCTGTTTCATTGAGATCTGCTCCCATCACAAACTGATATAGTGCTCCTCCCACATCCCCTAGTCCCATGGGTTGGTTCGAGGGAGGTAGTTTGCTTCTGATCTCTTGCTTATGTGGTTGATATTCTTCAACCATCTGTTCTTCAGCCGGATTAGGCTCTTTGTTCTTTCTCATGGCAATCTCCTTTTCACTGTCAGCCTTGTTTGCAATCTGTTCTTTTTTTGCCACTTCCTCTGCTGGTGGCGTTTCATGATCAGAGTTTGATTCGGTGCTTTCCAATCAAATTTCTTTCTCAGTGATGCCCATGTTTCTGCATCTTCTTTTTTTCAATGAATGAGACAGCCAGTTCCTAGGTCCTGGCGCCCCAACTCTCAAATCCATGCCAAACGGATCTGGCTCTACTCCATATGGTTTAGGGCATCACAGCTTTGGATGTCCAATTCTTCCGCAGGAGTAACAAAAGATAGGTAACTTTTCATATTTCACCATGTACTCCACCAATTTCCCTTTAATGTTGAGCTTGATCTTCTTCTTCGGAGGGTTATGAATATACAAACTCACCCTTATGAGCATATATGAGTCCCACATTGATCTAGGACTGTCATCAAACCAGACCAGAGATCCAAATCTATTGGCAATTTTCTCTGCCATTGTCTTTGTTCTAAGCTCCGCTGGGAATTCCTTTATTTGAGTCCACATATCCAACATGTGCAATGCCTCATGGACTGGTTTTTTAATCAACAGACTTGCCATGAACACCATGGCATTGTTTTCATAATGCCAAGGGCCTCCAAAACAAACCCTATCACGATCATTAGCATCTAGAAATTGAAATGCGAACAACATGTCTCCCATATCTGTTACCTGAAAGCTTTCTTCATATTCCATGCTTTTGCTAAGGTAATTTTGAGTGACTTGATGTTTGGTTGTTTTTCAGCTACTAGGTGTCCTATCAAGCCCAACCGGCGTACTGCTTCCATGCGAAACACGTCAACATCCCCATCCTCCACCTCAAGTGGAGTGTTGTCCTCATCCTCCAACGTTATCTTATCGAGTTACACTTCCAGACTCTCAGCAATACTTTTGAGCTCCGCTTGCTCCCTTTCAGACTCTCCAATCTCCATGATTGTTGAATCCTTCGCTCTTAGATATCAGTTGTTTGTGATCAAAGTTATCGGCAAGAGGATTGTCCTCTTGAGCCAAAACCCTAAACACGTCTTCAATTATGGTCTAGCAAAACCTTAAAAATTAAGGCTTTATAGACTACGCAAATCGACTAGGTCGTCCTTCCTAACTGGAAAAGATTCCTTCTACTTGTAAGATACGTCTTCAACAATGATCTCAGGCACCGCCTTAAGACACCACCCGGAAAACCTAGGATTTCCGCAGCTCAACCTACTCTTGCCAAACGAGAGAATTTGTGAGGATGATTCTTAAATTTACCATTCACGAACTTATGATAATCTTAATACAATTTGTTCATGTTAATTTTTGTATAGTTCGTCATCATTTTTAAATACAAATTTTCCGGTTGAATTTTTTAATTTCAATACCAATTTTTTTTTTACAAAAAATTATTGATCTAATTTGGGTCTACACACAACACTTTTAAAATTATTGATCTAATTAAACTCCTAATTAATCTTCTATTTAAACCCCAATTAACCACTAAAATCTTAAAAGGAAAAAAGAAAAGTCATGTGGCGGGCTGTCGGTTGTCTTGCCCACTAGCACACCCCTCCCCATTTACATTCCCTAATTTGGGGATCTTTTTGCACATCTTCACCAAATATAGAGACTCCATTGGAGCCAACTTTTCCCCATTTATAGAGACTGCATTGGAGTTAGCCTAAGGGGAAGATTTTGATGAAAGAAAGAGTGGGCAGTAAAGAAAAAAGGGTGCAGATGGGGCGTTGCGTTTGGATAAGTGTATTTCAAATGTAAGGTATTTGAAATACTAGCATTTGAAATATTAGCATTTGAAATACATGTAATTCAAATTCGTTGTATTTTGAATTTTAAAATTTTTTATTTTAATTTTCAATTTTCTTGTCACTTTCTACAAATTTGGCAAAATTACAGTTTGGTACCCAAAATTATTTTTTCTTACAATTTATTACCTAAACTTTTAAATTTTACAAAAAGGTCCTGAAATTTTGATGGTAAAATTATGTTTTGGTACCTTTATATATTTTGTCTCACACTATAGTACCTAAACTTTTAATATTCTACAAATAGGCCGAATCTTTTGTTAGGAGGTATTTCAAATCACTAGTTGTTGAAATGTATTTGAAGTTGACAAAAAATACACTAAACATGTATTTGGAAATCACCCCATGAATTTGATATAAATTCAAATACCAAATGTAATCAATATCCAAACACATGATTTGATATTTGGAAATCCAAATTACAAATACCAAATCCAAAAGATCATTGTATCCAAACACACCCTTAGTTGATTTCCTAATCCAATGCATTGGTAGTCACTAGAGTGCATGTTGGCTAACAAATTAGTTTGGTCGCATTGTCATAATATAAGGATTGCCAGAACTGGTGGACATTGGTTTGTTTATTGTGCAGGTATCGCTTCAAGTAACATGTTTTTCCATGAGCAAAAGATAAGTTTTAATGCACTTGATGAACTACGCCCCGCTCCCACCAATCTACAACTACAGGAGGACCTATTGGATCGATTTATTAAGAAAAGGTTCCATGGACCATGGATTCATTTCAACAAGAATTATGACATTATTGTCATTCAGGTAGGGGTGGGCATTGGTGCGGTCAATCCGCACCGGATCGCACCGAACCGCTTTTGCGGTCGAGCCAAACCGCACCGCAACTCTTGCGGTCTAATATGCGGTTTGATTTTTGTGCGGCTTGCGGTTTGCGGTCGGTTTAATCCGAAACCGCGCGGTTGCGGTCCAAAACCGCAAACCGCAAATGAATTCACTGACCATGGTGTAATGTTTGGGAATCGCCGGAATTTTTTTACCTCCAACCGAGGTTGGAGCCACTCCCTCCAACCGTCCATATGGCGGATTATTATTGGTGAGTTATCCACTTTTTATTTCCTTAATTTGTAATGTACTTAATTACTTTTGAATTAACCAAAACAGTAAAATAGAATTGACGGAAAGTTAATATCTTTCTTTTCTCTTAAGTGAACTTATATATATGTTTGGGATTTCGGTGGACTTACATACATATTTGTTTAAAGATAATATATGTTGTAAATGTAGTATATGCCTGGCATAATATACGATGCATCTATAAAGTGTTAAATTGGCCAAATGTCACAAGAAAGAAACCAGACAGAGTCAAGCCTCTGTTCTCGTCTGGAACCCAGAAAACAGAGCATAAATAATCGGTGGGATGATGAGGAATCGACTTGGTTGTGGTGGTGACAAAGCAATAAACCAACTGTGGAAAAGCTAATAGCTCAATTTGGATAAATCAAAGAATGAATGAATGATTAATTTCCGCCACTACCATTTGAGATTTCATTATCATGAATTAAGTTATCATCGTCGTTATTAAATAGCAAAATCAATCCAAGCAGCAGTTCTTCATCCGAATATGTTCAGAATGCTCAGCAGCACACCTTAAGTCCATAATACAAGAACAGGAAAAAAAAAAGTGGCAGGGATGAAGATCGGAATCACATAAGCAGAGCCACCGGAAAACTCACCGGCAAGGTCTCTGATGAAGCTGCGATGGAGGAGAAATGGACACCGGTCATCGTCTGTAGTCCCTCCTTCTAACTCTATGGATTCGCATGAGATATGAATGAATAATATTTAATGAATTGCGGTCGATGCGGTCAAACCGCACCAAACCGCTAATTAATGCGATTCGGCTTGACCGCACCGATTACATTGCGGACGAACATGCGCTGCGGTTCAATTAACATGCGGTGCGGTGCGGTTTAAACCGCACCAATGCCCACCCCTACATTCAGGTGCTAAAGAGCTGTCCATCTCATGGCATAAAAAACTCTCTTATCGATAACTCATTTTATAATCTACTATCGTCCTTATACTTTTACTTTGGATTATTCGTATCTATCGTTCCGATTCGGAATATCTTCGCCAAAAAAAAAAAAAGAACACAGCATAGAACAGAATATCATCATCCACAAATTCAGAAGGCTAAAAGGACTGGCTGGCTACCCTCTCACACCAGTTGTTTCCAAACACTCTGGCCTTGCTTCCTCATCAGGGAGCCCATACAAAAGCAGCTCGCCGTCCATTGATCCCACGGCAAGGTATTTCGCATATTGACCAAATCCCACACATGATACTCTCCCTGCAGGTAAATTCAGAATCCAAAACCAGTCAATACACCACCCCTCTTCAAAACTGGACAGCTTTTGAGACAATGCAGCAGAAGCAAGTAACCTGTATCAGATAAAACGGTACGAGTTTTGATGCAGTTCCAATCTTCTGTCGGGTTTGAAACTCTGCACAATCCCAATTACCAAACACAACAAAACAATCACGTATTGCAGAAAGATCCACAAAGAATCCATGAAGACATTAACAGATCGTTTGTTCTGGACAAAGAACAACGAAGCTGTCCTACCTTATGCCAGAGCTTGTTGCAACTCCCAAGTAAGGGCAACTGTGGCCGAATGTCACTGCAACCACAAGATTAGTTCTCATCAATGGACTAAATCTGTACATCACCAGAAGTCGAGATCATGCAATAAAAACAAAACAAAAGAGAAGAGAAGACAGTCCACCTTAATGAGCAAGCATTTAAAGGACAAAACATACCGGAGTTAGCTGGTGTATCTGCATCAATAAAATCGGGGATACAGAGTTGCTCCCATGTGCGGCAATCCCAAAGCTTAACGCCATCTTCTGCAGCAGTCTGTCCAATTCATGTAGATATAGCACCAGATCATTGCCACAAAACTACAGTAATATCGGGATTCGGTATGTTCTTCAAGTTCATTGAGCAGGAACACTTACAGCAAGGAAGGCATGGGTTTCAGAGAAAGACATGGCAGTAACTGCCTCGACATGCCCACCAAGTTCGGCAACTGGGTCCTTCAATCAAAAAACAGAAAACGAAATAAGGTTGATGCAATCAATTAGGTGCCAACCTATCCCAGTACACTCTAACAACATTGAGTCCACTACTCATTAGTACCTGTTTTCGGACATCCCAAATTTTGACAATACCTCCACAAGTGCCCAATCCAAGAACGGTACCTTCAGGATGGAAGGCAGCAGCCGTGTACCCTGCACCAATCCAAGAACCGTCTCTACCTGTAGTATTAACCTGCAGAACCAAATTCAAAAATCCCCCTAAATTCGGGGTGACAAACATGTATCACAAATCCAGCGACATTCATGATGGTAACTGAGTGGCAGAATTAAAAGGGTTGTTCCAGAAACATTGCCTTTGGCCCGGAATCGTCGCCGTAGAGATCGTAGAGCCACCATGTAGCATCAAGAGAAGCAGACACAACATATTCGGCATTGACAGTGATAGCTCGAACCTGCACATGAACATAAGAATTTCAGCCCTGAGCTAGCAACAGCCAACACCATAATGTCACTCGTCATAGAGACATTATTAGGTTTTATACTTTGATCCCTATGATCCCTGAAACGATAATCACCTACCTCATCCATATGATTCTTAAAAGTGTGTCTGTAAACATAGCTCTCATCTTCAGTTCGCTCCCATACACGAATCGTCTGTAATAATGTAGAAAAAAAATCATGTACATGACGTGAAGTACAAGGGTGTGCTACGACCGAAGCATGTGTATTCGAATAGAACAAGACTGCTGATTAATAAATGGGAGGCCAAAACTGTTCATATACCTTATCAGCCGATCCCGTCAAGAACACCTCACCATCAACCGCAAATTTGACAGTAGTAACCTTTTTTGAGTGACCAGTAAGTGTTGACCGGACCTTTCTTGAAGAGTAATCAAACAGTACGGCGGTACAATCATCTCCTCCGGTGGCAATAATGTCCTAAACACAAAGAACGTAAAGCTCAATCAGAAACTAATACATACTTTCAAACAGGGGATAGATAATCAAGATATATACCTTGGAATACTCGACATCTATTGATCTGACTCGTCCTTTGTGGACTGCATGAGTGGCAAGTTGATAGTATCTCCCCAAATCTTCGAAAGATGCCAAGGTGCAGGTCGTGTCCACCACTTTATCATATGTCGCATCACCTTTCGCTGATATAAAAGGAGCTGGTTCACTTGAACTTCTTCTTAAAGCTAACTTCTTTCGACGAGACGCAAAAGCAGAACCAGATTCTCCTTGCATTAACTCTATGTATTCATGCTTGAGTGATGGAGGAACACGACCAGCACCACCACGGCTTGCATAATTGGCCCACGTACCCCTCAATTTGTGAGGTGGGTACTTCAAATTCTCCGGCAATCTTGCATCAACTATAAATTGGGTGTGCTGCTTTTCGATTGCACGCCAATCAAATTCACCTTTCGGACTACGCTTTGTTGCGAGCATTGCACGAAATAACCGACCGGCTTTAAGTACTGTTTCCTTTGATGTTGCACTGCTTGCCGCCGATGCTTTCTTCTTCGATGCACTGCTTCTTGTTACATTATTCGATGCACTGCTACTCGTTGCCTTCACGTCGAAATTCTCGGACTCCTTGAGAGGGAATAGGCGCGTATAGCAATACTTGACCTTAAGATTTTTGAAAGTTTGCTCAAAATTTGAGGAAGAGTACTCAAATGTTACTCCAAGAAGATTCTTCAACGAATTCAGCTTCGCCATATCTAAATCATGCTTGAGTTTGTAGCATTCTTCATCAAAAGCCAACTGCGCGAGAGATGTATCTAGGAACGCCTCCAGCAGTTTAAACAAATACATGTTACAGTGTCTTTCCACTTCAGGGTCTGATCTCAAGATTCTGACTGCAAGCTCGAGCAATTTCTTCGTATCTCCGTACGCCTGTTCCGAATCTGCATTTCCCGTCGAAGTTGGAGAGCTGGGGGAGGAAGACGACATTGCGAAGGTAGAAGACAAAAAGAGCGCAAACTGAATGAGGGGAGAACCTGCTCAAACTCACCCTAGAAGAAAGATGAAAAACATAAGACCTAGCACGTCATTACATTACAGGGAACAGCAATATCAGGTCAAGGTGCTTAAAACAAACAACTTAATAAAAATCAAACATCAACCTCCAAATATGTATATGTATTCAAACATAGAATAGAACCTTCACCATAATACAAGAACAATTTCCTACTGATTTCCATAAATTTGCGACGCGGGTGAGTTTAATAATTAATCCTTGCATGTTCATAGGCTCATGTATTTCACATAAAACTAACAGCTGTTTGCAATCATCATGGAGCCTCTCCTACTAGGGAGGGAGACAAAATAGCTTACTCAACAAATCAAAAACTAAACAAAAGCCTAGAAGAATCCTCCATACCTCAGAGAGCGCAGCAAGAAGGAGATGTCCTTGATGGGCTGCGACACGATCTCCGGACCTTGGAAGGCTTCTTGGCAGTGGCAACCGCAGCCGAAACCCTAAGTGGAGGAGGAGTTGTAACGGCGAAGAGGAGAAACAGGGGAATGGCGGCCGAGCAGGAGAATGGTCTCATACGGCCATACCCTCTGAGTTTGTTCCCTTGCCGGCCGACCAGAGGAGGAGCAGGGGAATCCGGGAATGGCGGGAGTCGACGAGAGGCGGAGGCGGGCGCAACGGGAGTTGCAGGCGGAGCAAAGGAGGACCAGGGGAAGGGTAAGACGCGACGGGAGTCGGGTCTGGGAATTTATTTAATACTAATCCCGTCGGGTCTGGGAATTTATTTAATACTAATCTTGTTTCTTAGTCCCCAAGTAACCGAGTCATTGTTGGACTTGAATTAAGAGTCATAGTTGTATTGGGTCTTGAGTTTGCCAATGAAAAAGGCACTCGGCCGTCCTTAGGCTTTGCCCTAAGCTAGTCATTATAAAAGCTTAGCTGCGGATCATTGTTGCAAGCAAGCTAGAGAAGAAACAAACCATCAATAATATCAACGAGCTCACCGTGGATTAGTCCTGTTCAACTAAAACAGTGATACCACGTAAAAATCCCGTGTTATCAATTCCGCAATTTAGATTTCTTCATGGTATCAGAGCTGTGATTCGAATCCAACGTTCTTGATTGTTCAATATGGGCGATGATAAGGAGAAGCAGGTCGCGGATTCGGGTTCAATGTCAACCGTCCTCGTCAAGGATGGACCGGATCCGTCATCGCCTTATTATCTCCATCCCTCCGATCAGCCAGGCCAGGTCTTTGTCGCCGAGCTGCTCACGGAGCTGAATTATGGAGAGTGGGCAGCTGATATGCGCACAGCGCTTTTGGCGAAGAATAAACTCATCTTCGTCAACGGTACTCTTCCTCGACCAGCAGCTGGCTGGCAACTTGAAGCTTGGGATAGATGCAATGCAATGGTAGTTGGCTGGCTCAAAAATTCCATGAGCAGAGACGTTCGTGTCAGTGTTCGGTATGCTGAAACCGCCCAACAAATCTGGACGGACTTGAAGGAGCGCTTTGGAACAGGGAGCTTGCCCCGTCTCTATCAACTTAGACGGACCATTGCCTTGTTGCAGCAAGAGAAGGCTAGCGTCTCAAGCTCTCAAGTTTGCCAATGCTTGTGGTGCATTGACTGTGATGGAAAGAGGTGCAATCCCTGCATTGCCAACCAGCGAAGCTGTAGCGAATGCAGTCCTTAAGATCGTGGCATGAAAGGTTTGTTGTTTACTAGTAGTAACTTTAGAGCGAAATCCATATTTTTTTCCGGCAAATGTTTGTTGATAATCCAATCCATGTAGCTAGTTCAGTTCATGCCCTGATGAATGTCGTGTTAACGACAATAACCCTGCTCACTCTGGTACTGTAGTCTGTATCCGACGGAGCAGTCACACTGTAAGCAGTTTTTGATGTATTGTGTGTTATAAATGTATTCATGTCCTGTATGTCAGTATGTCAATTCGTTGACTCTTCCTCTAACCAAACCATCTCGAACCCCCTCGAGTTGAGATTTACTAAGGTGGCCACAAACCCTCAACAAATCGTTGATCCGATCAAAACGAGCATAAATAACATAGTATTTGCGAATGTGAATATAAAACTTGGATGCATTAAAACATCAATGCTTTAAAACAATGTAAAATTTCTTTTCAACTAATCTTAATGATCATGAATACAATAAAATATTTTTAGTAAAAAAACGTAAAACTATTTATTAGAATGATAAAAACTTGCCATTTTTCCATTATTAAACTCTTTCACATAATCTCCAAACAACAATATTTAATATTTTCATCCATCCAAAATTCGACTCGTTCTTTCACTATTCGTTTCCTTAAAGATTATAAAAATATGTGAAAAAATCATTATAAAAAGAGAACTCAAAGTTAGTTTCTTCCATATATTCTTATTATGATACTCCTCGTCAAACACTCAAAGTGACCTCACTCGACGCGTTGAGTAATGTGGTTAATCAATCCTCTTATGGCATCGCCCATCCCACTCATGATCACAGAGTACTCGTAAAAAAAAAACATAATCAGCAAATTCTCGTCCACTACCCACATAAGTAAGCATTTTCCTCTCAAAATACTAGACTTATATAAACAAAATTTTACAAATGCCATATTTACACTACAAATTCTCAAAATATATAAGTTTGACGTGGTACGTTGGATTGTCCAGCGATCTAGGTGTTGATTCGTTAGAACCATAGCAAACCACACTCGAATGTCACTGTCACAAAAAAATGTTGTTTGCTCTCTCAAACGGGCCATCTTGTTGTTATAATAAACTTTGAACGACCGTAACTTTATGCTCCACAATTTGATCATTGAAAAAAAAAAGCATAAACATTCAAGGATTACAACTTTTACGAGGGCGAGCAATTCCTAAAGATAAAATGTATTTGAATGTAATGGATTTTGAGAATATAAAGTTATTTGATTTTCACCTTTCCGCATATATTCTGAACATACTTCTGTAACAAAAGTTGTAGTCTTTGATTATGCAAAATCAGAAAGATATTTTACAATGATCGGATTGCGAAGCACAAAATTATTACTATTCAAAGTTTGGCGAAATTATGAAACGATTCGTTTGGGATAGCAGAGCGCCTTTTTGGCAAAAACGCAGACCATTCTGCATAGGCAGTTTGTGTTATCATCGAACATTTGAAAAAGTTATGCAGAAAAAAAAACTATGACTAAAAATCAAGTACAAAAACTCCAGCGGTTTGAAGTTTCGATGTGTATCGGATGTAAGATCATTGGACAATCTAGCAATTTTAGAGACAAAATTACTCGAGTCATCAGCGATTCTGGATGGATCGATTTAGTTTACCGGAATGCATTCTAGCTCGAGGCTATTTCGCTTTAGTTTAACTTCCATTCATACTAGCACAGGGCCTGGCCGGTTGGCCAGGAGAGTTTGATTATTATGTATGTGTTGTAAGCGTTTATAATACGTTATAGAATAGAACTCATCGAAGGAGATAAAGCGGCCAACGAAAAGTTAGGAGTTAATGACAATGAACAACGAATAACTGATGGAATTAATGTCTTCTGTGACCTCCAACTTTAACTTGAATTATCTTCTATTGCATCCAGGGCAGACCTGTGTTGGTGTAATTAGTGGAGGCAGACTTTGATACTTTTGTTTCATTATTGAATACCCTTGGTGTAATTCCAAGATCCGCCCATGATTGCACTCTTTGTTAAAGTTGTAAGTAAATATTTTGATCTATATAGATATAATAGTATTCACAAACAATAATCTTTGGAATATTCACTTCTTTTCCCATACTAAGGGCAATAAAACAAAGACTAAAGTGAAACATTATGAAGTTGTCAACAAACGTGACATAATTTGTTCAATTCGAGAAATAAACTAATTTTGATTATCTTCTTCCAATATGGTAAGAGATTTTTAATGCTTCATTCTTTGCATTGCCCTATCTTCTATGTAGTCTTTTTTAGACATCCTCATTATTTATATACATTCTAAGAAAAATTATACATTGCTGTAAGGCAATTTTCACATTATGATATAAGGTTAGTGAAAACTTTGAATCGTGCACTATATACTTCAAAGCCTGAAAACTTCAGATCCATCACCCGTGTTCTAATCAACAATAATGATTTCTATTGGGGAAAACACTACAACAACATTCTAAAGGTTGATTATATATGTATCATGAGAAACAACTCCAATAATCAACTATATGGTTTACTTACATAGCACACCTCAATTATAAATAGACAAAGACCATTAGTTGCATTCTATTTAAGGTTATATAAATTTTCTACTCTTTCTATTATATTGTGGCACATTATGCATAGTTTGGAACCTTGTGTTGGTGTTTCTGAACTATTCCGGCTAAACTTTCCCGGCCAACAGGCCAAGCCCAGACATCCTTATTCGTAGATGAATATAATTCGTCCCGCCATTTCACTAATTTGTACGATAATGTCCCCTCTCCCTCCCTTTCCCAATCCCAACCGAAGGGCACACTACCATCCATTTCAAAAGTGCCTAAAAGGCCCAAATGACAAATGTAGAGGTGGAATATCATTTCGGTTAAATTGGCACGTAGTCACAAAAATAAAATTTTTATAAATGTATCCTCTTGAACTTGAAATTGAAAATTAAACAGAGGGCAAATCTTCAAGCGAAGTGAAATTTTTTGGTTTGTTATTGCTTTCCCAGTTAAACAAAAAAATCGAAAGTGGTAAAAACAATTGGTTTTAAATCAATTGTTAATATTATAAATTGCAAGATTGGCCTACACTATTAGTGAAATCAAAGAAAATATTGTTAGGCTGGAATAACTAATAAGTGATGAATGATTTCAGTTGAGCTATATACGACTTCATTGGCCACCGATCTCCACCTAAAACACAATTAAACAATCCAAATTCCACCCGCCCTGCTGCAATTTCTAATTTCTACCGCTCCTTCAGACTTCGGTGAGGAATTGAAATTAATAAAGGGATGACAGACGGCCGACTCCAACGCCAACTTCGGATTTCTACCCCTTCCAAATCCATATAGGGTACGGAGAGATGTTGCCATCTCGGAAAGTTGGCCTCGGCCTGCTATCGTGTTAGCCCATGTAAGGCCCAATTTAGTTGCTTAATCCGAGAAAATCTTGGGTGGGATGGGAGTACCACATTGACAGGGTGATGTGGTGCACCCTCCCAATCCAATCCCGCCACTTATCCCGCACTAAAAAAATATTTAAAACTAAAACTTAAAATCCCTTTTTTATGTTTCCTTTCTGCGTTGAGACATGAGCCCTTTCTCTTTCCTTTCTAATAGTTTTTTAATTTTTGTTTAAATAATAATCTTTCCCTGTCGATGGAACCAAAGAAACTGAAATGTCCACCAACCTTCTTCTACTATCAGGTCTCTCCCCCTGACCCAACCCATTTTTGCTCCACAAACTCAAATTTTATCTTCATTTTCCTCCTGCGATAGCGACGAAAGGGAATTGGATAGCAGTCTAGCAGACACATAGCAGGTGCAGCCGGCGATAAAATCCGGAACATCATCTTAGTTTCTTTCTGTTCATTTCTAAGATATGTTTTTCGTCAATTCCTCTTTTGGGTTCCGCTATGGATTGTCCTATTTCAATTCTTTTTGATTCCGCTATGGAATTGTTCTGTACTTTTGGTGTTAGTTCATTGATGAATGATAATGGAAGTAATAGAAGGATTTTCTTTTTTGAATGCAACTGGTGGGTTTTCTTCATGTGAGTACTGAGCTTTGATATTTACCTTGAATTTTGACATTCTCTTCCTGTTCAACCTTTATAATGAAGATGATCTATTATTCAATCATTCCAACATGATCAGCAAGTTATCTGCTAAGTGGGATAATTAATCAAGCTTTACAGGGGTTGGGTTTTTTAATTAATCAAGCTAAATGGGATAATTAAACCTAATTAAACAGCAAGTTGTGACAAAGGGCCACGTCGCAGAGAAATTCTTAGGTGCTCCCGGAGCACCACGCAAGCAGTTCCACCTGGTGCTCCGCCCCAATAAAAAAACGCCACGTGGAAATAGGATTAATAGCTAATTAAAATAAAATCAACCCTCACCTTGCAAACATCTTCCGCCACGGCGCCACCAAATCTTCGAATCAATGTCATGAAAAATAAATCTCTTTGCTCCTGTACCATCTTCCTCGTTCCACTTGTGGAATTCAAGTTAATTATTGTTGGTTGTTTGTCTTAGCTATCTTTTCCCAACAATTTGGGAGGGTAAAACTCATTCTCTATCCTCAATCCCCTGTTTCTGAACAGAGAACACTCGCAGAATTAAAGTGGACTTCAAACACAGAGTATCAACCCACAACGATGATGGGGTATTCCTCCTCTACCTTGCAATCCTCCCATCTGAAAGCAAATTTAACTCTCAATTGAGGAATTTTGGATTGGCTAGCTCGATGCATTACGATAAGTCTTGTTTCTACATCGACGGCAGGGTATTTGCGTCGTTGGCTCATAATGTAACCACGAGTTTCTTCTCCAGATAAGAAAGCGAAGGAGAATGGGTCAAAAGCAGCAGCATCGGCGACGTCCGGGAACTCATGAGTTTCTCGTCGGCGGCGTCGTTTTGGTCGTGGGCGGAGCTTTTAACGGCCAACGCCGGGACTTTGGGAGGGGCATGGAGGTGGGTAGGGTTCAGATTGAGATTTCGAGAGGGGAAAGGGTGGCCATTCGGAGAGAGGGTGGGAATTGAATTGGTAGACTACGTCGACGGTAGCGGTGGAACTTGGAACAGGAGTCACCCCTCTTCCTCCGCTGCGGTGCACTCAAGAATTCCTCCCCGCCGCAACCTGTCTCCTCGCTGGTCTCCAATGGAAGGAGGCTTTTTTTTATTGAACCAAAACGCAGAACCTCATCAAAGAGGCAGGGGTTGGAAAGACATTTATACCCTTCCGTGAAGCTCTCAGGAGTCAGGATGCAGCATTTTTGAACCCTGCAATTTGGAGTCATGAATATGCTTCATAAGTTTTATAGATAGAGAAGCCAAAAGAAGGGCCAATAAAAGTTGTTAGAGCCCAATTCCGTCAAAGATGACATTTTATCATAATATTTTCTACATAGAACATTTATGAATCAAATCTCTCCAAGACGCATCAAGTTTGTGGCAATCGAACAACTAACGAAAAAGTTATCATCGATCAAACCTTGACACAAAATGTCTTGTCAATTAGAAACTTAATATTATTTACAATATATTTGTCATCAGAAATTCTTGATTTTGAACCACAAAGTGCATTGCATTAGGTTTATGTAAATGATGCACAACTTTAATCAAGAGTCGAAATTTCTTACCCCTTAATGCTTTCAAGTTAAGGATGATGATCTCAATGTTCGAACTCTCAAATTGTTATTCGTTCAAGATAGTGCCAACATTGATACAGAAGTATAGCTTCGTAAACAAAACACCAGAATCATGGTCATCTTTCACTTTAAGTTCAACCTGAAGGCGAATTTTAGATCGGACCAATAAGTATGCATCGACTTCACATACTTAATCTGGTATTTTGTAGGCCATACTGTATAAGTTAAAGATGAAGAAAGAGTAGCAGGCTTTAACGTTGCCTTAAATTGCATTGACAAATCTGAAATTCGGATAAGGAAAGAAGAAAGTATAGTTTGGTAATACCTTAATGGGATCAGCTACATTCAAAGCTTCAATCAACTATATATAGCTTGGTACTAAGAAACTCTGATAAACTTCACCAACTCTGTGAGCAACACCATTATGCTGCTGCAAATTCCTCCCCAAACTTATATAAATGAATGATTAATTATGTTTAGATGACGACCGAGAATAGACATAAGTGATTCAGATAACAATCATACAAATCAAGGATAGGATGAGATCTACAGAGTGAAGACTCCTATACACTGTCAAAGCGCATAAGCTCGCAAAGTAGTATTTCCCTGCCCATGAATCAAAGTAGTGAACGAAATATGATTAGACTAATTCTTCCTTGATGCTTCCAATGTAATTAGTAACTGTATGGGTTGCGAGCGCCACTAAACTATTCAATAATGAAAGAGAAAACTACTTATCAACCCAAGAAACGAAAAATTACAAACAGAGCGAATAACATATGGAACAAATCAAATCACATAAGGCTAGGTGTGGATGAAACTAAAATGAAAATTAGAGATTATGGTGAAGTGAATGAACCTGACAAATATTGATAAATTTCATAGGCTATTTGGAAGTGAGAAGGTTTGAAGAATCTTAATCTGGTTATTGGAATGTCAGATGCATCTCTCAAGGGCTCGACCCTTGGATTTGGGTTGAACATCATGTGTAGGGTGGAAATAGCGACTCTCTTGTGTACTGCAGCACCATGAACTTCAATATTGAATAGGGCGTATATCCTCCGCTCTTGATATATCACTTGGCATATGGAAGAGGAACATAACTATCCAATTAACTATTCCGGGGCCAATCAATTGGACGTGAACATTTATCGAGCAATATGATCAAAGTTTCACCAACTAAAAGAGGGCCAGGAGAGGTAATTGCCCCCTCATTGCTGCACTTGCTGCTTTCAACTCTTCTACGTTGGTGAGAAATTGAAGCTAGAAAGGGGACAATGCAGAGCCAAGGATTAATTAAGCAAATGCCGAAGATATCCTAATGGCCGGCAAATATGGCCGCCGGCAACTCTGGACAAACAACTTGAAGCCTGACGCGTTGTAGTGCTGGAGATTGAAAGCCTGGGGAGTCAACAACGGGAGCTGTCGAGTTTGGGTATTCTAATTTCTGACTTGTCGAATTATGCCGCCGACAACCTTAGCTGGAGAACATGCTAGGCCTGCGAGGATAGGCCGCCCCTTCCACTAATGAAATGTACCCGTGTTGATAGGCCAAGTAAGTCAGCCTAGGCCTGCTGTAAGGATTGGTCCATTTGAGGCCCAAGCCATCTATCATAGTTAGTAAAATACGGTACGGGAAAGTTACGGATATAATACGTACGGGTATTTTACTTCATCTCTAAGCTAATGTTACGTTTAATAGTACGTTAATAGTCATAAATATATAAAATAAATTATTTTTTTAAAATAAATAAATATATAAATAATAGTAAAGTTAACAATTTAATTCATTAAATACGGATATAAAACGTGTTATACGGATTTTATACGTGTTTAGTACGGGAGCCACCAAATGAACGGACAAAAATGAAACGGATTGAAAAAAATACGGATACAGAAGTTTTAAACGGATAAAGTACGTACGGGTACATATACGTGTATTAAACGGAGTATTTACTAACTATGCCATCTATTGTCCTCCACTGAGTTTACTGACAGCAATGGAAATTGGCCGCAAGAGAAAAATATTGGAACAAACACGGTTAGACGATGAAGCTAGGAGGGAGCTGAGCGAGCGGTGCGAAGTTTAGTGGGGTGAGAGGAGGGAAGGATGGGTCGGGTTGCAACTGTAGTGTTGGGTCGTTTTGGTGGGTTGAGATTGGGAAAAGAAGATGATGGCCTAGGAGCTAGTGGCGTGGGTGGGGCTAGAAGTTGTGGGCAGTGGCAATAATAGTGGGGAAGAGATGCAGGGGTGGGGATTGGGGGGATGGGCTCGTGGGTGAGAGGGAGGCTGGGGTGATGATGGTGGGCCGGGCCCAGTGAAGGACGGAGGTAAGGGTAGAGAAATGGGTGGGTTCGGGTTGTCCCGTGAGGTAGGGAGAATAGAAGTTTTTTTTTATAGCAGGGAGAATAGAAGTTGAAACGCAGCACTTCATTAAAGTCAGTGTGAAAAGTCGAAAAAAACCTTCCGTGAAGCTCTCAGGAAGCTGCTTTTTTGAATCCCTACAATTTTGAGTCATGAATATGACTCATATATTTTAGGGTTAATAGCATTTTCTACCCCTTTACTATCGTAAATTAACAAACGTACCCCTCTACTAAATATTTGCACAAACATACCCCTCTAATATTAAAATGTAACGAATATACCCTTCCGTCTAATTTTCTGTTAAATGGCTGTTAAATGGGTTGTAAAATGACTAAAATACCCCTCAATTACCCTTAATTCATTTTGACATTTTTTATGATACCTAATTAATTAAACCTTACCTAAGCCGTCATCTCTAAGCCATGCTCCATCCTTTCGTCTGCCCCGACTCCGAGAAGAATCCCCCAGCGCTCCCTCAGCGGCGGTTACGGCTGACTCTTCAACGCCAGCGACTGGAGCAGGCAGGGGCGAGACGACGACAGGTGGACAGGGGGGATTCCGACATGACCAATATATGCAATTGTATTGAATTCATTATCCCAATCCCACGAAAATTCAATCAAATATGGATGGAAAGTGGGTAGAGAAAAAACTCATGTCTTTTTTGTTTTGTCCAGTAGCCTAAAAGGATGGAGTTTGTGGAGGCAAAAGAGAGGTGAGAGAGTTGTGATTGAGCCCTGCCGCTTTGCCCTGACTGGGAACAGCAGCATCGTCACCGCCGCCGCTGGCATCGGGGCATCGGGCTGCATTCGTTGGTGACGACTTAGGGTTAGGTTTTAATTAATTGGGGGTGATAAAAAAAATTGTTAAAATATATTAGGGGTAATTGAGGGGTATTTTAGTCATTTTACAACCCATTTAACAGCCATTTAACAGAAAATTAGACGGAAGGGTATATTTGTTACGTTTTAACATTATAGGGGTATGTTTGAGCAAAAATTTAGTAGAGGGGTACGTTTGTTAATTTGCGATAGTAAAGGGGTAGAAAATGCTATTAACCCTATATTTTATAGATGGATTACCTCTTTCAAACTTCCGCCACAATTGAAATCCAACCTAATCACCACCACTCCTTAGACCGACCACAATTTACGAATACATTCTCCGATTCGTTAAGCAACCTCTTCCTTTTCCCCCCTTTTCTTTCCATGACCAAAAGGACGAGTAGAGAATAAGAAAAAGCCAAAAAAAAAAAAGAGTTATTATCTACAAAAACTGAAAAATTAAACTAACATGCAGCAACTAAACCTAATCAGACCTTTTCCCCCCCTGCTTTAATTATTTCCTAACTCACGCCGCCGACGGAGGAGCGCGGCCGCCGCTACTCATCATCTTCTTGAACTCCTCGAAGTTGACGCTGCCGTCGCCGTCCTGGTCCACCTGGCGGATCATCTTCTTGCAATCGCCCAAGCTCGACTTCAGCCCCAGCATCTTCATCACCGCGTGGAGCTCCCCCGCCGAGATCAGCCCGTTCTTGTCCATGTCGTACAGATCGAACGCGTCCTTCAGCTCCTTCCAGCTCCCTCCACCGCCGCCGCGGTCGTCGAATCCGCCGCTCTGGATGAATCCGACGAACTCGTCCAGGTCAATGTAGCCGTCGCCGTCCTTGTCGAACTCCTTGATCATGCACTCGACCTCCGCGGCGGTGACGGCGGTGCCCAGCTCCTTCAGGCTGTCGACGACCTCCGAGCACGAGATCTTCCCGTCGCCGTTCTTGTCGAACTTGTCGAAGATCTGCCGGATCTCGTCCGTGGATCCGTTGATCGGAGAAGACGCCATCGCTGAGAAAAGAGGAGGGGGGAATGCAATTTATCTTCTGTGAAGAAAAGCAACAGAGAGAGAGAGAGGAGGCGGGGTTTAAATGGAGGCGGATAACGCGGTTTCCCAGAATACGCGTGATTCTTAATAATGGTTGGGTGGGTGCGTGGCCACGGTAATACCGTGTGGGATATTGGAGTCGCTGTTAAAGAGGAGTGGTGGAGGGGAGATGGAGGGCGAATGATTGGTTGACACGTGGTATTATTCTTTTCGGCTGGCTGGGCTGGCTGCCTTGTGAGTTGGGGAAAAGTGGTGTACTAAAAGGTGCAGTAGTAGAAGTAGGAGTGCTGGCATTGCAAGTTAAACTGCTGCTTTTTCGGTTTTTCCTAGTCTTTTCCTTTTAAATTTTTTTCAATTGCTTGCTTGCCCAGGGGGAATGGCTTTATGTGTTGACGTGTGGAGGAGGAAACGTACAGTTTGTTCTTCCAAAATAAATTGCGACTTTTTTGAGTTGTTAATTGGAAAAAAAATTGTATCAGGTAAACGTCAGCATAAAATGTTTTTTTTATTTATGGTGTAACAACATTGGAAACTATCAAGCTGATGAAGAGAAGATGCCTTGTGATACAGGCAACTGTGGTGTTAATAATCCTAATTCTCATGAGTTCGAACTGATAATCCCTAACAACCAAGGTGATGTGATGCGATGATTGGTCGATTGACGATTGGTGCTTTAATTATGATGCTTTGAGCAATATCTTGCAGATAAGAAGAGTATAGCTCATGGCATAGACAAGTCGCAAGTATTTAGTACCATTTAAGCAAATCCTATTTGATTTCTCAAACATTGTCGAGTTACAAAGATAGTTATTAAATTATTAGCGTCGCAAATTAACATTTTTTCTAGAGTAAGTTGTGTAAACTTTGTTGTCGCCATTTTGCGAGGGACTGGAATAGAATGGACTAGTCCAGCCTACAACTAAAAGTGGCACGGATGCTAGAAATTGCACAAGGGAGAATAATCTTGCTTGGCTTATGTTGAAGCCAACTCCTTTGCTCTCGTTTGCCTATTCGTGACGGATGGGCACGCTCAAGATCTTCCTTTTGCCATTCCTACGCACAAAAGTGCACAAGACCTCTTTAGTTCGTTAGTCCTCTAACGAACAATTCAGAAATTGCTTTTTTAGAGAGATAAGTAGTTTAATCTGTTTTTTCTAGAGAGAGAATTATCCCCTTAAATATTCGTACTTGTCTCCTATTTATATCTGAGGTAGTTCCGACGTTCCAGTTATAACATTTAATGCACTGTCTTCTCCAACTGGCGTGCGCCTTGACTGACATCTCCCCACATACACTGAAAAGGGGTGTCTGCACTAACCTGTCAGTTTTTTGTACTAATTTGGTCGGACGCCTATTTTGTCGTTATGTGCCTTTAACGAATGGCTTCTTTTCACGTGCAGCTCAAAATGAGTTAACATGGGTTTTGCTCAATTTGGGCTTGCTCCAATACTATTATCATGCTAAGTGGGTTTGACTAAGCTACTTCTAAACACCCCCAGCAGCTTCCAAAAAGCCCTGGGAGATGGGAATTGGACCTTTGATTGTTAGAGTCGGAGTGGAAGAAGATAGCGGACATGCTTAAGAAGAATGACGAATGCACAACTCAGATTGGGAGTGTGTGCATATTAAGGTTGTCCACGCCAGCGTTAACATGATTTAGTAAGTGATATGGTACGATCGGGATAAAATTGGTTTGTATTGGTTTTAATAGAACATGCAAGGAAAGTGGGAAACCGTTAATACAAAATGAATTTTGCATATATATTATCTATCTTAAGACAACATTTAATGTCACAATCCAAAGTATACTTAGTCCAGCAAATAACATTAGCATCTATTATAAATGTTCATACTTTAATCCACATAAATTTCTTTATTTTGTTGATTACCTCCACAAAAACGACATCTTTATTTTAGGATAAAAAATTGATGATTTCTGATTGACCATTTTCCTGATTTTGATCATCTTTACTGATTTTGACTACTGCTTCGTACTGTTTATCTTCCATCCTTTTTTGTTGAATACCGGTTGAAGTTGATTCTATAGATCGACATACCAATGAATTGAGTGTGGAACACAATAGGATGCAATCTGACGATTTCTTATTGAAAGCAGTAAAGCAAATATAAGTACGTTGTTGTGAACCACAAGACTCGGCCACTAACAACCACACTAACTTCCAGACTCCTAAACTTCAGCTGCCACTACCAACAGATTGAGCTGAAAACTCTCAACCATTCAAACAGAACACGCAGGACTTATTTGTAATGCACTAGACTTAAAGGACCAACTGGACACTTTGACAAACGACACCGTTCCTACTAATACGAAAGACTCTAATTCAAACACAACTTCTGGCGCCTTCAACCCAATCCTTGTGCAGCAAGGATTCCAGCTCTAGCAGTTCCAACAAATCCTCCCCTGAACTGAAGTATCTCCTACACCAAACTTCAGTTCACTTCAACCCTGCTCAATCCATCTTGCCTATCACTTCAGAAACATCACAAACCCCCAGTCTGCTCCTCAGTCTCAGAAACGACTCCAACTTTAGTGCTTTTGTCATGATATCAGCAACTTGATCTTGAGTCCCACAGTACTTCAACTCAACAACTCCATCCTTTGCTAGATCCCTGAGGAAATGGAACCTCACATCTATGTGTTTGCTTCGTCCATGGAAAAACTGGATTCTTGGACAGTTTGATTGTTGAACTGTTATCACAAAGGATAACAGTTCCATTACTCACACTCTTCTTCCAGCCAATTTCCTCTAGGATTCTTCTAAGCCATACACCCTGAGCTGCACAATAAGAGGCAGCAATGAATTCTGCTTCAGTTGTAGATAGAGTGACTACTGGTTGCTTCTTGGAGGCCCAAGACACAGCACCTCCTGCCAGGAAGAAAATATAGCCACTAGTGCTTCTTCTATCATCGAGATCACCAGCATAATCACTATCAGTGAAGCCAAGTAAACTCTCTTCCTCAGTTCCTCTTTGATACAGAATGCCATGGCTCAGTGTACCCTTTAGATACCTTAGAATCCTCTTGCCAGCCAACATATGCTGCCTGGTTGGTGCCCCCATGTACCTGCTCAGCAAACATACACCAAACATTAGATCAGGTCTAGTTGCTGTGATATACAGGAGGCTCCCAATCAATTTCTTAAATTCTCCAGCATCTGCAGGGCAACCATCTCCAGCCTTTGTTAGCTTTGTACCAGGCACAATTGGGTTGTGAGTAAAATTGCACTCCTGCAGCTTGAATCTTTCCAGAACTTCCTTTGCATATTTCTGCTGACATATAAAAATTCCAGCCTCATTTTGAATCACCTCCACTCCCAGAAAGTATCTCATCTTACCCAAATCAGTCATTTCAAACTCAGCCTCCATTGACTGTTTGAAGTCTTTAATCATCTCATTGCTGGTGCTCATGTACATAAGATCATCCACATACAGACTCACAATCAACAGATCAGATCCAACCCTCTTGATGAACAAGGTTGCTTCACTTGGACATCTTTCAAAACCTTGACTGAGGAACCATGTCTCAATTCTACTGTACCAGGCCCTAGGAGCCTGTTTCAAGCCATATAGAGCCTTCTTCAGTTTGTAGACTTTATTTTCCTCCCCAGCAACCACAAATCCTTGTGGTTGCTCAACATAGACATCTTCTGTAAGCTCACCATTCAGGAAAGCACTTTTCACATCTAATTGCCAGATTGTTAAACCATGATGAGCAGCAAAAGCAAACAAGGTTCTGATGGTGTCCCACCTGGCTACTGGAGCAAACACTTCAGTGAAGTCAATTCCTGGTCTCTGTGCATAGCCTTTGACCACCAACCTGGATTTATGCTTGTCAAGATCTCCAGTCTCCTTGACCTTTGTCTTATAAACCCACTTCACTCCAATAGGAATTACTCCCTCAGGGCAGTCTGTCAACTCCCAGGTATCATTCCTTTCAATTGCTTGCATCTCCAGCTTCATTGAATCATCCCAGATATCAATACCAGCAGCTTCCTCATAGCTTTGAGGATCATCAGTAGTAGCTATCATGACTGGCCAGTCTGTGATCAGAGATTCCACCTGTCTGCAGTCATATATAGCCAGATGACTAGGTGGTTTCCTGGTTCTGGGACCAAGATCTGAACTTGGAGGGAGTCCCAGCACATCAGTACCAGTATCTTCCTCTTCTTCCTCAGTAGCATTCACCCCAGAATTTTGTGGTGGAGTAGATGGATTTGTAGGTTCCTCTTCCTCATCAGTATCTTCTACCACACTTGGCCCCTCTTCTCCATCAGAATCACTCCAGTCTTCTTCACTTCCTTCCCACAGCAGTCTGATGAGAGCAGGAGTAATGTCTGACTTCCAATTCCAACCCTTACTCTCATCAAAAACAACATCTCGACTGATGATTATCTTCCTGGTCTGAGTGTTGTAGAGTTTATAAGCTTTAGATTCTGTAGAGATACCCAGAAATTGACACTGTATACTTTTGTCATCAAGTTTCTTCCTTTGCTGATCTGGAATGTGTGCATATGCAACACAGCCAAACACTCTGAAATGAGCAACAGATGGTGGAGAGCCAGTCCATAGTTCTTGTGATGTTTTACCCTTATTGGCCACAGTTGGACTTCTGTTGAGCACATGAGTGGTCCAATTTACAGCCTCAGGCCAAAACACAGCAGGAACCTTTGTGTCTTTCAACATACACCTGACCATATTCATTGTAGTTCTATTTTTTCTCTCAGCTACCCCATTCTGTTGTGGAGTCAGAGCTGCTGTCAACTGCCTCTTTATTCCAGCTTCCTCACACAAATCCTTAAACTCTTGCAGAAGGAATTCCCCCCCTCTATCAGTTCTAAGACACAGAATTGATGCTCCAGTTTCATTCTCAACTTGAGCCTTGAACTTCTTAAACCATTCAAGAGTATCAGACTTGGCAGCCAAGAAGTAGACCCACAATTTTCTACTAAAATCATCAATCAAGGTCAGTATGTACCTCTTACCCCCATTTGAGGTTGGAGTAATAGGTCCACACAGATCAGCATGCAGCAACTGGAGTTTCTGAGTTGCTCTCCATGAACTTTTCTGAGGAAAAAGCTGCCTGGTCTGCTTCCCAACCTGACAAGTAGAACACACTCCAACTGCTCCTTTCAGTTCAGGTAGGCCTTGTACCAGCTTCTTTCTTTGCACTTGTAGTATGCCTTGAGGATTGAAATGACCAAACCTCCTATGCCAGAGGCTTAGTGAACCTTCCTTTGAGTTCTCAACCTGCAAACACTGACTGTCAACAGCACTAACAGTCTCAGCAGCTTGCAAGACAAACATTCTATTTGCCTTCATCCTGGTCTCCAGCAGAAAACCTCTATCTTCATGAAATATTTTGCACTCATTCCTCCTGACTAGGAATTCCAAACCCTTCTCTTGTAATTGGCCCATACTCAACAAATTCGTCTTCAAGCCAGGAACAAAGAAAACATCATTTATAACCAGGGACACTCCACTTATCTGCAACCTCACAGTCCCTTTGCCAGCCACATCTAACCTGCTGTTATCCCCCAACCTCACTTTTCCAGTTCCAGAAGAGGTTGTATCCAAGTTGCCAAACCACTTTTTGTTACCACTCATATGGTTGCTACATCCTGAATCCAGGAACCACCACTGTTCCTTTCCTTCCAACTGTGTATCTTCCATAAAGGCCATCAGCAGAACATCATCACTCATTTTCTCTTGATTGGAGCTAGAATAGTAAGCCTGTTGATTTGTGTACCAGTCAGGACACTCACTGCGATAGTGTCCAAACTTGTGACACTTATAGCACTCAACATTCTCCCTATTCCAACCCCTACCACCTCTACCTCTACCTCTGCCTTCTCTGCCTGCAGAACCACTTCTGCCTGCTCCTCTACCTCCTCTACCACCATATTCATGGAAAATCTTCAAAGCCTGATCCTCCTCCACCAGAGGTTTCTTGTGAAACTTCTGTTCATGTACCAGTAAAGAGCTCTGAAGAGCATCAACAGACAAAGTCTCAATGTCTTTTGACTCCTCAATAGAGCAAACAACATAATTGAATCTTTCTGTCAAGGTTCTCAGGATCTTTTCAACTATTTTCACATCAGGCATATCTTCACCACAGTTCCTCATATCATTGGCTACAACCATAACTCTGCTAAAATATGCAGTAACTGTCTCACCTTCTTTCATTTCAAGAACTTCAAAGTTCCTTCTCAAAGCCTGCAACTGAGCCTTCTGAACACGAGCACTTCCCTGATATTTGGTTTTCATAGCATCCCAGAGTTGCTTAGCAGTTGCCTTGTTGGTGATAGTCTTCAGGATTGATTTGTCGATGGAGCTAAACAGATAATTTTTAGCCTTGAGATCCTTGAGCTTAAGGTCATCGAGGCTCTTGGATTCAGCAGCAGACAACTGAATTCCTGGAGCTGGTTCCTGAAACCCTTCACTCACAACAACCCAATACTCCTTGGATCTCAGGAGATTTTCCATCAAGAGACTCCAGTGGTCATAGTCTCCATCGAACTTTGGCAGACCAACCTGAGCAAAACCAGAATTATCACCCATACTTACACTGCACTCACAGCTCACTGATTACTATGTTTCTCTCACCCTTGGTATAGCTTTCTCACCACAATACCCTCGTGTTTCCCAACCCAGATCCTGCAAGTCACTCAATTTCACTCTAGAACAATCTCTCAATAAGCTTGAAAGCTTAATCAACTCTAAACTGGTTACAGCTTGCAAAGTGCTCTGATACCAAATGTGGAACACAATAGGATGCAATCTGACGATTTCTTATTGAAAGCAGTAAAGCAAATATAAGTACGTTGTTGTGAACCACAAGACTCGGCCACTAACAACCACACTAACTTCCAGACTCCTAAACTTCAGCTGCCACTACCAACAGATTGAGCTGAAAACTCTCAACCATTCAAACAGAACACGTAGGACTTATTTGTAATGCACTAGACTTAAAGGACCAACTGGACACTTTGACAAACGACACCGTTCCTACTAATACGAAAGACTCTAATTCAAACACAACTTCTGGCGCCTTCAACCCAATCCTTGTGCAGCAAGGATTCCAGCTCTAGCAGTTCCAACATTGAGAACCATTGTACAAAACATAAAGTAGTTGTGGGGATTGATTGAAGTGAGAAAATAGAGCTTCACACTACGAGAACCAAACAACGCAACCCACCTGCTAACCCATAAAGCTTTGATTGATTGGTTTTTTTTGTTGTTGGTCCAAAAAATTCGAACGAGTGTGATGGACTTTTAAGGTTTACTTTTCATCATTTTAAATTTTCCTGTCACAAACAAGGGTGATTGCAGAAATGACAAGTTTGACATGTCAAATTTAAACTTAAATCTAAAAATTAATCAATTTTCTAGCCAACTTGACTGCTTATTTCCTTCATTTCCCCCTTCCCGTCAATTTTAAAAGGCTCGTATCTTCTTCCTTTCAATTTGATTTTTTTTTTTTTTGCGCGGAAAAATGATTTAACCAATAAAATGATACTCACTTTATATATTTTGAACAAAAATTCACATATCAATGACATACTCATACGCAAGTGATTTGTCATGTACAACAGTGGTACATCAACCGGTTGCATTTAAATGGTGGTTTCGATTAATTTGATTGATTCCTTTAAAGTTCTTGGTGAGTTTCATTTAAATGGTTTGATTTAGCATAGACTTTATTAAATAGGCTAACCAATGACCAAATTCCATTGATATCAAAAGGACATGGGCTCGAATATCCCTACTACCTTCTGACATGTGCAAAAGCAGACAAGCTATATGAATTGGTTAGTCGTTGCCAATACGATTCTTTTGATTTGGTGCACTGAAGAGACTTAAATCAAGCTATCATGTGAATTTCATAATAACACATCAATACAATGTGGAATGAAGAGGTACAGACAAGAAGAACAAGTAATCAGGTTGTACATCTAATAGCTCATATAGAATGTAAATAGAATGCTTAATGACATATAAATAATTTTTTTTTCATACCATATTTATGAATTTATTGTATGTATGATTTAAATATTAGGTAAAAATAATTTATGTAAATTATTGCAAAAAATTCTTATAATGTTCTTTTACAATAGATTGGTATAATATTAATCATCTGAAAAAAAAAAAAAAACATTGCGAACCTATAGTTCACAGATATTTTGAAGGGTTTACCGTTTTAGAAATCGATATTGGATAGAATAATTTTCACACGAAAAGATTTGTAACATTCTTTAATTTTTTTTCTATATTACCAAGTAAGAGTGTTTGGTTATTGTGAAGTTGACATTGTCAATTGAGAAGTTGTTGATGATTGTTGATTCTCATGAACAACCATCTTTCGGCTATGTATATGATGGAATAAATAAGATCAAGAGTACCATGATGTGACTAATGAAATTGATTTCGACATTACACAAATTGTTGAAGCAATAGAGATTGATATGGATGGTTTATCTTTGAGGATGTTTGATTGTGTACTATGATATTTAGGTATTAAACTATGAATGTTTAGGTGATGTTATTTGTTGGATTCAACTATGAACATTTAGATGTTCGCATTAAATTGTGTATCTATATATGAACATTTGTGAGTTTGTTTTTAATGTTGTCTTTTGTTTAGATATGATGTAGATTCTAGAAATATTATCTTAAGATAAGTTATTTATAATTGTACCCAAAATATTTGTTAAAAAACGACATAAACTAGTTCTAACACGATTAAATCATTCCATTTGTAAAACTGGCGTACCAGGTTAAACCGGGTTGACAATCATGCATGGTTGTCGTGCTGTCCGGTTGAACCGGTTTCGATTATGAAACCTGCATTCAACCAGTTCCGGTTATGAAACCTGCATAAACACCTCTGGTATGACCGATATGATCGATTAACAAACTCTCTAAGTAAAATGACATCGTTTTAGTAAATTTGATTGATAAAAAATAAATTTATTATATGTTTTATGAATATGAAAGTTCAAAATTGATGTAATTTGCTGGATTCAGGTATAAAGCTTTAAATATTAAAGTTAAATGTCGTGTTCAAATAGGAGTATTTGTTATTTTATTTAAAATGTTGTATATTATTAAGTCATATATTATTAAACCGGTATGAACCAACACAAACTAATTGTACCACTAATAGCACCATTCAACTTGTAGGTATAAACCGGGTTGACAACCTTACAAGTTACAATCATTATGGGTGTTCAAACGGTGTGGTTACCGTGATAACCGTTTTAACCGATAGTATTTGACTAATATGGTTTGGTTAATTTGGATAATTGGTTTGGTTTGGTTAAAAAACGTAGTTTGTTTGGTTTAAGAGGTTTAGTTTGGTTTCAGACGTTCCTAACCAATCAAACTAAATTAACCAGTTAATTAATTATCCATATACCTAATATATATTATATACACATACTTAATACTTGGCATAACCACTCAAGAGCCAAACATTCCTTCCTTTTAGGCTCATCGACAATAAAGCTCAATATTGTTCCTATACTCTGTATATTCGTATTTGTAGAGTGTAGACCATGATATTTGAAAGCCCAATTTAGATAAAACTCCTACAACATATTAGATGAAAACTTGAAAGGAAGGTCTTTTCAACCTATGATAATTGCTACCAAATGAATCGAGAATTCATTTCATTGTAAAATGAATTACTGAGTAGAATTCATTGTCAAATGAAATTTTGTGTTTGATATGTCATATTCAAATCTTTAGAAATAACATGAATTGTCATGTAGAATTCATTGTCAAATGAATTCCTGTGTTTGGTATGTCATATATATAATTAATGTAGTTAATAAAGATGATAATTATGTCATTCTATTATAATTAGTAAATACTTGTGGAATTCATTTGAAAATTCCATCTCAATTTCGTGGAATTGCTATAACTAGTTCCAATTCCATAGAATTCAAAATTTAGAATTGAAAATGAATTCTTTTAAATACCAAACACAAAAATGTTTCATTTCAAAATGAATTCTTCAAAACTTATTGAATTCATTTATACCAAACAGTATGTAAGGGACTAATTCAATTCACTAGAAAAAAGACTAAGAAATAAAACACTCAGCCGAGAGCTTCTAGCTCTGCGTGAACTAGTCTCCTTGTGAAGAACACGAGACGAGCTCCCCACAGTCGGCAAAGACTACTGTTTTGGTACCATTCTTTCTTCCAAACTCAGCGACCCTGATGCATGAATAGGAAACAAACCACACCCAATCGGCGACTACTCCTCATCGCCAGGGAGATGTCTAGCGTCCAATGGTCTCAGTTTTGTTTCGATTTTGGGTCTGTTTTTCTTGGTTTTACGGTTTTGGATGCAAGACATGCAAATTGTTCTCCATTCCAGCTTCTATTTCTCCTGGGGATTCTGCGGTGAAGTTCACAACGCCAGCGGCGGCGAGACTATGTTAAAAAACCCGTACTTGAACACCACTTAGTTGCCATCGCCAGTGTCTAGATTCTATGTCTGCAGCACCACTTCTCTTCACACGTGCCTGTCCGGAGTGCCAGCATTTGTCTCGGTGGTGATCATTCCGATCTATTCTTTCCAATCCTAGTTCCATTGGTCGCGCTGTTTGGATTTGCGTGGGCCTCTCTGGTCATTCTCCATCCTCCATCGGTAGAAATTCAGGTATTTTTTCCGGCCACGTTTCCGGATTGCGAGCCTGATTTTCAGCTTTTGTCAATACTGACTTGAAGTTTTTACCCGGTTAGTCCAACCGTTTAATTTTTAATTTGGTCTTAATGGGTATTAATTATGGATTGAAGATGGTAATTTACCCCAGCTTCCTGTAATTTTGCTGTCTACCATTACAATTCAATATTAAAGAATAACAGCGGCAGGAGAGAAATGATCGTCTTGCAATCAAGGAGGCCAAATGTGGAAACCAAATTGCAGATCTCGTCGGTTCCAAAATCTTCACCATCATCTCCTTCTTCTTCATTGGCACAAACTAGTGTTCTATATGGGTGGAAGCCTATCAAGCTAACGACGGCTCTTAGCCACCATTGAACAACCTGGATTTGGCTGAAAACGACACTATTGCCGGAAACCTCCCCCGAGTGGGAGAGTAAGACTCGTATAATTCTTTTGATTAACATAAGCGGCCCTCCTCTGAAATCCCACCATGGCCGGAAACAGTCTACGGTGTGGTACCACAAACGGCGAACTCGCCGGAAAACCTCCACCGTCGAAGAGTATTGGCAATTAATTGCCGGAACAGTTACAAGCCGTTGGCGAGTAATTTGCGAATTTTCAGTCCTAAATTTATTTTGCTTTAATTTTTTTCTATATGTGTAGGTAACGATTAATTGGCATATTTATTGTTTAGTCTCATTTTTATTGCCAAGAATTCATGTCATTAACGGTATTAATCACATGTTCTACAATTTCAAACAATGAAGTCTTCCTTAGTGCATCAACTATGGTTTCTTATTTCTTTAGAAATAGTCAAATAGGGCTATCACCTGGCTCATGAATCAGCTTTGGCCTCAAATCGAAAACGAATAGTCGAGAAAACATTGAACATTTATTCTTCAGATGCCCCCTAGCCACTAGATTGTAGACTTTAGTGGAATTGAGCAACTTTATTGAGACCGCCCTGACTATTAACTTTAGTCTATGGTGGCGACTTGTCATGGTCTATGAGACCTCCCCATTCCACATTCTCCAATGCGTCTGCTTACTTTGGAGAATCTGGAAGTCTAGAAATAAAGTGATTTTTGAATTCTACCAACCTCATGTCCGTTCCCAACCCCACATCTCTCTTCTTCCAAACCATCCAACCACCACTTGGGTCCCGCCGCCAGACGATTACTTGAAGATCAATTTCGACGCTACTGTTTGTGCCACCGGGTGTTCGTCTGTGCTTGTTGTCCTTGGGTCAGACGGACATGTGGTGTTGGCATCGGGTTACAGCATCAAGTAATAGTCAACCCTTCCCTGACAGAGCTCCTAGACATTAGAGATTCTATTTCCATCATCACCTGAAGATCTTTGACTCACGTGATAGTCGAAGGTGATTCTGAAGTGGTCGTCAAGCAGATCCGGCAAGGCATCATAGAAGACTCGATTGGTGGTCCGCTGTTGCGAGAGTGTCGTCAGATCCTTAGCTCTTTGTCCATTTGTATAGATTTTAGGGTGGTTCCTAGAATTGCCAACAGTGCTGCCCATAGAGTGGCGCGTAAAACACGGCTTTTGTCTCGTCTAGAGCTAGAATCTTTCGATTTTTTGGGGTGGCTTCATTAGATTATATTGTAAGGGTCCTGGGTAGATTTGTATGAATAACTCTTGTCTTCTGTTGATATCACTAAAAAAAAAAGACTAATTAAATTCACACAATCACAACAACTAATTACCCATACTATTGGCATATATTTTTGTTAGGTGAATACTTCTATTGACTGTAAAATAATTGTATTAATTGCATGTATATTTGTATGTGTTCAATGTAATGTTTTATTCATCATAAAAATTATGAATTGATGCATTAATCAGAAAAAAAAAATCACTCAATGATAATGTGATGTTATATTGGTTAATTTGGTTAATCAATTAATCAAACCAGTTAAACTTTAGTTTGGTTAATTTGGTTATTGTATTAATATTGACGGATTAGTTATGATATTATATTCCATAATGAATAAAATTTTGGCTTGCTTAGTTTGGTAATTACGATAAGGTAACCATTTTAACACCCCCTATCTAATAGCAATCATGCCTCCACTTCCAGCTAGCAGTAAGTACTCGCTATTCAGTGTACTCACTGTTCCAAAGAACTCGACAGCGGAAACGAAGACGGAGAGAAAGAGGGAATCTTATTCTATCAATCTAAAGCCCTCTCTTTGAACTGTTCTTGTTTCTTGTTACTCTTCATCGAGCAATCAGTCGCTAGGCTAACACCAAAGCATCTTCCCCTATCCACCTTCAATCTTAACGACCCCAGTTCAGCAATACCATTACTCTACTCGTTATTTCCGCCATTTCCTTCGATTTTGATCCACAATCCATCAAAAACCCTACCCGGTTTCGCTTCCCCACCACACATTTGCTTGAGATTTTGTTCTTACCTCCCGTTTCTCTTCTGGGTTTCAAGTGCATGGCTCTGCTTCAGTCCCCTTCTCTTTGCTTTGGCGGCGCGGCTCTCAATTCCCGCCATAGTTCGGCCAGTTTCAGACCTGGAAATCTTAAACCTTCGCCCTTATCTTCCCCTCCTCGAGCCTCCTCTCCTCGCTTGAGTTCCCGATGTAATACGGTCCTCTGATCTGCGCCGTTCCTTTTTCTGTTTCTTGGCATTTGATCGTCTTGGCGATTTCAATAGATCACTAGTTCCGCCACTGTAGTTCGCTCGATTAAAGAATGTTGCTTTACTTTCTGGGTATCTTGAACTTTTCAATTTTCTCTTTAGGTAAAGCGGCTCCCGCAGTTGGTGGCGGGTCGTCTGAGGCAGATGGCTCCTCCCTTGTGGTTTGCTTTGGGGAAATGCTAATAGATTTTGTACCCACAATCAATGGCCTTTCGCTGGCCGACGCACCAGCCTTCAAGAAGGCCCCAGGCGGTGCTCCTGCTAACGTTGCTGTCGGAATTGCACGTCTTGGTGGCACATCAGCGTTTGTTGGGAAGGTAACTTTCTGGTTCTGTTATTTTCTCATGTTAGGATTTAAAATGAAAGAAGTGGCTTTCTGCTGTCAGCTAGCTGATGGTGGTCTCTTGAAAACGAGTTAGGCTTTTCCTATTTGTTTTTCTTCGAGAGAGGCTTTTGATTTCTTGAAATATATGTTCTTTGAAGTAATTAGTTCTATGATACTTCGTATGAGAAGTGATTTGCATACCATTGCACAAATTCCACTTGCTTTGTGTGTTCTCTGCCAAATTGCTTAATGGCCCTGCCCATGTTTGTTTGTGTTGGATATAAGGCTTCTTATGGTTATTGGGAAGTAAATTTCGGTATGAACTGTTTCAGCTGACAAAAAAGGCCAACTTCTGTGTGCTTTTTGGAAAACGGATAACGATGACTTGCTTCTACTTTGAGTATGCGTGATCTTCTCTGTTGACCAGCTTACCATCATCCTTTTCGTTCTACAATTTACTGTTTTCAGAAAGCAGATGACCACGGCATAATCCTTCTTCAGTTTTCAATATGATTTCCTGTTCTATGAAATGTACAGGTCGGGGAAGATGAATTTGGATATATGCTTGCTGAGATATTGAAGGAGAATAATGTCAACAATCAAGGGTTGCGCTTTGATCCTGGTGCAAGAACTGCTCTGGCGTTTGTTACATTAAGGAGTGATGGAGAACGTGAATTCATGTTTTACCGAAATCCTAGTGCCGATATGTTGCTTCAAGAAGATGAACTTGATCTTGAATTGATTAAGAAGGTATATTTATGAATTAGTATTGTGCTAAATGCCTGTAAATGTCTGCATCAAGAACTGTTCATCTAGGATGAAGATACTCAGAACCTGACCATGTGCCTATGACTATTGAAACTGCACATGAGTTGATAAGTGAAAATCTCTGAAAAAAATCAGAAATGGTAGAAAGTATCCTATTGACAAACACCTCCCTGGTCATATTTGCTTCACTTGGAGTTGGAGGTGATCATTGTCAGTTGTAAATGAGAAATGATTAGCAAAACTAATAGTGTAGAGTGTTTGGTCAACTTGGATCTCATTCTCAGTTTAGCTTTGTATTGTACTTAATGCATCTAGTTCAATGCAGCTCAATTCCATGCTCCAAGGATATTAACTCAGCAATTTGTTCTTGTAGATGATTGAAAAAGCTCTTTGTATAGACAGGTATCTTTGGGTTAATCATACCAGTAAGAGAGGAAGTATTGAATTCGTGTTCATATATGTCACTTTATGGATTTAGGAGCAATCTTGTAGAAGCCTGTACTTGGATTTATGAGGCGGCACTTTCAGTTTTTGTTTTCCCCTTTTTGGTTTGAAAATTTGGGCTGCTCATGGTGAATTTAGGTTATGAGTCCTATTAATGCTTGTGTATTTGGTTCTTATGACTGATTGCTACAGGCAAAGATCTTTCACTATGGCTCCATAAGTCTTATAACAGAGCCATGCAAATCAGCTCATATTGCAGCAGCAAAGGCCGCAAAGGAAGCTGGTGTTGTTCTTTCATATGATCCCAATCTGCGGCTTCCTCTGTGGTCTTCTGCAGAGAGTGCTAGAGAAGGCATCCTTAGCATTTGGAATTTGGCCGACATCATCAAGGTAGCGCTGATGCATATTGCAACATGAATTCAATGTCTATACATGCTCCAGTACCTTTCCCTAGTCGAATCGTTCTCCTTTCCGATTTTGTTTTTGCTGATCTTGAAATGCGAGGGTATCCTGTTGTGAACCGCTTAATTTTTCATGTCTTCTTGATCATTCTCAGATAAGCGAAGAAGAGATATCCTTCTTAACGCAAGGAGAAGATCCATATGATGATGCTGTTGTCCGCAAGTTATACCATCCGAATCTCAAGTTGCTACTTGTGACTGAGGGCCCAGATGGTTGCAGGTATTACACCAAGGTATGTCACAACATCAAAATTCACCAACTTAGAAGCCAAAATTTGCAGCCTTTGACAAGTTCTATGGCATTTTTTCATGACTTAAGCAGTATGAGCACTGTATGTTGAAATTGCAACTCTATAATTTCTCTCTGCAGGAATTCAGCGGCAGAGTGAAGGGCTTAAAGGTGGATGCTATTGACACAACCGGTGCCGGAGATGCTTTTGTGGCTGGAGTACTGTCTCAACTAGCACGGGATTTATCTTTGCTTCAGGTATCAACACTCAACACGAGTTAACAGGCAGAAGAGTGGTAGTCTTTGTCTTCTGCAGCTTTTTTTGTGGAAGTACTTACCAATAACCCATCTTCTCTGCTGACTGGTTTTGCTAATAAAATCATTGTAGAACGAAGAGAAGTTGCGAGACGCTCTCAAGTTTGCCAATGCCTGTGGTGCATTGACTGTGATGGAAAGAGGTGCAATCCCTGCATTGCCAACCAGCGAAGCTGTAGCGAATGCAGTCCTTAAGATCGTGGCATGAAAGGTTTGTTGTTTACTAGTAGTAACTTTAGAGCGAAATCCATATTTTTTTTCCGGCAAATGTTTGATAATCCGATCCATGTAGCTAGTTCAGTTCATGCCCTGATGAATGTCGTGTTAACGACAATAACCCTGCTCACTCTGGTACTGTAGTCTGTATCCGACGGAGCAGTCACACTGTAAGCAGTTTTTGATGTATTGTGTGTTATAAATGTATTCATGTCCTGTATGTAGCATCATGGGAACATTTTGGTTATGCGTTGCTGTCATAAATGTAAAAGTTTGAAAGTGATGCTCTTGGAGGGCCTACCAGCCGTGTTATGCCAATTGGTTAGGTAATGATCCCATTCAGAATTAGTTCATCTGATCTGATTGAAATGAGTCGCTAACCTAAAAGAATGCCAACCTTGAATTTGACTGACATCTGTCTCTTTATTAATTGCTGCTGCTGTTCAACCTCCCCTCTCCCTAACTTGCTTTGATGGGACCAGAATGAATGAAGCTCTAACTCGATTGTTTGGTATTTGGTTAATGGAATGTCTATGTCTATTTTCAGCATAGCATTTAATAAGGGTTATGCTATGCCTCAATCGCTAGCAAGGAGCTATTAATACATGTGTTGATGTTGTTGGATCGATCTTCTTGGCGTTGTATATACTTGTGGGATAGTTATGTGAATTCTTCGTTCTATCTTTTGCATTTACGAAAAAGTAGGAGTCTAATGGAAGGATTGAAGGTTGTCAAACAAGTTTAAACCATTACGGATAAGCAAGTGGTACAGTCCAATAAGGGGTTTACTATGTCAGTTCTAATAGAATTGGCGGGAAAAATGAGTAGCCATCAACACCAAATAAATTATGCATATATAGTCTATCTCAAAACGTTGAATTAAATTTCTCGCATTACTCATATGCCAAATGATACAACGAGCTACACTCTAATGGCTCTAGTAAGGAGTAGCTCACAGCTGCACAAACTACTCATTTTTATCTCTTTATATCTATACTATTGCTCAATACAATGTTGCCAAAATTAACAAATCCTTCATAAGTAAACCAACCAAGACTTTTACGTCACGTCTTGCTTCACCATGAGTACATCGACATCGCTCTCTTAGCCGAGTATTGCTCCAGTGGTTCAGAGTCCCACATAACCACCGAACCACATCATTTTGCTTTACCCAGCCCGCACCAAGCGCAGGTTCATTTTTAACCTTCAAAAGTGTGTTTTAACTTTCATTACATGAAATTTTGTGTTTTCTAACTACACTTTTAAATTGGATTAACAATTGTATTTTGGTGCTTAAAGTTCACATGATTTAAGTGACCTCTATAACACATAAATTTAAGTTTCATAATATAATTTCGAACTTGGATAGTTTTAAAAGATTTATGCACGTGAAATTATGCACGCGACAAAGTACGTGAATGTGTCGTTCCTCCGCGAACAAAGGTTTTTGAGAGTGCTTTCAGCCACTAGTTTCTCATCTCAACCAACATCATTGGCATGCCTGAAATCCCGCCATTCTTCCTCCATTTTCCCCTCATCAATTCCTCAAAACTCATCCTCCTTAAATCCCCAACACAAACAATCGATCAATCAGATTTGAAAGCCAAAGGGAAGACACAAAGAAAAGAAAAAAAAGTTTCTTTTTTCCTCTAGTTTTGAACAAGAAGAATTAAAAATCAAAAGAAGAGGGAATAAAATTTAATTACTCTTAACAACAATCTAATCCAGAGTAATAAGAAATGGCTGACGACGAAGCACAGGAGCAGGCGGACAGGGAGCGCATCTTCAAGCGCTTCGACCTGAACGGCGACGGGAAGATATCGGCGACGGAGCTTGGGGACTGCCTGAAGACGCTGGGGTCCGTGACGCCCGACGAGGTGAAGCGGATGATGGACGAGATCGACACCGACGGCGACGGCTACATTTCGTACCAGGAGTTCACCGATTTCGCCTTGGCCAATCGCGGCCTAATCAAAGACGTCGCCAAGATCTTCTAAAAGAAATTTCATTTTCGTTTCGTTTTTTTTCAAACCCTAAATTTTTTGGATTACTTTTCCGTCCCACATTTCTTTCATTTTTGTCTTCTCGTGTTTGAATGTTGACCCTAGTAGTAAATTTCTGCAACTCCATTTTTCGATTAAGGATTTGAGGCTGCTGGGTGCAGATTCTTGATTGTGACAGTAAGCTGTATTTTTTTTCTTCCTGAATGGTTGCTTTGGTGGTTTAAACTGCCTCTTCAATTGGTTAGAGGAAATGTTTGTTTGGTTTGTCCGAGCCGCCGCTTAATTCAGCCACAGCCCAATGAGGACACGAAGAAGGCAAATCCAAACGTCACAAATAGATTAAAAAAAACCACTTAATAAATTTTTACTTTTAGTCCAAATTGACGGTCAAAACTATGTGTCGGGCTAATTGAGTCTATATGTTGCATAGTTGAGGTCAGGATGTTAATTTCTGAAACCAATGACAAAAGTTGATTATATGATCATAGTTGAGGTCAGAATAAGGTATTAACCCCATTTTTAAATTATTTTTTTTTTGGTAGAAACATTTTTAAATTATTAAGACAAATATGGCCCGACTGTAGGGGCGATCGTTACCCGTGTCAACAATTAGTGACGCGAGAGAGGTTGGTTACGACGTAAATATTTGAAAGTCCGTATAGATTGTTTTTAATTTACAAAAAAATTGTTTGGCTTTATAAACTATCTCCTTAAATTACAAAACACATTGCGAAAAAAATTGATATATAAAAGTTTTGGTCGTTGGATTACTACTTCTATTAATAGGGGTGTTCAAATGGTTATCATGGTAATAACCAAACCAAATAAGCCTAAATTCTATTAACCATGGAATACAATATCATAACCAAACCATCCAAACTAATACAACAACCAAATTAACCAAACTAAAGTTTATTCGGTTTGGTTAACTGGTTAACCAAAATAACCAATATAACACCACATTATCATTAAGTGAGAAAAAATTTCAGTTAGTGCATCAATTCACAATTTATATAATGAACAACACATAACAATCCACATAATTGTAGTTAACCCTTGACGTAAATACATGTTACAAATACAATTATCTTACATTTGACTCTTGAGTGGTTATGCAAAGTATTAAGTATGTGTATATAATATATATTAGATATATGGCTAATTACTTAACTGGTTAATTTGGTTTGATTGGTTAGAAGTGTCTGAAACCAAACCAAACCACCTGAACCAAACAAACTAAATATTTTAACCAAACCAAACCAAATTAGCCAAATACCACTGGTTAAAATGATTACCACGATAACCACACCGTTTCAACACCCAGTTCTAGAAATAATTCGAACTTTAGGGGCATTCATACGGGACCTTGGTTATGAGCTTACTATTCATTAAGCAATATTTCGCAAAATTGTTGGGCAACTCTCCCAAACATTTTTGTGAATTTTATTTTTACTTTTGCAATAATGTCTTATAAATTATATTTTTTGTACTAATTTTTTCATACAACACATTTACAGTGCCATTTTGCACTCACTCACACTATATCCAGTTTTTATGATAAATAAGTGTGTTATTTACTCTATTTTTCTTTTCCCAAGTGGTATAGGGTGTCCTTTCATTTGGTCACATATTGGAGCAACATTCATGGCTGTCATGGCGATTGTGCTGTTCTGCTACAATTATTGGCCTTGTAGTATTCATTCAGAAAGCATAAAGTAATCGATTTGTTGGCCTGTGAATGAATTATGAAGGGCTGTAGTACATACATGAATCCTTTTTCTTTTTTCAAGTAAGTAGCGATGGGGGAAACAACCGGACAGAACAGAAGCAGTGAAATATGTTTGGTCAGTTCAGTTCAGTTCAGGTCCGTGAATGATAGCAGAGGAGCATCTTCTTCAATGGTCATCCATGAAATAAACTTTCACGAGTTCTTCTACTGTACCGATACTAGCACCGGGTCCGGCCCGTTGGCCGGATGTGTGATTATTATGTATTTTGGTATGTGTTGCTATCGCTTATAATGTGTGTAGATAGCAAAGGTAGGTAACTAATACGATATATATATGTTTACAAAGAAAGAGTTTATGATTGATCTTTGATATAGTCCCATATTTTCATGATTGATCTTTGTTATTTTTGTTGATCCTGACACATGTTATAAATATGAAATTGTTTCATTTGAATAGACACGTTGCGGATTGATAGTCACAATCGAATGAGCTAAAGTTTGATATTCTGCCTCCCAAGTTTCAAATTCACCTAATAAACTCAAAAGAAATTTCGGGCATAAATCCAAGTACTATAATAAATTGAAAGCTAAATATCATCAATATCTTATTATTCCACCACCACCGAAAGAGGCAAATATTTTAAATCTCACATAAGGAGAAAAGTTTGATAACATATCCAACAAAATTGATACAATCGTTACCACAACAGGTCAATGAGTCAGACTCCTCCTACTACCAAAGTTTTATCTCCAAGTTGTTACCTGGCTAATTGCCATATTTAATTGTTACATAAATTAAAATAATTAATTATAATCATCTAACGATCTGCCTCATCTCTCCGTAATCTTTTTGTTGAGTATATAATAAAAAGTAATTTAATACTCTATTTATCGACTCTCCATTGAAATCTTCGGTATCTTCAAAATATAGTGAAGTCGTGATTTGGCGTAAAAATATCCACAACTGTGGATACCTCGTTCAAATCCGACCTAATTGAGTAGGGTAAAACTTGAACAAAAGGATTTTTAGTGAGTACGGATAAAACGTGAATCTGAATATTGCGAGTAATTGGTAGGCATAGTTTTATCACTACCCAAGCTCATTCAATTACATACATGCATATGTATTTTATCTAAGAAAATTATTATTATTATTCTTAACATATTATGTTTATTATATATATATAATTATTTTTAACTAATTTTCTTATTTCTAGTGATTCATGGTCATATTTTCCACTTATGTAATGTTATTCTACGTGTAATGTTACCCAACATATGGATATGCTAAATTCGATAGGATATGGACATTATTTTGATTGTCTACCCAATTATTTTTGTCTGTATGAGTTTCAAACTATTTTAGGTAGGATAATGAATATTGTCATTGGAATCGGAGTTGCTCACGTTCTTTTTCGGAGATGTCATCAAACTTAACTTGGAATAGATCGAACACTATTTTGGTCATGTCTTAACCTTAGGGTTAAAATCAGAACCTGGTATGAGAATTCAAGTTATAGGTTCGAGAGTACGGTTATGTGAGAAAGAGAGCCCTACAACCTTCAACACTCTAAATTGGTACTACTTGCTCACGTTCATTTCCAGAGTTGTCATCAAACTTAACTTGGAATAGATCGAACACTATTTTGGTTTGGTCTTAACCTTAGGGTTAAAATTGGAACCTCGTATGCGAATTCAAGTTATATGTTTTAGAATACGGTTATGTGAGAAGGAGTGCCCTACACCCTGCAACGCTCTAAATTGATACTACCTATTTCTGCAACACTCTAAATTGGTACTACTTAATCTATATAATAGGGTAAGTGTATTATTACTTGTCACTTATTTAATCATTTAATTAGATTAATTTAGGATTAGATACGCTTAATATGAAAGATTTTTTCGGTGATGTAAAAGGAAAGAGATTATGAGTTTTATTATTAAAAAAAAAGAGATTTTGAGAATTTGGTAATTTACAAAGGGTAAAGGTAAACACGCTGGGGAGGGGAGGGGTATAAAAATTTCTCTTAAAGTTAAACCCTAATTCACTGCCGCCCAACCCTCTCTTGAACAGTCTTCTTCTTCCCTTCCGATCTCTCGCCCACCCTCTGATCTGATGGTGAAGCCGCCAGCTTAACACATTTCCTCTCATCCCTCATTACCTCGGTCGGAGCTTCAAAGGCCGTAGTCATAATGACGTTATGGCTTCTCGTTGTAGTTAGAACTGACGGCGGTGGATGCCGGCACGATGACAGCGGCGACGAAGGTAAGAAGTGCTTTGTTGGTTTGCATGTCGAATTTAAGGACTTTTTTTATGATTTAGGGATCCGACCTTTAATTTTTGTGGTTTTGCTTATCGTGAGGGGAAGAGGAAAGGGCCGCCGACTTGGATCTCTCGGCCGGATGCTCTGAAGGTGAAGCCGACAGCTTCTCTCATCTCCTCCGCCGGAGCTTCAAAGTCGCGATGGGATGATGGCTTCTTGCGGTGCTGAGAACTGACGGCGATGTACGCCGGCGATGATGATGACAGCGGCGGCGAAATTAAGATATGTTTTTGTTTGTTTGCATGTCGATTTTTAGGTTTTTGTTTGTGATCTAGGGTTATGACATTTCATTTTTTTCGTTTTGATTATCGAGAGTGGAAGATGAAAAGGTCGCCGACTTGTATGTCGACGGTGACTGGATTACTGGTCGGATTTTTTGTCGGTTTGTTTTTTGACCCATTTGTGGAGGAATGGGCCTTTGAAAACTAAAATGCACAGCCCACTGCCACAGTCAGGCCCTTATCCATCTGTGGAGCTCGGTATTGGCCTTTGAAAAGCAAAACGCACAACATCATTTATTATGTTGCAAAATGACATATAAACCCTTCCGTGAATCACTCCCGAGGCTGCAAATTCAAAATGGTGAAATTGGACTGCAATAGCCCAATATCAAGCCCTATTTTCTAACAGAAGAGAGGCCTGGCCCAGATGTTGGGTTGTCAAGTTGATGGGCAGAGGAAGGTGCAAAACGCACAGCCTCATTTAAGTCCAAGGCAATTACAAAAATGCCCCTCCGTGAAGTGCTCTAAGGGCTGGAAATTCAAAATGCTGCAATCCCAACCCATGAATCTCCTTTATATCTTTTGTAGATTGCCCTCAGTGTTCATTTACTGTTTGTATGTTCCACCACCATATTACCACTATGTAAGAGTACATCACATGATTATAGTACACTAGTTATATTTATTATATTAATATTATGATAATTTCGTGATATGACATTAACTATGATAAGAGGGCGCGTGAATGTTTTTTCCCCTCCTTAACAAGTACCGAAATGAATGTCGTTTTGTAGTTTTACACTATGATAAAACTTTATTATCATGCACACATAATAGTAATACATACCACTATGGTAAGACTCCATAATATCATCTCACGACTGTCATTCTTGATTTTACCATTATGGTAAGACAACATTATAATACCACTGTCATATCGTGATATTGTCATTGTGGTAATATCATGATATAACAATAGTAAGATGGTGTAACAAAATTTTGCTTAAAAAAATATCAAAATGGATGTCATCTTGTAGAACATAATAACTATAATTTTTTTTTAATTCAAGTTAAAAATAAATGAAATATTGTCCTTTGAAAATCTGGGAGAAATTGAAAAAGTCTTTTTAACTATCCTTTCGAAAATCCTTGCCTGCTCTGATAAATGAGATTTTGCAGCTCTACAAATAGGTGGATTTCGTACCCGAACCTCTTAAGATGGCCCGACAATATGATTCCTAGTGTGTTGTGGAATAAGATAGTCACGTTCTCATTCGATCAATCAATTATATCTTAACTATGTGGCCCTGCTGATATGTGACATGTATTGGTTTGATATTGTCCATCCTCCGAATGAACCCTAAAACCAACCATAAAATTCATAATCAAAGAGATGTTGCGAAGACTCCATATTAGGCGAATTCGATTGCTCGTTCATTAGCCATATCCACTCTCCCAAACAATTGAATCAGTATTCTAGATCTTATTTATCATGGTGAACGTTTCTCTTTTTAAGTAAAATATCCCTTGACAAAAAGGCCAAATCAAAGGTGTCTAAGCCAAACTTGCTCAACAAAGTGAGAACATAATGCACTTTTTCCCAAATCCCAAGCAATGAGAAAGGGGGAAAGGCAAGAATAGAAGAATAGTATATTTACACACACACTTGCCTATTATCCATCCTATTTACACTTTTGCTTTGAAATCTCTTTCTTCTCAACTCTTTACCTTCCCTCCTCAAAGCAACCAACCAAAAAGAATCACAGTCCCCACAACTGGACAACAAGGCCAGGAACCCTCAAAACTATTATTCGAAACAAACAAAAACGAAGAGGGAATAACAACAAAAGAGTCAGTAGTAAGTCTTGCACGCTTTCTTGTTGGATTATACCTCACCGACGGTAGAGGTGGTCGTCTTCTTCAAGCTCCGAAACTCCAAGCATTGCCAATGCCAAATGACTCTTCATCTCACTGTTGTTGTCGTTAGTCTGCTGGAGTTGTGGGTAGCAATCTACAATCCCTCCTGCCAAGTTGAACTTCTTCCTGCTGCTGCTAGACAACAGTGGAACCACTGCTGCTGATGCTGCAAGCTCTTCATCTCCTCTCAGAATGGCTAAGATCCCGTCTATCTGGGGCCTGCGAGATTCCTCGCTGCTCACACAGGCGGCAGCTGCATGGATCATCTGGGTTATTTGCGATCTGTTCCTTAAGGTGCAAGTAATTCGTGGGTCGAGCAACTCTTCGATTGCTCCTTTCCCTTTGTCCAGCAAGGGTTTGGCCTGTAAATGATATACATGTATGTGAAGGGAGAGTTCCATCAACTCTATGCTATACAAGTAAAGGAACAAAAGATACTTCAGTCTTCGAGGTATCGAGGACCGTATAACAAAAACAAAACCCCGAGGTGTTGGGAGATGTCCAAATTTTATATCATTCCTTACGAACTGCACCACTAACTACAAGCAAGTACAGGGCTTATAGAAGGCATTTCTTCATTCTTGAAGAGAAGAGTCTGGTTACCCATGTCAAGAAGTTTTCCTAATCAAATTTCCCACCAGAAGGCAGATCATCCAGAAAAAGGTTATCTTCACACCAAGCAACAGCTTAATTCTAACAAGCAAGTATCATGCTTTCTCTACTAACAGTTTCATAAGTAGTTCCCCAAGGTAAACTGTTGAAGCTCCATTCAGGATCAACTTGGATTGTACAAAGAGGGAAGCCAAAAAAAACTAATTAAGAACTCAACTCAGCTTGTTTAATCCTATCACCGCCATTCACTAGACCATAATCATATTAGTCAATTTCTTTTCTTTTCTCAAAGTCCTCATTTGTATGGAAAGTCAGAGATGTGGGTCTAAGAAACGAGATGAGGGACCGTTCAACAGAAACGAAGGGGACCTGCAATAAATAATTTAGGGGAGAGTTAGGAAGAATAACCTACCCATAAGACCAAATTCTCTTCCCCTGGAGGGCGTCTAGCTTCAATGGGTTTCCTTCCTGTAATTAGCTCCAGGAGGACCACCCCAAAAGCATATACATCAGTCTTATCTGATACCTTGCCATGCTGGAAATACTCTGGAGCCAAGTAACTGCACATTTTGCACCCAGTTTTTTTCATTATCAGCAAATGAAGAAATCATAAACAGATCTTTCCACAGGTATCCTGTCTTTAAGTTGAGATCTCAAATCATTACCCAAATGTTCCCTTGACAGTCTTGCACAGGAAAGGGACACAAGGTGAGGAAGTCCAGGTAGCCAGTCCGAAATCACACACCTGTATATAGTGCAAGAGCAGGAACAACAACTTATCACCTTTTACTACAGCATCACTTGATCAAATCAGATGTAGAAAGCTAATATGGTCTAAAGCATGATGATTGAGAAACTAAATTAATATTCACTTTACCTTGGGGATTTTCTTGGAAGAAAGGAGTATGTTTGAAGGCTTAATATCTCTGTGCACAACACATCTCTCAGTCCCATTGTGCAAATATGCAATTGCTTCTGCAACTCCAAGGGCAACCTTGTACCTCACAGACCACGCAAGCGTTGAGTTACCATTCAGTCCTCTCTTCTTCTTGTTCTTCTTCTTCTCTGGGAGATGGTCAGGGATTAGGATAAGAAATCAAAATCATTGAAAATATCAAACCAGTTTCTCATTCTTTCAAAAGATCAACAGTGCAAGAATATGACTAACCATGCAAATGGCGATCCAAGCTGCCACTAGAAACGTACTTGTAGACCAAGAACAAGCCTTCCTGCGGATCAATACAGAAACCCACAAGAGGCACAATGTTCTGATGGTGAAGAGAGCTTGCAATCATCAGCTCTCTACAGAACGCCTTGGAAGATTCTTTGTCCTCCTTATCCAGCCTCTTAATAGCCACACAAGTCCGCATAAACCCAACTCTTCCCCTGAAGACAAAGCTCATAGCTCCCCTTCCCAAAACTTTACCTAACCCACAAGAAACCAAACCAAACAGAATCAGAACCAAAACCGGACAATTAGAAAGCCGCAAACATGCAAAATCTTCTTAAGATCTTCCATCATTCGACTCACCTTGGGAGAAATTGCTGGTGGCGGCGAGAATATCACTGTAGTGAAACCGAATCAAGGAATTCGCCACAGGGGAAATACTCCTCTCCAGCGACTGAATTCGCCTCCATCCCAACTCCTTACCCCGAGAATCGCTCAACCCATTTTCCAGATTCACCATCAGAACCGTCGCCGATGAAGTCGCGGAGGAGTTGATGTTCATCGATTCCAGCTCGACCTGAGAGCAGAAGCTGAACCTGAAGGAAGAGTGAACCGACTGGGGTTCAGCATTCGCCAATTCGCCGCCGCCGCCGCCTGATTCGGCGAGAAGCCAAGCCTTGTTGTTTTCCAAATTCACCTTACTCTTCTCTCCTCCTCCTCCTCCGCCATTCTTCTTCTCGAGCTCGCTGCAGGGGAGGAAACAGGACAACCCGAAGTGCCACACCATCTTAGTCAAAAGGGTCTTCGAGGTGTCGATCTCATTGACACTACTGTTGCAGTTGCAGCAATGATCCGCGGGCATGGAGGGTGAAGAAAACGACAAAGAAGAAGTGGTAGTAGAAGCAGAAGAGAAGGAATTGCTAGTAGAGCAGAATAAGCAAGCGCTACTGTGGGGACTCAGCTTTTGGGTCGAGCTTGTAGTACAATTTCGCTGAAAGATTCCCATTTTTTCCTTTTCCCCCCTTTCTGTTCAGAGAAAGCAGATCTCAATGAGAGCTATAAAAAAAACACAGAAACCCAGAAGCTGAAAACGGGTAGAAGGGGAGGTGGGAAAGTTAAAAAAGAAGGGTGGGAATATCTTAAAAAGGTAAAAAGCTTAATGCTTTGCTTCAATGGTGGGAAGAGAATTTTATTTCCCCCTGTTGTTATCTGTTTTTTGGGCTCTCAGCTGCAGCAAAGGGACAGAGTAATGGAAGGTGGGCAATGTGGCAAATATAAAAGGAAGGAAGGATGGAATGGATGGATGGAGGAACAAGACCATTATTATTAGTATTTGTGTGAAGGTGATGAATGATCGCAGCTTTTCGATTTGTTTAATAAATAGTGTGTGTTATGTGAGAGCGGGAAGAAGGAAGAAGAAGGTAGGGAGAAAGAAAGAAAGATGGCCATAGGAGAGGAGAAGGTTGGTTGCTACAGCAAAAATAGTTGTTTAGGAAATCGCCACCAAAGATGCATAAAATTTTGATAGAGGAAAGTGAGGTGAGGGTAGGTTTTAGTTGGGAGGAGGAGATTGCTTTATTTAATTGCTAATACAGAAGGAAAATTAATCATAATAATAAGAGCTTAAATAGAGAGATAGATGTTGGTGTTGTGAGTTAAGTGGACAAAATTGAACCCACAATCTGTACCATTGGTCCAATGAATTATTTTTCACTCACAATTTAAGTTTTTGAGTTAAGGGTATTACATAGATTGATTGAATTTGACCATAGTCAACAAATTGACCTATGTATTTTGATTTAGAACAAACTTGCTTTTATATATATCTGTTTAACTTTATTGTTAACTACTAGATAAGAGATTTGAACGTCTAACTTCAAAACTAGCAGTAGAACTTGTGAATATATATTTATCACTCTAAGCCCTGTTTGGATGAGTGATTCTATAATGAGGGATTTTGATGCCAAATCTCTCGGCTAAAAATCTTGGAATGTAAACCTGGTATTTATACAGAATCACTCGTTTGTTTATAGATCAAGAATTTACGCCCAAACGGGTGAATAACAATTTTGTCCAGACGTTCATCCCTTCCAGTCTTCCACCGCCCAACCCCTTCAGAGCCCTTCTGTTTGTTGTGGACGCCCTTATATTTGAGGGATTTTAAATTTTCTAATTGCAAAATCCCACATTCTTCCCAAACACACGCATGATTGTTTTAAATTCCGGCAAAATGAGAGATTATTTTAAAATCTCTCACAAATCTCTCATTACAATCCTGCATCCAAATGATCCCATAATTGGTAAATGTTTGATGACTATGGTGGTGAGGATGGTAGTTAGTAGTGATTAGTAAAAAAAAGTGTTTTATGACACAAATATATTAAAAATTGTTTATGGTCATATTAAATGCTCTGTTAGTTTAGATGTAAGTATTGGATATGCAATTCAATCTAAGAAGAAGAAGAGATTTTAAATTCCGGCAAAATGAGAGATTATTTTAAAATCTCTCACAAATCTCTCATTAGAGGCCTGCATCCAAATGATCCCATAATTGGTAAATGTTTGATGACTATGGTGGTGAGGATGGTAGTTAGTAGTGATTAGTAAAAAAAAAAGTGTTTTATGACACAAATATATTAAAAATTGTTTATGGTCGTATTAAATGCTCTGTTAGTTTAGATGTAAGTATTGGATATGCAATTCAATCTAAGAAGAAGAAGAAGAGATTTGTGGGAGTGATTGATGCTTTGAAGGAGAAATATTTGCCTGGAAAGAAGAAAATAACAAAGAAGAGGAAGAAGAAGATATCGAAGAAGATGAAAGAGACTTGGAGGATTGCATTCTTAAATTCCTATTTCAAATCTCGTATCACTTCCAAATTAGTTATTTGGCTCAAATCCTATATATAAATTCTTGACATTTTTAATAGAGATTTGACCCTAAATCTCTTCGTTATTAAATTTCGCATATAAATGATTTCATAGTTAATTTTGAACTAAGAATTTACACTACCACACTTTCTAAAATAACTTTCTAAAATAACGTTGACAATAGGGGGTCATGGGGTTCCATCTTGGACACCTATTATCAAGCATAACACCCTACCAACTTGATGTAAACAAGGCATCGAGCACGCTACATCAAGTACTACGACAGTTGGAGGAGTGACTACCGTTGAGGTTACACCTTATGGTTATAAACAAGGTTCTAAAAGGCGCTAGGCGTAAGGCAGGCGCTCGGCTCCTGACTTGCGCCTTGCCTGATTAGGCGTAGCCTAGGCGCGCCTAGGCGTTCAGAGCATAAATGGAAAAAGTTCTCAAATATTTCCTGTTTTCTGGAATAATTCATATAATCCAAGTGCATATAAAATTAGCAATGCCTAGTTCTTAACAGTAAACACTTAACATAACAAATAACAAGCAAATAGTGACCACTTTCTAGAATCACAAGTTCATAAAATGTCGAAATACTAAACAATAGTCAATAAGTTCATAGGAAAATGTTCATTCTTCATCATCGAAGTAGGTCCGTCCAGCCACCACTTCATCTTCATCATCCTCAAAAGCAATCTCCTCACCATCCTCCTCCTCCTCCTCTTCCTCCTCTTCAGACTCTAATTCTTCATCATGGAGCTCTCTCACTCGTGCACTCATGCGAAGCTCACTCTGTTCACCCGCCATTGCATCTGTAACAGTACTCGAAGGTGCACAATATGATTCTTCATCCTCATCTACGAATACATAGATAGCATGGTCATCCCTTCCCGTGTTTCTGATTTTCTAGGGCAAGCGGCAATTTTCTGATTTTCTAGGACAAAACGAAGAGTATTGGGTTTAATTGCCTAAGCTCGCCCAGACACGCCTTATCCCCACTAGGCGCAAACTAAGCGCTATTCCTACCTACTAACCGCTACCAGCGCCTTTTACAACGCCTATGGCCAAGTCAAGGCGATCCTCCACCGCCTAGCGCCTAATTGAGCCTAGGCCGCCTAGGCGCGCCTTTTTGAACCCTGGTTATAAATGTCAAGAACAAGTTGATCCCAATAACTCGAGTTGTTGGGAGAGGTTCCAATATTGGATCATATACCAATCACTAACACACCCCCTCAAACGAAAGCCAGTCAACTCATCATAAGGGCTTTCGTTTGCACATGTCCTGAACATAAGAATACATGTGCTTCACAAATGGGTCACTGGGATTCGAACACAAGACCTCCCGGCCACAACCAGGCTCTGATACCATGTCAAGAACCAGTTGATCCCAATAACTCGAGTTGTTGGGAGAGGTTCCACCGTGGATCATATACCGCTCACTAACAATAAATAGGAGAAACGGAGATGGAGCAAGATTACTAAATGCCAAACTTTTCATTTTTCCCTGCGATGTAGCCATAGTCTTAGCCTTTAGTTTGGAGTTCTCACTGAACATCTACGGGAGTAGAAGTATGTCAACCTAGCTTGTCCTAAAACTCATAAAAAACCCTCAAATACCCTCAAACTTTGTTTGTTGAATTATGCAACGTATTGTTAATCACTGTCCAAGAAAATCATTAGTACAATCCATTAATATCAACACCATTTTCCCGCCGAAATACACCACTAAACGTACAGTAAGTTAATAAATCATCTTGCACACGACAGTTCATCCAAAGAACCCAATCAAGCTACCTAAACAAATTGCCCAACTACTCAAAGTAACAGATCCAATATCTTTGTGTGTTTCCCCTTAAAGAAAGTAAGGAACATGATTAATGATATTAATAAAAGACTAGCTAGAGCTAGAGAGAGATCTAAAGTTGGAAGAAGACGAAGCTTTGGGATGACGTGCTTGGATTGAATTATGAACCCAACCGGTTAACAACATCATTAAAAGCGCGATTAGAAGGACGAAAACAAAGAGAAAGAGGTGAACCCAAAAAAGAAGAGAGGCTGGTAACCAACAAGAAATTAATTTTGTAAGTTATAATTAGCTGTGATTGTTCAAGAAATGTGGAGGGGACATTGTGAGGCCACGTGGAGACTCATGTATGGTTGTTGTTGTTGTAGATGGGAAGCTTGAAAGATAATAATAATAATAAATGTTGTTTCTGTTTCCTTGCTGAGGTTGGGCTGCAAAATGACTAATGAAGTAGTATTATATTTTCCTAAAATAATAATAATAGTGAATTGTGTAGTTTGGTGACCCTCCAATCCAACCATCTATTCTTTCTTCCCCTCCCAACTACTGTACATGGGAGCTCCATCTATTAGTAAGAAAAGAAGAAGAAAAAACCTAATCTCAATACTGTTCATGATAATCATTTGATTAGAAGATCTCCTTTGGCTAATCAATTTCTCTCGTGTTCCAAACAAAGATGCCATAAATCTTGATATTTGCTTTGGTCCTAATTGCTCGGTGAGCATTACATCAAGTCGTTAATTCATTAATTAAGGTGCTGTGAATCAAGGTTGTCAAACATATTTTATACCGACGCTCCCACCACTCCCTGAGAAGAGGATTGGGGGATGAAGGGCTTCCGCTCGCCAGCTCCAAATAATTAATGAGTGCATATATGGCATTAGCATCGACGTCGGTCTAACTAATTAAGCTAGCTAGGGCAGGGCAGCATCAAATCTTTGCGTTAGGCTGGCTGGTGCACATGAACCGGCTGCTGCAACATAATTGCGTGCATGCACCGTTGATTCTCTTCATTAATTGATTCCCCTATACCTCAAACACAAATTAAAAAGCACATTGACCCGATTGACATTTGCACATGCAACTAGGGATGTCAATCCAACCCGTAACCATGGGTACCCTACCCGACCGTAACCGGTCAACAAGGGTAATTACCCGCTTTGACGGGTTAAGGGGCGGGTACGGGTAATATCCGGTTTCAAAATAAAGGGTAGGGTACGGGTATGGTAATCGATAATACCCGCCCCGCTAACCAAATGATCAATTTCCCTTGAGAAATTTAGATTGGCTTGAGAAATTGAGTTTAGCTACCATTATTGATGATGAAGATGTAGACGATTATTATGTTTGTGTGGATTGTAGAAGCAAGAACAATTATTATGTGTTTACTATTTTTATTTGTGTGGATTGTTGAAACTCGAACAGTTACAAGTATTGAGAATTTTTTTTTATAAAGAAGTATTGAGAATTTTTAATGGACAACAGTATGTATGTGCATATATGTGTATAAGTTCATAGTTTAGGATTCGTACCCGTGGTTACCCGGTGGGTAGGGTATGGTTATATAATTTTCATACCCAGTGGTTATTTGATCGGTTATTTTAGAAAGCTCTACCCGGCGGGTTAGGAGTTGATATAGGGTAAACCCGCACCCGACCCTACCCATTGCCATCCCTACATGCAACGTTCCGTCCGATATTATTATTACCGTCTAATTTGTTAAGGCTCACCAAATAGTTGTTAAGTGAAGTTGTACGCCGGAGGGATGAAGAAGGGAAACAGGAGAGACCCCCGAATTTGGTACCAGTATAATACCAAAGGCTTTTACATTTAATTCACTTGCTATCTACGTACTATTACATTATTAAATAAATTGAAAGTTAACAAAATTGTGGACGTGCCGGAGTGGTTATCGGGCATGACTAGAAATCATGTGGGCTTTGCCCGCGCAGGTTCGAATCCTGCCGTCCACGATTTTTGTCTTTTAATTGTTTTGGACTCTCGTTGTTGTGGGCTGAGCCCAGGTCCGACCGACTTGATGGGCTTAAGATCCTATTTTATCCTTTTATATTTTTTAGGCTCTCGTTGCCATGGGCCGTGCGCAGGTCCTATAGACTGATGGGCTTAAGATCCCATCATCCCAAGCCTACCTTTGAAGATGAAAAAAATATAACAGTAAGATATCGCTAGAAGGAGGGCTCGAACCTCCGACCTTGTGGTTAACAGCCACACGCTCTAGCCAACTGAGCTATTCCAGCTTGTTGTTTATTAGGTTTGGTAGAAAATATTTTAGATTCACCAACATATTTTGTATGAAAATATACAATTGACGTGGTCTACCAACAAGCCTAATTCTACATTCTAAGCGTAATTAACGACACATTAATCACCATTAGCTCTTGAAAAACCCACGGCATTGAAATAACATACACCAGACAACAATTGATAGTGTCAGAAGTATTTGCGTATTTGGTAATTCTCAAATTGTTATTGTGATAACCAGTCATCAAGAGAGAAATCATAATGCTAACACAGCTTGTTCTATCAAAAGTTTCGAATCTATCAACAGAAAGGAAGGTGCAATTCACATACAAAGGTGCACCCCAAAAATTATAAATGAGTAGACACATCTACTGCAGTTACCAGTGATTTTCTACTATAATGTTTCAATCCTGCTTAAGGAGTTAGTCCACTAAGGCCTCGAGAGTGTTTCCAATTCCATCTCTGTGGATAGAGCTCAACAAGGAATTATTCAAAGCGACAATATCGCGGTTGCGACCATGACCTCAAAAGGCATAGCCTCCTTCACTTTACTGGCTCTCACATAATTGTTGGGATGAATAGATTTGAAAAACTACAAATGAAATTCCTAACTAATTATCTAGTATATTTCCATGTACAAAAATAAGAAGGATAATTAATAAAAGGAGTATTATGAAGATAATTAGAGTTAATTATTTTAATAGAACACATTTTAATTAAGTTAGTAATTATCTTCCTAATTAAGTGTGACTTATTCCCACGAAAGAGGGAATATTCTCGGGTTTTGCTCCTATAAATAGAGCACTCCCCAGACCCACTAAATATACAATTAGAGAGCAGAATACACGAGAGAGAGATTGTATTCAGAGAGCTCCGGTTTTCGCACAAAATCGCCGAGCAAATTAGATGAGCGGTTTTATCCTAGAGGCGACCGGTTGATAGTCTGTCGTGCACAGCGAGGGGAGTGTCGCGAACGTCTTAAAGAGAGCGACCTAGTCCGCGACTTAGCTCTAGATCGATAACCCTAATTATTTTTTTCGGTTTCTAACAATCTGCCAAAAATTGAAGCCAATGTCCACAAACTCGCGAGGCGCCATTCGAACAGCAGCAACAACGAGTGTTCTAGCAGCATCGACAAGCCCAACTTTAGTAACATTGGCGATGACGAAGGATTTAGGGTAATTAATTCCTTATTGACGAACGATGAAAGCTCCATGGATGGGAACAACCTCAAGCTTGGGGATATCGATAACCGGAGCTTCGCCTCTAGACGTGGCAATCGAATCGGATTGGGTGATTTCAGGTTGTGGCATCGGGTTACGGGTTGGGTCATGTTGGTATGACTGATCTCGGGTAAAATATTGATCCAACCCATTCGGTTTCGGGTCGGATTACAGGTCGTTTCGGGTTATGAGTGCTCTCGTAAACAATATCAAACATACTTCATATTTTTTTAAAGACCACGGATTTTCACATATACATGACAATAGTTTACCTAACACATGTCATTTAACATATTCTCAAATCCTTCCATTCTAATGAAATGAAATACAAATTGCGAAATCATCAAAAAACAATCACAAGTGTACAAGAAACACATGATGTTTGATTAATTACCTTTAAACTCCAAAAATGTCTTTCAAATACTTGTGAACTTTTTTAAACATCTCAGTAATTTATGAACGATTTTTTCATTCCGAAGTTATTTCTGATATTTGTAGGAATGATTTTTTTATTAACAGCGGTCTATGTAACGAATTCTACTTGAAGCACTTTGTATAATATTTTTTCCTCATAATTTTCTCACAATTCATTCTTAAAATCCTATCCCCAACACCTTTTTATGTATTCTCTCTCGAGTTTCTCATGATTTGTCTCATCCACTCTAATTCCTCACACTAGTTTCCATTATCGAAACTGGGTATAATTTTGATATTCTATTTAATTGTTAAATGCGTAAGGATATGAGTTAAACTGAACTATTTTGAATAAGCAAATAAATATGTACTATTCTTATTTTGAATAGGATAATGAAGATAACACAAATTTTCACTTCAAACACAAAATTCAGAACAAACTCTATTTCTATTTTGCATATTCCTGATTTCAGCCAATAATTAATCCAGATGGATAGTTAATCCCATCCATGTGCTTTCAAGGTGGGAGTGAGTGATCATCAAAAACATTAGTGGCTCTTTAATTTGCCAAATCAATACCAGTAAGTAAGTGCAATTATGGCTAAATAGGAATATAGAAATGATGAATCAACTCAATACACTAGCTAACTAGCTAGTTAAGATTGATTTTACGATTTAAATGAACATGATTAGGGAATTAATTTGAATAAACAAGTATGAAGTCAGATTGGAGGGAGGGACAACACGTGTAGTATGAAGTGTGATGATCTGTTTAATACTGTACTATGGATTTGAATTCCAATTCTTTTTTTTTTTTTAAATCAAACGACACATCTCCTTGTCTCAAGGAGAGGAGTGAATTTAAAATATATATTAGTTGATGCATTAATTCCCTCCGTCTCAGTTATTTCTTCCCTATCAAGCCATGTGGGTTGAGTGATCATCATTTCCATCCTCTGTACTTTGTGGAGCTACACTTCTTTTGATCGCTTCTTGCATTGTGCATACAATATTAAATTAAAAAATTTCCAATTTTTTTATTTCTCTTTTATTCTTATTAGTTTGGTGTCCAATCCGTTGGTCGGAATGTCATTTGACCACAACGTATTTACGATGTGTATTATAATCTTTTTCAAATGGTTTCAAATGCCAATTTCTATATGACATTAAGGTAACTTCGAAATTATTTTTCAATTTTTAAAATTATGATAATCTTTTATTAATAACCGAACGTTGTATTCTTAATGGTTGTAACACTCGTGAATAACCATTCATGACATATCTATAATCTATTTAGTGATGCAGTCACTTAGTTGCTGATGATTGAAAAGAAAATTGACATGACAAAAAAACCTGAAAACATGTAGCGAAAATAGGAAACACATAACCATAATCTTTACCAATATTTGTTTCTCTTGCTTGAGAACCAATACATGTATATCAATATGTAGAACTTAAGGTATTCTAAAGAATTTAATTACAAAATTCGTAAAAAAAATTACATCCCTCATCCATAATCTATGTCATCAAAAAAATGTTTGTCAACCAACATTCTTGACATTTAGTTGAAGGACAATTTTATTCCCTAAGCAAATAAATTAAACCTCTCCTATGGTACACATCATGCTAATGCATATAACCACATCAATACGTACATGAAAACTTCTGCCCGATTTCATGATTTGTCTTTTACCTTGGTTAGTTTATATTAAATACCAAATAACTTCGAATGATACATACAGTTAATTACTCTACAAGTTAAAGAACTAAATAAGTGTAATAATCTACAAAATTGGTTTTCAAAAATTGTGTTCTTTTAAACTCACCCATGTGATGGCAATGAGAGGGTTTAAGGCGGGTTTCTCTGAACCATTTCATCTCCATTTCAAATACACAAACCCATATCTACCCCCATATGCACGTGAGAGAGGTTTTGCAACCCCATCCTTACACTCGCGGTTATAGGGTACCAGTAATCGCCCCTTATTATAACAATCTTAGTATACCAAGAATTCCATATATAAATCTTCAATTATATAACACTAAATGAACATAATAAATCATGAAATCAATTAAAGATTATAAATACAATCATTCTTAATACGAATTTAAATAATCCAACACTAAAACATTCATCAACCCCTAAGAAAAGTAGAGAGCAATGATGAAATTTTTACCGATGAAAGAGGATGTGAATTGAGCAATGGAGCGACTGAGTTTCAAGAGTGAATGATGGGTTGCAAGATACAATGCAATGGACCATTTAGTTCAATAAAAAAACAGGAGAAAGAAAGGGACATTGGTAGGCCAGAAGTCGATCTAACGATCAAAGAGCCTTTTTTGCTATGATATGATGTGAAATAAAGAGAGACACGCTGAAATGATGAGACCAACACAAAAATTTCTCTTAAAATTGTCCCCATTAAAACGTGTAACAAATCCTTCGCGTTCATCATTCGAACGATCACCTGCACATCACCGTAACACACAAAATTAGAAAGAGAATGATAATAACACCAACGAACAACATCTCTGAGCGCCATGAGTCCCATTACGAAAGGATCTATAATGTGGTTGTATAAATGCCCAAAAGTAAAACTCACAATATCTCCTCCAGAATACCCAACAAATCCAATCCCCCATTTCAAATCTTTATTATTTTTTAATTAACCTTCTATCATTGACAAGTTACAACATGAACCCTATATTTATTATTATTTTATATTAAGAACTACTTTTGGTGGGTTATTGTACGAGGGGAGGTTATAACCATATCAACCCAATTCCTACAAACTCTTTGTGAGTTTTATGTAGCCATACTCACCCTATACTCAATTCATACGAGTATTCTTCGTTGACTGAGTCGAGGGTGATCAAATACCCACGATCATAGATTTGATTGTCATCCCTACACATGTACGGGTCGGACAATGACCCACCTACAAACTGGATTTGATGTGCTTAATATGAGTTGGGCTGATCCACCTGTCGCCAATATTGACATTCCTAGTGAGAAGCTAATCATGTACACTTAGTTGATTCATATCGTAACATAGTGGGATATAGCAGGACCGACTAAACGGGTACGATTTTTTTTGGGTAAATCGCAACCAAGCGGTTAGTGGGTAACCACACCATTTAAGAGTGCGAGAGTAACTATAACCACACCGATTGCCACCACCGGGATATATTATGAATGTTTTAACTGGACTAGATTATTATTATTGTTATCCACATGATTGTCACACATATATTATATAATATACGTTTGAGCAAATTGTAAATTATATATAGGTCACATGGGGGAAACCCCAATTCATTCTCCCCCCTCCCTCACAGTCACATGCAAAGGGAATTTTTGGATCGAATGCTAGCAAAGCTATGAGCTAACCTCACCCCCCACTTTTCAAACTCCAAAACCAGTAGTGGACGAATATCGTACGTTATCTCACTGGATCAAGGGCAGCAACTAAGTTCATTGTTAAAACAATTCCCAGACAAAGGAATGTGTGAAACATCATAAAATATTGGACGCAGCCACGTGAAACCATAGTAGACAGAAAGATAGATAGAGAGAGAGAGAGAGAGAGAGAGAGAGAGAGAGAGAGAGAGAGAGAGAGAGAGAGAGAGAGAGAGAGAGAGAGAGAGAGAGAGAGAGAGAGAGGAAAGAGTGAAGGAAGCTGCAGCAGTCGAAAAAGAGATGGATGACTGAGGCTATAGCTAGTTAGCTGGAAGCCATGCATGGAAGCAGCAACAATGGGAATCTCAAAGACGTGGGGGTGGCGTTGGATCCGCCGAGGTTTGTGTATAGAGACTACTGGAGATAATATTAATTTTTTGTGGTGTGTGGCCAGCTCAAAAAAATCCCAATACAAAATGCTGGAGAATCGCGTTTGCAGTAGTAGCAGGTTCATTATTACTTGCATATGGATATATTTCTATTTGGCTCCAAAACCAGACTTTTGACCATAAAAAAAAAATATAGTTAATGTGTCTCGTAGTTTGTTGGGCTAGCTACTCTTGATTTCGCCCAAATGATAGGGTCCATACTTTAGTTCTTGGTAGGGCCCTAGACAATGGGAGATCAGAGGGATAGATTAATCGAAATCAGGCACTAATTAAACGGTAGTTAGCTATCAGCTCAACAAATATAGACACTATATTGTAATTAATTATCCAACAATTCAATCCATGAATCCATCAATCTACTGGATTTGGATTTAAATTTCCACCTTCGATGCATCACTACGCGTACGGACCTTACTACTGGTTGTTTTTTTTTTTACGTAAACCAATTCCTGGGCGTGAAATGCTCGGCATAAGGTCAGGATGTTCTGGTTCCCAGGGGTATGCTTGCCGATTAGGAAGACTCTATACTGTTGCTATGTCTAGGGAAACATTTTTCATTAAACGAATATGAGTGTGTCTAGCCTTGGACTTGAGAGAAAGTGTCAAGAATCAGTTGGTGTTCCTAATAACTCAGACTTGTATGGAAAGAGGCCAAATAATAGATATTTCTATAATTCTCTTAAACTCCTGTCAAAACGAATTGCAAACTCGTAGTTTTTTTGTATTTACACAGGCTCACAATATAGCCTGCTTAAATCAACATTTGGAGCTTCAATTATCAGTATGAATATATAAGAACGAATCTTATAACATTTCCTTACACATTTTTTTTATAGCATATAAATTTACCCTCAGCCTAATTTTATTAGCATGCAACATTCTAAATTTGAGTGCACATCCTCCGAAGACAGACAACCATCACCACTTAGAGTTTCCGACGACTATATTACTTGCTGGTTGGATCAGTAACATGGGATTAAGCCCAAAATTTGGCTACTCATCGTCAATAGGTAATCAAAATCAGACCATGCAAATATTTATTAAGATATACTCTTTATATTATTATTATTAATCAAACACTGGCCTAATTGCTTAGCTAGCTACTAATAATAAGTCCATCCGGCGACTTTCTTGCTTCACATGTCTTCTTGTCCATCTTTCCCCATCTACCCTATCTCCCTACCTAATATATATAACACCCCTCAGCTAGCTTCCCCTATTCACCTCCAACTAGCTTGCTACAAAATTCCCCTTCCAAAACAAGAACAACAACCCAAATCTCTTCCCATTTCTTCATCTCCAACCCCAAATGAACTCCGTCCACAATTGCACCGGCGCCGGTCCGACGATGATGATGACGACGACGATGAAGAGAAGCAACTCCTCTCCCTCCAACTCCTTGGAAAGCCCGACCAGCACCACAACTTCCAACAACGACTTCATATTCCACCCTTCTTCTCATCATCGTTATCATCATCCCATTACTACAGATCATCATCACAACAACAATCTCATCGACTTCCAAGCCGGCCCCGGCCTCCTCACCTTCGACCACTCCTCGTCGTGGGACAACTACGACGCCGTCGGGCCATGGGACGACGACGCGATGAACGTAGCAATTAATAACAACAACAACGTCGTCCCCACGAGACGCGGCGCCTTCCAAAACGACGCCGTCGCTAACGTCGCTGCCGCGAATAACAATGTGGATTCTTCTGTCACCCACCATAAGCACAATAAGCGCCCCGGCGCCGGGGACAGCGCGCAGCCGCCGCAGAAGAAGCAGTCCAACGGCAAGTCCGGCGGGAAAGCGGCGAAGCCCTCGCCGTCGTCGTCCTCGTCGCCTCCGTCCAAGGACCCACAGAGCATTGCTGCGAAGGTACTATATATATATATATAATCCATCTATATGCTTCATTTCTACGCAATTCTCGGATATGGGGAATGTTTTGTCTTTATCTAAGGTCCACTCAACGTGAATTAGTAGTTAACGAAACGAAGAAATTTTTTTTTTCCACGAAGTTATCAAACAATATTATTAACTGATCAGAATTTCGTTTATTCAGAATCGGAGAGAGCGGATTAGCGAGCGGCTTAAGGTACTGCAGGAGTTGGTTCCAAATGGATCTAAGGTAAATTATACGTGCATGTTGACCTTGTTTTCGTTTCTTTGAGCTTGATCGATCTGGAAATTAAATAATTATTATATTCTTCGATGTTGTTGTGTATATGTATAGGTTGACTTGGTTACGATGCTGGAGAAGGCGATTAGCTACGTGAAGTTCCTTCAGCTGCAAGTCAAGGTTTTGGCGACGGACGAGTTCTGGCCGGCGCAAGGAGGGAAAGCTCCGGATATCGCGCAGGTGAAGGAAGCCATTGATGCGATCCTGTCGTCCTCCAGAGGCAGGAACAACAAGAACTCTTCGAATTCATCCAACTCTAGCTCGGAAGGAGAAGAAGAAGAAGAAGACGACGAGTAGGAGAATGGGCCCACTAGCATTAATTACATAGGAAGTCAACTTCCAACAATTAATTCCCCCATTATTTTTAATATTCATTTCAATTTATGGTAGAGGAAGTCCGTGTTTAGGGGGGAATTATTAATGAGTAATTAGCGATTAGACGATAATTCCTTCCCATCTGAGGCAGATCTCTTTCTTTTTCTTGTAATTTTGAAAAAAGGGGAAAAAAAAGCTAATTACGGAATTTGTTAGTGATAAATCGGCTTAATTCAACGTGTAATCAACGGGGGCTCAAAATGGCCGCGTCCCCATGTAGTTTCATTTTTTTTTTAGAGTATTTGTATTTCACTAATTCGTGAACTCGTTTGTATTTCATTTTACTTGGTGTAATGCAGATATTTATTGTGTTGATGATTAATAGCGGTTTCCTTCTTCATATTCGTTTAGTTTCACAGTACCTGTGAAACTAAATTCTAGGACTAATTCACAAAAGAGTAAACACCCTTCAACTACTAATCTTATTTACTGGTTGTGTGTGCTACATTGCAGAAAGCCAAATTTGGTTATATACAGAAGCAGAGGACGAGCAGGGGGGAAGAGAGGGGTGATTGAACCCTAGCTTGACTACATCATAAGCAATTAGTCTCACTCATATGAATCCATAATGGGCTTGGGCTGTAAAATAAAGGGAAAGAAGACAGCCCAGTCCGCTAACAGCCTCCTCCAAATGGATGTTGGTCTCGAAGCATTAATTTGCTTGATAGATTCCACTAACGACACGTAGAGAAAGTCTTCGTGAAAATGTGAGCAATATGATCCTCGGTGCGAACATAGTGGAGTGATAGGGTACCATCACTCACAAGGTCACGAACATAGTGAACATGGATCTCAATGTGCTTTATAAGATTGTGGAGCACATGATTGACGTCAATCCGAACGGCACTAGTGTTATCAACAAAAAGACCCATAGGAATAGAGCATGTGACTCGCAAATCAACTAGAAGACGAAGTAACCAGACAAGCTTAGATGGAACATATGACATAGCTCGGTATTCTACCTGAGTAGAAAACTTAGATATCTTGTCTTGCTTCTTACCGTGTTAGGATATGAGCGCCCCATCAAGGTGAAAAAACCACCCTATAGTAGCACGACGTGTGTCTATACAACCAGCAAATTCAGAATTATGATCCCAAAGCAAAAGAACCAGTAGCAGGAAAGAAGATATCACATCGTGCGTGACCTATCAATATCACATAATCCAATGAATGACTACATGATGATCAATGTCAGGAGCTACCATAAACTGATTAACCATCTGCACAACATAAGAAATATCTGGACGAGTAATAGAGAAATAGATCAGACTACCAAGTATACTATGATATGCAGTAGCATTGGTCAATAACTCTCGATACTCACGTCCTAATTTCATATTAGACTCCATAAGCGTACCAACAGGATTGCAGGTGCCAAAATGACAATCGCCAAGTAAATCAGAGATGTACTTTTGTTGACTAAGCAGAAGTCATTGAGTACTATGAGTTACCTCCAAACCCATAAAGTAAGAGAGCTCTCCAAGATCCTTGAGATTGAAAGTAGCTTGAAGACTAAACTTAAGTTGATGAATACCCTCCTGATGAGAGTCGTTGATGACCATATCATCAACATATAAGATCAATGCGACAACACCAACAATGGATGTCCGGGTAAAGAGAGAAGGATCGTTAGAGCTCTGTTGGAATTCGAGTTGAAAATAGTAGAATAAAACTTGTCAAACCAGGCGCGTCGTGTGTTTGAGGTCATACAAGGCCCGATGAAGGCGACAAACTTGATTTGTAGTACCAAGAATGTAGCTAGGAGGTCTCTCCATGTAAATCACCTCGTCTAAGTCCCCATAAAGGAATACATTCTTCACATCCCGTGGATACAAGGACCACTGCTTGCAGGTTATTCACCTATTAAATGCTTGCAGCTTCTTCACATCCCGCTTGATAAGAATTTTGCATATGCAGCAAGGTTGTCAACCCGCGGGCTAATCCGGACCCGGTCGAACTTGTGGGTCAAGGGTTAATAGGTCACCCGTTTTAGCCCGGTCTAGCCCGAAAATATGGAAAGAGTCATTATATTGTACTTATCCTGATAAATTATATCAAATCTCATCTAACATATGAGTTATAACATATAATAATCCACGAAAATAATATGTCGTACTTAGATCCAACATATAGTGAAAATTCACACACACTTATATAACATCAATATTCAAATGTTCAACTTAGAATTCCAAAGATTGAGTTAGGCGAAAAGAAAAATAAAAGAATAGGGGCATTTCGCAAACCGAAGAAAAAAATGACACAATTTAACCTCCAACCAGGTATCTTGTAGTGGTCGACCCGGCGGTTGCGTGCGGCCCGTTTTTCTCACCGGGGCAGGGTTAAATTAAGTGTGTCGACCCGTGGGTCAACCCGCCGACTGACAACCTTAATATGCAGTAAGAATTCAGGTTATTCACCTATTAAATAGCTTTTTAAATAAATACTTGAATGAAGTATTCATAGAACAATCTTATGGCTTCACATATAATTTTCCCCAAATCATGTCTTCAACCTAAAAAAGGGTTTTGTATGACCTTAATTAAGTCATATGTGAACATCAAGCAAATATCTTTTGGATAATGTGTTCAAAAGAGGGTCAATTGATACCACTCTCTTTATGAAAAACTCAAATCAAGACATTGATACTCCGATGACATTGTATTTGGTGATACAAATGAATCACTCAACATATTCCGACTTTTGCACTTAATTTATCATGGTTTGCAAGCTTGATGATTTGAGAAATAGATGTAGTTCCACCTCAACTTGAGTTCTCATATTTATGTTAGTTGATCTCGTTGTACCTAACATTTTATTTGAGTTAGTAGCTAATGCATTGCGAATCACGAGGATTCCAATGGTTCATTTGAGTTGGACTAACTACTATATTACAATAGGTTTGTATGTTTACATTAATGTTATATATACCTTTTTGGTATGAAGAACCTTGATATGCGATACATAATTCCTTTGTCTCTTTCAGGTGTTTGTCTCTTTTGGGTTATTGTTGTTTTTTGCAAACTTCAAGTACTTGTAGTTTTTACATATTTTACATGAAAGCATAATATAGCGAAAAAAAGACGAGAAGACATTTCACAAGCAACACTACATTGTGTCAATTATCAAGCAATTGACTCAAAGAGGAGAGGTTTTTAACAAACTGCATTCAGTTTTTCTTTTTGCATGTAATGTAAGTCCTCAAAAATATCTAGTACATAAATTTCTTGTGTCTCATATTTTGATAACTAAACTTTTAAATTTTACAAATAGGTCCAATTTTGTATATATAGTTAAAACAACTTCAATTAAATGGTCATTCATACCCAACCCATGCACATTTAAAATATGAAAGCAATACACATACCCTACCCAAACTCATCTACAAAACCCCATACCCATATAGACTTCACTCATACCTTTCCCATCATCAATGAATTTACTTGTGTTTGAGTAAAATTACCTGTGAGTGGGTAATTGTCGTCCCTGGTTCTTACGTAATCGACTCAAAGATGAGAGATTGTTAAACAGCCCCACATTAGTCCCTATGACCCAATTAGCAACTTCAACTTTTACCTATTCTTGACATCCAAATACCACAATTACACCTCATAAGCCACAAGTGGTATTTCTCAAAATTTCATACCACATATATCAATCTTGACAAAATTCAAGTACTCCCATGCCAATTAACCCAAATTAAAATCCCATGCTCGTACACATAAATAAAACACCAAAAACCAAAACCATGTGTAGATCTTGTAAACCAGTTATAGTGAGTGTGCTTTAGAGTATTTTTTTTCTTTTTTTTCTTTATGTTCTTCTCAAGTTAAATCAATTAAACTAATATCCTCCTACACGTGGAAGGAGGAGAGGAAACGTAAAAGAAAGAAAAAGCCAACCTCCTCCTTCCACATAACTAACTGTTCCTTAACGCCTTCTTCCCCCCCAAACCCTTTCGCCTCTCCACGCAATCCCATTCCTCCCCTTTTAATCCTCTCTCTCTCTCTCTCTCTCTGATATTTCTCTCTAACACCTTCCCCACCACACGCCCTCCTCCACCTCTCTTGCCGGCCGCCGCAACTGCTCAACTCTAAAGCGGCAGAGATGGATTCCTCTTCGTCGTCGCTAGAGAGTTGCCCGAGCTTCTCCCCTTCCTCTCCGGAGTACTCCGATTCGACGCCGCGCGGATCGGCTGCTGCCGCTTCCCCTTCCTCCTCTGCAATCTCCCGAGCGCTCCACCTCGTCAAATCCGAGAATCCGGAGTCCAAGGTCGAGGCGGCGAGGGAAATCCGCCGCCTCGCCAAGACCTCGCAGCGGTGCCGCCGCCTGCTCGCCCACGCCGTTCCGCACCTCGTCTCCATGCTCCGGGTGCGCGACTCCGCCGACTGCCACGAGGCCGCCTTGCTCGCGCTGCTCAATCTCGCCGTCAAAGACGAACGGTAACGATTTCCAATTTTTTTTTTCTCTTTTCAATTTTTTTTTTCTTCCTTCAATGGATTGATAATTGATTAGTTTAAATTAGGTGTTGATTTTGAGGACGATCTTGCTTTACTTGGGAAGTACTGCAACTGTTTTCCCCTTTACCAGAGCGATCCTTTTTCCTTTTCTTCTCCACCTGCCTTTTTCTAGGATTCCTCCTTCTTTTTTACTTTGGGATTAAAAAATCTATGTGGTTGGTTCTTATTGGACTCGATTGGTGAAGTTGGGCCAACTTTTTGGCTAATTCTGACTATTCAATTCGGGAAAATATACCCCCCAACGGGGAGATCATGATAGGGAAGTTTGAATTCCTGAATTTCAAAATTCTAATCCAATGGGGGGTTTCCATGGATTTTGTAGTTTTCTTCTTGGAACTTGGAGTGGCGAATAGAATATTCGACTCTGTCTCCCTCCCTGTTCCCCTTTCCTGGAAACACAAGGCAAATCAGAGAGTTCTGCGTCACCTGAAATCTCTACAGATTGAGATGTGTGATTTTTTTTGTTGTTGTTGATGCAAGTGAATGGATTCAGCGAATTAGGAGACAGACGAGTAGGAATCATGGAATTTTGGTTTGATTGATTACTTGATGGGTGTCGGTGATCGTTCTACGGGTAAAAAAACTGCAGGGGGGAAAGAATCAGATGCTCTTGCTGCAGTGAGTTACCCCGACTTGATTGGGGGGCGGTGTTCCTTTCTTTTGCTTTCACGTGTTTTTAATTCGTTCCCCTTTTTCTGCAAATCTTCACCCGGAAGTTATTCTGTCAAAATCAATGGCGTACTTTTGGTGGGGATGATGCCCTTCTGCGAGCTACCCTTGTGGTTCTGGATAAAAATGGGAGTCACGTTGTTTCTCTGTTTTTATCAACCCTTTTTCACCTTTCACTTTTCCCCGAGTAAAGATTGGGATCTGGAAACTGGTGTAATGAATGCAGGTGCTAGACTGCTATCTGCATTTAACCAACTTCCATAAATTGTGAAAGCGAGAGCCTTTAATGAAGGGGGAAAGGTCGAACTGAACTCTTGCCGACTGTCCTGTGCTTTGTGTTTTTCTAAGTTAGTACAACCTGGGTTCGGCCAATCTTGTCACGGTTAACTTTGGGTTGGTGCTGATTAAGCTGGTCATGTGAGCCAGTGTTGTTGCAGAACAGCTGCATCACCAAATCTTAGCAATTGATAAGGTTGTGGCACTGGCATTGCAAGCAGCCATTGCAAGGAAGGATGTAGGTCGGAATTTGCTGATTAGCAAGAGTGTTAATTCTAGGCGCAAATTCTAAGTTGAAGAAAAAACGAATTCGAAATTGCTGATTGATAGTAGAGATGAATATGGTCTTTATGCTTTTGAGTCACAGCTTGAAACTTAGAGCGCATATATTGTTATCTCCCCTTTCATTTTATCTATGAGATAGAAACTACAAGTTTACTGGGAAAACAGGGTTGTGTTCTTAATCTGCTAACTAGAACTGTAATTTCTGCTCAGTTGCTATTAGGTTCAATTGTGCTGGAAAAAATAACCGAGTATATTGTCACTTCTTGCAGGAATAAAAGCAGCATTGTTGAAGCCGGAGCATTAGAACCAATAACAAACTTCCTCCAGTCAAGTGATCCAAACTTGCAGGAGCACGCTACAGCAGCTCTCCTCACTCTTTCCGCCTCGACCTCAAACAAGCCGATCATAACCAACTCCGGCGCCATCCCCTTGCTAGTCCAAATCCTCCGCAACGGAAGTCCACAAGCCAAGATGGATTCGGTAATGGCACTCTCCAACCTGTCAACACACTCAAACAACGCCTCCACAATCCTCAAAACCCACCCCATCCCTCCAATACTCGCCCTCCTCAAATCATCCAAAACATCCTCCAGAACAGCCGAGAAGTGCTGCGCCCTCATCGAATCCCTCATGGAATTCGACGACGGCCGAGCAGCACTAACCTCCGAGGAAGGCGGGATTCTAGCAGTGGTCGAAGTGGTCGAGACCGGCTCCCTCTCAAGCCGAGAGCACGCTGTCGGGGCGCTACTGAGTCTCTGTCAGAGCGATCGGTGTAGGTACAGAGAGCCGATACTGAGAGAAGGCGTGATTCCCGGACTCCTCGAGCTTACGGTGCAAGGGACGCCGAAATCTCGGGTGAAAGCGCAGACACTGTTGAGGCTGCTGAGGGAGAGTCCGTACCCGAGGTCCGAGCTCCAGCCCGACACGCTGGAGAACATCGTGTGCAATATAATATCTCAGATAGACGGAGACGAGCAGTCCGGTAAGGCGAAGAAGATGCTGGCGGAGATGGTTCAGGTCAGCATGGAACAGAGCCTGAGACATTTGCAGAGGAGAGCTCTGGTATGTACCCCTGGCGATTTGGCTGATTAGTAGTTATCAGTTTTTACAGCTCTTCAAGTAAACTCTTGCGAGGGTTTTGTGTGTGTGATGACACACATGGGTTTTTTCTTTCTCTTCTTCCGGATTGGTAATGTGGAGGAACAAAGAAGGGGAAGAAGAGAACAGGAAATGGTGATGTGATGTGAATTGTGAAGTGGGGAGATATGCCAGTCCAGGCCGATAAGTAGGTATCAGGTGACTGGTAGTAAAGTAAAAGCAAAGCAGAATACGTCATTATCAATAATCAATCATGTGGCTGTGCTGCTGTACATTATGGCTCTAGTTTTGTAAGTAAAAAAGAATCAATCCTGCCTTGTAAGAGAGGAACAGTTGTTGTACCAAATGTTATTATTATACAGATTAAAACGAAAGAGTAAAGGAATGGGCTTGTGCATGGTGTTCTTTTTTGGTTGTATTTTTAGGTTTACTAAAGTGTTCAGGTAGATTTGTCACAGTTTTGACTGCAGAAACTTACTCTGCTGTAATTTTGTTGGGGAATTGAGTTGAGTCAATCTTGATGTATGAATATTAAGTTCGTTTGTGTGGTGGAATTGGATGAGACAATTCGGTTTAATTGGGTTAAAATGAAGTATAATGGATTAATTGTCTTTGTTTAGCAACACTAAATAGAGACAATTTGAAATTTTTTCGTTTTGCGATAATTTGAATTGATAGGAAATAGGATAAAGTATTTTGTAAAGTACGAAATGAGACAATTTCGAAATAATTGAATCGAAGTACCTCATTTTTTTAAATCTACCATCAAATAGTCTGTTTGGCGATTGAAACCTGTGGTATAAAGATATACCTGTAAACATGTTAACCTTATAAACAGTCGGCAATCCCCTCAAATTTTGTTGGCTCGGTGGCGCTTTCTGTAAGTTTGACAGGTGAAAATGTTGGTCCAGTCGGAAAGCTATGTTTGGAATCTTTTGATACTTCCACAGTGAAGTTATTGCTTTTGCTTTTGATATATTGATGTGTTGAAATAATAAACAATAATAAGAATAATATTGTTGTTAGATATTTTTGTTTGTATTGACCAGTCAGTGAAGAGAAGTGTTTGATAATAATAATTAAGCACCGTCTGCATATTATGTTTTTGCCCTTGTCTCCTGTGGTCGAAAACGGTTCAGTGCATGCAATGCCAAAAAGAACAAGAAAGAAAGAAACCGATTGCAGGCTCACAATTTAGTTTTTATTATTGTATCATCGTCCCTACCATATTCCAGATTTTGCATCCTAAACCAAATACCAGAGTTCTTTTTGTCTCCAAATGTCTTGGATGAGCTTCCCACCCAATAGATCAATCACTATTCTATCTCAAGGTCACCGATAAAAAACTAACTTGTTTAATTTGTAGCGGTCACAAGAGTTCCGCGAAGAACATGTGTATTACGATTCTTCTATAGACTCTAACAGGTAAAGCCGAACATCATGTTATCCGTATACCAGTTCCTCCCAATTTATAATGCAACAACACCCAATTGGATCGATAGATATGCAAAAACGACGCATACTAAAACTCGTCATAAACTAGCATACATGCAAAAAAAAAAAAAAAAAAAAATTTGCTACGAGACAACTGACGGTCCAAACAATTTCAAAAAGGGATAACTGCTCCTACAAAATTTTGACGCCAATTCAATCATCTCTAGCTAGTTTGTTGAGGAACGGAAGCGCAAGTTTTTCAAGTCGGAGAGAGACCTCTGGGTGGGTGTTAAGAGCTTATAGGCAAACGATCCAGCCAGTGCGCCCACAATTGGGCCGAAAATGTACACCCATAGGGCTTTCGTCCCTTGCCCAACTACGGCCGGCCCAATACTCCTTGCTGGGTTCATCGAGGCCCCGGATATCGGCCCAGCGAGAAGGACGTCCATTACGATTGTCATTCCGACGAGTAGAGGCCCAAGATCGCCCACCTGTTCTTAGCCAGAAAAAGAGAGAGAAATCAACGAGAGAATACCCCTAGGGTTTTGTCGAGTGAGTTTAGGGAAAAAGAAAGGAAATAAAACGTACCGTTGAATCAGAAGAAGAAACGGCAGAGATGACGAAGAGCAAGATGAAGGTGGCGATGATCTCGGCGGCCAGAGATTGCGCCGCCGATCCAGCCGGCGCCGTACCGAAATACGATTTGGGGGTGATCTCCACCAACGCCTCCAACGTCCCGCACCCTAAGATCGCTCCCACCACTTGCACCACTATGTACAACGGAACCTACTCAGCAAAATCACATTTTAACTCTTCAAATTTTTTTTTATTTGTCGAAAAATCATTTTATATCATGATCGTTATTAACCTATTCAAAAAAATTTGTTGTGTTGTTTTATAACACAAATTAGCGCATTCAAAACACTGATTGGACTTTAACTCGATGAATATGTGCGCATAGTACTCCAGTTTATATATTACATAAGAATATCCACCAATGACCAGTACCAGTATTAATCAATATATTTAAACGCGCCATTGTAACCATAATCAACCAATCATACACAACAAAATTCATCGTATAATAATACAATGATTGGATGGACGACTAAGAAATCGATGACAGAAACTCCCTAATATTCGAAGACCCTGTATCGGAGCGCACCCCATTAGCTCAACCATGCTAATATGCATGCCTATATATGATTTTCGACATGAGTATCAAAATCAACGTTGTTGGTTAGGTTATAATAACGTAGGAGATAGTGTTAGAACTTAAATTATAATAAACGTACGAGGCGGACGGGGAAGGAACGAAAAGCGGCGGCGGAGAGAGTGACGGCGGGGTTGAAATGGGCGCCGGAGATGTGGCCGACGGAGTAAGCCATTAGCATGACGATGAGACCCCAGCAGAGGGCGACACCTGGCGCCGTCGCTTTCCCGTAGATGCTGTTCACGGCCACCGATCCGCAGCCGACCACGATTACAAAATACGTCCCGATCAACTCCGCCGCCACCTGTTCATATACATATATGTATATATATCATATATTATGCTACTTAAAAAATAACATTGATAAAAAAAATGTACACGTGTATTTATTTATTTATATTGATGGTAAAGGCAACAACCTTTTGTAGGGTTTCAACAACAGCCGGGGACGTCCAGAATCCAGGAGGAGGAGGAGGAGTGGCCGCCGGGGAGACGCCGCCGCCGCCGCCTTCTTCTAGCTCGCTCATTTCTGATCTATGATGTTCGGCGGCCATTATGTGTAATTTGTTTGATGCGTGTTTAATTTGGAGGTTAAGTTAATTAATTGGTATGTGTTGTTCTTATAAGGAGGAACTGCGCGGTGACAGAGAAACTGCCGTGTCTTATCTAGGTTGTTACTTTTCATTTTATCCATTATCCTTAAGTATCTTAGGAGATTCATTTTCTGTTAATCTTTCAGGGGAGATCGAAGATTCTGTTCCTGATGTTATCGGGTTAATTTTTTTGTTTAAGGGAGGTTTTGAATATTTGTTTTCGCTTTCGACCAAAAGAATGAGAGAATTACTGAGTCACGGTTAGGTTTGAAGAGTAATTTTGAGCTCATAATTACGCATCTATTTTATTTTATTTTTTAAGAAAATGGAGATGAAATAAATTTGAGAAGAATTAGATGAGGAGAGATATCTACCAGATGTTTTGGTCAAGATCTTTGAAGATGGTAGCTAGCCGCAAATGATCAAATGGATAACTGGATAGTGGATATCGTCTTTTGATTTTTGGGTAGAGACAGATCTGAATATTTTCGGTTGGGATCAATTTCAATTTTGAATTTTTCACGTATATTAATCGGTTTGTATCGGGTTAGTTTTAACTTGAATTCCATTTCTCCTTAAAATGGTTTGCCAATCACACCCAATATTCTTCTAATACAATGAGAGTCATAGCTGCTTGAGAATGAGCCAACCTACTGGATAAAAAATGCGTGATTAACCTTACACTTAGGCGAGTATAGGTGTTAGACAACACCAAAACATCTAGTTTAGAGGTTCCACAATAAATTAAGAATCCATATATGTAACATCCAAGTGAAATGCAGTAATAACACCCGGTTAGGCAGTTAATATCAATAGGAAAACTTAACATCATCTAAAAGCTCACTCTTTTCTCAATATTTTTAATAGTAAAACAATTTTGTGAACTATCGAGCTACGATCCAAGCTTCCCCCACTTGATAAGCTTATCTTGGGTAATAATGGTATTCTTAATCAAGAGCACTTCTACCATGCTATATAGTATTGGTGCTTTAATGTACAACTTGAAGTTGTACCATAACATTAAATGTACAAGCTTAGGTGGTAACATAAAGGAATTTGTATCATTATGTTATGGTACAACTTTACAACTTGAAGTTGTACCATCACATAAATGTACAAGTTTAAGTTGTACCATAAAATAATTTGTACAAAAAGTATAGGTACAATCTAAAGTTGTACCATAACATTAAAGATACAATTTCAAGTTGTAACATAATAAAGATAAAAACCTATAACACCAATGCTATATAGCATTGTAAAATTCCTCCTTAATCAAATGAAGCTATACCTAGCTAGGCACATGGTGCTTGTTCCATAGAAGGTTCTGCCACTCAACTGTCTGTTGCTTAGTCCTAAGGGTTTCCCACACCCTTTTTACAGAATAAGCATGCATTGTTAGTTTGTTACTCCATCCCAAGATACAAGATAACTTCCCCTGGTTTTTGTAAGTGATCCTGCAATAAGGGCATTGATCTTTAGTATATGCCTCCACACCCATGAGCTACGGATGATACATTCATAGTTCACACATTCGCATTTCGACATGCGTTTCTATCACTTCTTACCATCATGGTATACTCTTTAGTAATACACCACGATATATCATGGTATACTATGGTAGAAACACATGTACTAACATTTTTTATTAACAAATATATCAAAATGGACGATATTTCCTAGAGCATAATTAGTTTAAAATTTTACCACTTCCAACCATTATAGTTAATCTTATGTACCATTATCCACTATGGTAAATCATGATATACTTAGGTGAATGAATGAGATATAGTACATTAACTTTTAATACTTTTAATTAAAGTTATAGTCTCTCGAAATAGTGCAAAACTATCTTCGAGACGTGGGTGTAAAGCCATCTTGACCAAGCTTCATTAAAAGCCGTGTGTCTTGACTCTTGACTCTTGACTCATCTCTATCCCTTTACTCTCCTGTCAATATTGTAAAGAAGCAAAAGCTTCTATCACATATCTTGGAACAAGCAAGTTAGAGTGCAAATAAATCATTGCAAGAGAAATATTTGACAAACCTTTTTAGGTAGGTCAATCAAACTAGAGGTGACCCCTAGACGTTTAACAACATGTCTATATTTGTTCATGTGGATTGATTGTAACAAGGATATTCATGTTATTGACCACAGACAAATAACGATTTGGTAGGCAACACATGCAAAGGGTAATCGTGACAACATGACTTGTTGGCTAACCCACATGTCGTCCTAGTCCATTTCCAAAAGAGACATCCACCCGTAGATATAGGATATTAGAGATCATAGTGAACCGAGGAATCCATATGAATTCTCTTAGATGCGTACATATATGTGTCAATTGTCGTGCTAAACTTGTCTAGAAAACTATACAAGGATATTTGTCTATACAACACCACCTTCTACTGCTAATTTCCTTCCTTTTTATTTATTGCTATTTCGATTTGTGTCCCTTTTACATTTTCAAAATATTTACAAACTCGAGGCATCTCACCCTTAAAAAATGTTTTAACAAAAAGAACATAACTTCTCACTGATTGGGTAGTGAGATTTGAAAGGCATTGAGGAATATGATTCTTGTTACCATCTACGTTTATTTTGACCCTTATACCATAGTCCATAGCATATCACCAATATAATAAGTTGGAACTTCTTTGAATGTGCAAGCAAGAATTTATGACCCATATATAAGAGATTTACAAGTCACTATGCAAAAGTTAAAAAAGGTTTTATTATTTTAAATATGAAAAAGAATAAAATTGGGTGGTGTTTGATTTAAGCTTTCCTATTTGAGAGGTGTAAAGTTAATGAATAAGAAACTAAAAGGAGGGAACAAGAAAAGGATATAAAGCTTTTCCTAAAAAAATAATAAATAAAAGATATAAAACACAAATGTAAAAATCCTCTTAGAAGAAAATTGTATTGTGCTCCAGACGGTGAAAGTAGGTAAATTTTTTCTTTGTTGGGTAAGGAATTGAACCCAAAACGAAACCGTAGATAAATTTTTTTTAAACAACAGTAGATAAATTATCTAATTTAGTAACAATTATTATAAAGTGCGATGTGTGTTGAGTAGCCCGTCAGTACCCCATGTCCCAAATCGTAACTAAGATAAACAAATTCAAATCATCTAAAATAATTTAGGGGTCGTTTGGAGAATATGAGTTTAAATCTACAGATTATCAACAATCTAAAGATTCTAACTCTTCGGATTGTTGAAAACAGATTTTAAAATGTTTATTGTTTGGTAATTGTGATTGTTAACAATCAAGTAAAATAAAACATTTAATTTTATATTAAATAACATGTTTATCCTTAATAAAAAATTAGAGTGGTTCGTGAAATATAAAAAAACTTTGTTGATAAATATATTTCATGTGATAAATAAATAAAAGGAAGAGAAAAATTAGGAGAAAAAAAATCTCACGAATCAAGATATAGAATCTCTCTGATTATGAGAGATTTGATATCCGCAGATTTTAGAGATTTGAAATCTCTAAAGCTAGAATCCACAATACAAAAACTAACAAAAAAACATAATTTTCTACAAAATCTACTAATTCAATGAATCCATGTCCCGAATCCTGTTCTCCAAACAACCCCTTAGTGTTCATTAATAAGGGTTTACTACATATGTTGCGTCATCAAATTCTTCAACATACAAGTGATTTTTTCACTAGTTCATTAGTAAATAGAAATAAAATATACAGCACTAATTAAACAAACTAAACAATTTGGCATTCGTCAATCATCCACCACCGCTGAACAAAAGCGTCAAAAATTCTTCTCAATTATTTCCAAAATGAAATGAATTAACCCATAATATAACATAATCAATCAAAAACCAAAAGCTGATCAATTGGGAAAGACAGCAAAATAGCAATCATGCCGGTAACTACTACCACGGCGCCTCCGTTCATGCTGGCCGAAGAATCGTCGGAAGGCGCCGGCGGAGGGATCTTGTAGTACCACGGGAAGTACGGCAGGATTGGGTTGGGTGGCGGCGGAGCCACGTTCATCGACGGAGGCACATTGCTGGGCGGAGGAAAGTAGTAGGAAGAAGGCGGCGGTGGAGGAGGCGGCGGCAGCTGCGTGCATGACGCGCAAGCAGGAGGCGGCGGGGACGGCGGAGTGGGCGGAGGTGGGCAGTTATTTGCCGGCGGCGGCGGCGGCGGCGGCGGCGGTAGAATGCAGGGATTGGAGGCACAAGCGAAGGTGGTTTGTGACTGCGCCAATTTGGCCGGGGACGTTATTAGGATAATTGAAAGCGTGAGCAGAAGGAAAGGGATGGCCGCCATTGGAGATGAACAAACTGACAGTGGAAGAGAGAAAAAGGAATTTTGCGCCGGCGGGGACATGTGATGATGGGTTTATAGTGATAGGAGGGAATATATGACTTTTCAACTGGCTGGCTATACGGTCCGGTCAGGTTAAATTGGATCAAATTTATCCGGTTTCAGTCCGGTCTTTTCGGGAATATAAGGACCAAAGATTGGATTAGATACAGTTCGGTCTTGATTAGATCCGGTCTTGACCCGGTCCGTCCCAATTTGATCTGATTTTAGGGGTCTCTTATCCGTTCTTTATCCGGGTTTTTTACCTCAAATCTAAACCCGAATATGAGATTGGATTGTTTGCTATCCAGACCCAGTCCGGTCCCGGTCCGGTTCGGATAAAACCAAACAGTCCAGAACCAAATAGCCAGCCCTACTTTTCAAGAGGATCTTTTTTTTTTCTTTCTTTCTTTTTTGAGGGTTGGCTAGCTGTTATGTGCTCACTGGTGGAGGCTTTGTTCTATCTACTGACTTTTCCTGGGTTTTCAATCTTTTTTTTCTTTCTATTTTGGACTTTTGGGCTCATTCGTATAATAGTTTTCGCAATAAAGACGCGTCTTAACCTGTATTATTAATCAATCTGAATTTGAAGATACTGATAATAGTGTCATATAATGTCGATGAAATAATTACTTGTTAGTACTATCTATGATGTACAACTATGTAGGCAAGACTCAATTGTCATGTACTTAGCTTGGTACACTCTTGGTAGACAGGTATCTGCTGAACTTATCACTCGAAAGAGAGAACATTTGACGGGCAACAACAATGTGTATGAAGGATCCACGTGGTTGGAAAGGTAGATGCATTAGTGTAACAACAGAGTCGGCTCATAAATTATTATTTTTTTAGACATACCCACCTTAATATAACTAATTATTACTCTTACGCTAATCAAAAGTTACAGTTTCGAATGATATAACACGGTCAAACTAAGTTCAGTTTTAAAATTATTTTGCAATGCTTGTAAAAGCCCCTTCGGACATATCCGATAAAATTAAAACGATACACATATCAACTTCTAAAAATTACTGATGGAGCAACAAATTAGACGGACCATTATAGAACATTATGAAGGAAATTTAACCTTTTTTATTAAGTAATAATGAAAGTTGATGGAGGCTTTTGGTAGGGGGTACATTAATTGGTGTTTTTCCAAATGGATTTAATCAATTGAGTTGAAAGCGACTTGGATGTAAAACGACAAATGTCAATTATTCTTATCTTGCCATAAGGTTGGCGACATGATCAATTTTGATGTTGTCTAAATTGGTGAAATGATGGGTTGGAAAGTCGCGATCAATTGTATAATTGAGAACTAATAATTTATTATGTGTTTTATTCTGACACTAGTAGTTAAACAATCATCCACCGACGCTTTTCTTTGCTTTGCTGTACCATACGATTACAATGCATGTGTGGTAGTTATGTGATTCCCTTGAGTGTATCTAGTCATTCACATGATTGATCATGTGTATGGTTTTATCCAATCCAATTTAATCAGTAATATCTATTTCGTTTTAACTTGAATTTTAATATTTTTAGTGAAATATTAAATTAATCTTGTTTTTTAAATAGCATCCACTTTGATATATTTTGAAACGTTGTCGATAGTTGACATTAGTTTCGTTATGAGAGAGTTTGGACAACATTAAACTTTGGCCTTAAACTTCTAAGAAATCGAATAAGATAATCCACCTCATGTTTCTGTTTGAAAGCCTCAACAGTTGCTCAAGGGTAAGTATTCCTTCCATTATCCTTGAGCACAAGATAATATTGTGTCGCATTGAGGCTTCCTTTTTTAGAAGCATGAATTGGTTCATGTAAGTGAGCTAGTTTAATAGCATTTGTATGCCCAATCATTTCTTCAATTCTTCCCAAAGATTCTTAGCCACCTCATGTTGCATCACACTCCTTCCAATTCTTTTTTTATCAATGGAACTTGTAATCCATCATAAAACAAGAGTATTACAAGCATCCCACATATTATCATCTGGATCTCCTAAACCAACAATTAGTATTGACCCATCAACGAACTCAATAGTATGTTTAGTTTTTAGGGCCATTCTAATAGCTCTTTGCCACATATGGTAGTTAGCTCCGTCAAGATTTTTAGACACAATCGACTATGAAATGTTTTTACTTGGATTGATGTAATCGGAATTACCAAATGAGATATCTTGATGTCCACTATTGTCGATTTGGTTGTCGTCGCCAGTGCTGGTAGCATGAGCATCAGTCTGTTGATCGAAGTTGCCAAGTGGAATGGTGTCAGTTGAGCTAAGGAAGTCCCACCGAGAGTACGTGGTAGCAGTTATTCTAACAATTAAAGAAGATGGAGGAATTATATATATGGAGGAGGCGACGAGTTTTTTTTTTATAGGTTTGTGAGTCGAAAGGTTTTGCTATGGAGAATTATACATATTACTCTGATGGAGGTGAAGAATCTCAAAAGGAAATATGAAGAACGGTCTGCCCTGCTCTCCTTGGCTTTCTCAATTCATGAACAAATGAATTGCTTCCGTCCCGATATTTTGCGATTCAACCGTCGATAAAAGTAGGATATTTTTTTTTTATCCTTAGTATTAGAAACAACCAAGTCGAAATAACTCACCAGGGAAATGAGCTGCCAAGCCAAACCGGTTAAAATGACCCCCAATGGCCTGAATAATCCATCCAAAAATTTTGTTTGGGCTAATGCTGATCCAAATCCTGTAAGACTTAATCTTTGGTTGAAGGCTTGAAGCCCATCTTCAGTCCAAAAAAAACGAAACAAAGCCCATGATAGTTCTTACAAAAAACAAGGGAAAGGGGCAGGAGCCCTTGCTGGATAACAAGCAGAGTTCCCTGTATATATACATATAGCTAATAAATCAGTTGAATTGGTTAATGGCAAGGCAACGGCGGAGATGGCAGCAAGAACACAAAGAGAATCTTGTTCAGACCACCGTCAATATTGCGCTGGCCGTATAAAGTGCAATATGCTGCTGCTGCTGAGGGCCGGCGAGATTCTTCTCTGCCCGCCCAAGGAAAGGAAAGCAAAGGAAAGCAAAGCAAGGTTCCTTCCGCATAACTGCTTTTAGTGGCACTAGTCATATATGGATGGATGGATGGATATATGCCAACTTCTATACTACGCAAATCTTTCACTTTCCCAAAACCTTCGTTTCCCTCTTCACCATCTTGTGTATAGGTTAAAAGCATTGCAGTTAAAAGCGTGATTCTATATATATATATAGAAGCATTTTAGTAATTTAGAAGTATAAAAGTGTAAGCTTTTAAGTTTTAAAACACGATTTTGATTATATTGATAAGGAAAACAGTGCGATTCTACATAAAAGTGTTTTGATAACCTAGAAGCGCGTAAAAGCGTAAGTTTTTAACCTTGAAAAGGAGAAATTTTCACTGCATTGAATTTCAAAGTACAGGTAAACATGAACATTATGAAACAATGCGAGAGAATATATCTAGTATGTTCGATTTCGTTCCATGCCCAACAATAGTATACGAATTCTAGAGACGACAAGTACAACATTTGTTTGATTGACAAATACAAATGAAAGCCAATGTCAAAATGCCTAAAAAAAATAAAATATCATGAATCTCAACCTGCGAATCCATACAAGAACATCAATCACAACCAATCATATACCCTGTATTCATTCATTAAAAAAAATGAAATTTATTAATTAGTTAAATGTGCCACCGAAAACCAAACTGAAATAACAATACATTTATAATTTATTCATAATCATGGCAAATAACATTGAAGAAAATTAGAGCAGAATTTGGCAAACAATGACGGAGCACCTAATTAAGGAAGAACTGTAATTATCCCATCGTGAATTTCTCAACTAGCCCCGGTAAAAAAAGAATGACTATGACTAAACAATGACTACAGAAAACTCATGATATCAAGTGATGTAGAGATGGAGAGCTTTGACAATTTTCCACAGATCATCATATGATCACAAGTATCGCTCCGACAAGTAATCCAACACCAACCTTAATAATCAACAAGCCATGTTCGATTACATTGCGTTCTCCTCCGCTGTATAAATCCACGTCATAAGGATCTCCCGTCACGTACACGAACCTCGGCGGCGGCGGTGGTTTCACGTACACAATTCTCGGTGGCGGTGGTGGTGGTGGCGGTGGAGGCGAAAGAGGAGTACAATCCGGGGGCGGCGGCGGCGGTTGAAGTTGTGGTGGTGGTGGTGGAGGCGGCGGTGGTGGTGACGGCGGCGGAGGCAGCTGGCTACATGGGTCGACGCAAGGGCACGATCCACACTTTATCTCTGCCGTTGGCTGGTTTTGATCGTCCAGCTTCTCTGTGACACTGCTAATAGTTGCCGCATAATTAGTATCGTGAAGGTGGCATAGTATGAAAAGGATTGAGAAGAATGCTGCAGCCAGTTTTTTCATGGTGGAAAGTTTATGGGAAATGGAGAGGGAGAGGGAGGAAGGTTGAATGAGAAGGGTAGCTGGAGGGAAGCATAAATGGGGAGGCTTGAAGTGGGGAGTATATGTGCATGTGGAGTAGATGAAATTAAGTTTGATGATGAGAATAAAGGTGCCAACAGTAATATTGGGGTTGAGGTTAAGAGATTTGAGAAAGAGGTAGGACAAGATATAGTTTAAGTTGAACTCTAGAAGGTTTTGAGTTTCAATTATCCACGATTATTCATGGATAATAATCTCGATTTATAAGTGAATAATTACGATTTATAAGATAATAATCTCGATTTATAACGTAAACTAACATGATAACAGTTACACGTATACTAACATTGAATAAGTGAATAATTACAACAATAAATTACTCGTAACAAAGAAAATAAGTTCAAAACAATAAAATCTCATGAAAACATTATATATATATGATAATATAAAATATGCTGAGAAAAATAATGATCATTTTTAAACATAATACATATGCATTTTGTATAATCAGACGGGTTTTGGTTGGATAGTTAGAAAAACGATATGCATACATCGACCACAGTATTCAAATTTTACTCATATATACGAGTTGGATTGTTAAAAAAAAGTGAAAAACTATATTCATTCAGCACCCACCATATTCGAATTTTACTCATACACATCCAAAATCATTCAATTCCGAGTTTTATACTACCCGATCAGATCGAATTGGAACGGCCGAACGGGTGCTCACATATGTATCATTATTTTGGTCATCCCTAACTAACCCGTGACGAGTTCACATGGTGGGATAATTGGCGAGATTAGCAAAGCACAAGTACGTACTTGACTGCTTCTTCCACTTCTTGGGAGGTTGAGGAGATTGAGCGATCGAAAGCTCCATGTGGGTATCGTAATTTGAGGACCGACGTCCATGTGATGTTGGTACGTATCGTAATCATCAGAATGCACCCTCCTCCACCTTATTTGCCTATTTGGCACACAACTCATTCAAAAAAAGCACAAACTGTGCCTGCCGTTGCTTTTTTGTTCTTCTAACCCAACACACTGCCTTTTATCTATTCGATCGGCTTCTGATCATCACCGATATAACTCATGGCCAGAGAGATCGATGACGCTTTACCTTGCCCAAAAGAGGGCTACATAGCTATTCCGCAAGGCTGAAGTAACTTCATTCGCCATCACGTACGCCATGGGCTGGCGAAAGGGATTGATCATCGTGATCACAAAGGAGATTGCAGCCTGCAGGGAGGATCTCTGCTTTCCCAAAAGACTAGCTAGCTAACGCGTACACATAGATAGCAAGATAGATGTTTCCAGAGGTGGCTTAGCTTGGAATAATCTTTTCGAGTGCATGATGAGGAGGAGAATCATATACCCTGCCCAGTGCCAACCAACTTTCCATCATCCTCCTCACTACGTAAACAGGACGGGTATGTTTGTTGTATATTATTACTGATACCGCAATGAGTTTATAATTGTATAGAGCACAGAGACTGACTTCTGTACGTAGTAACCCTAACACTAATACGACTTTGATAAGGAATGTAACTCTGCCCAATTACATTGCAGTACTCGTAGTATAACACAATACTACTCGCGTACTACACATACTCTAATAATATACAACAATTTCCATATTTACTAACAGGGTAACATAATGGCTATGTATGACTCGCTTTTTTTTTAATATACATGCAGGTACGTGAAATTATATATGGAGGATTGTGATGTTTCAAAGGATTGGTAAACTGACCAATCTTATTCAACTCATCTAATCAACAATAAATACTAAGCTTCAGCCTACAAACCAGGCTTCCACTAACAAGCCCTTAACCCACGACCCTTTAATTAAGATAACTACCTTGACAGCTAAGCTACTGACTTGCTGCCTTTGACCTCAATCCACGCAGGGACTTTACTGACTCAATTTACAAACTCAAGGACTCAACTGCAATAAACCAAACAACACAGTCTCAACTTAGACCAAGACTTCAAACATTCAAACCCCTTCTGTTCTTCCCGCCTTCTGCTGCTACTCTTGCTGCATTTTGCTAATGTGATCAACCATGATTCCACCAACAAATCCTCCCCTGAACTGGAGCTCACCAGCAAAGCTTCAGTTCACCTCTTCAAGCCTTCATTTTCCACTCCTGAACTCCATCATATCCACCACTCCCAGTCCACTTCGCAGCAACTGAAAAGCTTCCAATTTTAATGCCTTTGTCATCACATCAGCAATCTGTTCATGTGTCCTGCAGTACTTCAGCTCCACAATTCCTTCATTTGCCAGCTCCCTCAAATAATGAAACCTTACATCAATGTGTTTGCTACGTCCATGAAGAACAGGGTTCTTTGACAACTTGATTGCAGAGCTGCTATCACACCAGATTGTTGTTGCAGCCTCCATGCTTTTAAGTCATCCCATCTGCTCAAGAATCTTTCTTAACCACACACACTGTGAAGCACAGTATGATGCAGCTACATACTCAGCCTCTGTGGTCGACAAGGTCACCACTGGTTGCTTCTTGGAAGCTCATGAGATTGCTCCTCCAGCAAGGAAGAAAACATACCCACTAGTACTTTTCCTGTCATCACAATCTCCTGCATAATCACTATCTGTGTAACCAATTAAGCAGTCATTCTCTTGCCCTTTTCTGTACCAAATCCCATGCTGCATGGTGCCTTTCAAATACCTCAGAATCCTCTTAGCTGCCAACATATGTTGTTTAGTTGGTGCTTCCATATACCTGCTTAACAGACACACAGAATGCATAACATCTGGTCTTGTGGCTGTGACATATAGAAGGCTGCCAATGAGTTGCTTATACTCAGTTGGATTAACTGGAATTCCATCACCATCTTTAGTTAACTTAGCTCCAGCCACCATTGGGTTGTGCACATGATTGCACTCACTCAAGTTAAATCTGTCCAGAATTTCTCTTATGTACTTCTGCTGACAGATGAAAATACCACTGTCAGTTTGATTGACTTCAACCCCCAGAAAGTATCTCATCTTCCCTAGATCTGTCATAGCAAACTCCTCCTTCATTGATTGCTTGAATTCCTCAATCATCACAGTACTGCTGCCAGTAAACATTAAGTCATCTACATACACACTTACCACCAAGAAATCAGATCCAGACCTTTTGACAAACAAGGTATGCTCATGTTTACTTCTCTCAAACCCAGCCTTCAAGAAATACGCTTCAATTCTGCTATACCATGCTCGTGGAGCCTGCTTCAACCCATAGAGAGCCTTCTTCAGTTTATAAACCTTATTTTCCTCCCCAGCAACCACAAATCCTTGTGGTTGCTCAACATAGACATCCTCAGAAAGCTCACCATAGAGGAAAGCACTCTTGACATCAAGCTGAAAAACTGGAAACCCATGATGAGCAGCTAAGGCCAGAATTGTTCTAATTGTATCCCACCTTGCCACAGGGGCAAAAACCTCTGTGTAGTCAATGCCATGTTGCTGAGCATAACCCTTGACTACTAGCCTGGCCTTGTGCTTGTCAATCTTTCCATCCTCTTGTAACTTTGTCCTGTAAACCCACTTCAATCCAAGTGGAATGACATCTGGTGGGCAGTCAGTAAGTATCCATGTGTCATAATCTCTAATAGACATCATCTCTTGCCTCATAGCCTCATTCCACTTCTCATCAATTGCAGCTTCTTCAAATGTCAGAGGATCATCAGGAAGAGCAATCATAGCCCACCAATCTGTGTTAGCCCAGTTGCAATCATAGATATTCAGGTATCCTGGTGGCTTTCTTACTCGATGTCCAAGCCCCAAGTTCCCTGGTGATGGTAAACCAAGGCTATCAGCAGACAGATCAGATTCTTCTTCTTCTTCTTCCTCTTCTTCCTGATTACTTGAAGGGGTGATCACAGGAGTAGCTTGACTAGTTGACTCATCAGTAGATGGTTGAACTTCTTCTTCAGTATCAGAATCTAACCAGTTCCCATCCTCTCCTTCTAGAACCAGTTTTGTCACATCTTTTTGAGGCTCAGTCTCCCAGATCCAACCTTTGTCTTCATCAAAGACTACATCTCGACTAATCACTACCTTCTGTGTTGTAGGATTGTAGAGTTTGTAGGCCTTAGATTCATAAGACAGCCCCAGAAAGTTGCATTTTAAGCTTTTTGCATCCAGTTTCTTTCTGTTCTTATCATGGATGTGAGCATAGGCTACACAACCAAAGATCCTAAAATGCTCAACTGAAGGAGGCTTACCAGACCAGACTTCATGTGGGGTCTTTTCTTCATTGGCTGTTGTTGGACTCCTGTTCAACACATAAGTGGTCCAGGCCACTGCTTCAGGCCAAAATTCAGCAGGAACTTTTGTATCAGCTAAGGAGCATCGAACCATATTCATTATGGTTCTGTTTTTTCTTTCTGCAACCCCATTTTGTTGGGGAGTAAGGGCAGCTGTAAGCTGCCTCCTTATGCCAGCTTCATCACACACATTTTTGAACTCTTGTAACAAGAATTCTCCCCCTCGATCTGTTCTCAAACATTTGATGGTGCTGCCTGTCTCATTCTCTACCATGGCTTTGTATTTCTTAAATGCTTCTAGTGTTTCAGACTTAGCAGACAGAAAATAAACCCACAGTTTTCTGCTCAAATCATCAGTGATGGTAAGGATATACCTTTTTCCTCCATTAGACTCAGGGGTAATAGGTCCACACAAGTCAGCATGAATGAGTTGCAGCTTCTGATTTGCTCTCCAGCTGCTCTTCTTTGGAAAGCTGTGTCTGTGTTGTTTGCCAATTTGACAAACTTCACAAACTCCCAGATCTCCATGCAACTGAGGGATGCCTTGAACCAGACCCTTTCTTTGAATTTCCAGCAGGCTTCTCTGATTCAAGTGACCATACCTTCTATGCCAGAGCTGCAAAGATGTTTGTAAACACATTATCTCTTCAGCCTGTGTTCTATTTCCATGTTCTGCACTTAGCACAAACATCCGGTTGGATTTCATGCTTGTCTGCATCAGAAACCCCTTTACTTCATGAAATATTTTGCAGACATCTTTCTTGATCAGAAACTCCAAACCCTTTTCCTGTAATTGACCAATACTTAGCAAGTTGGTCTGCAGATCAGGCACATAGAACACATCACTTATGACCATAGGAAATCCATCAACCAACAACTTTATTGAACCCTTGCCAGCCACCTTCAACCTGTTGCCATTACCCAACTTCACATGACACTCAAAACCAGCATCCATAGAAATAAACCACTGTCTTTCCCCACTCATATGATTACTACAGCCTGAGTCAAGAAACCACCAGTTTGGATTCTTCTCAGATTTCTGAGTTTCCAGGAAAGCCATCAAACCAGCATGCTCACCTTCAATTTGAGCCATTAGCAGGAGCTCATCTCTCGCACCATCTTGTGATTTGTTGGATGAGTCAAAACTGGAATAATTAGCTTGCTGACTGAACCAATCAGGACACTCATTCCTGAAATGGCCCAGCTTATGACAGTGAAAACACTGTACAGCATCTCTGTTCCAGCCTCGAGCCCTTCCTCTTCCTCTTCCTTGACCAAAAAATCGACCACCACCTCTAGTGCCTCCCCTTCCTCCAAAAACATGTGTAGCTTTGAGGGCTTGATCCTCTTCTGCAGTCTGCCTTGTGAACTTTTGCTCATGCACAAGCAAAGAGCTTTGCAAAGCTTCAACAGAAAGAGTATCTATGTCCTTGGACTCTTCAATGGCACAAACTATGTAGTTGAATCTTTCTGTCAAGGTTCTCAAAATTTTCTCAACAATTTTAACATCTGGCATTGCTTCCCCACAGTTTCTCATGTCATTGGCAACAACCATAACCCTTCCAAAGTAAGCAGATACAGTCTCACCTTCTTTCATGGCCAGAATCTCAAAATTTCTTCTCAAAGCTTGAAGCTGTGCTTTCTGCACCCTCTCACTCCCTTGATACCTGACTTTCATAGAGTCCCAAAGCTGCTTAGCTGTGGCCTTTTGAGTGATTTGCTTCAGGATTGATTTGTCAATAGAACTGAACAGATAATTTTTGGCTTTGAGATCTCTCAAACGATTATCATCTAGATCCTTCTTCTGAACTGCTGACAATACTTCTCCTGGAGCTGGTTCCCTGAAACCATCACTTACAACAGACCAGTATTCCTTGGACCTCAGCAGGTTTTCCATCAGCAGACTCCAATGGTCATAATCTCCATCGAATTTTGGAAGACAGACCTGTGCAAAACTGCTCTCACTCATGTTTTCACTCACAAAACCTTGAAACAGTCTCTCTCTCGTTTCTCTCGTGTTTCCCTGTCCCAGGATCAATATCAATTTCACTCAAATCACTCTTAATCTCGCAGTTGTGGTTACAGTTTACTCTTTGCTCTGATACCACAATGATGTTTCAAAGGATTGGTAAACTGACCAATCTTATTCAACGCATCTAATCAACAATAAATACTAAGCTTCAGCCTACAAACCAGGCTTCCACTAACAAGCCCTTAACCCACGACCCTTTAATTAAGATAACTACCTTGACAGCTAAGCTACTGACTTGCTCCCTTTGACCTCAATCCACGCAGGGACTTTACTGACTCAATTTACAAACTCAAGGACTCAACTGCAATAAACCAAACAACACAGTCTCAACTTAGACCAAGACTTCAAACATTCAAACCCCTTCTGTTCTTCCCGCCTTCTGCTGCTACTCTTGCTGCATTTTGCTAATGTGATCAACCATGATTCCACCAACAGATTGATCATTTATAAGGTTGAACAAGATTACATATGGGAATGGCCGAATGGGAGTAGCTAGTAGGGTAATTAAGGATATGGAGTGGAAACAAGGGTAGGAGAAAAAAAGGTGCTGATTCCGAATGACAATGAGTGATTGAGAAGCACAATATCTCAAACCACCATTTATATAATATAATAATTATTCTCTTTTGTTTGTACCTTTTGTTTCATCACACGGTATCATAGCTGGTTTGTGCATTAGGTCACGTGTTCAAAGTCCCCACGACACCCAATATTAATCGGACTTTTTCTAGAAATAGCACTGTTTAAAAAAAAACTTCAAAAATAGCACTGAAGCCAAAAAAATTCCAAAAATAGCACCCTTTCACGAAAACCGCACGGGTAGGGGGCGGTTTTGCTGACTGCGTGGGGCCGGGGCGGTTTGGTTGCAACCCGCACCCCACCCGACGGTTTGAATTATATATATTATTTTTCCGAATAAATACCATAAATGGTCTTGGCACACTTGGTTTAGCTGCTATTGTGTGCAAGAAGTCCTAGGTTCAAATTCCCATCATCATCATCCCATATTAAGAGCTTGTTTGGTATTTGCGATTGTTAAAATTGATGTATTGTATGAATGCATTCATTATAAATTGATGTATTGGTTAAATGCTTGCATTTTAAGATTACAAAGTTTGGTAGTTGTGATTGTATTTTTAGGAATGTAGTAGGAAAACCACTTTTTTGAATGAAAATTGGGATTTAGTAAATTATTCTTACCTGTGTATTTTATTGAAATTTATTTTCTTCCAGCTTCATTATATTTTATCTGCAATAAACAAATGTATTTCATAATTACTTCTCTAATTAGTTTTATATATGAGTGTTCTTCTGTCTAATTAAACAACTTAGAAATTATAATGCACAACACCACCATTTTTATAGGAAAAATGTAGAAGAAAAGAAGCAGAAGAAGAAGAAGAAAAAGAAAAAGATTGTGGTGGCCATAATGGCATTGCTAGAGAATAGCAATGGAGATTGGAGATGGTCCAAGGACTGACTCATATCGACATGATCCATTATTTCCTCGTTCGGGCTCTCAAACCCAGAGCATGCAGGCCTTAGACTTGGGCTGGTAATGCCAGGTCGGCAAAAGCTACCATAGATTTGTTTTGGGCTATACTCCTTCTGGGCTTTCTCTAATAATTTATGATTATCATGAGCTGAAACATAAAAACAAAGAAACGTAAAGAAAATAATAAGCAAGTCGGTGAAGGCAAACACGTGTCAAGTACGTAATGGTACAGGTAGCAGAACCCGACACGTGCCCAACTCTCTACACCCGCTGCTACTTCCACGTATCAGAGCTCGTTCCTTCTATCCGTCACCGGCCACCGCACCTATAAAACACATACCCTTCCGGCCATAAAAAAACGATCAGAGTCAAAGTTAAACCTTTATACCATAAATACATATCCGACAGCTATGGTGGGCGTGGGAGTGCCGTTGTGCGTGCAATGCGGGACGAGGAGCAACCCGTGCCGGTGCAAGGTGGTGGGACCGACGGTGGGGTTTCTGGCGTTCGCGGCGGCGGCGGTGGTGGAGTGGCCGCTGGGGGCGTTCGTCTACATATTCAGGCACCGGAAAGGGAGGAGGATCATGGCCCATCCGGCCACCGTCGTTTACCCTTCCGTCACCAATGCCATCCCCATCTGATCTGGATGAGTGATTTTATTAACCACATATGTAATAGTAGTAGTAACTACGAATGTGATCGACTACGCGCTGTGCTTAATTTGGTTTCCGTTGTTGCTTTTGTTTAATAAAATGTACAATTTACTGCTCTTCAGAAACTGTACTTCCTTGTGTATGTGTTCCACAATTAATAAAAGGGTTCGTTTTAATTTTCCCCCGGCTTTGATTTGGCAGATAATTTGGAGATATTTTGTTGCTGCTTTGATTTGTAACTGACAAGTGAGATATGCCAAGGAAGACACAGAATCCAGTGATGAAACGTCTAGTACTCTCTGGGCAATGAGCTCGATCAATTCATGAATAGTGGTGGTAGCATCCTGGGAATTGTGACATAGCTGGTTTGACTGAAAAACATGTGTACGGTCTGGTGTTGCAAAGCTACTGAAATCTACCAAGTAAGCTTTGTGTAACTGGAAATGTTTGCTTCATCCATAGGTATTCCTTCTGTGCCATTGAGATGTAGTGTTGGGGGGATGGTGTGGAAGAAGAAGGCTTGGAACTAGTTGTTGGTGTGACTTGAATAGGACTATCAGCCGCTGCGACTGGTAATCGGGTTCTGGGCCTGGTCTGTAACCGTTTTCTTTGGCAGATTGGATTAGGTTTAGACCCACATGAAGAAGTACTATAAATACTTCTCATACTCCTCTGTAATCTCCTTGATATAGTGAAATCGGCTCTCTCTTGCCCGTGGACGTAGCTAACACACATTGTGTTAGTGAACCACGTAAATCGTGTGTCGTGTTTTTGATTCTCGCTTTCGTATTCTTGCTTTGTCGATTCCGGCGATTTCCCGATTCGTAGCAGCGCGTTTATAACACTAGTGAATCATGTGTAAGCCAGAAGAATACAAGTAGACCTAGCTACTTCCATGTCAAGGAAGGCTATAATTAGTGTGAAAGCCTTGTTCCAACGGTGTTTTTACCCTTCTTTTTATTTTGAGTTATCCATTAAAACAATTTAATCGATATAGACTTGTAAAGTTGTGGAGTATCAGTGGAGGCATGGTGTTGTTACATGTAGTCGATTCGCGTTTTAATGTTTAAAAGTTTACGCTTTTACACTTTCAGATCATCAAAATGCTTTTACGTAGAATTGCATTTTTCTCACTTACAAGTGTAGTCAAAATTTACGTTTTAAAACTTAAAAACTTATGTTTAACGCATCTTGGTCACTAAATCGTGTCTACGTAAAATCGTAATTTTGACTGTATTGGTTATATTAAGTTGGTCGATAAATCAATTGAGGCTTGCTGCTAAAAAGAGTTCTGATAGTTGTCATTTTTTAATAAGAGTGACAATTATATTAATGGAGAAAAGAACAAAAAAGTTCAAAGGTTCACAAGAATTGAACCCAAACGAGACATCACAGGGGAACAGACCACCCCTGCTGGTCACAGGAAAAAAACATCCCTTTCAGTTACCGGAAAAAAAAAACCCAGCCGAACACAAACACAGAAGGCCTCAAACAAACAAACCCTACAGTCTGCAACTCGACTAATGACTTTATTCCTGGATTCCTGCTCAGCAGGACAAGCCTGGAACAGAAGCCTTAACCATTTCTTGTTGTCGTGCTCGGTGATCAAACCCGCTGCCGAGATCCATCTTAGGAGATTCTTGCCAATATTCTTGACAAAAATGGTCTGTCATGTATGATTTGTGTCATTGAACGACCTGTCGTTTCTCTCTTTCCACACCTCCCACGTATAGGCATGCATGAAGAGATGAGTAAACCAATCAAGCCAAGATGAAGGATCACCAGTAGGCCAGCTTCGGATCAACATCTGCATCTCTTCAAACTGAGGTCCGCACACCCTCAGAATCTGGAGAAAAGTGAACCAATTTTTGTTGCTGAAATTGCATTCTCTGAAAAGGTGATTAATCGTTTCCACCTCAGCCTCACACAGCGTGCAACGACTCACTATATTCCAGTCTCGTCGTCTCAGATTGTGATGAGTGAGAATATGCTTGTGGAAGATCAACCAAAGGAAGCTGCTGATTTTCAGAGGCCCCTGAGCACGCCAAATAGCCTTTGCAGGAAAGTTGGGGATGGCTAGGAATTTCTTCGAGCACAAGCTCTTGTACATGGATCGAATTGAGAATCCCGATCTGGGGTTAGGCTTCCACACCAACCTCCAAGGACCAGAAGAAATCCAACCAACAGGTATATTTGACAAGAAATTTAGTAAATCAATCCTCAACCTCTCAAACCCCCCCCCCCCCCCCTCTCAAAGTAATATTCAAAAATTCAAAGGAAGATCCCACCTCACACCCTCAGAAGAAAAGGATACAAAGTCAGAAATCCAACCGTCAGGGTGAGCGGATACGGAAGCAACTCGAGGAAAAACTTCACCAAAGGTCACGTCTTGGTACCAACGATCCTGCCAGAAGAAAACCCAAGCACCTCCCCCGGATCGACGTAAGCAAACCTCCAGAACTTAGACTCCACTTTCATAATTGCCCTCCAAACAGACCACCACTGATTCCTGATAGTGGTCATTTTTAAAACAAGAGAGAAGTGTCAGCGTAATCTAACAACAGGAGTTTGAGTATGTCTTTTAGCCGCTAATCTAACTTTGTACAATTGTACTTGTCAACACTCAACACGGCCATCTAGTTTATATTTGATCTTAAGAATCGATCCATTTGTTGAACAATGAATTTATTACCTTTTGGCAAAATCATCGAGGACCCAAATTCCAGTTTTGTCTAATGAATGTTGTTTAGAATCTATTGCTTGTCTCCGTTCTGTGTCGAATTAGATGTTGCTGCATGGACCCTAATGCAATAGGGGCATGACGACGTCAGGGTTCATTTAAAAATCTGATTAGAAAAGCAGTGGTTTTTATACACATTTGACATTTCGGAGTATTTCCACTACACGATTGCATGTGTGTTGCTCATTTGTTCTAAAAAAATTATGTACCACGTACTACAAACATATATATGTAATACCACTTCAAACGAATTAAAACTCGTTGTAAAACGTAAATTCATCCCGGTGCAAAGACCCAACTTAATTATAGTAACTTAGTACATTATATCGATAATAAACAATTCTTACATAAATTGTATTGACGAATTATTCATTCATAAAAAAAAATTGTATGTATAAGCATTCATCGAAAGTCCCCATATATATTTTGGTTCACATTTATGTACGGCATCGCATGGAATTGAGGCAGCCACGAGTGTACGGGTTCGCTGCTTGACCAACTTTGTCAACATTGTGAATGGGATCACTATTATCATCATGGTTATCGTCGTGATGAGTGTCGTCGCGATGATCGTCGTCGTGATCTTCTGGCTTGTCTCCGTCCTTGTGCTTGTCACAGCCGGGGATCTTCTCGGCGTCGGGGCCCAAGCAAGGGTCGAGCACCTCCGGGGAGATCACGGTCGTCTCTTCCGCACTCACTTCATTATCCTTCAACAGAACGGACATGGCGATCGTTAGAGCGAGCACCATGATCACGACGTTCTTGTTCTTCATCTTCATCATCATGGCTAGCCTGTTGGGTGGGCGAAATGATCGAATGGGGGGAAGGAAATTCTAGACGGTTTGGTTGAAATTTCGAAGGTAAAATATATGTAGGTGAAGAACAATCTATTAATGGAGAAGATTGGTTTTTGCATACACGTTAAAAATAGTTTCTTTCTTTATTTGTCGCTTTCCTGTTTTTACCTAAACGAAAGGAGTCTCCTACATGTTTTATTTCTTTTCTTTTCCTTCACAACGTGATGCAAGAAGCCATCAAGTAATGTATGGTAATTAAACAATCGTTTTTTCCCCGCTTTTTCATCGGTAAAACTCTTTTCTAAAGTGTACTTTGTTGTTTCTAATATTAGTATAAACTAAGGGGAAAAAGATAAACTCAATTCACCCATGAGTAGCTAGCTAGGTTGTATCTCGTCGACCAAACCTTGCTAGTAACCATGGACCATTATTTGTACCTTTCCAAACTTTTACTAGGGTGGGAATCCGAACCAAATCGTATGGGGAGCGTGGTATAGATCGGACAACGCGATAGTCCAGACAAGAAGACTGAGAGCCATAGTTCGGTTGGGTGGGCAGTCCTCGGCCCCCCCTCTAATATATGATGTGGTTGGTCCGATTCAATGTCAACCGTGATAAATTGTGTAAACCGTAATGGACCAAAACAAAACCCCACTCCCTCGGCCTAATGAAATCTCACAACATGAAAATCATGTTGAAATTATAATGAAGGACAAAATGGGGGGGGGGGGGGGGGGGGATGATCTCACAACATTTTGATCAAAGTGTGTTGTTGAAATATCTCAAGTTTTACAGGATTTTACCTTACTTCCACTTCTCAGGTTATTAAAAGCAATTGGTGATGTATTCAACCATTTTAGTAGAATGATTTGTATCAATGATGATGATGATGTTAGGACGATAAGAAAAATGAAAGGGGAGTTTGGAAAGTATTGGTATGAGTGGGAGGAGATGAAACTTAAATCGAATAGGTCGATTCACGTAGATGTTGTACTTGATCAGAGCTTCAAGCTGAGAAATCGGAGAAATATTATCAAGAAGCTATATGGTAGGGGTGGGCAAACGGTTCAGTAAACCCGAACCGAACCGAACCGAAACCGAATTAATGTTATTCGGTTCGGAATTCGGAAGGAAAATATGGATAGTTCGGAAATCAGGGTTCTTTCAACCGAACCGAATTTCCGAATTTCCGACCGAAAAACCGAAATACTATAATTGCAAGCTCCAAATGGTGGATTTCTATGTTTGTAGTTGTTTTTAGACTTAAATATTTGAAATGTTTTATGACTTATGTGTTGAAAAGTTTGATTTTATCATTGATGATGCATATAATTGATATTTCTTGTTTATATTAGGGGTGAAAAATAATTTAAAAGTGAGAAAATACAAGTAGCTTCACAAATTCGGTTTTGGGTGAAAAACCGAACCGAACCAAATTATAATTCGGTTTAAACCGACCGAACCGAATTATAATTCGGTTCGAATTCGGTTTGAGGTTTGAGAGAATTCGGGGACCCGGTATTCATAATTTCGGTTCGGTCGAAACCGAACCGACCGAATGCCCACCCCTACTATATGGGAATACAAGGAAAAATGAATTGGTAGAAAGTTTAATGATGTACTTGTCGAATTGTTTGAGTACTATGAAAGAAGGGTGGGCAACCTCCTCCACCACTACAAAATGAAGTTGTGCAGGTTTCTAGTTCTAGCCCTTTGGGGCCAATCTTCGAAGATGGTGGAGAAGTATGTGATGTGTATGCACAATTTCTCACCATTATTGTTACTACTTTTCGGGTTTCTCGAATTTGGTCGTTGGAATATTTGTGCAAATTAGTCAGCTGGTCGAGCCGAATTGAACCTTGTTTCATAATTAATCATCTTAATTGTTTATACACATCAAGTGGTATCAGATTCCGGTTCCATTCGAATCAGGACTCAGCAATTTATACAATCATTTCAAATTTTATGTCATAACTAGACGTGGCTCGTTAGAATTGGAACATACAGTTTGAGATCAGTATTCAATCCTCAACCACGTAATTGGAAAATGAACTCAATCTTTTCACTCATTTTGATTATATACAATGCGATTCTTCTAGTGATGTTTATGTCTTTGCTTGGAAGCTAGCTTGTCCAATAATCCTTCCTTGGGGTTGAAAGCAAGCAATGGTGAATTGGTGATCCTTCCATCTATGGGGCCTAGTCTTCAGCGGACATTTACATACATATATTCCAAATTGCGTGCGGGAAAAGACGGCTTTAACCAAATTAACATATTTTTGTGGCCCTCCAAATACGTTGGGAAGTCAATTCGTCAATGGTCCTTCTCAACTTGTTGTGAACGGCCAAGTGAATCATCCATTTCAACACAAGTCAGCAGTTACGACATAATTTTGATACGATGTTCAAAGTCGATCAGATGGAACTGATTAATTAGACGTCTTCTTTAACAAAAATGTAAACACCTTACTATTTTACAACAATTTTTTTCTCTCTAATTGAAAAATTCGTATAACGACACACTTGGTTGAGTAAGATACGATCAACAGATTATTTTGTTTCCTGTCAATTAATTTTACGGATCAATCAATTACGTTACACCCATATTGTAATCTTGTATGATATCTTGCCAAAAATATAAGCTTTTATGGTGATTAGTTATGTTTCTTACATTCTGACAAAATAATTAGCAAAATCATGCTTTTTTTCTTTACCAAATCAGTGAATCACCCAAAAACAGCCCTTTTTTCTTCTAGCGTGCGGGTGTGTGTATAAATACATAAACACCGTCCAAAACAACCAAGAATCCAAATATATAGCGAGCGAGCTGAGAGAACGAATTATATATATGGCGCGAAGACCTCTCTTACTAACGGTGGCCGTTACCATCCAGCTCAGCGACCTCTCAACGACGTCGTTCCTGTCCATCTCGCTGTACTGCGTGGCCGTGGCGGCGGCGGTCGTGACGGCGGTGACGTTTCTCTGCGGTTCCACGTCAGCAGCGGGAGGGGGGGAGAGGGAGAAGAAGCTGCTGTGGAAGCTGAGCAGCAAGGCGCGTTTGATGGCCAAGAAGATGACGTGGAGGAGGACAACGGCGTCGTATGGTGACGATGATGATGATGACGATGAGGTTTGGAGGAAGTCGATCATAATGGGCGACCGGTGCCGGCAGCTGGATTTCTCCGGCAGGATTTCGTACGATTGTGAAGGCAACCTCGTTGCTCCTCCGATGACTTCCTCTCCTCCTCCTTCTCATGGCGCTAACAGAAGCAATTCCTCCTCTGGTTAAGTAGAGGCTGATAAATGGACGCCACATGTTGAAGAAGGTTTCCAAGATAAAGTGTACACATAGTTGAAAACTACATCTCTCTTTAAAATTAGACTAGTCGGTTCGACTAAGTCTCATTCCAAACTACGTGTTAAGTTTCGGACGGCCTTAAAACGAGCTATAAATTGGTCAGACAAGTCATGAACAATAAGGACGAGTCGATAACCATGACCTCCCTAAACAGCAAGTGTGTGGCTCAATTTTTCTTCATATATATATATATAAAAACACTATTCGAACTAAATATTAATTTATGTGTAGTTTAGTCTATGTTTATTTATTTTTTAATATGCAGAATAGTAACTCTCTTTGTTCATTCGACCTCCCTCTTCTCCTTTGTGCCCAAAAAAGAGATTATACCAACCTTTTTTTCATTGACAATTAGACTAGTTAATATAATTACAAAAATAAAATAAAATAAAAAATAAAGTATAGGTGAGGCTATCTTTTAAGGCAATTAAAAATTTTTGAAAATAGAAAAGGAAAAATGATTAATTTTAGCATAATTGGAATAGCAACAAAATTAGTTTAAATCAGTCAGTTGGTATATGGAATTTGTCAAATCTCATTTATTTATGTAAATTTTTTCGAATTCACAAGTTAATACATTTTACGTTAATAAAAACTTTCATCCATTGCCCAAATTTTGTATGCATTTTAGGACTATAGTCGTTCTACTAAGAAAAGATAAATCTACTCTCAATAATAAAATAAAAATCTATTTTTCGTTAGCAGACCCAAATAAAGTGAGTAACCCATAAACACGGTGAATGATATCCGCTGGATAGCATGGTCCGGCCCAATAATTATATAGATCCTATGGGCTGGGTCAAATTAAATCCACCCGGATTCTTGTTCGACCCTTTCCTTCAATTCTATCTACCTCTACAACTTTGGCTTCTTCTCCCCGTCTGTTCTGCTTCTCCAGTCCATTCTCAGGTCTCTGTCGCCGTCGCGGTGAGCAACGCCATCCTCTTCTTGCACTTCTGTTCGCAGCCTTCACCAGAACTCTTCTGTAGCTCCAAGGTAATCTCTACCATTCCTTGTCCGTTCTGGGTTTCTGTTTCCCTCATTAGTTACTCGTTAGAATTGTGAATTCGGAGGTAGCATAAATGGCGGGAGGAAGAACAAAACTATGAAAGGAAAACCACCAGAAGTTGCCTGACTTTGTGGAATAACGTAGCAACTGGGTTTTCGATAAATGATTAGTGTACAGAATTGTGTTCCTATCTGACTCAGATTAAAGATGAATCCAGGCGCTGTATATGCAATTTCGAGCTCCATGGTTATGCCTGCTAGGCCAAATTGGTTGCCACCGTCCCACATCTCTACAATTTCAAGTTGCGAGTTTCGAATCCGTTGCAGTATCTCGGGTAGAGTTGATTCTGGAGCTGATCAGAGTAGGTGATTTCCTGCTCAGTACTGACGTTGGAGGTTTATTCCCACAGAATCAATGTATAGCTCTTAATACCTAGTGATGGTTGCTTCAATAATTTATCCTACAACTACACATATGTGCAGGAAAATAACCAAGAAAGTGAAGAACAGAGATCAACAGCTGTGGAAGAAGAGGGATTCGGCTGGATCCGGAACAAAGGCTCTCAATCTTGTTAGAATTGTATGCTGCTCTACCTGTTCTAGAAAAATGGCGGCATAAGTTTTCGATTCGTTTGCTGCCTGACTTTGTGATGTTGGATGGTCAGGTTTCCGAACTTCCCAATGAGAAAGAGGCTGTTTATGGAGCATTGGATAAGTGGACAGCTTGGGAGACGGAGTTCCCCCTAATTGCAGCTGCTAAAGCTTTACAGATACTGAGGAAGAAGGCTCAGTGGCAGCGTGTAATTCAAGTATGGGAATTATCTCCCCCTCTCGTGAGATTTACATGGCGATGAGCATTAGGGTTACTGTGCAGTAAAGTAATCTTTTCACTTCTATTCAGGTTGCCAAGTGGATGTTGAGCAAGGGTCAAGGAGACACAATGGGAACGTACGACACCCTTCTGCTGGCGTTCGACATGGATGGCAGAGTCGATGAAGCAGAAACACTATGGGGCATGGTATTGCATATACACCAGCGCTCGATTCCAAAACGCTTGTTTGCGAGGATGATTTCTCTATATGATCACCACGATAAGCAAAATGGGATGATAGAGGTATCTATCTAATACCCAGTGAATAAACAGATGTGTTGCATGCTTTCTGATTGTATCGAGAACAACAGAAATCGTATGGCCGGAATTGTGATTGATTGTTGTAGGTGTTTGCGGATATGGAGGAGCTGGGCATACGGCCTGATGAAGATACAGTAAGGAAAGTGGCTCGTGCCTTCAAGATGTTAGGGGACAAAGAGAAGCAGAAGTTGGTTCTGCAAAGATACCTGCCTGACTGGAAGTACATCCACTTCAATGGTGAGAGGGTTCGAGTGAGAAGAAACAAATGTCCTGGAGACTAATATGTATTATATATTAGATCCTTTACTTTTTCAAGTTCTTGGCTGAAAATGTCTGATCAAGTCCTATGGCCTTTCGCATGTGCTCTTTCAAGAACAAAATCGACTCTCTATCACTCTGTTTACGTACATAACAAAAAGCTTCGACAACATATTTGGCCTCACTCCCGTACATATGAGATGCGCAAGCTGCTTTGTAAGCTACGATCTGCGCGTCACCTGCAAAGGAGTAAAGAGGAAGTTTTCAGATCAAGCGCCATTCAAAATATCAAGCAAATTACTTCTTATGCAGCACTGCTGAAATAAATATACCTGCGTTGATTTCGGATGCAAGCATGCTCTTGCTAAAGTGCTTATTCATCCACCATCTACATCTTAGTCTCCATGACTTTCCGGATACTCCATTTATAAGGAAACTGGGAACCCTAGGAAAACTAATGGAATGTTGTTTTGGAACTTCGCTCCCATTCCCATGGATACCGGACATTTGATCCTCTTCTTGTTGAGACGCTCTGAGAAAGCATAAAGCCAGCTCCTTCCAGGTACTCTTTTCTCCGGTTGCGGCTTCTAAATGCAGAGCTATCATTTCCAGTAGGGATGCCGAATCATAGATTCCTATGCACAATGTAACACCAGTGGAAACCATGAAAAATTGGCATGCGTCTGTTTATTCTCTTAACATGACAGAGGATGAATGACAAACCTTGATGATGTAGGCTCACAAGCTTTGCCAATGATTGGTTACATGTAGGATCACTCTTTAATGTGTCCTCATAGCATCTTGACAGCAAGACAGCATTGTTCGGATCAATCCGCTCCAAGATACAGGACTTCAGTCTGTTATCAAAATCCCAAAATGGATAATGTTTTTAGAAGAAAAGACAACGCCAATAACCAACAAATCCCAAAATAGATAATGATTTTAGAAGAACCAACAACGCCAATAACCAACAAATCCCACAGTTCAAACAGAGTGGCACCGAGGCAGTAAGCTAAACGGCAAACAAAGAAGAGAGACATTTCGTATCTCTCCTGTAATATAAGAAAAGAGTTTGAACATACAAAGCTTCATTGCTTGCAGCTACAAGCATTTTTATGGAATCAATATTTACCACAAGTATCAAGGATCTACACTGGCAAGCATAGACAATTGTGGACTAGTACTGCTACTGGTAATGGAAAGCATACCCTAGATCCTAGCACACATGATAGCCACGGTTCCTATAAAGAGAAAATACATCTTTTTTTTTTAAGGAGAAAATACATCTTTGGGTGTTCCTGTTTTATAAGAGGCAAGTCTGAATCGTGAGAAATACCAGAAAATACCTATGGGGAAGTGAGGCGCTTGAGTTGTCACAGAAGTTTTCCAGCATATCTAGAGCCTCTTTACAGTCATACCTTATCAGCAACAACTAGCAAAAATGAAAATAATCATATTAGTTTCTGTTTTGAATTTAGATTTAGAACATCTGAAGAAAAAACAAATGTTTCCTCAAACATAAGGTCAAGTAAATATGAGATAAGATTCCACAGGCAAGTACAATCAGTGTACATAACAGTACCTGAACTAAAGGAAGTAAGGCTGCCAGTATAGGTGGAGTTGAGGATGCAGCTCTCGATAAATACTTCACAGCTTCATTGTATTGACCATCCCGGATGACTTGATCCAACTCACTATCATCAGCTTGTAATGGCCTCAACCAAAGATCCAGATTCCCTTCAGAACACCAACGTAACCACGACAATATCAATGAAGAATATACAAGCATTGACAACTTCAAGTAGAAGGCTTTCACACAACTCGATTCAATTTCGTATCAGTTGCATTTTTATACCACTATACTGAGTAGTTAAGGTGATTAATTTCTAGTAATGTGTTTTGTCAAGTAAATAACCGTACTCCAAAAGCTTCATTTACGTGTTACAATTTCACGATATAGCATGACTGATATTTCACATGGATTCAAATTATCTAGAAGCCAATCATAGAAATATTTGTAACCTAAGACAGAATCCTAACAAACATTATAGGAACCTATTGACCAAAAGTTTACCAAATTCAAAACTTCAATCCAATCAAATTATCTACAGCTGAGAATATATATTGTGGCAATGAAAATGTATTTTTATCAGGCATATCAATTACCAAGGATAGGCAAGCCAAATTCCCCATGATGATCAGAGGAAACCTCATCAGCAGAATTGGCATAAAGGCCCCTATGCTGGAAGTCCCCAGGGTAACTTTTGCTGAACTGATTGACATCATCTTCTGTATGAATCTTTTCTTCATCCAAATTCATACCATTGCCAGCAAAAACTTGTTTATGTTGCATGATGGATGTCTCTGACCCACATTTTAAAGATACATTAGCGTCATCACTGAAAACTGAATTACATCCCTCAGAGCCACCAATGTCACTAACAAACCCTGAAGCTACAACTGAATTTGGATGGCAAGCTTCCATGTCTGAAGGGATAGTACAATACATTTGATTCGAGTCCTCGAGTTGCATATCTTCTGAAATGCTAGAGTACCACAACTGATAAAATATCATGCCAATAATCATGTTGAACATTGGGTAACTCTCAAATTTGTACTCCTGCACTAAGCTGAGAAGAGGGAATCCAGGTCAAAGAGAGAGCAATTTGTTCATGGCTACAATAAAGCTGTTTAATCACGTGAACTATGACTAGCGGGAAAAATCAAAATGCATAACTAACATTTTCTGCATAAACTAAATATATGCAATGTAAATGCAGTTTCATTATTTTGTTATGCTGATAATGAATTATGGAACTGTTCAATAATTCTTCAAATGAACAGTCAAAATGAAGAAAAGAAAGTCTGTTAAAATCAAGGATCAGCCCATACTGCCTTTTAGCTAAAAGTTTCATTAGCTTGTACAAACCATTCACACACAAATCTGGGGGGATGTTAATTTGAACATCTACAAAACTATACATGAGTTGCAATACCTTGTAGCGTTGTTGAGTTCCCCCTCAACGTCCCCTTGCCTAAAATGCAAAAGGATAGACTCCAATTGAACAGCAATACGATCCTGGTACGCAAAAAATGACTTTGACCAATTAACAAATGACAGCTATGCTAGAGGGATACGTAAGAGAAAAGGCCAGAACTAGTATATTGAACATCACGGTGAACACAGTAGATGAATTGAGGTAACCCACAAGATTGATTACAAATCATCACCTCTTCCATAGAACCAGACCTTCTTCGATGTGATCCATTACTACCTATCCTTGACATCCACGCACTAAACACGCGATCGATACTGGTAGCATTTAGACAATCACCCTCCATATGCTGAACAAGCTTCATGAAGACCTAAACGTTCAACAAATATACATAATTAAACGTTACATTCCGGATGTTGCAGAAGCAACACTTACGAACAGAGCAGCAGTTCAATAGGCTTAACATCTTCTTCAGACCAGAACAGTCAACAAGAACAAAGACAGTGCACCAAGCTATCTGCTCAAGAGTCGAGACATTGAACTTATCAAGAGTTAATAACTCTTACCATTTACTCCTACAAAGACCAGTATCACAACTCAAATTCACAAATCATGTAGTGGTCTAATGAGAATCTAACATCTACTGTGTAAACAGCACAGCTACCCTACTTAATCCATAAATGAAATGATCATATTGAAATGGCAAGGAAATCAAATACAACTAGTCTAGCTCAGGTAATGCACCTCTCAATTCTTTATCCTAACCTAACACCACAGAACAGCAGACAATTAACATCATCGATTCCATTTTTGTAAGCAAATTATACCCAATACTTGAACCGATTTGCGGCAGGACAGCTCTCTTTCTGCGTCCCGTTCAACAACACGCTCAGCACTCCACTTGCTGCTACCCAATCGTGCTGCCTCACCAACTTCTTCAAGATCAATCTGAGTTTGATACGGTTGTCAGGTCGCAAGCTGTTTGCGGAAAGTCCAAGCACATACGATGGCTTGCCTAGTGATAACAATACTCTCTTGTAGAGTCTTTCCCCGACGGCAACCTGGCAATCGTCACGGCGCACCATGCTCGAACTCCTTTTCCGTTTCTTTGCCTCTCCAACAGTGATTTCCAGTCCAGTTAATTCTGTCACCATGGCCTCGCTGTCTTCGTGCAACCCTATTCCGTCTCTTTCTGACATCTTGTTTTTGCAGGTTCCGCGAGTCCTTAGAACCCTAGGGAACAGAGCGGGAAGCGAGGCAATAGAGGAAAGAGGAGGTAGCGCAAGGCGATGGTGCAGCACAACGGTGACCGGAGAATGGAGAGGAGCTTTGACGGGACTCGAGGCGACCGGCGGCAAGGGTTTGAGACGGGACTCGGGAGGGTCAGTCTGTGACGCCCGGAACGGCTCGAGAATGTAAGAAAGAAAGTGGACTGATTCACTTTCCCTTCCACAACTCCAGTGTGATGAAACATTTACTGCTAATTTCGCTACATGATTACCTATTTAGTCCTCTTACTTCTATTGTTAACATCTAGGTCCCATGCGTAACGGAGGGAGTCCGTACAGCCTGACGCGGTGTTAGAAGTCGTAACGGGGTATCTATCTCCACGTATTTTGCTAAAATTTGTCATTTTCATTCCTACCTACCCTAATACTTTATTTTTTTATTTTTTTATAAAAGATAATCATATATTGATACCAAAACATAGATAGTTACACCCTGTAACCAAGCCAGGTCCGAAAATCAAAAAAACGACTCATGGTCGGGTACAAAGAGAGGGATTTTCTAGCCACCAAATGGGTCGCCCTATTACTACTCCGACCTATAAACCGCACACTAATCCCTGGGCTGTTACGAAAATATTGTAAGACTTCTTCCAAAACGGAGCCCATCCGGTTGTCCCTAACATCCTTGCAATTGATTTTATCAATGACGATCTTAGCATCCCCTTCGAAGCGCATCCCCGTAAACCCCTGCCCCAAACACCAAGTAATAGCCTCCCGGAGCACTAGCAACTCCACGACCACTGGATCATCAATCCCCTGAAACTGAATCCCGTGAGCCATAAGAACATCCCCAGAGGGAGACAGAAGAACCATGCCACCTGCTGAATGCGAACCCTTCCTGGTAGCCCCGTCCCACTGGCAAGTAAACCCTGCAGCCTGCCCTGACCCACCTGACCGTGGAACCATCGGGGGAGGAGGCATGTGAGGCACATCCACTGGTAGCCCCACCCACTCCTCATACTGCTGGGAAAACTGCCTCATCAACGCGGGGAACCCAAACTGCTTCCCTTCAAACACCACCCAATTTCTCGACCGCCAGATGCGCCAAAGGACAGCAACGACCGCCATGAAGAGCGTCGGCTGCTGAATTAAGGCCATCAAACGTTTAAGAAACAGCGGAAAAGTATGGTGAGGCAACCCCTCCCCTAAGTACTCTAGCCCCGAGAGGTACCCTAATACTTTATCACTTTTATCATTTTCAACAAATCTTGATACCCCTCCGCTTAATATTTCACTAGAGTCTAGTGTTAATGGAATTCACTAACGTGGCAAATGGATTGAATTTTTAGATTGGTGGATTGGATTCATGGATTTATGGATTATGTATTGGATCAAATAGATTGGTGGATTAGATCATGGATCTAAGTGACATCTAAACATTAGATCAATATGTAAATTTTTAAAGTTAAGATACTAAGATATAAAATTTGAATACTTTGGATACCAAAACATAAATTTTCAATATTTATGTTAAAAATTTTAATTTTAAATATCAGAATGTAAATTATAGGTATTAAATTTCAACTTACCATATAACCATAATCCACCTAACCAATTGGATTTGGGTCAAATGGATCGTAATAATTGAATATTTTAGTGGATGAATTGGATTGGATTGAAAATTGCCACTTTTACATATCCTTATATAAGGTAGGGCCGAGAAACCGTATGGTCTGATCCAGATCAGATTATATATACGATTTATCATCTAGATCGAGAGGATGAAATACAGATTAGGAATCAGATAAAATACTATACAGTTCAGATCCAACCACGTCTGTACGTACTGATTCGGTACGATTCGGATCAAGCATTCTATGTTGATAAAAAAAATGAACAATTTTGTTTGATCCACCGCACAAAAATTAGACAATAACTGAGGGGGAAAAAACTATTTTTGTCTTAAAACCTGAATTTTAACAGGTATGCATGATCTTAATGCTCTATATCTAAGTGAATGACAAAAGAGACAAAGTCAGACAGCCTGATTTCCACCATAATGTCATAAAATATTAATATAATTTTATATGGAGATGCGATCGTTTTCACACGGGAAAAAAAAATTCCGAACCCAAATCAAATGTTGTCTAAATTAAACACAATTAGAGGCAAATCAATCAAGCTAATTGTCAAACGAACTTCCTTATAAGGAGCTTATTCATGACTAGGAGTTCAACAGGTCAGGATACTATAACAACACCAATAGTATTGTTATAGTAACAATAGGGGTAAAAACGTGAACTCACTAAAATTAATAAATTAAAATAAAATAAACAAAGACCCCAACCCTTCCAGATCTCTCGTCTTCTTTATCCTTTCGCTTTCCCTTTCTTCCGGCGCCGAAGCCGATTCAAACCAGTCTGCATTCTCTTTTTCGTCGGTGTCGATTCAAAAGCTTCTTCTTCCAGGAATCCTTCGTAAGCAGCTGAGCTTCGCGACCACCACCGTCGACGGCGGCATGGCGAGTTCGTCGAGGGGAACATGCGGTCCAACGGTGTCGCCCAAACTCTGACTCTCCCATGCTGCCCGGCCGAGAGAACTCCAGATGTGGCGCTTTCAATCGTGGGGACAGAGCAGGAAACATAGAATCATCGAAGGTAGGGATCGAAATCAAGAGCGGCAGTGGTGGGAAAAGAAGAAGCAGTTATGGCGGAACCTAGAGCACAGGACGCAGAAGATCGAGCTGGTGTTTTACACCACCGGAAGGATTATCGCCGTTCGAATTGGAGACGGCAGCGACACCATCAGTGGCGGAGGCACAGCCACCCAAGGGAGGTCGGCTGCACCCCCTTGGGCTGGCAAGGGGCAGTAAAAATATATATATATTACACCTGCTGGATGGAGTTTCGAACTGGTGACCTCCCTTAATCCGCAAACAGCTTCAGCCATCACGCCACTTACTTGTTGTTGTGTCATTATTAGCATTTAACTAATTTTATCATTCTGTAACATGTTAGTTCACTTAAATTTAAACGACCAAGTCTATTTCCCCATCCGAACCCTAATTCTATTACTGCCAATCTTCCTCGTCCCTCTCCCCTGTACGCGGTCGGCCCTCTCCCCTGTACGAAGCAAAAATGGCGCTCCTCCCTCAAGGCTCCACTCGTTCATTCCTCCGCTGGTTGCTCGAGTGACCATCGTCATTCGTCAACCACCGTATCTTGCATAGTCTCTATCTTCAACTCCAATTCCGACTCCAATTCCTCTCATTGGTGAGTGTTCATGAGATTAGTGTACAGAGGAAAGGGGAAATTTTCTGTCAAATAGTTGTTTTCTTTCTAGTTTCTTTGTTGGGTTAGTGTAATGATGCTTGTTTGTTGAAGGAGCGGAGGTAGCCAAATGGATTTGATTGAGGGAGTTAGGGTTTTATATGAACTGGGTTTTGTCGAAAGATTCCACCTTTATTTGTTTAATTATGTCCATGAGATTTTCGAGCAGAGTTTTAGAGTTGGTTTTAGTTTAGTTATTGAGAATTAGGTTTTAGAGTTGGCTGTATGGATTGGGAATCTATAACAGAGAGTTGATTTATTGGTTGAGAGCATATTTTTGATTTATTGTTTGATTATGTGTCAAATATCCTATTTGATTTATTGTGTACTTTGGTTTTGAATTTGTAGATTTGCTATTATGGAGAGGTATTATCCAAAGAAGCCTCGAATAACCACGAATACTCCTGAAGGTGAAAATAGTGGATTGAATTCATTAGCACATGGACAGGATTCCAATTCAACTCCTTCTACGCCATCAGTGTCACAACCTCTCTCGGTAAATCACTCTATGACTAGCATTGCATCTAGAGAGAATGAACTTGATGTGAACTCTTTGAAAGCTGATCCGGGGTTAAGAGAACAAGTAGCACTATTTCATCCTAATGTTCAAGATATGATTAGAAGACATTATCTTCAAAAAGGTGTTTGTCAACCTGATCATGCTTTTCCATCTAGAGATATAGGGGGAACCTTGCGAAGCTTTAAGTCTTCTTGGTACAAAAAATATCATTGGTTGGAATATAGTATTGCAAAGGATGCTGCATATTGTTTGCATTGCTATTTGTTTAGGAGCGATGATGGTAAGAAGGGTGGAGGTGCTTCTTTCATTTCTAAGGGCTTTAGAGCTTGGAATAGAGGAGATGAGGGTCTTGAGAAGCATGTTGGACATGTCAATAGTGAACACAACAAAGCTGTGAGAAAATGTGAGGACTTGTTGAAGCAGTCTCAAAGCATTGGAGTTTCTTTATTTAAACAATCAGATCAAGCAAAGATGGATTATAAAATTCGTTTGCAAGCTTCAATTGACTGCATCAGACATTGTGTACGCCAAGGGCAAGCACTTCGTGGACATGATGAATCAGAGTGTTCAAAGAATAGAGGAAATTTTATTGAACTTCTGAAATTTCATGCTCGTGGTAGAAAAGATGTGGAACGTGTTGTGTTGAGAAATGCTCCCAAGAACCTTCAAATGACTTCTCCAGACATACAAAAGGATATTGTACATGCAATCGCAACTGAAGTAACCAAGCAAATCATATGCGACATTGGTGATGATGTTTTTTCTATTTTGGTGGATGAAGCTCGTGATACATCAATCAAAGAGCAAATGGCTATTGTGTTGCGATATGTGAATGAAGAAGGATATGTGATGGAAAGGTTTCTTGGGATTGCCCATGTTGCAGATACAAAAGCATTGACTCTTAAGATGGAAATTGAATCAATGCTTGTGACAAATGGGTTGAGCTTGTCAAAAATAAGAGGACAAGGCTATGATGGGGCAAGCAATATGAGTGGGGAAATCAATGGACTCAAGACTTTGATTTTGGCAGAAAATTCATCAGCATATTATGTTCATTGTTTTGCTCATCAACTTCAGTTAACTCTTGTTGCAGTTGCTAGACATCATGGTGACATTGGTGGCTTCTTTAAGGCTGTGAGTGACTTGATTAATTTGGTTGGAGGATCGTGTAAACGAATGGACAAAATTCGAGAATGTCAAGCTGCTAAAGTTGTTGAGGCTTTATATCATGGTGAACTTGAGACTGGGCGAGAGTTGAATCAAGAAGTTGGCCTCAAAAGGCCTTGTGATACTCGTTGGGGATCACACTTTGACACACTCCTTAACTTGACTAGGATATATTCTTCTGTTATTGATTGTTTGGATATCATCAAATGGGAGGGAAATTCTGATGCAAAAGCCGATGCATCTTGCTTGTTGAGGTTAGTCCAAAACTTTGATTTTGTATTCATCATGAAAATGATGATTGAAGTGCTTGCCATTACCAGTGATTTGTCTTCAACTTTGCAAAGGAAAGACCAGGACATAGTGAATGCTATGCACCTTGTTCGTGGGTCAAAGTTTAGATTACAGGAAATGAGGGATAAAGGATGGGATTCTCTTCTTGATAGTGTGGTTTCATTTTGCAACAAGGAATCTCTTCCCATTGTCAACATGGATGATGTATACTTTCCACTTGGGAGACCAAGGAGAAATGCTCAGCAAATCACCAATCTCCATCACTACAAGGTTGAGTTATTTTATACAGCCGTGGATATGCAGTTACAAGAGCTAAATAGTCGCTTTGATGAGATAAACACAGATTTGCTATGTTGTGTGGCATGCTTAAATCCAGACGATTTGTTTGTTGACTTTGACAAGGACAAGTTGGTGAAGCTTGCTACTTTTTATCCTACTGAGTTCTCCAAAGATGATATTTTACATCTTGGTCTTCATCAACTTGATGCTTATATATATGATATGAAGACAGTTCAGAGGTTTGCAGGATTAAAGGGAATTGCTGAACTTTCTAGAGAAATGGTTGCATCAAAGAAACATCGAGTGTTTCCATTAGTCTATCGACTTCTGAAATTGGCATTGTTGCTTCCTGTTGCCACGGCAAGCGTTGAAAGAGCATTTTCTGCAATGAACTATGTGAAGAACACACTTCGCAATAGAATGAGTGATGATGTCATGAATGATTTTTTGGTTGGTTACATTGAGAGTGACATCCTTGATAGTTTGGATGATGAATGTATTTTAGATACTTTTCAGACTATGAAAACACGTCGTGGTTCATTGTAAAAAATTAATATAAGTTATGTGTTTTTTTTTTTGCACCACCTTGGTATAATTCCTGGCTACGCCACTGGACACCATTCGTATGCTTTCTTCGCCTAATTGGAAACGTTCGCGATTCAGAGAGGCGGGAGCCAAGGGGTCACCGTTTCTGTCTTTTTCAATTGAATGACATGAAGTTTAAATTTTATGCACATTAGTTAGTTTGCTCAGACTATCCCCGAGGTTGATGGTTTTCGTCGATCTGGAGGTAGTGTTTGCAAGATCCGGTTGCGGCGAAGATTCCTGCGGCAGCGGCTGCTTTCCATGGAGTTTCAAGCAGCTAGGGTTGGGGATTGTTTCCTTTCTTTTGGGCTCACGTTGATGTTTGTGGGTTTTGGGTCTACACTCATTTGTTGGGCTTGATTGTTTGGCCTTTTCTCCTTTCTTTGCTTGGTTTGGTTGTAGTCTTCCTTTGGGTTTATACCCACTTTGTAACCATTTTTCAGTTAATGAACTGTTTGTAAAAAGAAAAGGCTAAAGTTAGTTTGCTCTGTTTTGGTGATACATTTCATAATGGCAGTTAACAGGTTCTGGAATGGTTCCCCGTGTTGTACATAGAAAGTTTCTTAAAGATACAGCTAGATTGGGGAAAAATCCCAGAATACACCAATTATTAAAAAAAATTACCAAAATACAGTACTTATAAAAGTAATTCCCAAAGTACAGCAGTTTCAACATCACTGTCTTTGTCTAAGACAGTGATGTTGATCACTGTTTTGGTCTAAAACGATGATACATCACCGCTTTTGACAAAAGCAGTGATGATATCACCGCTTTAGACCAAAACAGTGATGCCATCACCGCTTTCAAGGACGACAGTGATGGCATGACCGTTGATGAGGGAAGCAGTGAGGCCTTCACCGTTGGATCCAAAAGCGGTGAAGTGGCGCGGATCGCTGACGTGGACGCGCGCGGGCACTTCACCGCTGAAGACGAAAGCGGTGATAGCCCCGCTTTCCACGTCAGCGATCCGTCCCACCCCGCGCCTTCACCGCTGCCGTCCGATGCAGTCATGCGCGGATTGTGGTTTTTCTCCACAATCCGACGCATCAGAACGTCACCTATCCGTGCCATCACCGCCTTTGTTGGACGCAGTGATGGCACTGTGTTTGTTTGGGGCGGTGATAACTGGCCAGGACTTTTCCCAGCCCCAAACACTATAAATACCCATCCCCCCCCCCCTCATTCCAAACCACACCACTGACACGCTAAAACACAACACCAAACTGCGACCAAGTGTAATCGCAGAATGGGACTGCAGTATAGTGGCACAAGTAATAAATATCGAATCCACGGGTCTCTAGAGTTACTATTACTCAGCTTCAGTTCATTATCTAGCAAACTAGATTAAGGATTGATCAACTAAACTACTCTACTAACTAAACTAAGTAAAACTACTAATTACAGTTTGGGAACTCACTTAGGTATGATTCCCCCTAGCCCCTCAATTAGGTCCAAGTTGTAATTCCTTTTGGTTGTTTTACTGTTGATTACACTACGGAAGATCCGACAGTAGCTTGGAATCTCTTAAGCTGACCAAGCCCTCTCAGTCTAACTACCCGGCAGGCGACTAACCTTCACCGGGGTAGAAAGCTGAAGCAGTAAGAACAGAACTCCACTACTGGAATTAGATTCCAGTACAAAGCAGTAAACTGGCTAACTCTCGTATAGCCAATCTCCTACTATCGAATGATGAGGCTCTAGCAACCTAATCAGATTCTATCTATCTCAGGTTGCAGCAGAAATCAGTAAAAGTTGATCAGACTTCAATTGACTCAACAAACATGCATCATTCGATTATAATCAAACAATATAGCATCCAAAACTTCATACAAGAAAGATCCTAGCTCATGAAACTAGGGTTCCTCAAAACCTAAGTGAAGGGAAGTTACTCCATAGAGAAGAGAGAGACTGCAGAAATCTGATCTAGATCTTCAATCTCCATCTCCAAGCTTGATTCCCGAGCTCCAATGGCGAAGAAATCCTCCAAAATAGCTCCAAGAATGTCTCCAAGTCGCTCTCTCTCTCTAGGGTTCGTCCCTTGGGTGTTTGGGATCCAAAACCCAGCTCCCCTCTTCTGTTGCTCGAATCTGCCTTCAAAAACCCGACTCTGGGCGAATTACGGGCAGAATTACGGCCGTAATCACGTCCTGCCCGTAATTCGCACCAAAACGCGCGTTTCACTTAAGCTGCAAGAGGAGAAGTTACTCCCGTAATTTCCCAATTACCGCCAGTAATTTGGGAATTACGGCCGTAATTCTTGGGGTCTTGCCCGTAATTTTATCACCGCGAGGGAATTCTGGGTAGAAGGCTCGACCAATAAATTACGGGCATGCCCTGGCCAATTACGGCCGTAATTAGGCAGGGGCTGCCCGTAATTCTCTCTGTGCTTCTGTTCAAAGCTTCGTTTCTCCCTTGTCCGGACTCCAAATCAGTCGCCGTTTGAACCCAGACGCTCGTAGTCTCGTCCTCTTCCTTTTCATGACAAGCTTGCATGATTCTTTGTCCATAAAGTGAGGTAGAAATCCATTCTTCTTCAGGTCTTACCCGAGTTTCTTCTCCCGAATCGTCAATTGATCTCTGATTGACCCGAAACTTGCTCCCAAGCCTCCATTCACGTACTAGGACCTGAAATATCACAAACAAGCACAACCTAGCGTGAAATCGGCCTAAAACACGAGAAATCACATCTCAAACGGTGTAAGAACAGGGGTAAAAACATGTGTAATTATCGGTCTATCAAACTCCCCCACACTTAACCGTTTGCTTGTCCCCAAGCAAACCTAACTCAAACCAATGCAGCTCTCCAGACCTCTATATCAACATACAACCTCGATCGTCGGTAGAGGATTTCCTAGATCATATAGCAGCTTACGAGGTCAACTGGTCTTCTAAGACGTTCCCTATCTCTCTCAATGCGAGTACTAGACTCAAGCCAGGATCATGAGAAAAAGTAGAAGTAAGAAAGTCAGTTCATGGATAAAGGGACTCACACCATTCACAACCAAGGAATCGTTGTACCGGGGTGCTCTTTCACTTCATTTCACCGTTGGAACCCCTTTTTCTCACTTTCATTTACATTTTTTCTTTCATTTGGTGGGGTTCCAACTGCAGTCTTTTGCACGGTCGACCCTTATTAGTCGAGCAAGAGCAATTTCTGTACATCTGGCGCTCGCCAGAGTACTTCTTTTAACTCCTTTTCCTCAACTCGTGTGGAGGGTCAATGAAATCAAGGGGGGTCGGAAGCTCTATCCGTGCCCTTAAAAACACATCCTCGAGTAGGCAAACCGCTCAACGGGCGGAAGTTTTACTTGTACTAGAGACAGCTTAGCTTCACCTTGTAGGAGTACCCCACTAAGGATCACTAAAATCTCTTCCAAAACCCGATTTTGTGCAATGAACGGTGCCACACACGTTGGGCTTACCCCATGTTTAAGATTTTTGATGATTTCAACATGGAGGACCACTGCTTTTCATTTGCCACATGAGCACCCTGTTCAATACACGAGTCCATAACACAATTCAAACAGAGTCCACATTACCACATGAATTCAACGGTCTTAGCTCCACTAATTCACAAAATCAACTGACACAGCAGAGAGCTAGATAGGAAAAATCTTATACTTCAACATCCTCCATAGTGCTACACTACCTCCCTAGGTTGCACATTACTATAGAGACTGTCAATTCAAAGCATACTGAGCAGGCAATTTGCATGGAAACACGTACTTGGAGCCCTCAAATCGAAATTTGGACAGTGGACTAGGCTCCAAGCACACAAACAGCCAAACATTCACCCGCATACAAAATCGAACACCCCCCCACACTTAAGCACGACATTGTCCTCAATGGAGGAAAGATAAGGAGGGTAGAACGAAGTTACCAGATCAAGGGTGAATGATGATGGACGGGGCAGGCGGTGCATTCCAGGAAGAGAGAGTAATCAGAACACAAACACCACACAAAATCTCACAAAGGTTGAGTTATTGACTCTAAAATCAAATAACAAAACTGACTCAACCGAGGAGAAATAGAGAAAGAAATGCAAACCGACTGGTTGGGTTGCCTCCCAACAAGCGCTTCTTTCACGTCGTGAGCCGGACGATGGCTCCTAAGTTTCGGTCCATGCTAGAACCTCCTTGAAGTTGAGGTTCTCGTCGATGAGGTGGAGTCTCAAGTCACGAGCATGTGGTGTGGCGGGTGATGAAGGCTCATGTACTTGATGCAGATGAAGTCTCCACCCGCGAGACCTCTTCTTCTCTTCTCTTGTCTCATTGCCCCAAACCAGATATGACAGCATCGATTGGCCACCATCGCGTCCACCAAGAGGGACCGATGTCGATGTGGCCTTGGTCTGGCAAAGAGACACTGCAAATGGGTCCTTGCCAAGCAGCTCCTCGAAGTTTGGTGGAGATATCACATGTAACTCGTGGTCGGTGCAGGCCTCTTCCACCTCAACTCCGTCCTCAGCCTGGACGCCAATTTCTTCTTCAACCTCCCTTTCTTCTACATGTGGTATCACCCCTGGGAAATGATCAAGAACTCCTCCTGCTTCACTTTCGTCATCCTCCACAACTTCTTTCTGCACCCTTTCTTGCTCTTCTTCTTCTAGCACGGATTGGAGAGCAAGTTGCCAAGCAATTTCTTTCATGAGATCTTCTTGCATCTCCTCACTCATGCCCACCTCTTCAAAGCTTGTTGTGGGATGTGGGAAGGGGTGGTCGGCTACGACATGACATTCTTGATCATGATCTTCACGGGAGCTCTCCGTGATAACTTCTGTTTGCTCCACAATGTCCTTGTAGCCTTCTACTTCCTCCTCCTCTTCTAGTATGATAGCAGAAGGGTGATCTTGAGCAGGTTGTGCATAAGCTTTCTCAAGATCCTCGAGGCTCTTCTTTATGCTCAGGAGGGTCTCCTCTGTTTCACGGTAGGAGAACCCAGTTTGGGCATTGTCTGGGATATCCATCTTTGGAAAGGAAGTCTCAGGTACTCGAGCAATCTGCTCCACGAGAAGCCTCAAGTGATAGTTTGGATCTGGCTGATGGAGGAATTCTTCTTGATAAGGAGATTGTTCTTGAAATACCCAGGGGTCTGATTGTTCTTCGTAGGATGGGGGTTGGTACTGAAACCCGAATCCATAGTCTTCTCCTCCTTGATTGCTCCAGGGGGTCTCGGGGTAATACCACTCGGATGGTGGTGGATACCCCCAATGATTGGAGAAGCCATGAGGATCCATGATTCAGATCTGCACCAACAAAAACAAAAACCACCCAAGTGAAAAGCAAGGGTGGAAAAGAAAAGAAAAACGCTAAAGTAACAAACTTCTGCCTTTCCTAATAATCTAGAAAGTCCCCGGCAACGGCGCCAAAAACTTGACACGCTAAAACACAACACCAAACTGCGACCAAGTGTAATCGCAGAATGGGACTGCAGTATAGTGGCACAAGTAATAAATATCGAATCCACGGGTCTCTAGAGTTACTATTACTCAGCTTCAGTTCATTATCTAGCAAACTAGATTAAGGATTGATCAACTAAACTACTCTACTAACTAAACTAAGTAAAACTACTAATTACAGTTTGGGAACTCACTTAGGTATGATTCCCCCTAGCCCCTCAATTAGGTCCAAGTTGTAATTCCTTTTGGTTGTTTTACTGTTGATTACACTACGGAAGATCCGACAGTAGCTTGGAATCTCTTAAGCTGACCAAGCCCTCTCAGTCTAACTACCCGGCAGGCGACTAACCTTCACCGGGGTAGAAAGCTGAAGCAGTAAGAACAGAACTCCACTACTGGAATTAGATTCCAGTACAAAGCAGTAAACTGGCTAACTCTCGTATAGCCAATCTCCTACTATCGAATGATGAGGCTCTAGCAACCTAATCAGATTCTATCTATCTCAGGTTGCAGCAGAAATCAGTAAAAGTTGATCAGACTTCAATTGACTCAACAAACATGCATCATTCGATTATAATCAAACAATATAGCATCCAAAACTTCATACAAGAAAGATCCTAGCTCATGAAACTAGGGTTCCTCAAAACCTAAGTGAAGGGAAGTTACTCCATAGAGAAGAGAGAGACTGCAGAAATCTGATCTAGATCTTCAATCTCCATCTCCAAGCTTGATTCCCGAGCTCCAATGGCGAAGAAATCCTCCAAAATAGCTCCAAGAATGTCTCCAAGTCGCTCTCTCTCTCTAGGGTTCGTCCCTTGGGTGTTTGGGATCCAAAACCCAGCTCCCCTCTTCTGTTGCTCGAATCTGCCTTCAAAAACCCGACTCTGGGCGAATTACGGGCAGAATTACGGCCGTAATCACGTCCTGCCCGTAATTCGCACCAAAACGCGCGTTTCACTTAAGCTGCAAGAGGAGAAGTTACTCCCGTAATTTCCCAATTACCGCCAGTAATTTGGGAATTACGGCCGTAATTCTTGGGGTCTTGCCCGTAATTTTATCACCGCGAGGGAATTCTGGGTAGAAGGCTCGACCAATAAATTACGGGCATGCCCTGGCCAATTACGGCCGTAATTAGGCAGGGGCTGCCCGTAATTCTCTCTGTGCTTCTGTTCAAAGCTTCGTTTCTCCCTTGTCCGGACTCCAAATCAGTCGCCGTTTGAACCCAGACGCTCGTAGTCTCGTCCTCTTCCTTTTCATGACAAGCTTGCATGATTCTTTGTCCATAAAGTGAGGTAGAAATCCATTCTTCTTCAGGTCTTACCCGAGTTTCTTCTCCCGAATCGTCAATTGATCTCTGATTGACCCGAAACTTGCTCCCAAGCCTCCATTCACGTACTAGGACCTGAAATATCACAAACAAGCACAACCTAGCGTGAAATCGGCCTAAAACACGAGAAATCACATCTCAAACGGTGTAAGAACAGGGGTAAAAACATGTGTAATTATCGGTCTATCAACCACCACTTTATACTTCTTTCTCCCTCCATTTTTCCTCTAGTTTCGTTCTAAGTATGCTCTGTGGTTGCGGCTAAGTCCGATCGTCCGCATCGGAAAGAATTACTAGAGTTTTTGTTTTGTTGTTTTGTCGATACTCTCGCTAGCTTTTCGGCAAAAAATGGACGAAGAGGCTTTGAGAGTACGTAAATTTATTTAATTCTTTTGTGATTTTTTTTACATGGGTGCTAAAATTTAATTTGATTTGATTTCATATTTTTTTATAGATGGGTGCTGAGATATACGACCCTAGGTTGTATATCGATCCTGGCCCAAGGGATCGAAGGTATTTAACCGGGCAAGATCAACATCGCTCTCGTTCAATTTGGAACAATAATCCGGTAGACACACTAAAATTATTTCAATAGTTTTAAAGTTTTTATTTTGCTTTCTAAGTTTTTATTTTGCTTTCTATTGACTGACAATATTGTGTTTTTTGTTTTGTAGGAATCACTTATTCCCATCAGTCATCGAGGGACATGTCGATTGCCCCGTTGGCATCCTCGACTGCATCCCTATCTAGAGAGGGCGGGATTGCACAATTTGAGGCACTTTATGAGGCTTGATATTGACAACGATCTGCTGACAGCAATGGCAGAGCGATGGCGCCCTGAGCTGCATACCTTCCACTTTCCCGAGGGTGAAATGACGATCACCCTCAAAGATGTTGCCATCCTCACCGGGCTCCCGATCACCGGAGATGCCATCATCGACAACTCGAGAAAACCAGAAGATGGTTGGGGGCCATTGATTCAGGAACGTCTGGGGTTCAACATGCCGACCACCACGCCCGTCGAAGGGGTTGGGCATCCACCACTGAATGCGGGGCAAGTATCGATCCCGTGGCTTGTTGACCACATCCAATTGGAGGTTAATATAGGCCCGGATACTCCTGAAGATCAGGTGGAGCGGTATGCACGTGTATACCTAATTGCCTTGGTTGGTGGGTTTCTATTCCCCGAAAAGTCAAATAAGTGGATACAAGGCATGTGGTTCCCTATGCTCCTCGGTGACTGGGACGAGATCGGGAGAAAAAGTTGGGGGTCGGCCGTCTTGGCTGGAATCTACCGAGAGTTGTGTACTTGCTCGAGGTTGGGAGCGAAACAAGCTGGTGGTGCGATGTTCATACTTCAGCTCTGGGCATGGGAGCATCTTCCGTTTCTCGCACCTCAAGACCCTCGGGAATTCTGGTTGCCAGATGATGAGTTACGATTTGTAGCAAATCCCCCATATGGTTTCAAGTAAGTTCAATTTAAGTTGAATTTATTTTAGATATGCAATGGTAGCTAGTTAGGTGAATTTAGATTTTAGTGAACTTAGTATGCAATTTTAAGTATGCAATTATAGTATTTTAGTGAACTTAGCTATCTTCCAACTAAGCATGTCGATCTGATATAATTGTAATACCCATTCTTTGTGTGACGTGGGCGTGTAGCTGGTCAAAGAACCATGCCCAACTTAGGTTGTTCTCCCCTTCAACTAATGCAAATGCTAAGGGAAAAATACTTAAATTTCCATCAACCCCAGTGGCAATAAGAAGAGTTCCTTTATACTTCCCAGTAAGGAAAGTTCCATCAACCTGTTAAAAATGAATAATGAGTTAGTAAAAATTGAAATTAGTAAAGTAATGAAATAGTACAATATTTTGAGTCCGTAATATACCTGAATCACTGGCATGCAGAAGGGAAACCCGTCAATGCATGGCTTGAATGTCCAGAACAGACGATGAAACATCAACTCGTTCTGTACTCGAACTTGATCTTCAGTTTCTACGTTGTTGTACCAAGGCACGAAAACCGTCCCAGGGTTGGACTCCTCCATTGCGGACATTAGTCTGGGGAGTAAAGCATACGAGTCATCCCAATCACCGTAGACCTCAGCCATGGCCTTCTGCTTCCCATGCCACGCCTTCTTATACCTTATGGTGTAGGAGTGTCGATCCTTCACCTCCGCCATGATAGCTTTTATCTTGATATCTGGTTGTGCCTCGATAAGGTGCTTAATGGTTCTTGCCACTTTTTTTGCTTTCAGTTGCCGGCAAGGTTGTCAACCCGCGGGTTGACCCACGGGTCGACCCATTTTGACCCTGACCCGGTGAGAAAAACGAGCCGCACGCACCCGGCGGGTCGACCGTTACAAGGTACCGGGTTAGAGGTCAAATTGTGTCATTTTTTTTTTGGTTTGCGAAATGCGCCTATTTTCCGATTTTTCTTTTCGCCTAACTCAATTTTTGGAATCCAAAGTTGAACATTTGAATATTGATGTTATATAAGTGTGTGTGAATTTTCATTATGTGTTGGATCTAAGTACGACATGTTATTTTGGTGTAATATTTTATGTTATAACTCATATGTTAGATGAGATTTGATATAATTTATCAGGATAAGTACAATATAATGACTCTTTCTACATTTCCGGGCTAAAACGGGCTAAAACGGGTGACCCATTAACCCTTGACCCACTAGCTCGTCCGGGTCCGGGTCAACCCGCGGGTTGACAACCTTGGTTGCCGGTGATCCTGTGAAAGTATGGTTGAGGAGCAACTGTGGTTGTTCTCTACTGTCCGCATGACCCAGACGCCCTTTCTCTTCATATATGCAGCACGAAGTTGCCACATACAACCCTCTCCAGCATTCTTACAAATGACATGCAGTTGTCCCTTGTCAGAATATTTTACCTTCCATTCGAAGTTACGCCGCATGGCTTCTTCGCTAAAAGCGTCTTGCACATCGGCTTTCGAAGTGAACGCCATACCCACTTCCAAATTAGCAGTCGGATTATACACAGGCATGGGCCGAAAGTCAGGGGCATCGTTCTGACCATATAAAAATTGATCAGGAACCTCTATGTAGTAAGGCGTTGGTGCCTGACGGAACGCCACCTCACTGTCATCGATCTCGTCGATATCGTCCGTATCTTCCTCCTCACTGACTGATCTCAAATCTTCCTCACTTTCATCGTCACTGGAGGCGAATGGATAACTCGGCTCAGGATGGTCATCGTTACCAGCATAACCAGCATCGCCTTCTTGGTCATGTGAAGTACGCCCAGATTGAAGGGTATTTTCAATGTCACCCCACTCTGGACCCCAAGCAGGCCATTGATCACCGTCGGGGGGAACGATATCAACGGCAGTCTCACCACCATGTGGCAGGTATTCTTCCCACCCAACACCTCCTTCAGAACTACCTCCTCCATAGTTGCTTGAAGTACCTCCCCAACCATACCCTCCGGCAGAAGAACCTGCTCCGTAGTTACTTGAACTACCACCCCAGCCATACCCTCCTGCAAAACCATCATCATAAGAATACTGGTGAGAATGAGTTTCACCGACCGGCTCGGTCTCGACATACAACTCTGCAAGCCGCACCCCGTTCTCATATATGAACTGTATCATCATGTTCGCATCGTCATCATCATTTATGTCAACTTTTTCGTACATGACTCCGTCAGCACTCATGTTGGGATACCGGTAAGTAATTTGACGAACTCTCATTTGCCCGCCCGTACAAGTCCTTTCTGCACACCTGTCATGGAGTTCTTGCCACGAGAATCTCGACTCAATTGTAAGCATACTGGATTCGCCATTTTCATAGTCGATCCCAATGTTCGAGTTTGTCACCCGACCATTCCAATAAATAATAAGCCGAAACTTCTTAAATTTACCCATGTCTGCAATTTATAATAATTAAGTATAGTATATAATTAGTACATTATGGATACAAAAACAATATCATCCAAAGCGATAATAAAATGCAACTAATTGATCTATTATGAGAAAACTAAACAAATTCATCTAAATTCATAACTAACTAACTAACATCTATCATATCATAATTAAACTAAATATATCATAACATATTTTCCAATAACCGCAATTCACTAAATACAGACATATAATTACTAATACATCAACATGTAAAAAATACATACTTATAACATACTCAATCCCGATCTATCATGAGAAAACTAAACAAATAAATCTAAATTCAGTACTAACTAACTAACATCTATCATATCATAATTAATCTAAATATATAATTCTAACATACCTAATTCTAACACATCATCAAAATGTAAACAATACATAATTCTAACATACCGAATCCCGACGAGTTTCTTGAGCAGTAAACTACGGAGGAACCAGCTGCGAAAACGACTTAACAAAACGAATTTTTTTTTACTAATTTGCTGTTTGGCAGCAGGAGGGAAGTGGGGGTGGGTTTTTATAGGAAAAAATGAGAGCTAATCACCGCTTTGGACCACGGCGGTGAACACATCATCGCCTTAGTCAACAGCGGTGATAGCTAGGTAGCTGTTACCTACTTCTCCACCTACCAGGGCTATGTAAAACGTGGTGGCAATCACTGTTGTTGACCGCAGCGGGGATGCCTTCACCGCCTTTGTCAAAAGCGGGGATACGTTCCCCGCCTTTGTCAAAAGCGGGGATACATTCCCCGCTTTGGTCAAAAGCGGTGATAGGTTCCCCGCTTTTGTTTGAGGCGGTGATACGTTCCCCGCTTTTGTACAAGGCGGTGATATGTTCCCCGCTGCTTCACTGTTTTGGACGAAAGCGGTGATTACTATCACTGTCTTTGTCCAAGACAGTGATGTTGAAACTGCTGTACTTTGGGAATTAGTTTTATAAGTACTGTATTTAGGGAATTTTTTTTAATAACTCGAATATTCTGGGATTTTTTCCGCTAGATTGAGAGCGTGCAAAAAAGGTGAGTTTCCTCTTAACAAAGTTTAGTTGAAATAGTTAGACCAGTTGCTACCAAAAATAATTCATACACCAGAAACTTCATAATAAAAACTACAAACGCGATAAAACAAACCACAAACGATATACCGGAAACATCCAAATATATACCACAAATTGCGTAAAACATACTAGAAACACCACAAAGCAAACCACAACTATTTCTAAAACACACCAAAAACCTCCTAATACAAACCACAAATGCGATACAATAAACCACAAAAAAAGCATACCAGAAACCTTCTAAAACAAAGCACAAGTCTCCTAAAACAAACCAGAAACCTCACAAAGCAAACCATAAATATTTTGAAAAGCTCACCAGAAACCTCCTAAACCATAAACACAGTAAATCAAACCACAAAAAAGCAAATCATAAACGTCCTAATGCAGACCACAAATATATTAAAACAAACAAGAAACCCCTCAATGCAAACCACAAATTTTTTGAAAACAAACCAGAAGCTTCTCAATGCAAACTAGAAACACGATAAAGCAAACCACAAAAGGCATACAAAAATATGAGAAACCAAACCATAAATCTCACAATGCAGACCATAACATCCGGTGGTCGTTGACCGGTGACCGGTCAACGAAAACCGTTGACCAAACTCCGATGACCGTCAGTGGGTAGATTCCGGCGCCGATAGGCATATTCCGGCCCCGATGACTAGATTCCGTCGCCGGTAAGCATATTCCGGCGACAAAAAAAACATATTCCGGCGACCGGTGGCCGAATTCCGGCGACCAAAAATTTGGGCCGAAAATAAAAACATATTTTTATTTTTATATTTTTATTTTTTGATTTTTGATTTTTTGATTTTTGATTATTATTTAAACATATTTTTCATAAATGACAATTATACCCCTGCTTTGATTTTACACTAGGTCAACTCATCTAATAAAAAGTCATCACAACCCTAGTTTCCTATTGGTTGGAGACTAGTGTTGTCATAGTAACCGCTACCGGAGTTCAACATATAGCATCTTCTGTATTAAGGGGTCGTTTGGATGAGTGTTTTGAATGAGTTATTTTGATCCAAATAACACAAAACGAATTATTTGAGCCAAAATAACTCGTTTGGCAATTGATTTGGCTGATGTGGTATTGTGGGCCGCGTTATTGGAGAATACCGTATAAACGCGGTAATCTAAATAACACCTAGGAGGCTGTTATTTGACAATAACGCGTTCAACACTTTTCTCTTCCCAACTCTGTCCCTGCTTTTTCTCTTTCTTTCATTCCAACTCTCTCCTATCTGCTGTCTCTTTTCTTCTTTCTTTTTTCTTCGATCCTTTGATTTTCCTGTCTGGAGCCAAAATCGATTGACCCAAAATTGATTTCGCTGTTACTTTTGAATTCCCCTCTTCGTTCGGATCAGATAGAGTATGCATAAGCCTAGGTTGCGACGAACAGAGTGGAAGGAAAGTTAACCGGCGGCGGCAAACGGGGAACGACAGTCTTGTTCGTAGACGAGGCGACGACGGCGAGGATGCAACGGCGACGACATCACTGGGTTCTCTCGTAGATTTCTCTCTGTTTCTCGGACTTTGGCGAGCTTCATTGACGGTGGCGGGGACGACAGGGATAGAGACTGCGACGACACAGAGACAAGAGATGAGAGAGGAATTAGTTGCCGGTTGGTAAATTACCCCTTGTTTTCTTGCTTCGGCCCAGACTTATCTGCTGATGTTAGTAAATTACCCCCTGTTTTCTTGCTAATTCATCAAGGGTTCTGGGTTGAGAGTGGGGGTTGAATTAAGGAAGATAACCCAAGGAGGAAAATCCGTACAGGGCGCAATTGTGGACGTGCTTGTTGATGGCTTGATTGACAGAAAAAGAGTGTAAGTGAAGTGCTCTTGTTCAGGGAGGAATGGATTGGACTGCTGCAAATATGTGTGAATGGCAGGGATTGATGTTGGTCATCAATTTTATTCAAGAGCTGGGATCGTTGCAATTGGTTTTCATGGACACTGGTTGAATGGAACTGATTACCATTTGTATGATCACCATTTGTAGAGTTGGGGATGATCAATCTGTCTCCTCTCCACCCAATTATATGGAGGTTTGAAGCTATTTTAGTGGTTTGTTGTTGATTTAGTGATGGTATGATGCTGTTTTGCTGCTAGTTGAAGATTGGGATGGGAGTGATGGCTGTTGGTTTGGTGGTTCGATGATATTTCATTGATGTTTTGCTGTCAATTGTATGCAATTTTGTGACCTTATTGCTATTGAATTTGCTATTAAAATGGGTAGAAGAAAGAAATTGGAAGCATACATTTGTGAAGGGCAATGAAATGAGGACACTATGGTCTTTTACACCAAATACTACATGTGAAATAACTCATTGTCTTGGTTCATCCATACAAGACATTTTAAATTTCAATTTTTTCAAATAACACACAAATACCACAAGTACAAAAAGTGAGTTATTTGGATTTACAAATACCACATTGCAAAATCACCCATCCAAACGACCCCTAAGTGTTTTGAAAACTGTTTGAGCCTAGATACCTACGAACGCTGATCCTCCACTTTTCCACCTACCCGTCTCTCAGACGCCCGGAACCTGCACCCACAAGCGCCTAAGGGCCTTGGTCGACCCGTTAGCACTCCGAAGCTCAAGTCAGAGCCCTTTTCTAGAGAGATAAGTGTCGAGGAATAGTTTAGTGAGAGAAGCCCACCTGCGTAAATGCTGTCGACTGCCTCTATTTATACTCACCGAACCCAAGGCTGATCTCCGCCACGTCACCTCTCTCATTTAATGCTCTGCGCCACCAGACAGCTAACCGCCCTGTCAGACTCCTGACACCTGACTGACATCCCTCAGCTCTGCCAGGCACCTGACACACGACAGGCGCCCGCAGGCCGTGGTCCACCAGCCAGTCGGCCGCCACCTGGCTTTTGGTGCTCTGTGAGACAGCTAACCGCCCTGTCAGACTCCCGACACCTGACACGCGACAGGCGCCCGCAGGCTGTGGTCCACCAGCCGGTTGGCCGCCACCTGGCTTTTGGTGCTTTACTCTTGAGGTCCTTCTCCTTGTTTGGGCCCAAAGGCCACTAGTGGGTATTGATTCTTACCTTTTTGGGCTTTGCCCCCCAACTCCTCCTTTGGGAGCCCAATCTCCTAGCCTGCTGGGTAATACCCCCAACAATTGCCACCCCAGTTAGGTGCTCGTGGCTTCGCCTTCGAGCGCCTGACTGACTCTCTAGTTGTAATCCGTCCTTCTCTTAGCCACAGGGCGCTTGTCACCAGGCGCACGCATTGCGTTGTCACTTCTTTCTTGGTTCTACGGGGTGTGTTTGCCTCTCCTCTTCTGCGGGCAGGCGTCCCACCTTTGGTTGTGCCCCTTGTTAAAGGCTCTTTCATGTGCTTCTGTGCCTCTTGTCTGCTGAGGCGCCTTTTTCCAAATGGGCGCCTACTCTAATTAACCCTCCCTTTCGGGCGCTTCATGGTGTCGTTGTGCTTCTGTGCCTCTTGCCTGCTGAGGCGCCTTTTTCCAAATGGGCGCCTTTTCTAATTAACCCTTCCTTTCGGGCGCTTCATGGTGTCGTTCTTGACGCGTGTCCTTATCCCTTATGCCCCCCTCACCGACGCTTTGCTTGTCGGGGAAATTTTGAGAAAAGGAAATTCAAAATTCGAAATTCGAAATTCGAAATTTGGGAGTTGAGAAATTTCCCCGAAAAGGAAAGGGTGGGGGAAGCTCAAAGGTCCGCCTGAGATTTTGTGGCTCGCGAAACGACCAAAAGGTGGGGGGAGCGGAAGGGACCCTTCGGCATGACTGACACGTGTCAGATGGCGGGTGAGTCCTCTTTTTCCTTTAAATACTCCTCCTCCCTTGTGATGCTGTCACTTTCTTCCATTTGACCTCTCTCTAGACTTTTGCTCTGACTTCTCTCTAGCCTCCGCTCTGACCTCTGCCCTCTTTTCTTGTTTGTTCTTCGCTTCCAACGCATCACGTTCGTCCAAGATGTCTTCTCCACAACAAGACAAGACTTCTGCCCCCGGCGCCTCAAACGCGGGCGCCTCTGGTGATGGTGGTGAGACAAGGTGCCCAGTTCAACGTGGTAAGTTGTCCTTTTCCCTTCGTCGATTTCGTTGAGTTTATTCTAGTCACCTAGGGTAGGGGCGTCACTTACCCCGTGCCCGCGTTGCGTCTGGGTCATTTATTGGTTTAGAGCGGGCGCCTACTTCAGCATCCGGCGGACCATCATCGACTGCGGGGCCATCAAGTTCGTCGGCGCCTGGTTTCCTGCCTGCCGATGGGTCCTACAAGATCACCACGTGAGAGAAGTGTTTTCCTCCCGATCACCTGCCCACCGAGACGTCTGACTTACCGTTCGAGGTGGCCGGCCCAAACCACACGTCAACCGTGACTTTGGAACGTGTTCACGAGTTGGTGACCAGCCTCCAGCTTCCCAGGGATTGGTGGTATGCGCCCCCATCGCCTCTGTCCCGGGTGGGCTTCTGTGGTCCGAAGTGGATTGGGATTTATCAAGAGTATTTCCGCTTCGGGCTACAGTTTCCCCTTGACTCGGTCATGGAGGGGATCCTGACAACCTGCGCCTGTCCACTCGGGCGCCTATCTCCCTCAGTTATCACGGTTGTTATACTGTTCAAGTTGAGGTGCCGGGAGCATAACGTGGAGCCCACCTTCAACTTGTTCAGATACTTCTTCAAAATGGTGCCGCTCGACAACTGCCTGTCCCTCCAAAAACGGAAGAAGCGCCCCTATCATTTTGTGAAGAAATGTCCAAAGTTGAACCGAAGTTGGTTCAACGGTTTTTTCTTCGTGAAGGCCTATCGCGACTCCTTTTTTGCAAGTGGGGGCGCCTTTATGAGGAAATGGGAGTTGGGTACAGTCGAGGCCTTTAACGCGCCAGTGATTTTGACGGCGTCTGAAAAGGCAGGCGCCCCCTTAATTTGCGAGGGGGAACCCGTTGACTTGCGCCCCTCCGAAAACCGCCCGCCTATTATTGAGGCGTATTATAACGATGGTGTGTAGGCGTCTAGGTGTTTTATTTCTTCGCTTCCCTGTCTGTGTGATGGCCTAACTTTTATCCGTCATATGCAGGGGCGGACTACTCCAGCATCGCCAAGCTAATGAAGAGCAGGCTGGCGAGCATGGCGGCGGAGGCGGCCGCGGCAGCGGCTTCGTCACAAGAGGCGCCTGCTCATCAAGAGGCGCCCACCCAACAAGAGGCGCCAACTGCTGGCCCCAAGAAAAGGAAGAAGAGAGCAGTTAAGGGTGGCACCGCTCGGGCGCACACAGCGAGCGTGGCGTCGTCCGCGCCGGAGGAAGGCGAGGGGGCGCCTAACTTTAACCCCGCGGAGAAGGAGGTCAACTCCGCCGAAGAGGAAGAAGAAGAGGAGCCTTTGCTCCGCAAGGGGAAGAGGGCGGGTTCCCCCTTGGCCTCGGCCAGCAAGAAGGCCGAACGAGGAAAGAAGAAGGTGGGCGAGGAGGACGCCTGCGAAGAGGACGCCTACGATGAGGTGGACGTGGAGGCAGAAACGGCGGGGGACGCCCGCCTTCATCTGAATGAAGAGGGGCGCTATGTTGGCCCCGACGGGCGCCCCCCCATCTTCCGGCCACGGCGTGCCGAGGTGGGACGGGTCAACATGAACTGCTCCCCCTTGGTCGTCGTTGACCGAGGGTGTGCCATGGGCTTGGCAATCGCGGCCGCCAAGTCCTGGCAAGTACCGTCCGAGGTGACCAGTGATCACCATTTTGCTGAATTGGCCCAAGTGGGCGCTAAGGTATGCCTCTTCGTACTTGTATTTTCAGATCCTTCCCACTTACACTTATTATTTTGCACAACTTGCTGACCCTTTTCCAATGGTTGCAGATCCTTCTTTTTGTTGAAAGAGGCGCCCGACGCCTTAATGAGACTAAACGGGAGGCTCTCGAGGCTTCCTCTTCGGCTGCTCAGCTGAAGTTGGATTTAGAGAACGCAACTGCACGCCGTGAGCAGTTTGCGAAGGAGTGTGAGGACGCCCAGATGACGGCCACCATGGAGTTGTCACGTCTTCAAGGCGCCCTGGACGAGGAGCGCAATAAACTGGCCACCCTGCAGGCCGAGAAGGATGCGCTGGCGCAGGAAGCTGGCGCCCAGGCCAGTGAAATTGACATCCTCAAGGAGGAGAAGAAGAGGCTGAAGGACGCCCACAAGGAGAGCGAGAAATCCTTGAAGAGGGCCCGGAAAGAAATTTCCGAACTTCGGCAATCTTTGGACAACTTGATGGAGTCAGAGACTGGGAAGTCCATGTGCGCCAATGCCATTCTGACCGGCATTGAAATCCTGCGGGGGAAGTTGCAGAAGGACCACCCCGACCTTACTTGGGATCTCTCAGAGATGGCCGAGTATGTGATCGGTGGGATGGAGACGCCTCGCGGGACAAGTGGGGCGCCCGAGTCATCTGCTCCCCCCTCTCCTTCTCCAATGGCGCCTAGTGCTGGGGATGCGAACTCAGGCGCTGACTAGATTAGCGGTCCTTGGGTGTTATCTTTTTCTTATCTTGTACTGCCTTTCCTTGCGTTTTCATTATTATTATATATATATAAGAATTTATGTTTCCTTGCCAATCGGCTTTGCTTCCACTTTAACTTTCCCTTTATTACCAATCTTCGCGTTTCTTGTGAGGGCGCAATGTTAGGGCGCTTTTGCGAAATTTGGGCGCGAAACATGGCGCTTCGCTATACTTAGATTTGCCGGGCGCTATTTTGGGGCGCTTTTATGCAGAATTACTTAGAATATGGTATGGGCGCTGTACTGGGCGCAAATGGTACGGGCGCTACTTGGGGCGCAATGAGGTGGGCGCTATGTTACTACCTCTTTAGATATCCGCTTTCACGTATAATAATTAATCCGATTCCAAAAAGTTTGGGCGCAAAATTGGGGCGCTTTACATGGAGAGGGCGCGAATAGGGCGCTTTACGGGATAAGGCGGGCGCAAAACTAGGCGCTTTGGAAAACATAACACTCAAGAAAAACACAACTCCGCCATGGGATGGACTAGGCTTGCACGCTTACTCATCTGCCGGCTCCTGTTCCCCTGTTCCTTGCATGGTACTTGTCTCCGACTCAGGCGCCTCATATTTGCGCAAGTTTTGTGCATTCCACGTCCTTCTGACCTTCTTGCCTGATAGGTGTTCCAGCTTGAATGTATTTGGACCAATGACCTCTTGAACGCGGTATGGCCCTTTCCACTTTGGGGCCAACTTCCCTTCGGCAGCTTTTGGGCGGAAATCCCTCTTTAAGACGAGGCTACCTCTCACGAGGTTGTGCGCCTTCATCTTCTTGTTGTAGTACCTTGCCACTTGACCCTTCATTGCTTCCAATCGCAACACCGCCATCTCTCGGCGCTCGTCCAATAGGTCTAGCTCATCAATACGCTCTTGGGCCTCCATAGACTCGCTTCGATGGGTCATCCTGAAAGTTGGGACACGCATCTCGACAGGCAACACCGCTTCGCTACCATAAGTTAGCGCGAAGGGCGTTTCCCCCGTGGCTACTTTGAAGGAAGTCCTGTGCGCCCATAGAACACTCGGTAATTCTTCAACCCATCTTCCTTTGGCTTCTGCCAATCTCGTGTGTAAGCCGTGCAAAATGCTCTTGTTTGCTGCCTCGGCTTGTCCGTTGGCTTGAGGGTAGGCCACTGAAGAGAACCTTAACACGACCCCATTTTCATCGCAAAACTCTATGAACTTCTTGCAATCAAATTGCTTTCCATGGTCAGTGATGATGGATTCCGGGAGCCCAAAACGCGTAAAGATGTTCTTCCTTGTGAATTTCCGCACTTGCGCCTCAGTGATTGAGGCCAGTGGCTCTGCTTCAACCCACTTGGTGAAGTAATCAACCGCGACAATTAAGTACTTGTATTGACCAGGCGCCTTCGGAAATGGTCCCAACAGGTCCATGCCCCACTGAGCGAAGGGCCAGGCGCCTACATTTCCCTGCATGGGTGCCGCTGGGAGATGAATGTCGTTAGCATGGATTTGGCACTGGTGGCATGATGTTACGTGTCTCCCTGCGTCCCTTCGCATTGTTGGCCAGTAATATCCTTGGCGGAGCAAAATTTTCTCCAAACTGCGGGCGCCCGCATGCATGCCACACGTTCCTTGGTGCACCTCGTTGATCGCCTCTAACCCCTCTGCCTCGGTAAGGCATCTCAAGTAGGCGCCGGAATGTGATCTCTTGTATAACACATCATCCACGATGGTGCATCGAGCTGCCTTCCGACGAAGGCGCCAGGCATCCTTTGGGTTCTCCGGAACGACTCCCTGCGTTAGGAAGAGGCGAATTGGTGCCATCCACCCTTCCTGCACTCCCGATGAGATGGAGGCCATTACCATCTCTTCCTGTGGGACTTCTTTTGCCACAATCACCGTCCGACTCTCCTCAAAGTCTAAAGCCGTAGCCAACTTAGACAAAGCGTCTGCATGAGCATTCTCCTCTCTTGGGACATGCGTGAAAGTTACCTCTCGAAACCATGCGCACCTTTTCCGCACAGACTGCACATAGGCGCATAGAGCTTCCTCTTTTACTTCGTACACTTTGTTCAGCTGGTTGACCACCAGCGCTGAGTCAGTTTTCACATTAACTCTTTGGGCGCCCAGCTCCCTCGCATAATGAAGTCCGGCCAGAACAGCCTCGTACTCAGCCGCATTGTTCGTTTTGAGGGTTGCAAAACGAAGCGCAATTTCATGAAGGGCGCCTAAAGGGCTAACGAGCACAATGCCGGCCCCGGCGCCTGCCCGACTTGCTGCTCCATCCACGTGCACTTGCCAGCACTCCTCAATGCCCGGTCCTCCGTCGGCCACACCCTCGGCCATGAAGTCTGCCAACACTTGAGCCTTGATGGCTGGACGGGGCGCGTAACTTATATCAAACTCACTTAATTGCACGGCCCACTTCACTAGGCGCCCAGACACATCCATTGACCCGAGAACCGTCCTTAGTGGCAGGTTGGTGAGCACCACGATGCTATGAGCCTGAAAATAAGGTCTGAGCTTGTTCGCGGCCATTACTACCGCCAAAGCTGCCTTCTCTATGGGCGCATATCGCGTTTCATGGCCAATCATGGTGCGGCTGACGTAATACACCGGTCGCTCTTCATTCGTTAGCGAGTCTTTGGATATCAGTACAGCGCTCACAGCGACGTGGGACACCGCTATATATAAGTATAGCACTTCCTTGGCTCTAGGCGCGGTCATTACCGTAGGCGCTATGAGTAGCCCCTTCAATTCTTCAAACGCCTTGTTGCATTCTTCAGTCCATCGAAACTTGGTGGCCTTTTTCAATACCTTGAAGAAAGGGGCGCCTCGGTCCGAGGCTCGCGGAATGAACCGTCCCAACGCCGCCAGCCTCCCCGTCAACACTTGCACCTCTTTCGGCGTTTTCGGGGGCGCCAAGTTCTTGATGGCCTCCACCTGCCTGGGATTAGCCTCAATCCCCCTCTTGGTTATCATGAAACCCAAGAATTTTCCCGCCTCCGCAAAGAACACACACTTTTTGGGGTTAAGCCTCAAATTGAATCGGCGCATTGTCTCGAAAGTTTCCCGGAGGTCCAGGATATGATCTAGGCGCCTCTTGCTCTTCACTATCAAATCATCCACATATGCTTCCACGTTTCTCCCTATCTGCTTGCGGAAGACTTGGTTTACCATACGTTGGTAAGTGGCACCTGCATTCTTTAAACCAAATGCCATGACACGATAGCAAAAGTTGCCAAAAGGTGTCATGAAGGCCGTTTTCGCCCGGTCCTCCTCCACCATAGGGATCTGATGATAGCCTGAAAACATGTCCAAGAAGCTGAGCGCTTCATGATACGCCGTCGCATCTACCAGCAAGTCGATGCGTGGCATAGGGTAAGCATCCGTCGGGCACGCCCGGTTGAGGTTAGTAAAGTCCACGCACATCCTCCAATCTCCCGACGACTTTGGGACAAACACTACGTTGGAGAGCCACGTAATGTACCTTGCTTCCTCCACAAACCCCGCCTCTCGCAGCCTATCAACTTCATGCCGGAGCGCCTCTTCTTTCTCGGGGGTCAAGTTTCGTCGCTTTTGTTGCACCGGCCTTTTACCTTCTTCCACTGCCAGCCTATGAGCCGCAACTTCAGGGGACACTCCGGGCATATCCCGAGCGCTCCACGCAAACAATTCTCCGAATTCCCGCAGCAATTCTATTAAGGGCGCTCGCATAGCCTCTGGCGCCTGTGATGATATTCGTATCATTTGGTCTGGGCGCTCCTCGTCCAATATCACAGCTATCTCATCATCTACCGGCTCCGCCCTGGGCGCCTCCTCCGGACGGATGTCTATGATATTCAGTCTATGCTTCCGGCCCCGACTCTTTGACTCCTCTTCTCTTGCATATCGCGGGACATTCCTTCCTCGCGAGACGCCCACGCCTTGGGGAGCGACGAACTTCAGCGTCTGATGGCACGTCGAGGCTACCCCATTGAATTGCGCCAAAAGAGGTCGGCCAAGTATCACATTGTACGGCGACGGACAGTCAACCATGCCAAATTCCACCGCATGCGTTACGCAATGCGCTTCGTCCCCCAGAGTCACGGGGAGGCGCACGCGTCCGATGACTTGAGCAGGCGCCCCAGAGAACCCGACCAACACCGAATTCGAGGGGCGCACCAACTCAGGTGCTAGCTGCATCCGTTCAAAGGTGCTTTTGAAGAGTACATCCATAGAGCTGCCTGTGTCTACCAACATTCTCTTCACCTTACATCCGGCTATCACCCCTTGTATCTCAAGAGCCTCTTCCGACGGGACTTGGCACGCCTCATCCGGTTCCTGATTAAAGTGCATGTGTACGGATTCACTGGCCTCAAGCAACGCAGCTCGCAGGCGCCTAGATCTTTCCAACTTCTCTCTCAAGTTAAGGGTACCCGTTATGGACTCAACTGTAAGCCTTATACGACTGGGTTCTCCCTCTTGATCCACCTCAAACGGAGGTGGTGGAATAATAGGCGCCGGCTCAGCTTCTGGTTCTTTAAGCGCTTCACTGACCGTGGGCGGCACCACGGTTTGTGCCCTTAGTTCTTCAGGCGCCCTCCTCTGTTCCGGCGCCTGCCTCGTCACATAGGTTCGATGCGTCCAGTCCTCCATCCTTCTAACGAAGTCGTTGAGCATGCCCTTGTCAGCTAAAGTTTGAAGTTCGGACTTTAGTTGGTAACAATCGGCCGTGTGATGCCCCTTGTCGCGATGGAAGTCACAATACCTGTCAAGATTTTTTTCGTTAGGCTGGCCGCGCATGGGCCCCGGCCACCGTATATGGTATCCCCTATCCTTCACATATTGCAGCACATTCTTGAGGGTATCATTGTACTCTGTAAAATTTGCAGCACTCCTCGGCACAGGGCGTGGCGCCTCTGGCCTCCTTGGTGGGACGAAACTTCCGGAACCAGGTCTGGGCGCCTGCCTTACCTCACCTTCATCACCTCTTTGACGCCTCTTTTCAGCCCTTCGCGCCGCCAAAGTTTCTTCCAACATAATCACCTTTTGTACTCTTCGGTCAAGGTCTTCGGTGGATACCACATCTCGCTTGGACAGGACCCGGCATAGCTCTTCGCTCGAGGTGCAGGCATCCAGGCAGACCCCTAACACGGCCGGTTGAACATCTTTGACCGCCATGGCAACCGAGATCCAACGATCGTAGAATTCTCTGAGCGCCTCGCCTTCCCTCTGTTTGACTTTAAACAACGCCCCTATGGTCAATGTTCGACGCTTTCGGCTCGCGAACTTGGACAAAAACAGCTCAGCGAATTGCTCGAAACAATCTATGCGCCCCTCCTCAATTTGGTGGTACCAATCCAAGACCACGCCCGCGAATGTGGACGGAAACACCTTGCACAATGTGGCGTCGGAGCTGTTGTAGAGCTGCATCTTAGTGAAGTAGCTATTCAGGTGGTCTTCCGGGTCAGCCACCCCATCATAACTCGGCAACGGGGGAATCGTAGTTCCCGCTGGCTCCATTAAGATGCATCGCGCCAGGGGCTGCCGAACACCAAACCTTCGAGCAATCCTCCTAGGCGCCCATACGTCTTCTGGGCCCGTTTGCGCGCGCTCGACATTCAGCCTCCCCTCTCGTGGGCGCCCAAACGCGTCGTGCCCCTGCTCGGAGGCGTGCGGCGGTCCGTATTGCAGAGACTCTGAATCTTCCCCCATCCTTTCCCGCTTTCTCGCCCCTGGGCTGTCCATCATTACATCTTCACTTCGTTCCCCTTCCAACTCCCTCTTGAGCGCCGCTATGGCCCGATCTTGATCGGCTATGATTCGAAACAGCTCTCTTTTCGTCAAAGACCCGCTATCATCAGCAGACAGGCGCCTAGGGCTTCCTTGTCCCTCCTCATCCGTACTCCTCTCTTGACTCAGTTGACGCTCGCCTTCATCGTGATCCGAGTTCCCCGACCTGGAATTGCCTTCTCCATCGTTCCCTTCGTTCATGTTCTCCATGCGCCTATCGTCTTCGTGCGCCTTCTCCCCCTTCCTGGCGCGCCAATTGTTTGAGCCTAGATACCTACGAACGCTGATCCTCCACTTTTCCACCTACCCGTCTCTCAGACGCCCGGAACCTGCACCCACAAGCGCCTAAGGGCCTTGGTCGACCCGTTAGCACTCCGAAGCTCAAGTCAGAGCCCTTTTCTAGAGAGATAAGTGTCGAGGAATAGTTTAGTGAGAGAAGCCCACCTGCGTAAATGCTGTCGACTGCCTCTATTTATACTCACCGAACCCAAGGCTGATCTCCGCCACGTCACCTCTCTCATTTAATGCTCTGCGCCACCAGACAGCTAACCGCCCTGTCAGACTCCTGACACCTGACTGACATCCCTCAGCTCTGCCAGGCACCTGACACACGACAGGCGCCCGCAGGCCGTGGTCCACCAGCCAGTCGGCCGCCACCTGGCTTTTGGTGCTCTGTGAGACAGCTAACCGCCCTGTCAGACTCCCGACACCTGACACGAGACAGGCGCCCGCAGGCTGTGGTCCACCAGCCGGTTGGCCGCCACCTGGCTTTTGGTGCTTTACTCTTGAGGTCCTTCTCCTTGTTTGGGCCCAAAGGCCACTAGTGGGTATTGATTCTTACCTTTTTGGGCTTTGCCCCCCAACTCCTCCTTTGGGAGCCCAATCTCCTAGCCTGCTGGGTAATACCCCCAACAAAAACATTTTATGCAAAGATAGTGGAAATCTTCTTCTGAATTACGTTCTTGTGACTTGGACAGTTGGACATCAGACTTTAATCCCGAGCAAAGTTAAATTGGTTCTTTTTAGTACAGGCATGAAACATATAGAACAGCTTTTGCTACGTAAGTAGCATTCTGTTCATTCTTATAATTCCAATGATTATATGTTCATCGCGAGAAGATATATAATTATTTTTTTTCATTTTGAGCAGGACATATATAAAACCAACTAATTAATTCAAACCGAAGCAACTAATTCCAATGATTATTTGCTCACTATATAGCTATGCGCGGAGCTGAACGCTGTATATATAACCAACGAGCTCTCGCCGCCTCGCTATACAAACTTGTTGAGGCTACAGATTCAACAATGTTGTATATTACACTTAATCAACAACAGAATAATATACAAAAGCGATTGAATCAAAGAAACAGGAACAAATTAAGTGCAGAACTTTGATCACAGCGGCCATAAAAAAGGGGCTTGCTACTATAAATGGCCTGCACGACTTTCTCCTTGATCAGCTGCAACAAAACTCACTTCCTTCTTCTGCCAAAAGATTACCCCAAACAACCACAATTAGAGTAGATTAATTAATTAATTAATTACTGAAGCTGATCAAGTTTTTGACTTTTACTGTACGTCTAGGCTAGCTAGCTCTAGCTAAGCTACGATTGGAACACCAACTATTAACTGTAAAACACTACCCTTAACTATATTTTTCCGCACTTTGCTGACTACTGCACACCAACTACGTTAAATTATAGTCAAAAGTTTGAATAAAGACAAGATTTTCCAGTTCCAGGGCCTTTTTTTTTTCCTACCACCTACGAAATTTATACAAGAATAACATTGCAAACCGACAACCCAAGATTCGGTTGTTGTAACGGTGCAGAAGAAAAACATTTTTGCTCAGAAGACCGGGAGCGAGCTAGCGGGGTTCGGTGGTGATGATGAGATGACCCGCTCCCCCACAACAACAAAATCAGTGCAGTGGGTTTGAAGCAAGCTTCCACAAATTAGTTCGGCGATTTATTTTTTTCCTCCGTTGGTTGTTGTTTCTAAGGTTCGAATTCAGGGTGTGCAGGACGTATTATTTCGACATAATCATTAGGTTTATATCTTGGTGTCTTAGTTTGCTACTTCAAAGTAGGAATGACAATGGGCAGGTGTGGGGCGAGTTTTTTGGTATCCAGATCAGCCCCGTGACAGGTCGAGTACAGGTCGGGTAATTTATCACGAGTCGCGAGCCGCGGGAAGGTCGTCCTAATGGGTATGCAATTTATATGAAAAATATTAGAAATATTCGTTATTTTTATTTATAAGACAAAGAAAACAAACAATATTATGTATGATAAATGTAGTTAAATAATTGAAGAAATCGAGGTTTTCACTAATTTATAACTTTATTATTATAGCTGAAATATGATATAATAGAAGGAAAATACTAAGTAATTTTACTAAAAATTACATGTAATTTAGGCAAGAACAGGTCGAGAATCGGACGGGTCAGGGCATGTCGGATCGATAAGAGTACCCATGCCCCCCCCAAAAAAGGCCAAACAGATGGGATAAAACGAGTCAGGTCGAAATTGTCATCCCTGCTTCTGAGTGTATTAAAACTAATTATTATTAGTTAATTAATAATATGATTAGAAAATGATAACACTACTAGTCTACTACCCGTACAGTGCGAGATACTGATACAATATTATTGGATACATGGACGCCTCCACTACTACTACTATAGCACCAGATATGATATGGGGTTTATGAAATAATAATAATAATTATTATTATTATTATTATAATGATGCATATCAGATATGGGTGCCACGTACTTGTACAGATCCAGATTATGGGCTGGATTCTGATATAAAAAAAAATTCATAAATATATCTAACAGCTCGTTTTCTTTGAACTTTGAAAGCCTGATCAGTTTTTTGTTGGGTGCAGACAAAGGCGTCGTTAGGATTAGGAATTGTTTTTCTTAATGTTTACTATAATTAAGCTTAGTTCATATTTGACTCCATTATTGTTCTCTTCTTTTGTTTATTTAATTTTCTTTTTTCGTTCCTTTCTGATCTTTATGTTACGTTTGGAACTTCAGTTGGGTTTACATTATTAGGGGAGTATGCAAATTGTTTTATTTGGTTGGTACCGGTACGTAAACTTGTTCAACTGAATTGGTCAATGTAAATTAAATAGGTAAAATGCTGTATATAGAGGAATCCAATAAGAAAACTACCAACCAAGTCTTTTATCTTTTGTCCTAATCGGATGGACTAATATGGACCACTTTTGTTTTTATCATGTATGAAAAAAAAATACTGTCGGCACGTACAATTTATGCTACTAATAATAGTTTTCATGTAGTTAAAAATAACTTGATTTTACAGCAGCTACACAATAGCCCGTGATTTAATGAAATTGTATTAAAAAATAAATTAATCATTTGACAAAATTATGTAAAAAAAAACTGAAAATATCCATAAATATTATACTTTTTTCCACTACAAATTACGACAAGAAACATCACTCTCTTGCCTAACAAAAAAGAAAAGGAAATTCGCTATCTTTTATTGCCATTTGTCCCTTTACTTCTGGCTCTCAGAATTTACAAACAATGGGCCTAGCCTAACTACAGACGAACTAGAAACCACCATCAAAAGCTGCTTTATGTCAATTTATTCGCACTCGAAAAAAGTTCAAAAATTATCGCTTTCGTAAAATCACAAATATTCCTGTAAATCTTATAAATTAAAACCTCTACAATTGCCTCCTTTTTTTTTCCAACTTCAAATGGAAAGGTGATAAGCGAGCACTACTATGATGATGATTCAGTATAGTTCATGCGCAATAATATAAAAATATATCACCGAAAGGAGATAAATAAATAAATAAAATCGGTCGTTGGTTTGGTCCCATGAAATAATTCTTTTCCTAAATGGTCAGTATAAATTAATTTACGTAATTAGTTAACTGGCAAACCAATTAGTTGTGTAAAATAATGGGGGGAAAAGACGGAACAAACCTCGTGCATCTTCAAACTTTCTTCAATGCTCACGAGCTCCGGCCGCCAGTGAACATGCCGCTGCGAGTTTCCCCTGCTGCCGCCGCCAATCACCGCGCCGGAATTCCCCATATAGAGATCGATAATCTTCTCCGCCACCTCAGCACCGCCGCTGCTCTCCGCCACCAACCGCTCCACCTGCGCCCTCGGGAGCCGCACCTTCACGCGCATCGACCCGCTGGGGCCCACCTCGGCCTCGGCGGCGCTGGTCCGGTTCCCGGTGAGATCCGACACGGATCGCTTGGAGAGCATGAGGAAATCGAGGCGGTCCTTGGCGCTGACGTGGATCCCGGATCTCACGCGCCGAGCCCCGCGTTGCTCCTGTGGCTGCGGATTTGAATTTTCCGGGAGTTTGGGCAGCTCGACCAGAAAGTAGATCTTGTTGGGCTTGAGGTCCTGGCCGGGCTGGAGCGGCCGGGCCCGGATCCCGAAGTTCTTGACGGCCTCGGAGTCCAGGAGGACGTGGCCCGGGTAGTCCCTGACGGCGTCGTTTGCCGTGGCCGGCGTCTTCAGCTTGAACGTCTCCCCGGTCACTTTCATCACCTTCGCCGCCTTCTTCCCCCTGCCGCCGATGCTGTTCCCCATTTCTCTGGGTAATTAAGATTTTTAGGGGTTAATAATGAATTATGGATTTGGATTTGGATTGTGGATATATTTATATGCGGGGTGGGTGGTGGCGGGGAAGAAGAGGAGAGAGAGAAGAGGCGTGCGGGGTTGAAACGAAGTCGTTTTTGTTCTAGATAAGAATGATTAATTAGATGGGGATTTAAGGAGTGAGGTGTGAATCAGTGGAAAATTCCTCTCACGTAAGAAAGTCGCTTCTTCTTCGTGATTGATATATACACAGTGAAAAAAGTGTGAAAGCTTTTTTTTTTAATAATCAATTATTTTATCATATATGTGAAAAGAAGTGGGACAAGCGTGAGTCGACAAAAGGAACAAAAGAGAAGATAAATTATTTCTACCTTTTATCTAGTTTATTCAATATCTCTTGATGCTTATTTAGCTCGGAAGCTTGACTCTGTCGTATTGACGGATCGAGATACAAATTGAACTTGTATGATAACGCGTTATAAAGTATAAGTTCAGTTTGTACCGTGAAAGAATTTGTATTCGTATGTAATAGTACAAGTTCAGTTTTTATCATAACATAAATATAAAAATTCAGCTTGTACTATAAAAAATATTGTCGTTTGTGTTATGGTGCTAGCTGAGTTTGTACCGTAAATGAATTTTTACAAAATAAAGTATACCAACAAATGAATTTTGTACAATAACATTAAATTTAAATGTGTATTTTCAATTTGTACCATAAATATTGTTTTTTAAATCAAAATAGTAAATACCATGTAAAATTCCTCATTCAACAATCGCGCGTGATGACAACCCTTTGAAGAAACTTCGAAAAAATTTGTTTCTGGGTGAAATGAATTAATTCTTACCTCATTCGATTTCACACAATAAGGCATATGATTCCGTTGAATGGTAAACTAATTCATCGTATCTAATTAGCTTATTAGCATTGATTTTAATATCTTAATAAAATAGCTTTATCATCTTGCGAATTGAAGTTGAAGTTTCAACGAACGTAAAATAATGGAGCGCAGCAGAACTACGAAAAGTAGTAATTGGGTGCATAAACAATTATTACTAATGACAATCCCATGCATGCTACATAGTTCTGTAAAGTGTAAAAAGGATCAACGTAATTTCAAACTCTTGACGTTTCATTCATTATTTCCAGGAATTTGACTCTAAGCTATTCATCAAAAACAAAACAAAATTTTAAAATGGTTGACCTCTAAACGGTAAAAGGGAGAATCGGGGAGGATTCTACTTGGAACCAGCTAACTTTGTATTGTACATAGTCATGAGCCATTTGAGTTGCCAATAACAAATCAAATAGTAAGCTAGACATGTACTTATATGGGCTGGCACTAGATTTTGGAATATAATTTTCTTTACTAGTATGGTTCAAGAAGATGCGTTTAAACTCTTGCCCCTAAGCGTTAGATAACCTCAAGTAATATGAATAAGTAATTTTGGCCAAATCACACGTTTGGCAAAAAAATGAGGTAATTTGAAAGGAGAATGTAAAATTTAGCTCTTCTATTTCCTCTATGCTAACTAAAACTGTGTGAGCAGAATAGCCAACCATTTCGGAATGCGAATTGAGTAATTATGGTGGTTACCAAAATCTACAACGTTCATTATCTCTATTTCACTCTATTTTTAAATTGAAAGTAAAGATTAGATTAATGGTAATTTTGAGAATAAAAAAAAATAACATCTAATTTCTATCCTTTAAAAAATCGATTTCTATATATTATACCCAAATCCTACTGCAACTCCATTCTAGCTTCATCGACGTCAACACCTCCGCCTTTGGTGGTTCCCTTCCTCCCGCTGCCCTCCTCTCCTCTCTCTCTCTCTCTCTCTCTCTCTCTCTCTCTCTTTCTCTCCCTCCCTCCCTCCCTCCCTCCCTCTCAATCTATCCATCGTAGATCAGGAGAACATAAAAATCTTGATCTGAGTTTTTTTAGTTTTGGTGCTCGTTCATTGTATTGTTTTATGAAATAATATAGTCTTGTTTTTCATAATGATATTGATTTATTTCAGCAATGGTATTGTTTTGATTTCACAATAGTAATGGCATTGGTTGATTTTGGTATTGGTTTGACTCTTCTAATGATATAGATTGTTTATATAGGTAGTTTTAGTGTAATGGTGTTGTTTTTCATAATGGTATTAATTTATTTCTACAATGGTATTGGTATTTTTTTAAGTGGTAGTGAATGTCTGATGGATTGGTATTGATTTCTTGTTTTATTTTTGTAGTTGTCTTATTCCGACTGAACGGAGTCAAGGAAAATATTGAGAAAAAGAAGGAAGAGAGATCTTGCTAGAGATAGTGAAAGAGAGAGAAAATGTAACTAATATGTTTTTATGCTTTGAACTACCAAACTCGATTGACAACACTCAGTTTTGGAAGAATAGTGTAATGGCTATGGGTGAAGCGGGTAGACGGAAAACATTGACCATTCGATATGTTTGGATACCGTGCTTACTTTCATCTGTTGTGAGTTTCTGACTTTTCCAATTAGTCTCTATGTTTTGCATGTTTTATATGAGATGAATTGTATCTTTATAAAAGAAAAATCATTCTACCTGACTAGTAAAATATAAGAATTTTGCCATAACAATTAAAGCGTGGGTAAAATACCAAAATCGTGAGAGGCAATCACTCATTGCACAGGGGTACAAAAAGTACAATCTCCCGCTGAGTGAAGTGACATTTGAGAATGTGCATAGAGGGCACCCATCTAACACTCATCTATAGCATTGACCCTCCACACGGATCGAGTAAAAGGAGTTAAACCAGGTTCTTATGTGAGCGCTAAGAAGCAAAAATTGCTCATGCTCGGTCACCGGTAGTAAGAAACAAATCCCACTTGTACTAAATACGACTGCTCGGCAAGCAGAATCAGAAAGAGATAAAAGACTCTCTTTGTAAGAAAATGTAGTGATGCGCTTAAAGTTAATATAAAGTTTGCTAAAAGCTTCCCCATGAGTTTTTTAGAATCTCATGCTTAATTGGTTACTTATGAATGATGTGAGTAAGCCGGATTTATTTTGATTAATTGTTGCACCGTAAGTTGTTAGTTACCCACTACAGACGATCGAATTTTAGTGTTGCTAATTTGGTAAGTTGCATCAGATTTGAGTCAGTCAATGGTAAATCCGTAAATGGTTGCAAAGAACTTGAAAGAGGGGTGAATGATATGATCATTAAAGCACAGCTCATCCATTGGGAAATAAACTAATGATTATCACAAGAGTACAAGGGTAAATTTCTGGTCATGATGTTGTGTTTTGTGTGTCGATCATTGGTTTTTGTGTTTTGAGCAGGGTTGTGTCTCCCTGGTATGTGTTGAGTTTCCTCCAATTGTAGTTCTTATACTTGAGTCGCTGCTTAGGGACAAGCAAGTATTGAGTGTGGGGTTGTGATATTGACGAAAACATATTGATTTTGAGGCTTAATGTGATTATTTCATGATATGTTTGAGATATATGACACTTGTTTTAGGTCTGATTGACTATGGAATGGTTGAAAAGCCATTACCATCCTGTGTTAGAGTTTTTTTTATGTATTTTAGTTGAGGAAAATGACACCACATACAGATTGCAAATTTTCAATAGGACAGGCAAATGAAAAAAAAAAAAAAAGTATAACTTGGTGGACCAGGACTTTGGGATCTGAATTCTGATTATGTAGCAAGCAGTTGGGCCAATTGAAGTCGACCTGTCAGCCCACAAGGAGTAATTGGAAACACACACAAGATTGGAAGGAATTAATTCCCTAATCATAAGCCACTGGGCCGGCCCTTTTATTTTTTGCTGTTGGTCCACAGAATTCTTTTGGCAGAGGGGGGATAATGGGAGAACGGCCCGGGGGACAATTCTTGGATTACATTGGGAGGATCAGGAATTTAGAATTATTTGGACCGGAATAGGGGAGTGCCGCGCGGAGTTGCTTGGTGGCACCAATGATACGTGGTTAATTAGGTTATTAGCGGCAGTGGGCTCATTAGTGATCACTTTTTATTATCGGTTTTCAGGCCGAACAGTTATTTCATTGAGCTACGACGGTTGGATTTGTAATTGATTGTTTGGTACGTAGTAATTCCCAATAGAGATAGTTGGCACAATACTGATATCCTTGGCTGCAGAGAATTGGATTAAACTGATTAGAAAAGTGAATTAATTTGGATATGATAGGTAGTGAGTCCCGGTGTTTCTCTCAGAGTTTTCTCCATTGAATTTCTCCCTGCCGTTTTCATTTACTTAATTTGTTTATTTTATTGTGCTTTTAGAAACTAGTCTCATTAAACCATTTTGACTTATAGTTTGCTCCATAAAATTGATAGAACTTAGCATTGTATCAGTTCCTAAGAGACGATATCCTGATTTTCGGCTAGGACAGCACAAGCCAAAGAACAAAACCTCCAAAAGAAAGCTAACTAAAAAAAACTAACACCACAGATCAGTCTTGCTGTTTTCGGCGGCGGCGGCCGATCCGTGTTTCCTGGTGGCTCTTTCTCCGACGGTGGTTCTCGGTTTGGGTGGCTTCGATGGCAACGAGTCCTGGGGGGATGCATGCGGCACCAAACACTTTATGATTGGGCCAACTGGAATTCGGATTTCTGGGGTAAGTAGTGGGGTCCATGTGTTTGGACTGGACTTTGGGCCTCGTTAATTTTGGGCTACTGTTGGCTTACTTTTAGATTCCCTTTTTCAATAGGTGTTTTTCTTACTTTCGGTGTTGTATTACTCTGTACACCGTGTTTCGTATTAATAAAACGATCACTCCACTATCAAAAAGTTACATATCTACTCTGTATAGAGAGAAAACATAATTTTCTTACAAGGTGTAAAAGCATTACACGACATCCCACATCAACTCCTGAATCCAACTCCAATGAATATGAAATAAAAATGTTAGGCTGATTCCAACAAAGAGAAAACATAATTTTGTAACATTGAAGCAAAAAGGATGAAAATGGGGATAATCTCCAGATTTGGAGATAAAAGTCCACAAATTTTGGTGACTTACATTGGAGATGGCCTAACCAAGCGTGCAACCAAAAACATGTCACTCACGTATTGGCGACTAGGCAATAGGCATACTATATTCCATAAAACTGAATAATAATAATAATAATTATAATAATAATTATTATTATATTACAGTGAGGGGGAACACAACCCATGTACACGGTAAGTCGGTAATACGGATGCTGGTAGGCTCAGGCGCTCAGCATTCAACTATCTGGGTTTTCACTTAGGAGCGAATGCCAATTCGTAGCTGAACCATTTTACAACCCATGTACATGATGGATAGAATAGTTGTCTGAAGTCTGAACATAGATCAGAACCAAATCTCGAACATGATTTTACTTTTGTATCATTGTTTGTTTGATTCATTAGACCAAATCACGCAAATCCAAGCAACAACATATAATAACAACAATAATAATAATAATAATAATAATAATAAACCCCAGTTGAGAGCAACAAGTGCACAAAGTTGGGAATTCATTTGATAAGAGCTAGCAAGTATGATAATGTAAACATAATATTATTATATAAAGGCTATATAAAAGACGAATGACGATTGCAGAGGAGAAAGTGACTTGGTGGGTCGTCCTCGTGCTGCCTCCAATGAGTTAACGAAAGAGGAACTGGAGCACGCAACACCACAAACAAATAAACAAACAAACAAACAAACATGCTACTATTCTTTTTTCTAACGTCATTAATTATTTATTCGATTCATTAAAACCCGAACACACAGATCCAAAACCTTTTTAAGTACACATTACGGAACATATATTAAAGAAAAACGACAAACAAGCTGAGCCCAAAACGACAAAGCTGATGATAATCCATCTCACATGATAAGAGCTGCAGGAAGAGGACGATAAGGGAGCGATAACACAGAGACGAGAAAGTGTGTTGACGTAGGATACTGTTGACTGACAAAGACGGGTTTAGCTTTTAGAGCTTGGAGGATAGCAATCCACTCTTCTCCACCTTGACATCGCTTTCCTTGGCATCCAGCTCAGACGCACTCGGCGGCACGTCCACCGCCGGCGAGCAGTTGAAGAACCCGTGGGGCTGCTCAACCAACCAACCAACCAACCAAACACAAAACAATTAAGTACGACGCGAATGCAGGAAGAAAAAAAAAAAGTAGGTCGATAAAACGACGGTAGCGTACCATCAAGCTGAAGCCGGTCCGCTCCACCGGCATCACCGGCCAGTCTTCCAGCCTTGGGACGTGCGTCACGCCAAACACGTACCAAAGGACGATGTCTTCTTCTTCCAATTGGCGGTCCTGCTTGACCCATGTGGCCAGACCTTCGCCGACCCGGGGATTCTGATTCGGGAACTCGCCTCCGGGGAACATCTCGCCCGCTGCATATGCTGTCACCCACAGGTTGTGCTTCAGGAAGGCTGCCCTCCTCAAGAACTTGGCTTCCGGGCCGGCCAACGGCAAGCAATTCGAACTCGGCACTAGCTTGTACCCAGTCAGTTGTCCCGTCCTGTTCACTATCCTAGTGTTCCTTATCTGATTCCAACACAGTAAGTAAGTAAGTAAACACATGGGATTTCTTTCTACATCGTCATTTTCCCGTCACACAGAAAATTGGTGCAAGGGTAAGAGAGCTTACAATCCAGTGTCGAGCCGATAAAGCATTACAGTCTCTCGTGGCTTGTGACTCTGATCTCAGGACTGTTTCTTCGGCGTAAAATGCGTTGTTGTGCATATTGTTTTCACCAGGTGCCTCCACTTTGACATTCACCTCAGCAACCTACCAGCAACGCGCAGAAACAAGGGATGCGTTCACATACGAATTCATTTTAATCCAAAGAAAAAATAAACGGTCTAGACTTTTTAATTTAACCTGATTATAAGCTTCACCGGGTCTGCAATCAACAGCCATGTTCATTCGAGCAACGAAAAAGTGCTGATGGACTGGTGCATACAGCCCAGGCGCAATAATTGTCCCATACTTCCGCACTTCTCCAGGTTGCAATGCTCCTAAGCTCAGGATTCCGGTCAGTTTCACTTCAGCTTCAATTTTCCCATCCTGTCACAATCAACCATATAAAGACCCGCATCACACTGAATCTCGCACCTAACTAACTAAGGTCCTCCCATGCCAAACTCAGAAACAGATAAATTAATGAGATGCACAACAGATTTTCCTAACTTGCCTGATAAAAATGCCAGAAGAATCCATATTCGTAATTTGCGACTGTGCATATGAAAGACACTGTTAAACGCCTGGACCTCCGCACTTCAGCTAATCCTGTTCTCCAGTCTTGATGCTTCCACAACATTCCGTGATCCTCTTCATGCAAACATACACAATTTTCAATGGTTTCGACACCTCCGGTGAAGTTTGTGAAGTGAGCATCAAAGTATTTGATGTAGCCCAAACAATCACATCCCTGCAACCATCAGTGATAATAACTATCAGACCCAATATATAGATCCAATGGAAGATCATCATCACAATTACAGAGTGAAGCAGTTCAATTCCCACACCTTTTTAAGAGAATGGGCGTTTTTGCCAAGGCCATCTTCCCCTGCATCAAATGCATTCTTACGGTAATGTGGATCATTAGGATCTCCATAAGGCACAACCATTTCGACAAAGCTTAGCCTGTGGGCCACAGGCCTACGACCTCTGCTACCATCGGTATATGCAATGGAGTGTATGACCAACCCCTCCCTAGGTGTAAAGCCGATGCGGAAGTTCCACTACCAAAATACCAAGCAATCACAAGAAATATTATTAATTATTGCTTCAGTGAAAAGACTCAAGACTAGTGAACATACAAAGATAGATAAACCAATATAGATACAATACGAGCATATACCTTCTGCCATTCCACAAAGTGGCCACTAACACGGAAACTTGGACCTTCAGGCTGAACAATTTGCAATGCTTTGATATCACTGCGATCAACCCCTCCTCTTGTCTCACCAGGAGTGTAGTTCCTTAGAGGATCCGCTGTCGGTAATGGGACTAGCTTTCGATCTTCGAATTCAATAATCTTCATGTTTTGCATGTCAACAAGTATATGCATTCCCTCAACAGGCCGTGCATAACCATTATCCATCGGATTGTCACTATCAGTTCTGCAGAAAATAAGAGGTTTGGCCAGTCTTCTGTTAGGAGCATCAGCTTCACTGTGATAACCAACACACCTACGCAAACAGAAATTCATAATCAAAACAATTAATAACATTCTATAAAAAATCAGTTTCATAACACAAAAGATAAGCATACAATCTGTCGCACAAAATACACAGAGAGAGAGCTAGTATCTTGATTTTTCTTACCAAGCATCAACCATTACTAGGTCCATGTCATCGACCCCCCGTTTCTTCATTGCCTCTCTAAATGCAGGGTACTCTTTCACGGCAGCTTCACACTCAGCATATTCTGCAGCATCCTGCTCGTGAAAAAGAGATTTTTTTTTTATAAACTACTATCAATTTGTAACAACATTGAACGTTTTTCAAAAGAAAATCTAGAGTAAAAGAGCCCACAAGACCAGATAGAAAAAATAAGCACACACCATTGGAGGCTGAACATCCGGAACAAGCTCAGATGATACAACTTTTCCCCTGTGATTCCCTCCACGAGTTGCAGCATGCACTTCCGACAGTTCCACGATCCAGACGCTTGTCTCGTTGGACATTTTGTTGTAAACAACAAGTCTAGCTCTCCTGGGAGGCAACTTGGTGGGAATTATTGGACCACCTTTCAGCCTAGGGAGCAATGATGGCTGAAAGGGAGGAAAGAAATAGGCATCTGCCAGTGCAACGACATGTTTCTCAGGTTCCAGCAGAACCACCTCAATGAATCTCATGCCGTCTCGAACCTAAAACGCGAAACACCACACACCTCATTAGTTAGATCACATTTCATAATCTTTCAAACACATGATATATGCATCTAAAAGGAAGAAGCAAGGGGCATGGGATATCAAGAGACCTCAGGAGTGGCTCCAGCAGCTCTCACAGTCGCCACTGCTACTGAAATTTCAGCTGCTGACAAAGGGTCCAATGGATGGCTGCTTTGCGCTCTCAACATGACTGGCATCACAGCTGAGCATCAATCAAACAAACGGAAAAAAGAAAAAACAAGAATCTCTTAAGATAAGGCGATGGATACAAAGGAATATTTCAGCTCAGATCATGTTATTGATAATTAATTAAGCTAATTGAAGATTTGCCATAACTGCAATTGATGATACATGCGTTCAGATTGCCATGAATCAATCAAAATGGCCATATTCTGAGAATTAAAAACAACATATCGTCCCTGCATACATAAACCAACCACTCTGGATATCAAGGAGCATTGACAAAATTGTTAAAACTCAATTAAGAATATCAAACAGTTCCTTGAGAATTGATTATACCGTACCGGATAAAGTCAGCTGTAGAGTATTTTTATCTAAAACCGTAGTTTAATCGTGATTCAACCGCTAAATCTTGAATACCGATTTAGCCTAGGAGGTCTTTACGGCCAGACCGCCGGTACGGTATGATTTTTTAATCCTTGCTCCGAAACAAATACAGAGAAATCGCGAAGAAGGAAAAACACAAAACAGATTATCGACAGTGAAGGATCAAGAAGCGAGAGAGAAAGAAGGAGCGTACGTTTAGCAGCGGGCAATTTGGGGGAAGCATCTGGAAGGCGCTCGACGGGAGAAATCAGGGACGAGATATCAGTCTTGGAGGCATACTGATCGTCTCGTCGGGACGAGACGATCCAATCCTGCACGGCATTCTCGGGCTGAGCACCGGCGGCGGAAGCCTGACGGCGAACAATTGAACCGGAGGAGTCATTGCGGCAACATGCAGAGGAAGGAATCTTCGCTTTTTGCGAAGCTGAGGCCATTGCAAGGGGTTCACAAGCTCGCCGATTCCACCAAGGTAAGACTCCTCACAATCTGCTGACATACAGCGATTTCCTTCGTCACTACCACTACCTCTCGCTCCCTTCTTCTCCACCTCGCCCAAAAAGGCACACTCGAATCTCTTTCTCTCTCTCTCTCTCTATGTATAAATCATATGTGATATGATCTCTCTTTCCTTAGGAGAAGCGTATTTCGAATCCCCTGCCTAGCTACGTGATCAAGAAAGAGCTGGTTTAGGTTTTTGTTCCCCAAACAAACTGTGAGTCTTAAAAGGAGGGAGGAAGGGGAAAGGAAATTCCAGAAAGATCGGAAACTGAATCCGGTAGCGGAAAAGGAGGACTCCACGGGAGAAGGGGAGGGAGGGAGGGAGATAGGAGAGAGAGAGAGAGAGAGAGAAAGCGGTTTTAGTGAGTGAGGGAGTGTTAGACTCGGACAATGACACACTGCGGAGGAGACGGATGGATGGGTAATTGTTGGGAAAGTATATGCATAAACAGGGTGGAAGGTGGAGCCACTTAGTGACGTGTCATAGCCATTTATAAAAATTAAAAACTGAAATTTCCTTTTTCATGTTGTTTTCTATAAAGCCTTTATTGTTGTGTTGGACTCAAAAATATTTTATATATATGTATTTAATGGAAAAGAAAATGCGATTATCTTATCACTATCACTTATCAGAATCGTGGTGGATCCACGACACGAATGAACGACCCAATTGTGGGGGTTGGTGTCACCAAAAGATAGTAGTTTTTTAATTTTGATAAAAATGTTTTAAAATCACAACCGGAGTACTAGTATTGGATTTAGACTTCAATTTTCATTTGTGTTTTATTTCTTTTCAGCTGATGGTTGTTTAGCAAAATATATTTTAATATTTTTATCGATAGTACGAATATTGAAGAGCAACCATTGGACTTATCTTAATAGTTGGGCAACACGACTTGCTAATTAAGTTTTTTTCCCCCCTCAAAAGATAGTCGTATTTTACTAGGTATCAATAGATACGCAAACACGACTACAAAGACCGAATTCAAGAGCAAAAGTCGAACTGAACAAAACCCGTTGGAATAAACTAAGGGCTTTCTCGCCCACTTTATGAGTGACCCTATTCTCTTCTTGACTAACAGAACATACAATATAATCCGATAAAACTAATAAAAATTGTTAAATCTCCAAAAGCACTGATGCCCAGTGCATCCCATGTATCTCTATCTCGAACTTCTTTTACAAGCAGTTGGGCTTCTCCTTAACTATCTTGTTGAGATGGGCCTCTCCGTCCTAAAACAGTAGCCGCTCTTAATTCTTAGAACTGAAACTACAGTTGTCGAACCATTACTGAAAAACTTCAAAGAAAGCTATATTGCACGACTTTCGGAGATATCAAAAGTAGCATAATATTTCGAGTTTGCATGCATAATCAATTTCATCTAATTCTAGCAATCTGTGCTATAACACATATATATTCAATAGATCAAACCTATCAATGATTTCTCTAAGTTGTGCTTCTTCTCAAGATTTTCGAGCCAAAGGAAATGAAAAGAAACGATGGGATAAACATTCATCTCATCTAAAACACACATTGAGTGATTATTAAGCAAATCCAACCTATTATGGCAATAACGATGTACAAACCATGTAACTCTTGCCATAATATGGGAGGTCTAAAATAGTACTTTTTGCGTGTCATCACCCCTACACTTTCCTTCTTATACAAAAGTGTGGTATCTTCTTGGACACATCCCTTTGCCCACCTTTTTCGATATCAATGTGCCACCGACCTGACATTTCACCTTCAACTTGTCAGGTGGTAGGTTTTCCATGCCCCCTCGTTATCAGGGCCATTGAGCATGGATGGTATCTGGCATGAACAAGCTTTTTGTAGTAACACTATGATTGTGCTTATTGTCAAGTTGCTAAGGTGGTTTGACAGATCATCGTCCATTCAGAAGCACAATAGAGATTCTGGCTCCCACTCGTCCAGTGGTTGGACTCATATATCGATGAAAATGATGGAGCACTAATCTTTGGAGTGGGCTGTTGGCAACTATAGAAGTCTACAGACGACTATAATTTTCGGCGAGGCAACCACACAAATCCATGGACTCATAAATCCATGGACACAGAGCTAGGGAGCTATTAGAAACAAAGTTCGTCTCACTCAATCCCAACAAATGTTGTCATGGAGGCCACATAAGGAGGACTGGACAATAGTCAATCCATATGGCTTTGTAAGGATGTCAATTTGTGGTAGCGGTAATGAGTGGTATATCAAGAAATACCTTAGTTGTGCTTTGTGGTCTTTTTTTATGAGTAATGGTAAATGTACCATCATGCTCATCGAGATCTACATGGCTATAGATGAGCTACAACTTGCTCGAAAGAACGACGATCGAAAGGCTGATATTCAATTAGACTCTTTAGATATAGTGAATCTCTTCAGTTATTCAGCATGTTACGAATATGCTAAACATATATTTGTTAGGTTTGGATTGTTCTTGTCATCAATAACAAAATAATGTTGGCAATCACTTAAAAAATATACGTTACAATGTTTTAGTAGGATGTTTAGTTGTTAACTATTCCAACAGTATCCTTTGTAATTGAGTAAACTGCAATATTATGCGAGCTTCAGAGCCTTGTACAATTAATAAAGCAAGTTAAGGCTTAGGTCAAACAATTCGTGGGATAAGACTCCATGCTCTCGCTCCGGAGAAAGAAAAAAATGCAATATGAATGAGTTTGTAAAAAAATTATGGATTATTATTCATTGGAGCATGAATTTTGTAAGGAAATTCGGTAATTTGTTTCACAAAGATAACGAAAGAGAGAGTATCGGCAATGGTGATCGTCGATTTGGTGAATGAGATGGAATTCATGGTTGGGTTGATGGAGGAAGCCGAGAAGATGTTGGAGTCTCTACATGCATACTAAAGGACTTTACTGAGTGGAAGATTTTGAAATTGGGAGCAATGGTGATTCTTTTGGGATTAGCAAGTCTATACATATGTTGATTTGCATGAGCTTCAGAGGTTCAAGGAAGCTTGTCTGTGTTTTGAAGATACTTAGAGGTTATAGGGAGATGGTGAGGGATATGTTGAGGAGGAAGGGAGAGTTGATGGATAGTATTCGGGATGTGGCGACGAAAGTTCTAGATAGGATTATATAGGTTTGGAGAGAAAATCTAGAAGGTAGGCTATTGATATGAGGGGGCATGGTTTTGAGAGCCAACTTTTGAGTTGCAGAGGCTTGTTTAGATTTAGGGTTCCTTCTGCCTCATTTGGGCCCATGATTCACATGTAGCTCGCTCATTCTATATTTGTGCATATTTTGTGGGGATCGTTTGCTTTGACTTTTGATTTCTCCTTTCTTATGAGTGTTAATATTTTGGTAGTAAATTTAATAATATTTTCACTAAGATAATATAATATCAACGCATAATAGAAGCTCTGACTATAAAATTCTTCCAATATAGACACTCTCGCTACTGCTCCACGAATAAGTAACCTTAGTTAAGGAACTCCCTTATATCGGTCTTTGAAAAAGTGTTTCAAAACTCTTAAAGTATCGTTTTGTATCATTGGATGTGTCTGTTTTTTGTTGCCAAGTAAAAAATCAAAAACCGAGGAGAAAAAAAACTTATATAATTATACTTGTTCTTGTTGTGAAAATGAGCTTCAATAACACAACCCAATGAAAGGAAACTCCAATTTGTAATATCAGATGTGCTATATATGTGTGTGTTTACGTCAGTTTCCTTTTGGTTGTAGGCCTGTTTTCATTAAAACTCACCCCCAGTTCGAGTCCCCGCCCAACATGATTTTTGCTTCTTTTGTAATATCCCATTTGACCCCAAAGAAACCCATGATGCGCTCAACACTCCATGCCCTCTCAAATTGTGCAACCTTCTTCTTTATTCTGTGAAAATCGTACACCTCAAAGCTCTTCATACCATTCCTAGCCGACCAACGCCCCTCTACTCCTACTGACCTAGTGCTCATCTCCCTTGCCGACCAAGACATATCCCCTACCGACCTAGCTCTCAAAATCTCCCCAGCCGCTCCCTCCATCGTTTCAATCCCTAGGTTCGACCACCTCCCCTCTTCCCCTCCAAATCCATATACAACCCATCAATGCCCGCAAAGACATAATCTCATCCCCACTCCAACCAAAGCTCACCGACAACCCGACTTCACCTCCTAATATCATCCCAAAATTTCTCCTAACCCGCTCAAGTCCCATTTACCTTGCCACTTTTCAATCCCCCTCAATCTCCTTATAATCCATCCATTACCCCATCCACGTCATCTTCAGAGTCCCAAGACGCCTCTCCCTATCGAAGAATGGACCTGATCGAGTGCATTGATTCCACTCCCCTATCCATTGTCGTGGCCCCACTGATTGAGGTAGCGTATATCTATCCTAGTGGGAAAATTAGGAGAAAAACCTAATGTTGAACAAGAGTTGATTGTTCGAAAATTAGCACTCATCTGTGATGGATAGTGATTGATTATGTAGTTTTTAATTTAATTAGTTGATTTTGGTATTTATCCTCAGTTATGAAGAAAATTATCCAAGAGAGCGATATTGATTATATGGTGATTCAGAAAGATGATGTGTTGGAATACCACTCAACGAGTTCAACGTCCACAGTGCTGCAACACGCAAGATTACTAGAAAGAGCATGCAAATTGCTAATTAGTCAAGGAATGATAATTAAATTTAACAATTTCTTGTAAGGAACATTATTAATAGTATTATTAGTTTACTACATTTGCGAGATAATGCTTAATATTGCGAACTTATCTTTCTTTTCTGATTTTTAGTTATTAAAGAAGTAACGGAATCCATTTATATCTTTTGTTGTCCACTTTCATAATTTTTCAAAATTATCGGCTAAACAAATTTTGTTCTTCGTCGCAACCTCACTACAGCCACAACATCAACAAAGTCATATGGGGTCATCATAAAAAAAACCATGGGCAAGTTGTGGATGGTAGTGCTGGAATCTTTTTATGTTCTTCAACGATAGTTGCGGAAGCTAAAGCCTTGTTGACTGTTGTGAAAATGGCAGCCTCCCTTCACGGTCCTCCTTCAATCTTCTCGAACTGCAAAGTGCTTGTCGACATTATTCAGGATCCGCAAAAAGTTGGTCCCTGGCAAGTTAGAGCATGGATTCAGAGGATTCGCTTTCTCCTTCAGACGCATATCGGATTGAGTATCTTCTTCACGCCAAGATCTACTAACAAAAGTGCAGATTGGGTGGCTAAGGAAGCGGCAAATGGATCTCTCCCTCAAGAATAGATCCAAGTGCTTGACATTTTAAATCCAATCTTGTAACTTGGTTTTGCTTATACTCCTATCGTTGATTTGAATGGAAATTACCTATTGTAAAAAAAAAAAAAAAAGTCATACGAGACCGTAACTTTGAACAGACTTATAGGTTATCTAGCCAGATGGTTGAAGGTAAAGCCCAAATCCTTGATTCGAACGAAGCCTTGGTCCAAAATCCAAATCCTCCAAGGAAAGGGAAAGGCCCACTACCTTCGTGTTCATTATCCGTAATTCCGTAGGCCACTCTCTCGTTCCTTGTCTATATTTTTTTTGCTCAAACTTACAAAGTAGTCAAACAACAGTGCTCTTCTGAGGTGTAAAGGAAAAGCAGCAGTCCGAAATTTTCACCTCCGATTCTCTCCGACTCCTAGGTCCGTCGTCGGCGTTGTCACGAAGTAGAGAGAACTCGCACCTCCCGCCACTCCCATCGAGGTCGACGACGCTGGTGGGAAACATCTGATTTTGCTTTCAGTTTTCCAATGGAAGACTCGACTAGCGGCGCGTCTCTTCCCTCAGTAGGCTCCGACGCGAAGAAGCGCCGCGTGACCTATTTCTACGAGCCGACGATCGGCAACTACTACTACGGACAGGGGCACCCGATGAAGCCCCACCGCATCAGAATGGCGCATAACCTAATTGTTCACTACTCCCTCCACCGCCGTATGGAGATAAATCGCCCTTTCGCTGCCGCCCGCGATGACGTCCGGAAGTTCCACTCCGACGACTACATCGACTTCCTCTCCTCCGTATCCCCGGAATCGGTTTCCGATCCGGTCAATGGACGTCATCTCAAGAGATTCAACGTGGGCGAGGATTGTCCGGTGTTTGACGGGCTTTTCGGGTTTTGCCAGGCCTCGGCCGGTGGTTCGATTGGCGCGGCGGTCAAGCTCAATCGCGGCGAAGCCGACATTGCAATTAACTGGGCCGGTGGATTGCACCACGCCAAGAAGAGCGAGGCCTCAGGGTTTTGCTATGTGAATGATATCGTGCTCGGAATTCTCGAGCTTCTCAAGGTTCACAGGGTAATTCACCAAGCCTCGTTCCTCCTTGATTTGTGCTTCTTAGGATGCTAAGTCTTTTTTGTTAATTTAGAATCACCATTTTTTGCTCATTTTCTCTTTTGGGTCGCAGCGTGTGCTGTATGTTGATATAGATGTACACCATGGAGATGGAGTAGAGGAAGCATTCTACACAACTGACAGGGTGATGACCGTGTCTTTCCACAAGTATGGAGACTTCTTTCCAGGAACTGGACATATTAAGGACGTTGGGGCTGGCCAAGGGAAGAACTATGCCCTTAACATTCCATTGAATGATGGGATTGATGATGACAGTTTCAGGAGAATGTTTCAGCCTGTAATGCAGAAAGTTATGGAGGTTTATCAGCCTGATGCTGTGGTTCTTCAATGTGGAGCAGATTCCTTGACTGGTGACAGGTTGGGTTGCTTCAACTTGTCTGTGAAGGGCCATGCTGATTGCCTCCGTTTCCTGAGGTCTTTCAACGTTCCTCTAATGGTTTTGGGTGGTGGTGGGTATACCATCCGAAATGTGGCTCGTTGCTGGTGTTATGAGGTATGTTAATGCATCACTCTCTGCTGTCTTTCATTCTCTGAATCCTTAAAGAACCCTCCTGTGATTTTGGCTGCCTTTCGTTTATGCAGACAGCGGTTGCAGTTGGAGTTGAGCCTGATAACAAGCTGCCTTACAACGAGTATTATGAGTACTTTGGTCCTGATTATACACTTCATGTGGAGCCTACCAATATTGAAAACTTAAACTCGCCGAAAGATATGGAGAATATAAGGTAATTTCATCACTGTCAGTGTTGATTCATGTTATTATTGGTTGGTTAATCCACATGAACAACATATTTGGGAAAGACCTGATCACGCTGATAGATATGTATAGAATATGGTTTATGACTTTATTCTTGACGTGAACACCATTTTTTATATGATTGATCAATGGATAAATCTAAAATGCCACTGGCACATAGACCTGAATGATACTGGTGCTCAGGACCTATTTTTTCATTAGAGCCATATGGATGCTACCTTCTGAAGATGATCTGATTGCTTCATATTTGTTTTAAACTTTCGATTGTGGAGGTTATGGCCAGTAGTCCTTGGCCATAACGAATTCAAGTGACTGTCAAATTTTTAGCTCTCCGAATTCAAGTGACTGTCCTTTTGCTTGTCCTGTAACAATTGTGGATCTGCCATTCCTCTGGCTTAAAGGTTTTCCTGTTCGTGCTACTTCGCAAAGAAATATGTTAAAACTAGCCGAATTATGGGTCCTCATTTGGTGGCAGTGTAACATTCTACTCTGCACACGCTTAATTGGAAGACTTATTGAGCTGTAAATTTAAAAGTTTAAGTAGCTGTATTGTAGTACAAGAGAAATTAATTGAAATGAACTGCAATGTTTCTTGAAGACTTCAACTTAATGGTGAAGGAGGATGACAAATGCTATGCAAAACAAAGTATTTATCTGATCATGGGGAATATTGGCGTAAGCTTTAGTGCATAATAATGTCTTTTCTCATTCCTAGAGGCTTAATCCTCTTATAAATCCTTTTCTTTGCTGTTCCTGTGTACTCTGTGGTTAATGCTTCCTGGATACAGAGAGTATATTAGCACGAGGCAGATAGCATTTATTTGGTAATTCACTAATTTGGCTGGTTTCAAGCGACATTTGGTATATATGTTGATGATTTCTCTCATGCATGAAATTGTGAAGATATGGGGCTTTAGGGTTGAGTAAATTGTTAAAACCAATCATTCCCCTTGTATGTGTCCGTCAAATTATGCTATATGCTCCATCATTGCATGGTTTTGCCTTCTGTCCTTGTTGTGACAGTTTATCACTTTGATTTTACAGGAACATGTTGCTGGAACAACTCAGTAGACTTCCTAATGCACCCAGTGTGCCCTTTCAGACAACACCATCTGTGACTGAAGCTCCAGAAGAGGTAAGTTGGTCGTCAGTCCCTCATGCTCGAATGCTTGGTGTTCTTTTGTAAAGCCATTTACTCATGGTGTTTGTTAGATTAGTAATTCCTTCGTGTTGTAGGATGAAGAGGAGATGGATCAGAGACCGAGGCCTCGTATATGGAATGGGGAGGAGTATGAAGACTCAGATCACGAGGATGACCACAAGCCTCAGGCGAGAAGCTCTAACACCGACGATGAGTCCGTCCAGAATGGTGAAGCTAGGTAGGTAACTGAAGATGTAGCTTTCGACATGGCACAAGGATTCTGTCTTGCGTTTACTTCACCATTTCTCTCCTTACGCACTTTCTTTCCCCTTCTGTTGTGATTGATTATATAGGGATGTGGCAGATGGTATGGAAGATGAAAAACCAGAAGTGGATAGTCGATCTTGATGTCACTGGAAGTCTAGTCACTCTGCTCTCTGTTAGGTGACCTTCTTTGTAACGTGTTAGCCGTAGAAATTTCGAAGGCATTATACTTTTGGCCAAAGCAAGGGAATACGTTTCGCAAGAGGATGTTAAGAGAATGTTACATGATTCTGATGTTGGCATGTAACTGCCACTGGTAGTGTAAAGAATGAATGAAAGAATAGTTAGAACCAAGGCTTTTTATTCATAAAAATTCTGCATCATATAATATCCCTACACAGGTGAATTAGAAGAAGAAAAATAAAAATTGATTTACTTCCTTTGGACTTGGAAACACATTCGTGACCCTAGCGAGCTCAATGGTCAATGGGATTTGCCAGAAAAGCAAGCGCATTGAAAGAACTTCCTGTCAGGACTGGCCATGGATGCTACTCTCTGAATACGCGACGACGAAGATGCAGACCTCGAATTCTTCCGAGCACCGGTGGGCTGCTTTCTGGTTTCCTCCCAATGAAGAAGATCAATGGCCTTCCCCTGGTGAACAACGGTGACTTGGCAGTAATCTGGAGCATTCTTCTTCACGTATTCTGCTTTCCCCACTTTCTTTATCAGCCTCCTGATATGACATGAAAACCCAGAAACTAAAGCAAACGAACCCATATATGAACTTAGTAGGCAATTCAGACCTTTTCTTCAGGTACGATAAGAGAGAGCAAGAAGGAAGGCGATCGAGAAAACTCGTTCATACGAGTTACCTAGGACGGGGGAGAAGCTTGGTGCCCAGTACGAGATTGGTGATGTTGAGAACAGGGATGAGCTCAACAATGGCTTTCCCTATCTCACTGCTCTCCAGCAGCATTGTGTCCACCGGAACCTTGGCATCGTCGCACAAGCGAATGTACTTCTGTAACAGACTCCTCCTCCTGTTGTTCTCTTCTTTGATGTAGAATCTCAGCTGGTCCTTGCTCAACTGGCTCTTGGACAATCTCCCAACTGCCCCCCCACCAAAGAAACAAAACCATGAATTCAGCTTTTTGTAGCCAGGGGAACTCTGTTTCTGTTCCCCTGCAAAATCAAATTCTCACCACCAGGAAGTGGAGAATGTGATGAATGAATGTTTTTACCTGGAGTTGAGATGTAGTGGATGGGAGGGAAGACATGGACGAGGAACAAGCGAGCTCCAGGCGAGATGTGATCCACAGCCCATTTCACAGCATCCAAATCATCTCTCCCAACGCCAACATATACATCGCCATTGCCATCAACCCCACTACTGCAGGATCTTCCAACGCTCACAGTGTTCTCTTCCAGCTCCACTATCTCCACTATCTCGGATGACATCACCCTCGACTTCCTGTAGTGGAAAGAGCTAGAGCTGCTGCTGCCGTTGTTGTTGTTGGTGGCCTCTGTTGGTTCTTCCATGCTGTTGATTCTTTTGCTGCGGGGCCTCTGTTATTGGCAGAGGACTCTGTTATGGTGGAAAGAGTGATGAAGATAACAAGAGATGATGGGTTGGTGGAGATGGGTTGATTGGCAATTTGGAAGGAAGGTAGGAAGCTAGTGTCGTTGGTCTCAAAGCCACATGGAGGAGAAGAGAGGAAGGGAGGAAAAAGAGTTGGGAAAGAAGGGGGCCGAAGAGATTCTGTATTTTGTCCCAATGGTGGAGGCGTGAAGGCTAATAATGGTGTAAATGGGTCTGTGTCACTTGCCACCTTTTTTGCCCTTTCTGGCTTTTATTCTCTGCCACATTTGGTTTGTGAAATCAGTCGCCTTTGATGATTTAGCACAGTGAGTTTGATAAAAAAAAGTAATTGGTGGGGGATGAGGGACATAGTGATTGAAAATTCCCATTTATTGGAGTCGTCAAAAGATAAAGGTTTTTAATCTTTTGCCTATGAGAGTGAGGATTTTGTATTGAAATCTGATGGGAGACTTTTGTGTATCTTGTTTTGCCGGGTTGGTTGTTGGTCTCTAGGTTCGAGTCTGAAGTAGTGATGGCAATTTCGGATCTAACTCGTGCGATTCGGCCTGTCCTGATTTGTTTGGGGCGAGTATTATCCAACACATTGTAATGTGGATGGAACATGAGTATTGCTTTTGACCTGCACCGTCCCATTCTTGACTCGTCTATCATGATTTGCATTGAAATCTATATGTATGTGTCCTCTTTTGACCTTTATAAAATCATATTTTCATTCCAAATAAATTTTAAAACGATTTTGTAAAAGAGTTAAATGCTAACACTCTTTTTGCAAATAATATATAAAGATGGATCAACCCGTTCAGCCTCGTATCCACACGGGTATTACCCGGTCAGGCCCGCGCTTATTGTGGGGTGATTATGGGATTTGAGGTACTCGCCTCATTGTCATCACTAGCCATGGGACCAACAATCAACGAGAAAAACAACTTTGACTTTTACCGTTATGGTACAAATTCAATTTGTATTTCGTGTAAGAAATCTTTTATGGTGCAAACTGAATTTTTAATATTATATTATATTATATTACAAGTTAAGGAGCAAACGAAACCTGTACATTTAATTTCATTGTACAAGTTAAATTTGTATACCGAAACACCAATACTTAATAACATAGTAAAAGAATTCAGCGCCTCGTGCAAGTCTCATGCAAGTTTCGATCACACTCAAAGATTAAGAAACGAATTTTGAATCAAAATTTGAACACTTTTTATTTTGTTTCCAATCGAGTCTAATCAAGGGGGAAAAAATAATGTTTGACCCTATGGTTCATCTATTATGAAAAAGCTAATGGGCTTTTGGAGCATTAGTTAGGCAGAACTCAGAAGGCCACTAGTCAGGAAGGAAAAACTCAAAAAAGTGAAACAAAGATGCCTGTGGACCTCTCATATTGGAGAATGGAAAGCGTGGCGTTTAGTGGTTTTGTCGTTGTGAATGTTTTTGTGGCTTCATATAATGTGTGGGTGCTGTTTTGTGGGCGGTTTATTCTTGGACGAAACATTCATCATCACCATCATCAATGTCGCGATAAAGGAAGGGTATCCATCGCGTAACGTGGGGGCAAGGAGATAGATAAGGTAACTCGATGACTAATCTACCATCTTAAAGTGCCTCGTATTAAACTATGACACAATCTAAGGGTTGTTTTTCCACATATAAATGATTTTTGTAAATCTTTTCTCCATAATGATGCTATTCTACAATAATTTCTCAAGGTATTTGGTGATTTGGCGGGCAAATGTACCTTTTAAACAAGCGATATAAGAATATCGCGACTCATAATAGCGACATAACATAAACCCGCAAGTTAAAAACATCGACATAAGGATTAGTGGTCATGAGACATGTGGCATGTAGTGGTTGGTTGAGGAGGAGAGACGAGGATCATGGGAGGCCAACGAGATATATGACGTGTGGGCTTAGATTGTGTGGCTGAAACGCGACCTTGCTGTGTCGCCACTCCGGATGGTGATCTTTTGAATAGGCGACTTTGCTTATGGCGCCCCCACCTGGAAAATCTCATCCAGGTTGGGTTATTTATCACAGGACATGGGTCGGGGCAGGTCAACCCATATGAGTACGTAATTTAAAAGAAAAACATTAGAAATATTCATTTTTTTATTAAAATAACCAAGAAACAAACTAAAATATGATAATGTAGTTAAATTATTAAAAAAATATGAGGTTCTCACCTATTTATAACTAGCACAAGGTAATAGTAGTAAAATTATAAGTAATTTGAGTAAAATTACATGTATTTTAGGCATCAACGGGTTGAGAATGGGGCGAGTCAAGGAGGATCAGGTCGAGGAGAGTACCCATGCTCGTCCGCTCCACCTACGGGTCGGATCCTCCTCAAAACAGATTGATTAAAACGGGTCAAGTCAAAATTGAAATCCATAGTCACAATGAGTGTGTTACCATCTCAAGACAATGGTGACCACTTTGGCAGTACCTCGATGCTAGATGACTCAGTGATATCCATACTTACCCTTCTTGTATGATATCATGCTTGACAATACCTTGATGCTAGATGACTTAGTGATCTCCATGTTGACCCCCTTGTACGATGTCATTCTTGATACCTAGGTTCTCTACCATGTGGGGTGTGCATGTTTGACATGAGTCTTAATGGCCTCGTTGGGTATTTACCATGCTTCATACCTTGGTTCTCTACCCATAATGTGTATCTTGTTTTGTGTATCTTGTTTGACTGCTTGAGGATGAGGGTTCACATGTCTACTCTTCTTGTATGATGTCATGTTTGACGTCTAGGTACTTATGGGGGTTGACGTCGTGGCAGTTGATGAATGCACACTAACCCCTTAAGGTGTCATAATACTTGTAGGGTCTTGATGAGTGATACTCATGGTTGCCCCCTTGAATAATATCATGATTGACACCTAAGTGTTAGGTGGATGCGCATCAACCATCTAAGATGATGTCATGCTTGACACACAAATACTTGATGGGTTGGGATGTACGCACTGACCCTCTAGGGTGATGTCATGCTTGATGACTTGGAACGACGTATACCCACGCAACCCCATTGGATGATGTAATGCTTGATGGGTTGGTGGCGAGTAAGTGTACACTGAGGTACCTTGCATGACATGACATATAACCCAAAAGTCCATCACTAGTACCCATCTTAAACCAATTTAATTAACATGGTTAAATTGGCCTTATAAATCGCAACTTCTTCAATTTAATCCATGTGGTATTAATGGGTCGTTTGCTTCATGAATTTGAAAAATGAGGGTTTTGGTAAAACTTTGGTTTTGGAAAACCATGGATATATGATGGATTTGGCGGCATTATGGATTTGACCAAGTCTATTATTTGCTTGTTGGATTTGATTATAGATTTTGTTTGAATAGATTTGTGGATATGAAATTCAAATTACCTTGTTACCCTTATCTTATCTAATTGTATTTCTATATTATAATCCATAAATTTCATTAAAAAAATCCAACGCATACAATGAAATTTTAAATTCTTTACCACTATGTGGACTAATAATTCAACTACAAATATAGAAATGTATTATAGTTTGACACTAATTAACAACTCATCTAATAATGTACGCAATATTATGTATCAATTGCAACCAATTGCTCGCTTTATTGCTACAACTCATCAACTTCTTGCTAACTCCCCGATTTTCGAATCCGACAATCAATCAAATAATAATGCACAAGACGAGCATAAGATGTTTATAGTTGAATCTAACAAATCACATATACATTCATATTTAAACAAACTATGATATTACAAAACGAAATGAAAAATTCTCATATATATAAAAGACGACATTATAAAAGTTTATAATTGCATGACCATTGAATTAAAGTAGGACAACTTTGTAATTAAAGTAATAAGTAAGGGTAGAAAGGTAATTTACCATCATGGATTTTAATCCATCACCCAAATCCCACCTCAAGAGGTGGAACTTCCAAGTCCGTGGGGTCCACGGATTTGGAACCCCATAAGTGGCGGGACCCACAAATTCCATCTCCCTAATTCCCTAAGGCAAACGATGGATTTCCGTTAAAGTCCATGATGGATAGATTTCCATTACCAAATCCATCACCAAAACCCTCAAGCAAACGACCCGTAAGTTATTTAAGGGGTAATTACAGTTTCAGATGTCAACGATGAGAGGAAGGAGATGAGTCGACAAGGGTAGAAGTGATATATTTGAATTTTTTTAGCTTTATTTTATTTTCTTCGTATATTCTTTTTATTTATTTTAAAGTAGCAATGTGGGGGTCTCTCTCTAACAACTAAGGGTGCTAATCGGATTGGTTTGGTATAAGTTCACCATTAAACAAAAAATGCATACAAAAAATCGAACCAATAAAGCCTATCGATTTATCGCCTGTTATCGGTTCGATAAGAAATTAGGCACCAACAATAACAATAATTCAAAACAATTTAACTATACTTCTATATTTTAACATAAAATAATAATTATAAGCAATAATATCAATACAATATCCACCATTATTTCATAATCTAAATCCAAATCCCAAATTCCCAACATATAGAATGAAAAATAATCAATGTGTTCATCCAATTAGCGAGTGGCAACTAGCAATACATCAAACACCACAATATCATAATATCATATAATCATTGACAACCATCAAAGAAACGAAGACTACCAAGTGCGAGGTTTGCTATTGCGACTATGAAGGAGAGTTGGAGAGGGGTGACTTGCAGCTGCAGTTTCTGACTATTTGACACATTTGAGACTTTAGTGGATGGTCGTTTGGAATAGATGTGGATTACGATATTAGGAATCGCGATTTTTGTTGGTCTTGAATATTAAGACATTTTCCCTTAGTCAAAACCCATATCGAACTATTATGAAACTATCGATTACCGACTAAACATTTTCGAGCCATACGAGTAATCTACTTTGAATTTGTGTCATTATTTGCATCAATTTGTAATCTTCTACAGAGAAAAATGAATTTGTAATAATATTTTCCAAATTTCAATCAGACCGTTTCAATTCAAAATGTCAAAATGTGGACCAAAACATAATTTACCCATTTTCTTGGAAGAAGGCTTGCGTGATCAGGCATCTATGAAATTTGTTAGTTGTGGCTAGCTTGTTGTGGGTAGCGTGGGTGCAAAAGTACCGAATTAAGGGAAGAAAATCTGGTCTCTTCCTATTAGTACTGTTAGTACTTGGATTTGGAGAAAGGTCCTCAAATGTCGAGGGCCGGCGCAACAACACATATCTGGTTTTAGGACACATTGGCATGGGTTGGAGTCACTCTAGCTAAATACTCGGTCAAGCTTGTCTGGGAATCCATTAGAGATCCCTCCCTGAAGGTTACATGGTATCATGCTGTCTGGGGTAAGCCAATCTTTCCGAAACATAGTGTGTTGTTGTGGCTTGTTGTATTAGACAGAATCAAAACAAAGGACAGGTTGTCTAAATGAGGGATTCATTGTGATAGTTGTTGTGTACTTTGTCCTGAGGGTCTTGAAAGTGGAAACCATTTGTTCGGCATCTGCTCTTTTGGTTCTGCAGTTTTGAAGAAAGTATTGCACAAGGTTTGTGTTTGGTATGAGTTTGGGGATTGGCATTCGCAGTTGGTTTGGGCAGATCAATAATGGATGCAGACAAATGATGCAGCTGTTGTTGGGTGACTCTTATGGGTCACAGGAATAAGTTTTATACGACGAGAAAGGTGTGCGAGATTGTATAGTATCTCAATAGCTCTCTCCCCAGATGAAGTCTCACTCAAGTTATTGAAGGAGTTCACAGTGTTTGCTCAAAGCCATGTTCCCTTCCGTTTGAGAGTACAACGAGTGTTAGGGAATTTATTTCAGTAATATTTGTTTTCATTTTCTACAAAAATTTGATGGTCGTAACCGTAAGTTGACATTTTGAGAGGGAGTTTACGAGAACTCCCCGGACTTCAATACAATTTTTGATTAACCATACGAAAAATAATCTACTTTAAATTCGTGTCACTATTGCCTCAACAACTGAATTTGTAACCTTCTATTAAGAAAACAATGAATTTGTAATCATATTTTCCAAATTTGAAATTTCAATCGGACCGTTCGGATTCAAAATGTAAAAAATGTACCAAAACGTAATTTACCTATTTTCTTACTTAATAGTTAATACCATTTCAGCACGATTCGGTTTCTTCGTACCCGTTGGTTCAGGTGATGCAGAAAAACAGAATAGTTCTTAGAAGCTCCCCACCGGCAACTTCCTTCAGTCCTCTTCTTTATCCACAATTATTCCAAAATTTCCAATGCCCTACGTCCGTCCGAGTTTCAAGCATCTCTGATCTCTCTGTAGCTGCCCTTTTCATCCCTCTCCCTCTCTCTCGCTTTGTCATCATCGGAACGCAATCGGAAATCGGCATCTCGTCGGAGCTTCTATAAACACAATTCCCAATTCTCCCAAAACTTCACTCTCCCCTACTGATCAATCAACCTTCAATTGGATCAATCCCACCTCTGTTCGATCGCTCCCAATCGAAAATTCGCCATGGATCCCAACCCCAAATCCTTCCCGATCCTCTCCTACGTCATGCAGCGCCTCCCGTCGATCAGCCCCAGGGCGGCCCTTTCCCCCTCCTCCGCCGCCTCCGCTCGTCCTCCGCTCACCGCCTTCGACATCGAGCAACAGCCGCTCCGCTCTTCCTCCGCCTCCTCTTCCCCTTCCTCGTCGCCCTCCGGCCAGACCCGCCTCCTCTCCGCGATGCCCAATCTCAAGGACCCGGAGCTGCTCGCCTCCATGACCACCGCCATCGCCGACGTCTCCCAGACCCGGGCCATCCTCCGCAGGCTCGGGCCCCGGCCCGACCACGAGACCGTCGACGACGCCAAGGCCAAGCTGGCCGACATCGAGGCGAATCTGTCCAAGCGCCTCGAGGAGATCGTCCTCACCCCGCGGCCCGAGGACGTCGACCGGCTGGATTGGAGGGAGCAGCTGGCGAAGAAGGAGGACGACTGCCGGAAGATCGCCGAGAAGGAGAAGAGCCTCTACACAACGATTGTCCAGCTGGAGGAGATGCACGTTGGGTACGATAAGCTGTTGAAGGAGGCCGAGCAGCGGCTGGTTCAGATGTACGAGAACGCCGAGCGGGTTGAAGGTGAGGAAGAACAGGCACCCCCCAAGGAGGAGGTGAATGAAGACGTCGTTAGGGTTCTTCAAGAGGCTTCGGGGAAGGGAATTGATAAGGTGGATTTGTCCGCCAGGAAGCTCAGGTACTTGCCCGAGGCATTTGGCAAGATTCATGGCCTCAAATTGCTTAATCTGTCCAACAATCAACTTGAGGTTAGTGATACACTCTCATTCTTGTTTGCTTGTATGATACATTCCGTTAGGTGAAGAGAACAGCACGTATGCATGAATGGCAGAAGGCAGAGTTCCGTTAGGTGTATTCTGCCTGTTAGCCTGATGAATCGATCGTTGAGTGTTCTGCTGTTGGGAACTTTGAATGGTTGGATTTTGTCAAATTTTTACTGTCCTCCTGTAAATCAGAAGGGTCTCTAACGGGACAAAGGAACTGGTAGACTCATAGTGTCGAGCTTGTGAGGTCTTGGAATGGCTGAAATTATAATCTTATGGCTTTTGTTATTAGGTTGTTCCCGAGTTTCAGCGTCTCATATTGACTAGCTGAATGAATTCTTGAGGGTCAATGAGAATAATTTGATACAGGTTACTCGAGATCTGGAAATCAGGTTTGCCATGTGTAACGTCCTGCCCTGTCCCTGAAAATGAGAATTTTGCGCTTCTAAACACATAAGCTGTTCATTGATCCTACCAATTGTCCAATTGTATCAGTTCCCCTATAAGTGTGTGCAAACACACTGGTTTGGGTTGCAATCTCTTCATACCAATCCTTTGATAGGGAGAAATGAATCAGAAAGAAAATGTCATAGGAGCTTTTTGTCTTCTCCTCGCATAGCCCTCTGCCATTTTAGTGTTTCACATGTTCCATGTGAGATTCAGGATTGAAGCAGGGTATTGCCTTGTAGGAGATTGTGCTTAATTATGAGTGTGATGTGATGCCAGATCCTTTCTTTCTCATCCTTGCCTGGCTGTTCCATCTGCAAAAAATATTTACCAAAATGCAGTGGCTTATCCATTTTGGATAATCTAACTAATGGCTAGAACAGTCCCTTATTTTCATTTCTGGGAGTAACTAAAGCATCGAACTTGATGTTCAAACTGTTCCAGTAAAGGAAAGTAAACACTGTTTCCTGAAATGCAAAATGTATAATTTCTGATAGCAAATTCAAAGGTTTAATATAAAGAAGCTTGAGGTCCTATTAATGTACAATAATGGTTACATGAGATTTCAGTAAGAGCACGTAGATTGAACCAAGTCTCTGAATAGTTTGGTTATATGGATATGTGATGTACTTTCTGCGCGTACAGATGGTTCCTGACTCAATAGCTGGGCTAGAACATCTTGAAGAGCTCAACCTTGCTTCAAATCTGCTGCAAGTGCTACCCGATTCAATTGGATTGCTGCTTAACATGAAAGTCTTGAATGTCTCCAGCAACAAGCTAGAGTCTTTACCAGACTCCATTGCTCACTGCAGGTAAAAATTCAACTTTATGCCGGAGAAAAAGGCAAGGATATCATATCAGCTGTCCATTTGTCTTGTTTCACTATACATTTTGATGAGCCTACTTTCAGGTCGTTGGAGGAATTGGATGTGAGCTTCAACCGACTTACCTACTTGCCTACAAACATCGGGAATGAGATGGTGAATCTCCACACATTCTCTTTCCAGCTAAACAAGGTCCGATCTATCCCCATGTCCATTGGCGAGATGAAGTCGCTTCGCCATCTTGACGGCCACTTCAACGAGCTCAATGGCCTTCCACACACAATTGGGAAGCTGACAAACCTCGAGACCCTGAACCTGAGCAACAACTTCACCGACTTGAGGGAGCTCCCCGAAACTTTTGGCGAGCTGTTGAGCCTCAAGGAGCTCGATCTCAGCAACAACCAGATCCATGCGCTGCCCGATACCTTTGGGAGGCTGGAGAATTTGGTGAAGCTGAACTTGGAGCAGAATCCTCTCGTGGTTCCGCCGGTGGAAGTGGTGAAGGAAGGGGTACAAGGCGTGAAGAGGTACATGGCTCAGAGGTGGATTGACATACTGATGGACGAAGAGAAGAAGGCCATACTCGAGACACAAGAGGAAGGCGAATCGGGATGGTTAACCCGCAGCACTTCCTGGTTGAAGAACACCGCCGCGACTGTTTCTGGGTATGTCAGCCCGAAAGCCCCCAGGGATCCTTATCTTGATCAGCAGCTATAAGAGAATTCTCCCAAGTTTCCCCTCGGCAAATTTTTGAGCATCCCACTTGATATTGTACTACTTGAGCTTTTGGTCGTTTTTCTGGTTTGGTTTTCCATCTTTTTCAAGATAGAAAGAGAACAGTAAAGCAAGGTTTTTTGTTTCTCATTTCCCATTCAGTCATAGACATGTCGCAACAGGGGCTATAGTTTCTTTCATATGAAATCCAATCTCAGTTTTGGTACACGAGGTTAGTTTTTTATTTAGTTTTGCACGTTCGATGTTGATGTATGAACTAACTGCTGCTATGCTATTGATCAATCCGTGAAAGTTGTCAGGAAATAAAGAATTTGTTAGAAATATAATCTACCTTAAACATCATTATAATTGTTATCATTATTTTTCTGTGAAAATTATTATTATTATTATTATTATTATTGTTATTATTATTATTATTATAGTTTGGTGTTCGGAGGTATGTCATTTAAATACGACGTGCAAATATGTATTCTAAACTTCTAATTATTTTAAATTTAATTTCAATTTTTAAAATTCTGATGATCTTTCATTAAAGATAGAACATTGCATTGTTAATGGTTATAATCTCGCGAATATCATTCATGACCTGTCTAAAAAAGTGTAGCACAAATAGGAAACAGATAACTAAAACATTTTAACTAATATTTGTTTCTCTAGTTTGAGAAACAATACATAGTAATATAAAAAACTTTTATATTATTATAAGCAATGGAATAATAAATTAATAAGAAAATAATATTTCTCATCCATACTCTATGTTATGAAAAAAATATTTGTCAACCAACATAAACAAAAATTAGCTGAAAGACAATCTTATTCACTCAGACAAATAAAATTAAACCTTTATTGTAGTAGCCACCCTACTTAGAATTAAACATTTATCATTGTGATATGCTTTTGGTTGTGTTTCATGTATTTTGAGAAAAACATCTTAGAATATATACCACCTTGCTCAAGTTGGAGACGTTGTAGATTAGTCAGGAGTGTAGACACCACATTTTGTCCGGTTATTGATATTACTTGTGAACGATGGTTGAATAAAGACCGAATCAAAATTATAACGATTGGATTTTCATTAGAGGATTCGTCGTTAACAAATTTGGATTTCCTTACAAATACATAATATCTTTAGAACATTTGAACTCGTATGCAATTACAATATGTAATACAATGGGTCAGAAGTTCCTATATACAATTAGAAGAAGAATCAAGGAAGGCCATCACTTGGAACACCGGAAGCCTGCAAAACAAAGAAGCAAATCAAACTATCAGTCCAAGTTCAAGGCATCTTAGCCCAAACTCGGCCCATTTTGAGCCCAGGCGAATTCATGATGCAAGACCCAAAGTAGACTTGACTCCAGCCCAGGTTGGTCCACAAGCCCAGGAGACTAAGTCTACAGACTGGTTTGGCCCAAACTACCCTCGGCCCAAACACCACTCAACCCAAGTTGGCTCATCCTTATCCACTGCGATCAGTCAGAACCGACCAAGCAAGGTGGACACTTGAGATAAAGCCTCAAAATCGGCCAACGACCTAGTGACACGTGGCGTTTTCTTTTGCTATAATAAGAGCTCAAAGTGTTCTTTGTTTGGGGGACGGGGAAAAAGGGAAAGAAAAGAGAGGGGAGAAGAGAAGAGGGAGATCATCTTCCTTTCTAAAAGAATTGATAGAGACATCTTTCGTTTCGTTTTACAATCGTTGTTATGGGAAGTAGATGATCCAGAAGCAAAAGCTGGGGATCCTGATGTCCAAGGTTAGAGATTGTACTCTTAACTCCTTCGGCTATTTAGTCAATAATACAAGCAGAATCATTTACAATTAATCTCGTCATGTCTCTTAATTATTGCTATGGTTGTTTACTTATCAATTCCGTCAATCCTTGAGCAGTCATAATTACGTAAATATACTTATTTCCCCAGCTCTTTACTTACCATGCTCACTTCCATATACATGATAGTTCTATTTTTACAAAGGTGTATGTTAGATTAGAATTCCTAATTTGCCAGAGACTTCCCTCTAATCCGTACACTGCCTTGAATATCCTTTTTAGCATACACTTAATACGCTAGATTAGCATAGATGCAAACAAGGTACAGTTCAAACGTATGAACCATTATTAAGGTAGTAGGTACATGTCCATATCTAGATCTAAAGTCACCATAACATAATTTCATATACCATTCAATCTTTGAAATTAACAAATCATAAAACTCCCAATCTAACTAACAATAATATGATTAGTGAAAACTGTAGTTTGTTTTAGGCTAGTGATCACAACCAGCAGTGGCGATGACTAATAAGCTATAGCTTTCTTTCAAATTACTTTGATTTTTCAATGAATTGCATATTTAAAAGCCAAAGAATACAAGGATTTCTAATCTCCTATTTCATAGTTAATTCCAGACCCATAAACCCACAACCGTTTTTTTTTTAAATCAATCCGAGTCTAGCAAAAATCACAAGTAATAGTAGTTTATTTATAGTCACTCGTTTGCCAAAATCACAAGAGGCGGTTGTGATTTTAGAAGGAAAACAGGTTTAGTTGCATTTTTTAGCATAAAAATCAAAGTGATTCATGGGTGACGTCCACAGTTCCTAGATTTTATCCTAGACCAGGAATACATATAATCATATTTACCAGAATCCAAATTTGTAGAGTAGTTCAAATTCACCATAAATAATCTCAAATTCAAAGTTAAAAATTCCTAACCAAATTAACCCGAGTTTAGGACAACCTTACCCAGATCGGTCCACTCCCATATCCTGCACCAAAACGAATAGAAGTCAGAACCAGCCAAAAATCAGACTTAGATCAAGAACAAGAAATAACTTAAAGAAAAAAAACTCCCCTGTCAATTCTGGTCACCGGTGAAGCTCGGTCTGGTGGCGGCCGATTCTTTCTTTGTCCCACCTCCACAAAAATACCCAAATAATAAAAATCAGAACCAAACAAAAATAGACCAATAGACCATAATAAACAAAAAAGGTTTACCTAGAGTTCCTCATCGGCGGCTTTAGCATATCCACGCCGGCGAGGTCAAGCCACCATCGCCCCCTCAGATCTCTTCCCCTCGTCCACCACAAGAAAAACTAAAACGAGTTAAACTCAAAATCGAGTGCAGAAACCAACTAAAAACGGACATGCATGTCTAGGATCTTACCTAGATCGAGACCTTCTAGGTTGATACGAGCGATTCCCTCGGCCAGACGCTTAAAAGAGAAGGCGGCGGCGCAGAGGAGAGAGAGCTAGGTCGTCGGTTTCCCTTTCTCGGATTAGAGAGGGAGAACGCGAGGGAGAGAGGAAAGAAGAGAGATGGCGGCGATTGTGGTAAAAGAGTAGGCTAGCGGCCGCCGTTGATCTCTAGGATTAGGGTTTCGGTTCGGCTAGGATTTCGTTTATTTGTTCTCTGGAAGAGGAGGGGGGTGCGACGACAGAGAGTGAGACGAGAGGCGAGAGATGAAAGTGTGAGGCGGCGGCTGTTTGGTTTATTGCTGGGGGTGCAAATGGCAAGAGGGTGCGAGTTGAGGGGTAAATTGCGGGGGGTTGCAAATTGTGGGGGGGTGTAAGTGGAGGGGTAAATTGTTGTTTGGATGAAAAAGTAGGGGGGTGCAAATAGAGTGAAAAGTAAGTAATTATATTATTTTAAAATAGATTTTAAAAATAGATTTTAAGATTACAAAATAGATTTTAAAATTTTAAAATATTATCATAAAATAATAAAATAAATATTACTATATAATAATAAATATACTTTACTAAAAATAGTTATTATATAATAATGCTCAAATAATAATTAATTATGACAATTGTATAATCATTGATCGAGCGATCTCAAAACTCGAAGCTCAACTTGTAACTGGTCATCCTATATAGGGTTTTCGTGTCTAGTTTAATCTTAAATTGTCAAACTTAGTCAAACACGTTCGAATTTGTAAGTTTTAACTATTTAGTCAAATAAACTGAGTTAACCAAACAATTTCTCTCTATCTTTTCCACAAACACCTCGTATCTCTAATTTTCAATGCAAATTAGATTCAACCAAGAGATTTAGATTTGACTTGACGAATAAACTTGTTTCTAGAGCCAAATGGTCAACCCCGAATAATGTTTACATTAATGATATTTATAAAAAAAAGAAATTGATAATATTAATTATTATATAATTATATATAACACAATTAGAAAAACAAAATTCCATAATTCCCCCTCCCCCTCTCTTCCTTCCTTCCCTTGCACCCCAATTTGGGGGGTAAGCCGAAACAGTAAATTTGCACTCCCGTTTTGCACCCCCCTACTGTTCCAAATTAACCAAACATGTGCAAATGTGTTGGAAACTGTATTTACCCCTCACATTTGCACCCTCCTCCCATTTACCCCTCTTCCCAAACAGAGTGTTAGGGTTTGTAGAGAGGTATATATACCTAACCTATTGAAACGACCAAAATGCCCCTAGGGTTACGGCGTATTTACACCCCCTTGCCACCGCGTTTTCGTGAATTTACCACCATACCCTCGTTCTGTCTCTGTGTTAAAATAAAAACAACCAAAGCCGATGATGGCCGAGTTTCGAACTCGGGTCCTCGCGCATTAAGGCCAAGCGCTTTAGTCAGTTGGGCTGCTGGCCCATAATGTGTTAATCTAACCATCCTGTTTAATTTTATTCATTTAAAATCCTTAATACGAAATGTTGAATACGAATTAAGTTTACCTTGCTTCTTTTTCTAATACATCAAAATACCTCCTAATAACTAAGATCCTTGCAATAATCAATTTAAAATTCTATTAACAAAATTATAGTACGAAAATCACGATCAGTGGAACGTGATTACTGATTATAATTAAGTTATCAAAGTTCCAACGAACTACGTGGACTTTGATCCCGTCTAACGGGTACGTAGGCAACCGTTAAGGTTCGAGTCCAACTAACCAATTAACTTTATCTTTAAATTGTACGTCAGTGGGCGTATAGTTAAATTACAAATATTACGATAAAATTATTTAATGGTCCAGTGGGACCCTAAAAATACAAAATTGTTACTAAAAACACACCCAACTCAATAAAACTTATCGACTTAAGTAGTACCGATTTAGGGCGTTGTGGGGTGTGATTTCACTTCCCCACACGTAACTGTACTCCCGAACCCAGAACTTTATTTTCGCAGACCATATCTCGGTTCTGACCCTAAGGTCAGAGCCAACCGACGAGTGTTCGATCCACTCCTAGTAAGATCGATGGCGACTCCCAAAACAGCCGACGCGACGACATTCGGACCCCCCGGAGGGACGGTTGCGACAAGGAGGATAAAATACAATACAAATTAGATGCAAAAACAAGTGATTAACAGACTTTATCATCAGTGGACAATAATCTCATGTCCTGTACGTGATCAGTAGCCTTCAAAATCCAAGAAAAATGGCTTTTCAAAAAAATCACCCGAAATTTGTGATGATACCCTTTGGAATCTAATAAAAATGGACTGGGGAATAGTCTCAATCAGAATCCATGATCTATAGCCTTCGAAACCAAAGGAAAATATAATTTCCAAAAAATTGCCCAAAATCTATGATGGTACCCCTTTGGAATCTGGTGAAAATGGACATGGGAAAAATCTGCCACAATCCTCAATTAATAGACTTCACCATGGGTAGAAAATAGCTTGATGTTGAATCAGTGATCAGTAGCCTTCAAAATCCATGGAAAATGACCTTTCAAAGAAACTGCAGAAATATGAGATGGCGTACCCCTTTGGAATATGGCGAAAATGGACCCGGAATAAATTCGCCCAAATCGTTGATTAATAGACTTCATCATCGCTGGAGAACAGCCTCAGGCCGAATCCGTAATCGGTAGCGTTCAAAATCCATGGAAAATGTCATTTCTTAAAAACCGCCTGAAATCTGTGGTGGTGCCCCTTTGAAATCTGGCGAAAATGGACCCGAAAAAAATTCGCTCAAATCGTCAATTAATAACATACTTCATCATTGATGGAAAATAGCCTCAGGCCGAATCCGTAATCAGTAGCTATCAAAATTTAAGAAAAATAGTTTTTCGATAAATCACTTAAAAGCTATAATGGTACGGTACCCCTTTGGAATCTAGCAAATTTGGACACGAAAAAAATTAACCCAAATCATCGATTAATAGACTTTAATTTTTAAGGAAAATTACTTTGGTTTTCATAATAATAATAATAACAACTAGAGGTGACTATACGGTCCGGTCCGGTTAAATTGGACCAAACTAATCCGGTCCAGTCCGATCTTTTCAGGAATATAAGGACCAAAGATTGGATTGGATACACTCCGGTCTTGACCCGGTTCCGTCCCAATTTGATTTTGATTGAGCTTGTGGGGATTTGAGTGTTGGGGTCTCTTATCCGGGTTTTTTTTACCTCAAATCTAAACCCGAATATGAGATTGGATTGTTTGCTATCCGATCCCAGTCCGGTTCCGATCCGAGTTATACGGTCCGATTTCGGATAAAACCAAACAGTCCGGTACCAAATTGCCAGCCCTAATAACAACAACATATACGTCTCCCTCCACGCAAACCGAGATGGCAGTAATATCTTCCAACTTCTTATACTAATAGAAGCGCGCATAAAAGTTCACCACTCGCTACCTAGCCCACGCCACGCCAACCCAAGCCCACACTCACATCACATTATATATACCTCCACCCACACACCAAACGCCTCAGACAGCCCACGCCAACCAAGCTACTCAACACTCTTTCTTTCTCTCGCGACCATCAACCAGTTGGTGCATAAAATCCTTGAGTAGCATCAATCGTCGTTATCTAAAAAAAAAAAAATCAATCGCTAAGGAATCACGATGAGCGACTCGTCGAAATCGATCCACGAGGAGCAGCAGCTGGAAACTCCTCTACTCGTCGAAGATCGTCGTCATCGTCCTGATCAGGACGATGACGACGCGACGACCACCACCACCACGACGTGGCAAGCAGAGCTGGTGCGGGAGCTGAAGAGGCAGATGAAGGTGGCCGGGCCGTTGGTGGTGGTGAGCTTCCTGCAGTACAGCTTGCAGCTGATATCGGTCATGTTCGTCGGACGGCTGGGTCAGCTCGCTCTCTCCTCCGCTTCCATGGCGACTTCCTTCGCCGGAGTCACCGGATTTGGCTTCATGGTAATATCAATCAACGTAACGTATCTCTAATCTTTTTTTCGCTCTCTCTTCCGTTTCAACTGCATAGATGGCGTGTAGCTTTATTTTATGAATTACTTGAACCACGATAGATTTAGGTGCCTTTTGTTTGCATCTTTAAATTAGAAGAAGCTAGCTGCATGCATTATTTGATTTCATCACTTTGAGACACGATGTATAACCGTCTTTGTGTTTTATGGCAAGACAGTTTTATTAAATAAACCTAGTCCAAACAAACAGACAAACGAATAAAGGGTCGCTCTCCCTTTTTGGTTTTGTCTTTCTGAAAGTGAAACCACTCTCACCTTTTTTTACTCCAGCTTTTGCGTGCATTAAAAAATATATGAATGACTGTATTCTGCAATAAGTTTAAAGTAAGATGGTGTTAAAGACAGGTGCTATTTAATTATTAACCGTGACTATATTATTAACGATGGCAAAAATATCCCGTTCACACTCTGTTCTTGTCTGATCTAATGCTGTGGGATAAAATGTGAATTGAATTGATACCAAACAGGTTTGAATATATTTTGATCTAAATTTGAACAGTAGTTTTTATAGCAGATGGACGATCAATTGTTTTTCATTATATTATCCTCGGCCCCCTTCGTATAAATTAATTTGTCGAATTTATAGACTTTCTTTGTAAATAATTACTTTTTTCTAGGCACATATTGCTATGGAGAATATACATTTAACATTATGAAATTATGAACATGAGTTGGTCACTTTCTTTTCTGTAATCTTTTTTTTACTTATATTGTTTCAACTACATACTTTTTTATTTGTTCAATGTACATAAATTTGAAATGGTTATATATGTAACTAGCTATACATTAAATTTAAATTTCGAGATCAATATAAAAAAATAAAAAAATATAGATACCCTTTATTATTCAATAAAATGTGAGTTCGGTTTTGATTTAATTACTATATAAAATATTATGTGTGATCTTAACATTAGTAAAATCCGAGCTAGATACACATAACTATTTTTACACAACCCAACCTGATCTTGATTTCTTTGAGACATAATGCTTGTTTCAATATTTGACACAATCGAGTTGTTTCAACCTGGAATTCCAGCTTGGATTTACTATTATAAATATTGAAGCTTTCAAAATTAACCAAATTTTCAAATTAGTATATAACAATGGTACATGTACGTACCAAATTAGAGAGGGTCGATTGGCGGCACATAATATATATAATAATAATACCCATAACTTACTGTATTATTTGATTCTCTGAGTCTCTGGAATCATCCAATCCTTGACAGCTGACAGGGCATAACAATAATCGATAAACAAAACATTACAAAAAATTTATTGTTTTCCACTGACTGACAAAACCCATGCATGCAGATGGGGATGGGCGGCGCGCTGGAGACACTATGCGGACAGGCCTACGGATCGGCCCAACACCACCACCTCCTGGGCCTACACCTCCAGCGAGCCCTCATAATAACGACAATCCTCTCCATCCCGATCTCTCTCCTGTGGGCCTATACCGCGCGGATCTTCCTCTTCCTGGGCCAGGACCCGCAGATCTCGCGCGGGGCCGGCCTCTACGCCCGCTTCCTCATCCCCAGCATTTTGCCTTACGGCTTCCTCCAGTGCCAGCTCAGGTTCCTGCAGGCCCAGAACCTGGTCTCCCCCTTGATCCTCAGCACGGGCCTCGCCACCGTCTTCCACGTGGGCCTCTGTTGGGCCCTCATTTTCCGGCTCGGGTTCGGGAACGAAGGGGCCGCGCTTTCTGTTGCCGTGTCGTACTGGGTCAACGTCGTCGTTTTGGGGCTCTACACTGGGTTCTCGCCTAGTTGTCGGATGACGTGGACTGGCTTCTCCAGGGATGGCGGCAGGGGTCTTTGTGGGTTTCTCAGGCTTGGTGTCCCCTCTGCTCTCATGGTCTGGTAAGGATTAAGACTCTACTTACTTAGGATGATTTCTATAGTTACATGCTAAAATTTGATCCTAAAAAGCTATCGATAGCCCTCGATTTATCTGACTTTGAGAGTCGAGCTAGGTCAGTTTAGGATCGGGTTATCTTTGGATCGTGTAAGAATTGGGTAGGATCAGGTTAACATAGGGGTGAGTCACTTTTTGACCTTGTGACCCATTGCAATAAGTATTGATATGAAAATCTACCAACACAAACACATTGAAATTGTTGGTAAAGTTTTAAAGTTTAGGTACTATAATGCAATGTAACAAACATAAAGATACCTAATCCAAATTTTACCACCAAAATATATGGATCTTTCTGCGGAAAAAAAAAGTTTTGGCGACTTACCCACCAGCCTTCTCCTTTCAAAGAGCCTATCCAAAAGAGAATCCAGTACTTCTAAGTAGTAAATACTTGAATAGGACGAGAAAAAAAAAATTTGAGTACCAAAATATAATTTTCAAAAAATTAGTTCTAACCATCGACTCGGCCTGCACCGACCGTTGAGGGTCAGACATGGTTAAGAAGGAAACAGGAGAGGAATAGGTAAGTTATATAAGTTGACCCTTCTGAGCGAGTCAGACAGGATCAGAGTCGAACCAATTTTCAACCCTATTAAACCTGCTACAAAAGGGATTTGAACTTGCTTAGAGAGATGACTTTTTTTATCGGGGTGAATTTATTTTTTATCCAGCATGCTCTCATTGGTTCAAAATTTGACACTAGATGCAGCCTGGAGTTGTGGTCGTACGAGTTTCTAGTGTTCATGTCGGGACTCCTCCCCAATCCCATGCTCGAAACGTCCATGATGTCGCTCAGCATAAGCACGACGTCGGTAGCATTCAGGATTTCCTTCGGACTCGGCAGTGCAGTCAGGTAAAGCAAATAATTGAGCCATTCATTCTTTTCATCTTTTCGTTTCCTCTCCTTGTTCATGATAAAGAACATTTCTCTCTTTTCTGCAGCACCAGGGTGTCAAATGAGCTGGGTGCTGGGCGGCAGAACGCGGCTCTGGTGGCGGTGAGGGCGGGAACTTTCCTGTCAATGGCGCAGGGCCTCTGCCTCAGCCTCATTCTGATCTCGGTGCGGGACGTCTGGGGTTTCCTCTACACCAACGACCAACAATTGGCCGCCTACATGGCCAGAGTCATCCCTGTACTCGCCCTCTCCAACTTCATGGACGCAATGCAGGCCGTTTTCTCAGGTCACATATATGCATTATGTTTCTGATCATCCATTAACCAGCTAGCTGTTGTCTGCTAACGAATGGGTTTCGGACAGGTGTTGCGAGAGGGTGCGGGTGGCAGGTGATCGGAACTTATGTTAACCTGGGAGCTTACTACCTGGCCGGCCTCCCTGCAGCCATGGTTTTGGCCTTCGTTTTCGGATTCCGCGGAATGGTACAGTACTGTAATGCAGATACCAAACCATGGTTTCCATAATTCGTCTTATTTCTGCTGAGACATGCTTCTATATGTGCAGGGTTTGTGGACGGGTATCATCTGCGGGAGTTCTTTACAAGCCTGTCTGCTATTCGCCATTACCATGAACACAAACTGGGGAAAACAAGTACTCATGCACATATTTTTATCATATACTTCCTTGCCTTTCAGTCAATTCTCTGCTGCTTGAATGCTGCTGGTATTGTTTTTGTCCTGAACATTTCCTTGGGTCCGTCTTTTTTATCCCCATTCTGGACCTTACAGGTAAAGAAGGCCAAAGAGAGGCTGTACGCTTCAAGTTATTTGTCAACAGAGACGACTGTTGCAGCCACAATACCTTGATCCATCCATTCATTCCCCTCCTGCTCCTGCAAGGGAAGCCCACACTAATTAACTCACAGTCACAGGAGTAAAGTACATACACATGGTGTACTGCACTGTTGTTCCATTCAAGAGTAAACTCCTAAAAATGGTGTTACAATGAAGAAAAACGAAGTAATAATAAAGGGGTTTTATGTCTGACCATCCTGTTCCAGAAACAACAGTACCACTACTTGTGAGACTATCAACACATTTCCGAGCTTTAACAAACAGCATAATTTTATCTGAACTTGCCGATCTAAATGGAAACATAAAGGATACCTTAGTAAATAGTGCATATACAACATTGCAACTGCTCTAGAGATAGTGGCCGAGTCGGTCAAAGTGGAGGAGAATCGTGTTGAATCCCGAAAAGAATCTCTCTCTCAACCAGCTCAAAGATCTCCCTCATCCTCTGGGAGAACTTGTCAGTTATGTTTCTGGTGATCCTCTGCTGGAACTTGGTTGCTTTCAGCCACGTGATCCCGACGTAAACGTCACACTTGCATGCATTGTGTGCAAGCCCAGATTTCTCAATCTGATACCTCAAGTTCACCTGCAACGCCCACGAACCATCAAGAGAAGAATCATCAATCAGATAACTTGAGAAACAACAGCATAACAGAGTCATGGTGATGATTATAGCAGCAGCATATGATTCGTTATTACATGAAAGTGGTCACTAAATGGGACGTCATGAAGCACCATGACCTCATTCACAGTCCACCCTTCTCCGCTGCCATCTGCCATGGTCGATCTCTGTTGGGTGCAACTGACATCACCTTCAAAGATGGACACTTGGCGGTTGAATTTGTAACTGACGTGCCTCTCTTGGACACCCGGCTTCACGGTTTCCCAAGGGGTGGTTGCATAATTGAGCAATCCTGATTTCCCCATGATTCTGTGCTCCATCTTCCCTCCTTCAAACATCTCCATGAGCTCCTTTATCTGCCCAACAACATCTAAAAGGTTTTTGAATCTATACAAAGAGCAAATGACTTGGATGCTTAATAGAATATAACAGTACAGTGACTGCTGCTCACACAAATCGGAAGCTCTTCAGAGTAGATCTTTGACATTTTGGTATCTTCAAAAACATCCATAATGGGTATGGAGTCCTCGACCATAACAGGTCTGTCACCTTCGTGTCCAAGCTCTTGTTCGTCGGCTATTTGTGCTTTCTGGTCAGGGGTCAGTGTTCTTGTTCTCCACAAAGCCGTAATCGTCCTAATTGGTTAACAATGCCAAATCAGGCAAAATTAATGGAAGAGCTGTGATGGATAACAACAATGTATGTCAGGCTGGCTTACCTGCTGGCCAAACCGAATGAGCCAAATGATTGAAAGCAGAACTCCAGCCTCCCCTGCTCATCTTGGGACTTGGCCCAGTGCCTTGCTTCAACTCCCTTGTCCTTCCGCAGAACTATGAGCAGCATAGGGCTGCCTACGGATGAAAGAGTTGGAGGGAGTACTTGGATGTCATCAATATCCTCCCAAAGGAAGAAAAACTTGGTTTTGTGACCAAACAAGTTGGCATAAAACCCTAAAATCCTTGCAGATAAGAAGAGCTTGCCCTGCACGGAAAAAGATAGATTTTGTATCAATGCTATTTTTGGCCATAGTCAATCCTATTTAAGTAAAAATGAACACAGAGCATCAACTCTGAAACTTGGTAACAACGGATTTGTAAAAAATGCACATTTAAAGGAAAAAAAGAAAGTAAATGTGCACACCTGCAAGGGTATCTTTCTCTTTAGTTGACATGTAAAGTCACTTATGAGGAATTCTTCTGGCGGCAACCCGAAAAGCTTTTGGAATGCTGAGTTCTTGTGAGGTGATCTTAAGTTCAACTGCCACATTAAAGAGAACTACATCAGATATATTTGCGCAAAAAGTACAGATGGACATGTCCACGGACTGACGGATAAATTATGAACTTTATTCAAGCAAGCGACCAGTTCTCATTGGCGATTATATAACAAGCAGGCAGAATTGGTTTACCTTCTTCCCAACCTCCCTTTCCATCTTAGTCAAATAATCTTTGATGGTCTCGACGCCGTTGTTGTTGTCTAGAAATATTCTCAAATGTAACTTCGATTGAGATGATTGAGCAAGCTTTCCCTCGAGTGACACCCATATATCTGCCAACTCAGTAGCTGTGTGCTTCAAAAAGTTGATTTCAGCATGCCCAAGTGATGTGGCCTGGTCAAATGGACCGTCAAAATCAAAAACTTCAACGTCTAGAACTGAAGGCGGTTCGTCCATGGCATCAAACTCAAGTATGTCTGCAATTTTTCTTCAAATAGCTTTAACACACATAAATTCATATCTTCAATACAACGACTGGAGAGAATGCACAAACGTTAGGTTAGTAAATGCCGTACCGTTCCACTGGGGGTCACTAGTTTGAAGCTTGATGGAGCTTGTTCTTGTTCTTCCATTGCAAGTTAACACCGCATAGGGATCACAGAGACCTGTTGAACCAATTGATGCCAAATTGGTCCCTTCAATCAATGCAACAGTAAGAACCCACCCATCACCTTGTGCTTTAATGCCATGATCACTACCTGCAAACCAAAATACAAATTTGTATTATCTTTCGCAGGACTAAACCTCTAGAGAGAGTCCCAAAATTGACAAAGATGTTTACCTCTATGCAACCTTGTCCCGATGAAATGAGCAGCCATATTGTAAACACGTTCCACCTGGATGAACAAGATAGCACAGCTAACAAGTTGTCCAAAGCTATCCGGCAAATCAAGTCCATAAAGCTCGAGTCCTTGAACTTTGCTAGGCTCGGATAATAATATATGCACCAAAACATAAAGAACCATAACAAAAGTGGAAACAACTGTAAAATTGCAGAAGTACTGCCATGCTAACTCCCAATCCGACTCATGTTCAGCCCCCAAACTTGCAAGCACATGCTCCTTGTCTGATGATGAACTCGCCGAATCCATCACCTTGAGATGCTGGGCCAACAGATTCTCAAACTGATCAAAACTATCCTTCAACCCCTGTTTAACTCCGCTTTCAATCACACCTTTCATCATCGTACTGTGGTGAAATGTAACTCCCCATGAAATGATAAGTTTACAAGAAGACTCCTCTTCTAAAGATAACTTCGGTCCAGGCAGCATCTTGTACAGTAACTCGACACTGAACGTGTTACCATATGGAACATCTGGCGTGATTACACTAACACGCACAGCAAATTCTGGACCATGGACTCTCACATAGGATTGCTCCTCCGTGGCCCTCACAGCCTTCACCAACTTCGTCGCAGCTTTAATGTAAGTAACCGTACGAGTTAGACCAACAGATTTCCAAGTCCATGGTCCCTCTTCCACATCTTGTGTTCCCTGCAACTCTGCAAGATTCTTCCTAAACTGCGAACCAGGCTCGAAAAGAAACCTATTGAGCTCAGACGAAGATAGTAAATACTTCTGGTCTATGAGCACACCTCCCTGTAAGTTATCAGGCATGTCCTGTTTCTCTTCCATTGAGTCCATCATGTAAAGACCCTCCTCAAATGTAACAGCTGATGGATGATGTTCATCATCGGTGCAATCCTGGTAATCCGAGGCACTGTTTAACTCGGAGGATTCATGATCTGGCCTAGGACTAGGAGAGCCTTCTTCTTCATGCTTCGAGAAAACCTTTTCCAGACTATGAGCAATGGATTTCATTAACTTCTTACCACCTGATATCTTATGATGCTGAGCTTTGGAGCAATGTGTGCCATGACCTGACCCCAAATGGGTTTCAAGTTCTTTCACATCCTCATCAGAGGAAAGGAAGTGCTTGCTAGGGGAATCATGGGTTTCATCATTCACACACATAGACAGAAGAATTTTGCCTGCGGATATGCATCGAAGTTGTCACATAAAGCGATTCAGGGTAAATTCACCATTCCACCAGCAAATCCTAGCATGTGTCTAACAGTCTAATAGCTCTGAACTGCGAATTAACTAGAGACTAGAGGAGGAAGACTAACCGGAATCAAGATGAACATGCTTGCCGGCAGATGGGGATTCGAGTGAGAACCAAGTAGGAGGCAGCGTCTGATTAGGCTCTCCGGCAACCGAGCGAACCGGAACTGAGACCCGACCGACCAAATCAACCGACCCGGCACCGAACAACCCGGCACCATCGTGGTGGGTGAAGACGGAGACCAGCAAGTTCTCATCGTCAAGGGCGTGAATAGGGAAAATGAACTCCTCGTTCCAAACCGGGTTAGCGGTGTTTCTGAGGACCCGGGTCTTGAACTTGCGCTTCCCGACCCGGAGCTTCACGACGAAGGCGTCCTTCACCGGCAAATCCCTGGCTTCCAGAACGTAAACGTATAAGTTCATGATGTCAATTGAGCTTCTTTTCAAGTAATCGGAATTTGCAGCGGCGGGCGGCGGCGGTGGAGGAAATTGGTGGTGGTGTAGAGGAAGGAGTAAAAGGAGGATTCGAGTTTGAAGAAGTAGATGGCGGGATGGGAGGAGTTGGCCATAGGGAGGCAACGTGGAGAGAGGAAGAAGGCGACACCTGGGTTCCAGCCGGAGTTGAGGGAAGACGAAGGGAAGAGAGAGGGAAGAATATTGGAGAGGCGGTTGGGTTCGTCAGCGAGCTAGAAAAGCAAAAAGAAAACCTCCGGAGTTAAGTGTTCTTCTTGCTTTCCACTAAAAACCGTTATATCCAAATCTGAACGTCCAGAGTTAAATTATTCAACTATTACCTAATAAAATTATTAAAATTTTAAAATATTATAGGCTGCATGTTGTACAGATCTATCCGGCAAATTGAGCCCATAAAATTCTAGAGCCCAACGACTTTATGGGCCCAATCACGAAATTTACAGCCAGAACCAGAACGTTCTCCCACAAGAATTTGTTTACAAAGTTGAAAGCGGAATCGCAGCAGGCAGATAAAGTCGTTATTACCAACAAAAAAAAAAAAATCTACCGACGCCGGCGAAAAAAAATGTTGCAGACTCCGGCGTTCATGACGCAGTACCCATGGTCGACGAGGACAGTGCCGTCGTCCTTCCTCATGTCATCGCAGCCTCCCGCTCAAACCCACACTCCGGAACAGCTTCTCGCCATGGAAGAGGACGTTTACGAGGAGCAGGTAACAACACTGCCCCTGCTGGCCTCGAACCCTAGTCGTGATAAAATGTCGATATCGCCGGTAATTGTCCGTAACCTAGTTTGCGAACAGCCGGTTCAATTCGAGCCAAGAAGGGGCGCGATTTTGCACGATTATCTCTTTTCCCCATGATCTCGAGCCGTAATTAGCTTCAATCGAAGTGATTAAATTCATTGTCAAGCAGTCAGTGAATTAAGTTGAATGTTCAAGCGATCCTATTTCCATGGTTGCTGCAGTTGAATGAGATCCAGAAGACTAACAGCAACTTGATCGTGATTGGGAAGACAACGGTCGACAATGATAAAGATGAGGATGATAATGATCCGGATGATGACGATGCTGACAATGCAGACGAATCTGAAGGCGAAGAGTTTGAGCAAGAAACTGGTTGAGGAAGCAGGCAAGAAAACCGACAATACACCGTACCTTTGTTCCACCTTTTCTTTTTGTGTGCTTAATAATGTCAGCAGCGTATTAAGTTCAGATGGTGAATTTTTGAATGAACAAGTTGTTTCTGCGCTTTAGAGAGTTGGAAGGAAGATGAAGTTTGTGTAGACGAGTTGCCAGTGATGGCTGCCAGTTGCTTTATCTTGTAATCTTTGCTCGATACATTTGGTTCGCAGTTTTCATTCCATACCGACCTCTATTACCATCTGCGAATTCGATAAGTATTCGACGAAAAAACACCATTCATATAATCTATAAACATAGCAGGGGAACAGAAGTCCCAGCCATTTATTCATATAAACCGAAAGTTCAAACACAGAGAACTACAGGACCAGAAGTTTTAGAGCTATTAGCAAACAGCGAAAAGCCGAAAACCAGAGCTACGGAAGATGTTCCAACGACATAAGATGACCCCCACTTATTTATATGCTACTTTTCATAGAGAACACTTAAAACTCAGAAACCGAGTCTCCAGCCCGCGGCTAGGCCTTCTCGCCAGTGAGGAGGTCCATCACCACACGCTTGATGCTCCCATTGTTCTTCTTCAGCAGCTTCTTGTTCACTTCATTGTCACAGAAACCCTGCACAACCATAATTCCCAGTTGTATGTCAGCACACACTTCCTTAACAAGGATTAAGGGCCTTCCGAGGAGGTCGGAATTTTTTTTATCAGTCAAGCACGCGACTTACCATTTCTTTCAGCTCCTCAAGGATCGGGTCCCACTCAGCAACACCACAGAGATCGTCCAGCGATTGGTCCAGGTCATACTCGTTCATCCTCAGGATCTCCTTGTTCAGATTCACCTGCTTGAACCCCATGTCCTCCAGCTCCTTCAGAAGGCTCTCCTCAACGGCATCCTCCACATTCTTGTCTTCTTGTTCTGCAGTTGGTTTGGGCATTCCTATCGCGGCAGGAGCACTTGGTTTGCCGATGCTAGAAGAGGGGCCGGCTGCTGCATCAGACAGGTCTATCATAGGGTAGGGCAAATAAGAGCTGCTCGACTTGGTGTCCGAGGGTGAGGGGTGATTCCCAACAAGCAAGGCATCATTAACAGGGAAATTCTTCTCCTGCTCTGACTTGGCCAGTTGATCGAAGATGTGTGTCGCAGTCACCTCTGAGGGTAAGGCTGAATCAGCAGGCTTATTAGTCGCATCTACTACAGTTTGAGGGGAATCAGAGGCAGCAACAGAAACAGGGGGTAAATTGAGGTTGAAACCCTGGAGACTTGTGCCAGAAGCAACCTTCAGGGAAGCATCCACCTGGCAAGAATGAATAACCACATCAAATCATAATCTACTACAACAAAAGAGCAACCAAAGCTGATGAAATGAAATTCCATGATCGATAAGTATAACCAAAACTGGAGCTGACATACATGGATAAGAACCCAGATGCGCTGACCAAATTTGGTGCCAGATGGTGAAACCAGTCTCCAGTATGAGATGTATCGACCAGGTTTTGCAGGAGAAGTAAAGTCAATAGCAACATCAAGTTCTTCATCCACGGGAAGACCATTTGCAGCAATCTGGCAAGTTGAAATGTTGAGCATCAGAATCAGAAGAAAACAGACAATGAAGTTCAGCAGCAAGCAAAGCCATGCAGATGCTCACCTCTAGCTCAGATGAATCAGTGTGGTTGAATCTGTCTCCTCCAATCCACACAAGCTGAGTACCCTTGGGCCACACAAGATTACCATTGTTGCGCAGTCGCCAGATTTTTGTAAATGGAGTAGATGGAGCCAGTACAGTACCATCCACTACATTCACATCTAAAACAAAGCGACTGTCTAGCCTAGGCTGAACAGATCCACCTTGTTTTGTTATAGGCCTGACTGGTGGTACGGGGCACGTCCAAGCAGAAGCCTTGAGAAATAGATAAATGAATTGAGTTAGAGAAAGGAAAATTGCGGCAGAATGTATATCAGCATATAAATTCACTTACAGGACAATTCGAGCCTCTGAAAGACCGTGAATGACGATAAGTCGCGGGCTTATCCATCTTGACATAGTCAGTTTCGTTACCCATTTGAGCAAAGCACATGCAGCACAAGTCATAATTTTCCTTTCTGCACAAAGAATATCAACAATTTAATATAGAGCCAAAATGAAAAAGAAATATATAATCTCCATACCATGATGATGGGATCAGAAAACCTACACAGTTGATTTGTAACGAGGTCCAGCAATGGGATGTATCCCGCAGCCATCACATTGAACACCGCGGTGGAACAAGCCAACCATGCCATCACTGCGGCTGTGGCTCCTCTTAAACGGTTTAAATGGCTTGAAGTGGGGAGGCAGAGGATGAGGTAGTGTGTAAGAGCTGTCAAACAGCCCCACCCCACTAAATGGGCATGAACTGCCCCAAGGATTCACTGTATCAGTAGGAACGTGAACCCCAGCACTTGGTTCTTTTGCTTTCTTCTCAGATGCCTTGTTTTGTGAAGAACTCTCTACTAATGGAGAAGAATCAATAGGCGGGTCCCGATTCAGATCAACAGGAGCAGAAGAAACAGGCTTTGATGGCCTTGACACACCACGTGTCCTGGCACTGGATTCAGCCAAGTCTTCTTGCATGCCACCACCACGGGAAGCATCTGGAACCGCAGATGGTGCAGTTGGAACACCTGCATCCTTGGTTTGAGGTGTTGCATTAGTCTTAGGCTCCTGAGGAGTACTGATGTAGGAAAGCCCGATCTTTGACAAGCTGTCAACAAGATCGGTCAGCACAGGAGCAGAAGAAGAACCGGCATTCGAAGCCAGGTCCAGAGACATCTTCGATAGTGCTTCATACAGAGGTTGCTGGGCTGATTTCGACACTTCCTTCACATCAATTTTAAACTGGGCACCAGAAGCAGCAGCTTTCGAAGCAAAATCAGTTGAAAATTTTGCAACAGCTTCAGCAACCGTTGGAGGTAGAGCAGACAGAGCAGGTTGCAGAGTCTTGAGCACATCAGCAACACTGCCCCCAACATTAGGTGTTGATGGCCTCTCGGTTGCAGGAGATCTCAACGGCGTAGAACTGCAGCTAGAAGCGGCATAAGAAGAAGCATCTTTCTCGGTCTTGAGACTGACATCCACCCTCAAGAACTTGAGGTTTTGCCTGGTGACATCTTGCAGATCAGAGTCATCAACAAGGGTCACAACATCCCCATCTTCATCGACGTAGGTCAGCCCGATCACTGCATCGGGAGGGAAGTTAAAAAGACCAAGGACCTTAGCCCTGAGACCCTCCAAGTTAAGGGCCAGTTGTCCATCCTCCCTAATAACAGCATTGAACCGCCTCAATGTGTCAGCATACCGAACCTGCAAAGTGGTAAACGAAGCCACTACGTCATCATCTCAGAAGCACAATCGGAACTCAGGAACCGTCAATTCATCGAAAGCTAGAACAAGGACTAGGTAATTCCACTGCTAGAAACCAGAATTGGCATGCAATCACCCCACCTTACGAGCAAAATTGAGCACAGATTATAAGAAGATACCAAGCATCGAGGATTGATCAAGACCGTAAGAGTGAGAAATCGTTCAACGAAGGACGAAAATCAAAGACGAAACAGGAAAGTCATGATCAGATAACAAGCAAGCAAACGAGCCACAATACCCCATCATGTCCAAAATCGCAACAAACCCATCGATAACGCAAAACCTAATCGCAAGAAGAGAACAGCGGGAAAGGGACGGGGGAAAGGAAACAACAGCGTTGTACCTTGATCACGAGAGTCGATTCCATAGCTGCAGAGCTTTTAACAAAGCTACGCGTTCCGGTGAGCCGCGCACGATCAGAGGATTGGAAGAGACCCTCGGAAAACCCTAGAGAGATCGCGAAGAGGAGAAGCAAAGACGGTATTTAAGGAGAGCTCTAAACAGACGCACACTCTCCGAAGCGTACCAGTAAGCCGCTTTTGCCGTGAAACTGATGAAGAGTCTCGCAACTTTCCCGGGTTTTTATATGAAGTTTTGCTTCGTGTGTGTTGGCTTAGTGGATAAGCAAGCAAGGGGAGGGGAGGTGGTCTTTGACGCAAAAACGCGGCGTTTTGGTTTCGTCTGGGCTCTGGGGTTTCACATTAATTTGTTGTTTCTTTTTGGGCAAGCCAGAGGCCGACCGGCTGACCCGGCGGAGACTCATCTCAAGGCGTTTTGGTTTCGACTTGGGGTTTCCCATTAATTTATTGTTTCTTAGTGGGCAAGTCAGAGGCGGATTATTAGACGTGGAAATTGGTACGATATATATCTCATTATCAAATATTTAAATCTCGAATATCGAATGGTGTTTCAAATCAATGGGCACCCAATTCTTCTTTAAAAAAAAGAATATGTTTTCGTACTTTTCGACTCTTAAGTATGGCAAAAGCCTCATCAAAATCCATGAAAAATTCATTGAGGATCTCTTTCTCTCAGATTTTGCCAATTGCTTTTGCACCCCGCGAGCAACCGGAACTATTACCCACTACATAAAAAAAATTAATAAAAGTTGGAGATTGGAAAATAAAAAAAGCCGTAGTTATGATGAAATGGTGGTTGTTGCTTCTTGTTATTGGTTATGTAGTGATGTTGTGGTAGGAATGACATTTTGAACCTCCTTCGCTGGGTACTATCTGATATGACCCGCAGTAGCGTGGAATGGGGCCTGGCGCATGGGTATCTACTTCCGACATGCCTTGTCCCGCTCCATTCTTGATCCATTCTCTCTCAGTTTCTTACAATATTTATTCATATTTCTTATATTTCGACTTTTCTTCAACTAATTAGACTTAATTTTGCATCTAATTAGACTCGACTAAGTATATTATCACAATTTTTCATTCATGAAGTATTTGTCCCTTCGTCTTATCGTGAAAAGTAAAATATTGCGCGTATGTTTTTCCAAATAACAAGTAATATAGTGGGTCGACTTGCCCCGCGTGGGTATTACTCGCCCCGACCTGCAATAGCATTGGGCAGAGCATGGGTATAGAGGTACTCGTCCCGCCTCATTGTCATCACTAGGTTGTGGAGATTGCGTCACTCTTCTGAGGCCTTTTTTCATCGTCACTTCCTACAACTACTTGTCGTTCTTCCTTAGTGTCAGTGGAATCGGCCTTCGTCTGCCTACCTCCCTTACAGAGATTTATCAGCGCCTTCTAACTATCCTTTTTTATTTATCGAAGTCACCCTGACCTGGTGAGAAAAATGGGGCCGCTCACACCCTCCTGGTGGACCCGCTTACCAGATTGGAGGCCACACGGTGTCGTTTTTTTCTTTTGACTTGCGAAATCCACCTATTTTTCGGTTGTTCTCTTCACCTAACCCTATTTTGGGATTCTAACTTGAATATTGATATTATATAAGTGTGTTTGTATGAGATTTGATATCATTTATAAATGTATGAACATTCTAAGGACTTTTTTCATATATCCGGACTAAAGCGGCTTAACTAAATTGACAATCTTGTCTTTGATTTAGAGTCGAATGGAGTGCCTGCATGACTGACACGTGGCTGGGGTTCTTTCTTGGCATTGAAGAAAAGGGGCATTAACTTACAAGTTGGGGGGAAAATGGTAGTTTAGCATTGATGGCAAAAGTAAACGCCGGGCCGCTCTACGATGGCAACGGTTAGGATCCCTTTCTTTTCTTTCTACAATTATTGTCTTATAATAAGCTTAGGGCCTGTTTACTTTTATTTCTGTTTCCTGTTTTTGAGAAAACAGATGTTGAAAACAGGTGAAAACAACATTTTTTCGTTTCCAAAAACAGCAGGAAGTTGCCACTTTCTGTTTTCATAGTTGGAAACGAATAGAAAACGGAATGAAAAGTAAACAAATTTTCTCATTTCGATTGCCAAATTTATGACATGAAAACAGAAAACAGGAAACGAAAATGAAAGTGAACAGGGCCTTAGCTAACATCCCTTTCTCGTTTCTTCCTTCTTGCTAGGAATGGCAATGGGCAGGTCCGGGGCGGGTTTCTTGGTACCCAGACCCGCCCCGTGGCAGGGCGGGTCCAGGTCGGGTAATTGATCACGGGTCGCGGGTCGGGGCAGGTCGACCCAATAGGTATGCAATTTATATGAAAAACATTAGAAATATTCGTTATTTTTATTATAAAACTAAGAAAACAAACAATATTATGACAATTATAGTTAAATTATTGGAGAAATTGAGGTTTTCACTAATTTACAACTTTATTATAGCTAAAATATGATGCAATAAAAGGAAAATTCAAAGTAATTTGACTAAGATTTCATGTAATTTAGACAAGAACAGGTCGATAATGGGGCGGGTCAGGGCAGGTCGGGTCGATAAGACTACCCATGCCCACCCCGCCCCGCCTACGGGGTGGGTCGGACCCACCCCAAAACAGGTCAAGCAGGTCGGGTAAAACGTGTCAGGTCGAAATTGTCATCCCTACTTCTTGCTCCTCTGCAACCAGCAAGTGCATGTTCAATTGGAAGTTTGGAACCCGTTAATTAGGCCCAATACACTGCCCAAATTCTCCTGGTGCTTGCTTTATGTGGACATTTTGTGGAGCCTCTCGGACGCATAACAAGACGTCCTAGAGAAAGGCCCGTCCAAACAGGCCCAATGTTTAAGACATCCCTTAGCACTTCCACCGCATCAATTGAGCCCAACTAATCTGCCTGTGCCTGCTGCTAAGTACAATTTGTTTTCATCAGAACATGGACAATTATTGGTGCCCGAACTTAATAGATTTCAATATATAATACTCAAAATTAATTTTTTACACATAAGTCCTCAAATATTGATAAAATTTTACATTTTAGTACCTAAAATTTTCCCTTACATTTTGATAGTTGAACTTTTTAAAATTGACAAATAGATCCGCTATTAAAAACTTGTGATGTATTTTATGAGACATGTGGTCTGCTTCATAGAACTTGTGATGTGCTTCAAAAAGCTCGTTGTATGCTTTTTTTAAATTTGTTGTGTAGCGAGGTTGTGGTCCCCCATCCCTTCCCAATTTTTAATGCTTTAATACGTTGGTCTTCTCTTCCTCTCTCAATTTCTCATAATGCCAAATGTGCCCCTTCACACCTTTCCCCTCTCATTAGTTGTAATCAACTCATTTACATTAGAAAGTCAGTCAAACTTCAAAAAAAAAAATCACTCAAAACAAAATATTCTTAATGGCCGAAACAAGTTTTAGCACCATACTAACAAAGAAAATGTTAGCATACTAGCCCCTCTCCTGAATCTGATCACCTATTCTAGTAACATTCTACACACAACTAGTTGTTCTGATTTTTGAAGCTTAGGGTGTCCATTTTTAAAAACACTCATCTTGTCCAAAATCACTAACTATTTGGACTAAAAACCAGTTCAGTTTATCCCCTTAACTATCATAGTTCAACGTCGGTAGGTATAACAAGGAAAAACTGCTCATATCCTGGCAAAAAAAAAAATCCTCTTATCGTTCAATCGGCTTCTAGTCAATCAGTGTCCTTTTCTTTCTTCCGTTTTTTTTATTGACCTATAAATAAAGTCCATTGTATTCTATCGTATCTTCCTATCATTTTGAGATATTTAAGAAAAAAATAATAATCTTAGGATTTATTGAGATTGGAGTACAAAAGTTGGGAAGACAACGCCATATTGGACTTAGATAATAGACCACACGCTATCTCCACCTCCTCCAATACGGAAAGAAAGAATTTTTGTATCATCACAAAACAAAGTAAAAACAAAAAAAAAAACATTACAACGATTCTCGTACCAAGGAAATCGACTGGGTTTCCTTGTGCTTGTTGTTGTCTTGTGGGAAAACCACCACTCTGTCAATGGACCTGACTGCAGGGTCGTTTCCCAGAATGACTCCTTGCTTTCTGATATAAGCCCATTTGTCCTGGAACAGGTACAAGAGAGCCAGCAGGCAGACTTCAACTGTGAGAGCTGCAATCCATTTTGTTATGCTTCTTGATGTCTTCTCATGGTATGCTACAAGTCCTGTGTACACATTGATGATGCCAAGCAGGCAGACTGTGGTTCCAATCATCCAGTGGACCAAAAACCACAAGCTCCTTCTCTTCGATCCCCTGCATGTATAGTGGAAAAGTAAAGGATTACTCTCTTTATATTCTCTCTCTCTCTTTCTCTCCCCCTATTTTTAGGGTAAGGGAAACCGTTTGATCTGGTCCAGACTGAATCACACATGTGGGTTATGATATCCAGATCGGGAAACTGGAGTATAGATAAGAGACCAGATCAAATAGTATACGGTGCAGACCAACTGGCCATATTTGTGTTGTCTGGACCATGCAGATTACATTGAGATAAAAAAAAAAAAGAATCGTTTGTTTAGTCAATCACACGAATTATAAAACCGATGACCGAGAAAGAATTTTGTTTTTTTTTCCCCTTGAAACATAAACTCTAACACACATGCATAATTTTGATACCATAAATCCAATTAAAATAATGAAAAATACAAAGTCAGAGCAATCCAACTTTTACCATAGATAGTCATAACTCATAAGCATTACCATTATGTTATATGGAGACACAATTATCTCTGCTCTGTGGTTGGGTGAATGAAGGAGCGGACAAGATACACAAAATTAGGTTTGAGACATGGGTCTCGTTGAGAAGTTGGGAGAGTTGTCGAGTGACATGCTAACATGAATTGGGAAGTGTGATGGGTCTATGGTTTGGTCTGGTAAATCGTGGTCTGGACCAAACCAAAAAATGAGAATACATGATACTGATCATAGACCTTACCTGATCAGATCATTTTTAACGGTTTATGATCATGAGAATACAACCTAATTTTCTAACCCTAGTTGTTTTGATGGGGGGGGGGGGGGGGGGGGGGGGCAATTAGCAGTTTAGATATGATAAACTATATCATTAACTTACATTGAAGGCAAATGTGCAATGTCCAACCACCCTATATCATGAAGTGCCAGCCTTTCTTTACTTTCCTTTTTCCCGTTGGAAGGGTCCCAATTAACACAGTGATAATGGGATTTTGGGTGCATGATGGCTTTACCTTGGAGGCCTTATGAACCCTACAATTGCTTGTAGCCATATGATGCCATACAGAGATAAACCGATTCTTTGATGATGGTTATTGAAGGAGTTACTGAAGTTCTTGAATGACAATACTGCTCCCGCTGTGGAAAGAAGTAGAGCAACCATCTGCATGTCGACATATGAACATGATTTAGCCACTAGATCCATCATTTTGCTATGGGAAAGATCGAAAGGATTAATAAATAAAGAAAAGGTGGTGGTTCTAACTTCTAACCCTACTACTGACTGGCATGATGATGCTTTTAGACCAATGGTTTGGATATAGAATCATATCTTTACTTCTCTCTCAAGGAAGGAGACTTTTGATTAACGAACCAAACTGTGGGCTATGCCCTATATCCATAAACTGATTGCAAGATCAGGAAACCCACATGTTTACTTTATCTATTGTTACTTTTTTTCTTCTTCTTTCTCTTCCACCATCATTAATGGAAACTAAAATGGTGATTAAGCCCATACGCCAGCAGGCTAAAAGCTTTAGCTTTATCAAGTTGTCAAATCAGTGTTTATAGCGTTATACTGGTTTGGCAAGTGATACGGTTCGACCGGTGATACAACCGGTTTATATTAGTTCATGCCGGTTTTAGCAAAACATGTAGGAAAGTGAAAAACCAGTAACACTAAGTGAATTCAACAATATATATAACATATTGAAGACAATTAATCTCTCAAAAGTCTACATCCATCTCTAAAATAAAATATAATATTCCAAATAAAATGAAGAATACCCATATTTAGAAAAACATTTAACCCCAACATCCAAAAGTTTATACTTATTCATAAAAAAAAAACACATCCAAAAGTTTATACTTGAATCTAATAAATAATACAAAAATCTAAACATTCATATTGAAATCTCACAAATAACATTAACATTCAACTTTCAAATTCAAGAAACAAGTAAAAACTTTATTTCTTTTGTTAATTAAATTCACCAAAACAGCATCATTTCATTTAAATGTCAGAAAATCAATCATGTTGATCATTCTGAGTAGTGATGGCAACAAAACCCGAACCCACGAGTACCCACCCGACCCAACCCGGTCAACGCGGGTAAAACCCGTGTTGACGGGTTTTGGGCCGGGTTCGGGTTTAAACCTGTTACACTATTCACCGGGTCGGGTTGGGTTTGGGTTTAGGTAAACCCGCCCCATAGGTACCCGCTCACACACATATAATTACTTTCCTGGTATATTTAATATTCTAAATAATATATCTTCCTTAAACAACTAATATTCTTTATGTTTGTGGAGACATGTATAATTTGTTCTTTCTAACTGTTTAGAATGAAGTTGATAGAGTGAAGTGGAGAGTGAAGAAACTTAGTTGACGAGGAAGAAGCTTTCAATTAATATTATTGTTTATAGATGTTTATCTTTAATTTTAAACAATTTGTATTGATCATTTGCGATTTGCTTGTATGATCTAGATTAGTGTTTTTTGTATGATTAATTTGTATGAGAAAATTGATGTTAAACTTTTATTTTGAAAGAAACTTGTCATTGTAAATTTTTTACCACAAAAATCCACGGGTACCCATGAACCCGCGGATACCCAGCGGGTTGGGTTGGGTTTGAGTTCTTGAAACCCAACGGATTTTTTTGACGGACAAACCCATGGATTTGGGTTTGACAAAACCCGCCCAACCCGACCCATTGCCATCCCTAATTCTGAGGGACATTCCAATCAATTTTATAACCAATACAGGTTGAATTGAACCCGATTGCTGACAACCATGGCCTTGTTGATTCCATCTCGCTATTCTTTCTTTTTATTTATCATTTCAAGTGCAAGTGGGTAGGGGGGAAAAAAAGAGGTTATTGAGTTGAGAATTGTGAGCTAGCGTGATGATGATGAGGGGAATTAATGTAACAGGGTAAACGGCAAAGAGTTACAGAAACAGAAAAAAAAGGATGATAATAAAAAAAAAAAAACATGCCTGTGAAATGGAATGAAGATAGAAAAGAATCTTGAGCCTCGCCCCGCATTCCTCTCCGTGTGACATTCTGATTGCCAGCACACCAACAGGCGCCAAGAACCCCAATGAAGCCCACAGCAGAAACCCGTGGACTGTTATCTCAAACAGCAGCTTATGGTCATGATCATGGTGGTTGCTTATGGAGTGGCCGTTTCTGGGCTCGGGGTGGCCTTGGAATGAACTGGCAATTGGCACAATTGTGATGAGAAGAACGACGAAGGTCGTGGCCGTTGAGGAAGCCAAGCTTTGCACCATCTCTCTCTCTATCAAGAAGAAAAAGGAAGAAGAAGAAGAAGAAAGGGGTGGTTTTGGTTAGTGATTCATCCAGGAGATTGATATAAGCGGGAAGAAATGTGGGGCCGCGCACTATTATGATTATTATATTCGAAATGAAGAAAAAGGAGTGGCCAGCTTTTGCATACCCACTAGTACTGTTCAATCAGGCTCGTAATATAGAAGTGTCCTGTTTCGGCTCGTCGTTTCATCGGTTCTCTGGGGCCTTGTTTCCATTTTGCCACTGCACTGCTGCTGCTCTGCTCCACAGCCATTTGTGTTTGTTGATTTTGTTTTTGGCGCTTTTGCTTGGGTGAGGGGACCTGCCTCTGCAGGGAGCAGTAAGCCCCCGTGCCTGCGCTGCTCAGTTTCACTAACTTGGTAGTGGGAGAGAGATGGAGGTTTGGCCGGGTGGATCACTGCGCTCCTTTTTTTTTTCTCCTTCCACTCTGTCTCCACCGATAAATTTTTTCCAAGATTGGGATCATAAATTGACTCTTTTAACACCTCGACTTTAGGGGTCGTTTGCTTGTTGGATTTGGGTCATGGATTTGGTACGCAAATCCCAAGCTTGATGGATTTAACATAAGTCTATTGTTTGTTGAAGGGTGCTAAATCCGTGGGGTCCACGGATTTGATCTTTATTTTTGAACCAAATCCGTGGACCCCACGGATTTGTAAATCCCACATATTGATTTGGGATTTGCAAATCCTTGATGGTTAGTTATTTATTTAACAAATTCATCACAAATCCTTCATCAAATCTATCATGCAAACATTAGACTCTTCAAATCCATAATCCAATAAATCCAACATAAATCCCAAGGTTTTTGTTGGCCAAAACCCTCATTTTCCAAATCCAACAAGCAAACGACCCCTTAGTTTTAGGTTAGATTCTAACCGTAGCCTAAGGTACAATTGGACTTAGGAACGATGATTTATATGGGTGGGTATCTCTCTACTAATACTCAGTTTCATGATAGGTTGCATGCATCTAAGTAGTACTGGCTATTTGGTCCGGGTTTTTTGGTTTTATCCTAAACCGGACCGTATAAATCGGACCGAGACTGGACTGGGATCGGATAGTAAACAATTAAATCTCATCTTTGGGCTTAGATTTGAGGTAAAAAAACCCCGTTCGGGACCGGATCGACTGGATAAGAGAGCTCAACACCCAAAACTTAAAGGGTAATTTGCATAAACGGTCGCAAACCTTTGCACTTAGTACAAAACTGAACCAACTCCACACTCTTTCAGGCCTTAGCCACTCAAATCCCCACAAGCTCAATATAAAATTAAGACCGAATTGGAACCGGACTGGGTCAAGAGATTGATCCAATCTTTGGTCCTTATATTTTCAAAAAGACCGGACTGGATCGGATCAATTTGGGCCAATTTAACCGGACTGGACCGTATAGCCACCCCTACATCTAAGTTACATAATTTATTACAGAGTGTGGTTTGGAATAGATCGATCCCTATGAAATTTAAAGAGAAAACATTAGAAATGTTGATTTTTTTTAAAAATACAAACTATAACATGACTTAAAATTTATTCAAAAAATTGAGTTTCTCCCCTATTTCAAACGTTGATATAGCTACTATACGAGGTAATAAAAATAAAACTTCAAGTAATTTGAGTACAGTTACATGTAATTTCGATGATAATGGTTCTAGAACGGGGCGGGTCATATCAAGGAGAATATTTATGCCAACCTCGCCTACAAAACATGTATTAATCCACCTCATAATAAGTCAAACAAATCGAGTGAAACTAATCAAATCAAAATTGTCATCGTAATTTGGCCAAATATTTTATGAGACCAAACCAAAGCTTCATTACAGTGAGAGCTCAGGGTTTGATTGATTGTGATTAAATTTGAGGGAACTAAAAGGGTACGGTTAACCTTCTGCCGCTCACAAAACCTCGACCACCGAGAACTCTAGCAGATGAAAAGAGATAAAATGGAGCAAATTAAGGGGAACTGTATCCTTCGCACGTAGAAGAGGAACAGTAAATGTACCAGGCAACCACAGGTCGAAAGTTGAGAAAACACAGGCAGGTTAATTGAACAGAATACTTGGAGATTTGAAGTGAAACGACGACGAAGAACGTCTTGTATCTAACTGGTTTTGACAGTTGGAGTTGTTTTGGGTCCGCTTGGTAGCTAGGCCCAGTTTTACTAAAGATACTACTACTACTACGTTGGGCCAACTTTTGTAAGTGACTGTCACCCAAAATGGCCACAAGGCCGATTAACTTTTTTTCCCCTCCAAAAGATACTTGGTCTATTGGCAAAAAAAAAAAAGATACTTGGTCTAGAACGAGATAACCAAGATACACTAGAGTCAGTTGGTCGACCAAAGCCAGTAACGAAAGTCGAACTCTATCAAACTAGGGAATAATAAAAGGGTTTTTTTGACCATTGTACGGGCCACCTTATTGCGAACACGACCAACAAAACGAACACTAAATTGGTGGAAACATTGTCTCAATAACTTGATCTCGCTCAAAATCGCCCCACACGAGCATCCGAATACCAACCTTCCTTAACCTTGTCCAGCACCACCTGAGCATCTTCGGCAAAAACGACATTCTGCATACCCATCTCAAGCGCCCAACGCATCCCATTGCTCAAGGCTAGAAGCGCACCCAAGAAAGCATCTTGGACGTCCGGGTACAAGCAGGCTTCATCACCGAGCAACGTTCCTGAGGCCTCCTGCATCACCCTGCCACCTGCACCATGGAAACCCGAACTATTGACCCTATCCGCGAGCACCCACACTGCCCCCTCTCAGCCCGTTCCCAGGAGCAGAAAAATGTGTAGACCCATTGGTCAAAGCCACCACCTCCCATTCCGCTTTCTGTCTATTGAACTGAGAGAGCAACACAAATGACGTGAACAACGTGGAGTCAAAAACCACCCAATTTCGACCTTTCCATATACGCCAGAAGAGGGCGAACACACGCATAAGCATCCCTCCCTCCACGTTTTCTTGGTCAGGAAATCTTCGCCAGAAAACTTTCATCGAGCAAGTTGGAAAAGAATCACGAAGAGAACCAAACCCATAAGCCTCCCAAACAACCCTAAGCCAATCTACAATGGAAAATAAATGTTCAGCAGATTCCACCTCCCATAAACACATGGGCACAGAAATACCCCTCCTGTGGGGACAACTCTCCGCAACAATTTCCAAAGAAGAATTGAAACTTAGTTGGCACCGAAGCATCCTAGACCTTACCCCACAGAACAATATCGCAAATCAGAGGCTCTTGTTTAGTTTGAACATCTCGACATCGCCTAAGGTCTGAAGCTAAGTGATACCCCGACCGAACCGCGTAGGAACCAGAGATCTCATGGTGCCAGACAAATCTAGCCTGTACCGGATACCTTGGCAAAGGGATATCCCGAATTTGTACAATTTGTCCCTCTCAAATAATTGTACAACAAGCCCAATCAACTTGAAATGAAGGGATATGTGAAAGTAGGTGTGGGTATCGATGGATTAGTCCAGAACGAGATCGAATTGAAATAGGAGGGGCAGAAAAAAAGAGTACCATAATTTAATCAATAGCATGTTTGATTCATTTGATTTGGTTCGATCTGGTCCAAATTCAATTTTGTTAATTTTTTCTTCATACTTAAAATAATACATAAAACCAAATCAAATTATATTCTATATAATCTAATTCGGTCCAAATATTGATTCGATACGATTTAGGATCCGGTGTAAACCGCGTCGTTGCCAACCCCTAACAACAAGTGACATGCAACAGTTTACTAAGGTCTAAGAGCATAATCTCTATTGGGATACATATGTTTCCCTCATAGTGCCTCGGGATCCCTTCCACTAAACGTTACCAAATCCGAGAAGATCTAATTATAACTCATATACGATGACGTCTATATACCTGACTAGAGTTAGAAATCAGTAAGGTATCAATATTTCAGTGCAAAATAGTAAAGTTTCAAATACCAAAGAGTGTCATAAATCTTGTATCAATTTCTAAATAAATTTGATATCACAATCCCAAATTATTTTTGCTATAAGTATATACCAAATATTAAATGAATTTCCTTCAAAATTATCAAACAAATTTATAAGAGCAAATACTTCTCATCTGCCATCAGGTTTACAAATCCTTCTTAAAATATATAAAAGCAAACAATGGTGCCAACACTCATGCAAAATAAACGGGAAAATATCAAGTATACTAACAACAAGCTAGGGAAATGTGGTTTGTAAAAAGCACGTTAACAAACTAAAACAATAAACTGAAACATGGGACGATTAAGCAACCCATAAACATACTATTAGTAATGAAATGAGGTTGGTATCGATCGTCAAATAGTGTGGGAATGAGCTATGTATAATTAAGTGGTTATTTTGACGGTCGAAGGTCTGGTAGCAACTAGCAATGAGTGTTGGAGCCTAGTTGGAGGGAGTGAGTAAAATACACAACAACTTATATTTTGACATTGAATGATTTTAGGTATAGATCGATTCCAATCCCATAATCTCAAATATCAAATAGAACTTGAAATTCAATTCTAATCCCATAAAATACAGTGTATTGAGTAATACCAAATATCAATAAGTATTCGATATATACCAAATACTGGTACCAAACTACCAACCATGTGTCTGACCCAGTGACCCGTAATCTTTAAAGTTTGACGTATCATTCAATATGTTGTTTTCAATCATTTTTTTAGTGTGTTATCAATAGTATTTTGAATTCACCTCTAATGTATGATCTATGTAGATTAATAATAATAATAAATAAAAAATTATGTCAGAAATAAAACAAACATTTTACTAGATATTGAAATACTTTTCATAATTAATTTATACTAGCAATTGAAAACTAATGATCGAAGTATCCAAATTTATTTGACAAACATATGATACTTAATAATAAGGTACAAGTATCTCAACCATGAAATAAATCGAGTTTATAATACAATATAATACTCTAACCTCTACTAAATAAACTCCAAATTCCAAAATCAATTTAACAAAAGATAATATTCAATAGTTGTAGTTTGCTAAAATACTACAAAATAGATGTAAGTTGTAACTATTAGTTCAATTAGAGTACAATATTTTAATTCAATTTGTCAAATGTTGAACGTTCAATGATAAAGTCCAAGGAGACCAAGTCACCAGTTTCCAGAATTTGATATCCTCGTCACTTTTAGTAATTAATATTTTGTGAACCAGTCCAGCCAGCCATCAGGCGACTTAAATATTGAAATTGAAGCCTTCTCCGCAACTAGACCATGATTACGCACTTTGATTCTGATTCCTCCGCATTAGCTGGCCTCTTCCACCTTCCACTCACCTGCAATCATATTTTGTCAAAAAAGAGTTTAAAACGTTACGAATAATCAACGAATTAAAGAATCCACCAAAAAAAAAAACGAATTAAAGAATCCACATAAATAAAAATAAAAATCAAACGGCCAACAAATGAAAGAATAGTCGACACGGGCGCTCGATACGTGTCAAGAGAAGGAATGGACGCAGCGTTCCATCCCATACGTGTCAAACGCTCAGAAACCGCCAAAAAGCACGGCACCTCCGCCATGCCCCTGGAAACAGCGGGACCCGTCACCACAAACGTGAATGACGCTTACCACACAACGGGAACGGGCAGCCTGTCAGCTGCTGCGGCGGCGACGGAAACCTAACGGTAGTACCAAATTCGCCGTCGTGTCAAGGTACCGGAAGTCGAGATTTCGACGAAACCGGCGATGATAAGAAATGGAAAATTTCTGAATGTTCGACAGACGAATCAATCACACGACACACAGACGAATCCAAACTTTCACAAATTTCGTCATCATCATCATCTCATCGTATCCAAACTTGTATAACCTAATTCGACTAATTTTGTTTCATTCCAAGTCCAATCATCAAGTTCTCGTTCTAATGCCGAACCCTGCCGCAGCGGGTATGATTCTGCGTTGTCCGATTGCAAAGCGGGGACTGTAATTTCCACGAACTCCGCCGGTGCGGAAACCAATCGGCGGAGTGTGGCAGCCGCAACGCGATTGGCGGTAGTAGTAGTAGTCCGGTGCGAGAGGAGACGAATCCCCACTCGACGGCGGCGACGACGGAGGCGGAGAGACGGTTTTGAGCGATTTCGGCGGCGATAGGACCGCCCTAATCTTGGCACCGGGACAGCACCTGTCGTACTCCTCGACGAGGCTCGCCAGTTCCTCGTCGGACTTGATCAGGACCAGAGTCTCCAGATCTCCGCCGGGCAATTGGCACCTCAATTCCACGGACTGGCCACAGAATTCCCCCAGCTTGACCATCAGCTCTGCGATACAATCAGAGATTCTAGTTCAATTTCACGAGGAAATTGGATGGAAGGCGGAGCTAGCTAGTTGAGTTGCAAATCAAGAGCGAGGAAATTACCAGCGGAAGACACGGAGCGATGCACGGCGAGGACTCTGGTGAGACCGCCGACGTAGCGGAGCTTGCCGTCGCCGTAACGAGGAGCTATCTTCCCGCCGTAGCTACAGAGGAACTTGACAGTCTCCGCCGCCGCGCCATTCTTCCTCGACTCACTCACCATGGCTTTTTTGAGGTAAGGAGGCTTCTAGAGACAGGGGAGGGAGGGAAGGAAGAAAGTGGAGAGAGAGAGGGGAGAGAAAGGAAAGAGAAGGATTTGTTTGGAGCGTTGTTTGAGTTTCAAACGGCAAAGCGAAGTGAATTGGAGGTCAATTTATAGATTGGAGTCTGGAGATCAGGAGGGCCGGAAGAGGGCGTTAAACGGGTTTTCGGGGGGTGACGTGAGGAGTTGGGCCGGGGGCCCACGCGGAATTGGGGACGGGTCGTTAAAAGAGGAATAAAGGGAGGGAGTGGAAACAGGGAAGGAAGCGGCTTTTCAAACAAAAACAAAAACAAAAGAGAAAGGAAGCGGGCGTAGGAAAACCGGAAAAAGGCAAATATCCGGATATTCGATTCCTCGAGAAAAGGAACCGGGTAGGAAAAGAAAGAAAGATTAGTGGGGCGGGTGGGCCAGACAATCGGGTATAATTCGTGGCCCCGATTTGTTGGGAGCATGGTTGTCACGCCGACCGGCGTGTCACTGGTTGAACCTGATTTAACCTGTGTCGGTTATAAAACCGGCATGACACTACTGGTATGACCGGCACGATCGATATACGAATCTCCAAATAAAATTATCTTATCTTAGTGAATTTAATTGATAAAAAGTAGTTTATTATTTGTTTTATGTGTTAAAAAGTTAAATGTTGATGTTATTTGTTGGATTCAAGTACAAATATTTAGGTATTTACGTTAAATGTCATGTTTAAATATAAGTATTTGTAAATTATTTGTAATATTAACCGGTATGTACCACCGGTCGAACCATTCCACTTGGTAAACCGACACACTGGTATAAACCGATTTGACAACCTTGTTGGGAGAGGGTAGCAAACTAGTAATTATGTCAGTATGGACTATGAATATGATGGTGTACACACCACGAATTCCTTTCTTATGCATCCAGTATTCCAATTATAGGTTTTGAGTTTTTTTCCAAAGCTAAAAGCCAAAATTAGGATTTTTCACCACCGGAAACAAGTAAATACTATAAAAAAACTCAGAATATTACACTACTACTATTATTTTCTAGTCTACATAAAATTCGATAAAATCACTAGCGTATTGCGAAGCTGAAAGAGATGAAATAAAATAGTTCAAGAATGTAATGATTTATGTCTTTAACACCAGCGAAAGAAGCTGGTCAAAGTCATTATCGATGGAAGAGGCAGTTATTATCATGATCCTACAGAGATTTATCGAAATTGAAAATATGAGTCGCGCGATTTAAATTAAATGCTGGTGTGAGATGGGATTGAGTAAAGTGTTGCAACTCTCCACGATTTCTCTCTAATGTTGCTTTCTACCCCCAAATGGCATGATAGATAAGGGTGGATTGATGGATTCCCTATCATAAATCGTTTTGAGGGTTTAAAGAAAAATTTGTTGGACCATCCAACCATTTATGTGCTCAAACTTGCCAGAAGCAATTATTCCCCAACTCACCCCAGCTGCCTTCCTTTTCACTTCTTTTCTTTCTCCTACCCAGAAAAAAAAAAAAAAACTGGCAACAACATCCTCCTTTATCTCTTCCTTTCGGACTAGGATTTTGAATTTAGGTTGTAGGTTTGATAAAAGTTTGGAATTTAGGTTATATAAGGGCTCGGATTTAGATTGTGTGGTTTTTTGGTTCTTTTTTTTTTGGTAGGAAGGTAGATGCCAATGGCGTCTAATTCGTATTAATTAAACGTTCGTGGGATATTCCCATTACATCAAAAGATAGCCAGTGGCTAAGCCCCATATCAAAAACATCAATCGAATGGGGTCCAAAATGAAGGCTGTGACCTTTCCTAGCTAGGAAGTCAGCAGCAAAATTGCTTTCTCTATAACCATGGATGACTTGAACATCCCAGTTCTTTGCCAGGAGGCGGTTAATTTCCAGTGTAAGAAGTCCGTGCCTGTGAGCAGCGTCTTCCCTATGCTTAATGATGCTAAGTGCAGTGGTGGAGTCAAGGCTAAGAATCACTTTCCTGAACCCCAAATTCCACGCCATAGCCAGCCCAAGCTCGGCTGCTTTAAGCTCGGCTGCTTTAAGCTCGGCTCTGGTGATGGAGCAGTTTCCGAAATTAGCGGAGAAGGCACCATGGCACCTCCCCAGATGATCACGAACCAAACCTCCTCCAGCCGCCATGCTCTTCTCCTTGATCACTGATCCATCAGTGTTGATGGTCACCCATCCTTCCTCAGGGGGAGACCACGCAATTTGGTGGTTCTCCTTTGGTCTGCAGGTCCCTGGCTTCAACTTCAGGTCATTTGTTTGGGGTATCTGCAGAACACTAATAAAGGCTAAAATTCTGTTAATGAGGCTTTGTTCGCAGTACGTCTTGCCATCCATCGCTTCTTCATTCCTTTGTTTCCAGATGTGCCATAGGATGATTCCGAAGTCAGCACCCTTCTCCTCATCTTCCAGATTTTGTAAGAGCCATTGTTGAAATGGGATGGCTCTATTCTTGACCCGGATCGTGTGTCTAAAGAAATTCCAAATTCCCTCTGTTTTTCGGCAGCTTCTTAGGATGTGCTCAGTGGTCTCATCACATCCCTCGCAACCTGGATAGCTGCACTTGCTGTCCTCCGTCAGGTTTCTTCTCGCTCTCTCTTTATTTGTCAGAAGTTTCTCATGGTAGGTTAACCAGAGAAAGTGTTTGACCCTGTTCGGCCCTTTCCATTTCCATAACTTTTTCCATTCATTTCCTGGCACCTCTTCGAGCTCGTCCGCCGCCAATTTGTAAGCAGACTTGAATCTGAACCTTCCATCAGTTTCCAGCCCCCATATGATTTTGTCCTCTCCAAGCTCTTGCTTTGGCGTGTCTGTACCTGCAATCATAGAGAGAATAGCTTCAGGCAGTTTACCATTCAGGTAGTCCCAATTCCACTCCCCGACACTCGTAACAAAATTTGACACAGGGGCTTCCCTTTCTTCCTCCCCAATGCTTGAGATGAGGAAGTCCTCGAGCACCATTCCAGCTTCGATCCATGGTTACCGCCAGAAGGCAGTGGAGTTTCCATCCCTGATACTGGTGCACGTAGCAGAGTCCATGGTGGGCATCGCCTTGACGATTCCTCTCCACAACGGTGAGTGATTACTCTTCTTCATGGATGTAATAACTCCACCTTTCTGCCAGAAGTATTTTCTCTGAAGCACCTGCACCCAAAGAGCCTTTTCATCTTTAAGAATCTGCCAAGCCAATTTAATAAGATAAGCAAAGTTCAAGCAGCGAGCACTCTTTAATCCAAGACCCCCCTGACTTTTAGGTTTGCAAATGGTTTCCCAACTAACCAAATGGACTTTACGTTTGCCATCTTTTGCTCCCCACACGAATCCACGAATCTTACGATCGATCTCATCGCAAACAGACATGGGTAAAACAGAAGATTGCATAGCAAAGTTTGGAATTGAGTTCAAAACAGCAGTAGCCAGAGTAACTCTGCCGGCCAAGGAAAGAGTTCGAGCTTTCCAGGCGTTCAGTTTGTTGTCCATTTTTTCCAAAATATACTTATATGTATTTCTGGTAATCCTACCATGCAAAACAGGAACTCCCAAGTACCTCCCTAAGTCAGAGGTATTTTGGATGCCGAGACGCTTACAAATGCAAGATTTTTCCAGGTTCCTAATGTTTTTAGAGAAGAAAACTCTGGATTTTTCCTTACTAATCAATTCTTCCGAGGCCAAACAGAATTTTTCTATACAATTCATGACAACATCAGCTTGCCTCAGGTTTGCCTCAGCAAAGACAACCAAGTCATCGGCGAAGAAGAGGTAGGATAAATCAGGTCCTTCCTTGGAGAGCCTAACAGGTTTCCATCTACCATCATTCACCTCCCTAGTGATGCAATGTCCTAATCGTTCAATGCATAACGTAAAAAGGTAAGGGGAGAGGGGACATCCCTGTCTAAGGCCTCTGCCAGGTTGAAATGCCTCTGTTTCACCTCCGTTCCACAGAACTTGGAGCTCTGTTGTGGTGACACAAGTCATGATCAGTCGTACTCCATCGGCAGGGATTCCAACTGCTCGCAGAGTTTCTTCTAGGAAATCCCAGTCAAGGCGATCATAGGCCTTAGCAAGGTCAATTTTAAGAAGCATGTTGCCCTTCTTACCGGACTTCCTGGACATCGAGTGGACAGTTTCTTGAAGAATCAGAATATTATCATTAATGTTCCTGTTGGGTACAAAGCTTGCTTGGTTGGGCTTGATGAGTGAGTTCATCAAAGGCTTCAGTCTATCCGCAAGACACTTGGCCACAATCTTGTAGTTGACATTGCAGAGACTGATGGGCCGGAATTGACTCATTGAATGAGGAGAATAGACTTTGGGGATCAAAGTCAGAAGGGTGCTGTTGATGCTTCTGATAAGCTCCGGGTTGCCAAAGCAAGACACCACAAAGCTGTGGAGATTAGCTCCCACAAGGTCCCAACATCGTTGGTAGAACAATGCATTGTACCCATCCTTTCCTGGTGCCTTCATTCCTTTCATTCCTGAGACACTTGCTTTCACTTCCATCAGGAGGGGAATTCTGCAGAAGTTTCTAAGTGCTGCTTCATTAGTCGTGGGGAAGTCAGCAGCCACAGAAGTTCTTTCTCCTGATTGCTCCTTAGTGAATAGGTGGATGTAAAATCCCCTTGCCATCTTTTGTAGTTGGTCAGGATCCGTGATCTACTGATTCAAGTTGTCCTTCAATCCCTTGATTTTATTACGTCTTCTTCTTGTCAGCGTGCTTGTATGAAAGAACCGTGTGTTGCTGTCGCCAAAAGTAATCCAGTTCACTCTTGATTTTTGAAACCAAAGAAGCTCTTCCTGCCAAAGTGTGTCTTCCAGCTCTTCTCTAGTTTCATGTTCATCTTTGATTGACTGTGAATTAGGATTGCAATCGTTCTGCCATTCGAGGTTTTCCAATTTGCGTTGCAGCTTCTTCTTCCTTTTGAAAATATTTCCAAAAGTGTCTTTGTTCCACCTCTTGAGCTCCTTAGTGAGCATATTAAGGGAGGGAAGGAAGTTAGTGCTTTTCTTCCAAGCTTCAGTGACAAGAGGCAGAAAATCATCATGCCCCATCCATGCTGCAATAAACTGGAAACGCCGTTCGAGCTTGCTCTTAACCTCAGGCCCAGCGCTACAAGTAAGGATAGCTCTGTGGTCAGACTTGAGTTTTGGGAGGTGATATGTTGTAGTGTCAGGAAATCTCTGCTGCCAAGCCATGTTGCAGAGGCTTCTGTCCAGCCGTTCTTTGATTCTGGTTTTGCTTGTGAACCAGGTAAAGCAAGGTCCTGTAAAGCCAGTATCAAGCAAACCGCAGTCCTCAATACAGCTATTAAAGGCCCTGGCTTTATTTGGATTGAAGCAGGCACCTCCTTGCTTCTCAGAAGCTTTGGTAATAGAATTGAAGTCTCCAAAGATGAGCCATGGCCCTTTGGTATGTTTCTCAATGTCTCTGATAGCATCCTAAAGCTTGACCCGCTCGAACTCATTAGGGCTAGCATAAATCCCCGTTAGGAAGCAAGGAGGGAGGCCCTCCATGCTGCATTTGAGGTGGATAAGCTGCTTCTGTTTATCCAACACTTCCAGCTGCAGTTCCTCCTCATTGTACAAAATCCAAATACCGCCACTGAATCCCTCTGCATCGGAAATTTTCCATGAGTTGTATCCCAGAGATTTGATCACCTCAATTGCGTCCTTTCCACTGATCCTAGGTTCAACAATGCAAACAACATTAGGTCTGTTAATAGTCTTAAGAAAGTCAAAAGAGGAACGAAATTTGGGGTGTTTGGCACCCCTACAATTCCATGAGAAAACCTTAATCATCAAGAAAAGAATTGAGAAAGGACTTCCCTCGGAGGACCAGCAAGTCCTGAAAAGCATCATGGGTCGACGGCCATTGCCGTCGCCATTGCCACCTTCTGGGCAGAGTCTTCTGGAGATTTGTTCTGGTTAGACTCATCTGTCTTCTTTCCCCGCCCTCCCGGATCTTGAGCGAACTCGATCTTTCTTGGGCGGCCTTTCCCATTTTCTGGGGTTTTTTGAGCTAAACCGGCCTTGGTCCTAGCTGTCAAAGGAGTCTTCCCCTGGTTGGTGGGACGGGGGTGTCCTGGAGCCATGATTCCCTTCTTGTCTTTCTCCTGCCCCTGCCTCGCAACATTGGGGTTCACCTGTTGCTTGTCAGGATGGGCAGTGGAGCATTCAGGGGGGCTCGAGTGAGGATTCCCACCTCCGCTTCTACCAGTCTTCTTTTTTTGTTCAGGTTGTCTTTGTTTCAGTGGTTCGGGGGTTGAGTTGTTCTTCTGAGTTGTCATATCTGGTGAGGCTTTTTGATTCCCGTTTTTTATCTTCTGGCCCGTTATGGTGACATTCTTTTGTGCTTCTTTCTTTTTCGATCCAGATCCTTTCTCACCAATTGATTCCTCCATCTTATCCTTTCTGCTGCCTTCCTCTACCTGTCCCTCAGAAGCCTGTGCTTTCTTTTTTCCTGTGGTAACAATAGTCTCAGTTGGTTCTTCTTGCTCTGCAGTTACCAGATCCTCATCCATTTTGCTTCCTTCCTCATCTAAGGCGCTGAATCTGGAACCACTTTCCTTCTTCTCTTTCCCCTGATTGGTCGCTTGTATGTTGTCTTCTTTCCTTTTGTTCCCTTGAATTTGTTTCTTCCTCTGAGTTCTGGATACAAGCATCCATGGCCCAAAATCCTCAACAATCTCCGGTTGGATGGTCGGCTCCGGTTTCTCTGGTGTTTGATCTTCTGTTCTCTGCTCCGGCGTCATTCCCTCTTTGCGCCAAAGATCCGGGCAGTTCTCTTCAAGGTGGCCATAGTGGCCACACTCAAAACAGACAGTGTGGAGGCCTTCATATTGCACTCGCCTTACTCTCCTCTTTAGTCTATACTTAGGAACAAGTCTCTTGCTTAGATCAATTTCGACACAGATCCTAGCAAAGTTCCCTCTGAAACCGTTCGTTGTGTTGTAGTCAAGCTTGATGACCCTCCCCAACTTGCTTCCAATATCGCGTAGAATCTCTTCTTCAAAGTAGGCCATGGGCAGCCGGGGAAGGCGAACCCAAACTGGAGTTTTGTCAATTGTGTCGTAATCTGGGTCAAAATCCAGCCTCCAGGGTTCGGCAACAATGTAATGATCCTCAATGGTCCATGGTCCGCCAAACATTGCGCGTTCATAGTCCGCTTGAGAATCACAAATAGCTTGGCAATATCCATTCCCAATATCCCCAATTCGAACCCCACCAGTTTTCGCCCACATCTTGTGCACGCGGCGGTGAATGAAGGCAAAGGGGAAAAACTTACCCAGGACCCGGAATGTGATCGCATTGTGCCACCTCCGTTGGATCTTGTAAATAGTGCGCTTTCTGATGCGGATAGTTGGGCAGAAAGGATCGTCCTCTCCGTCCTCGCCGTCAGACTCATCGGACATCAGCTTATCCCCTTCTTCGTCGTCGTCAGAAGCTTCCGGCGAAGGGTAGTTCCCAAGGACGGAGTCCTTGTAAGAGATCTTCTTCGAGGTCTCTTTTCCTTCTTCCTCTCGTTCAGTAGTCTGGGTAGTCGGTTGTTCTATCGTCTCCATCTCTGAATCAGTGGATTGTTGCCTTGCTGTGACCACCGCAACATCCATACTTCCCTGCCCTGAGAAACCCTCGCTCACTGTAGATTTTGATTTTTTACAGGGCTGAGCAGGGGAAATCGGCGGGGATCTTTCCGGCGGGATAAGGCCATGGCCCTCCGCCCCCGGTGGGGGTTGCATAACGGCTAGAAAAAGAAAAACCAGGCTGAAAGTGGAGAGAGGGGAGAGCTTTTTCTCTCTCAACTTTTTCTCTCTCCCGCCTTTACTTTCTGTTCTGCTTTTTTATATGATCATTAGTTAATCTAAATTGAAAAAATCATAGGAAAGTTCAAGCTAAGTATTCAATCAAATGGTGGAATGACGAAATTTCACTCTAGGATTGATTCATGAGGATGGGTGAATCCACTGATATGAAGACGGACATCAAATTCACTTGGTATGAACTCTCTAAAATTTGCGAGGAACAAACTTCTATAAATGTTCTTCCGAGAGTTCGTAAAATTACCTATCGGATGCCAATGATGAACAACAGCGTATGGTATACAATGAACTATCCTCTCCGACAACGGAAGCATAGATTCGATGTATAGTTTATGGTTGAAAACAAAATATGGTATGCCAAGGTTTATGTTGAGACCAAGGAGGTAAGTGGCAGGGAGAGACTTATAAGTATCGTGATGGTCGAATTAGCACATAAGCATGGACACCAAGAAGCATCGTGCACAATTTGTCACATCTTTGCTTGGGGAAAAGCAAATGCATAAGTCAAACTCATAGTTTCTAATAGAACTAGAATAGATAATTTCTGTTTTCTGGTCACACGAGACCATATCCTTACTTTTCTATCAATGTCTAATTATACCTCTGACCAATATGACATGATCATACCGCAGTATAAACAAAAATTCTATTACGGTCCAGTTTGACATATAATAGTGTCCTAATTTAGCAATTTGTATACCCTCATTTTTGTGTGTTATCATGTTCACATTGGCATGATTGTTTCAATACCATGACATGTTAGTCTAGGAAGTTACCATATTTTAATTTTATTTCAGAAAATATAATTTTCCTTCATTTATATTATTTAAAAATAAAATAAATTATAAAATCATATTATTTAACATAAAAGAAATCTAACAAGATCCATTTTGACTAATTTTTATTGTTTAGAATTTTTATTCATATTTTATATTATAAGTCCTTTATAGTCATTTTACACAACCTCTTATATTAAAAAACACTTCTAATAGTTTTACAGCCAAACACTTAACTGCTTTTTTTTAAAGTACTTATCTAAAAGCTCCAGCCAAAAGTTGCTTCTGCAAAAACTACTGCAGGACCAAACTAAGCTTATATATTGTTGTCCACGCCAAATTAAATATAGTATCATTGGCGGAGCCATGTTGTTGGTTGTGGGGTCAATGGACCCCATTAGCAAGGTAAGGCCACGTCCAAAAAATGCAAATTTTCAAGGGAGGAAAAAGAGAATTGAACTTTGGACACCATGCTCCAAACTAAACACTTTTACCATTAAGACATGAGTCGTATTTGATTAATACTTGGACCCCACATTACTAATTTTCTGGCTACGCCAATGTATAGTATAGGAACAACAATTAACTTTATTTTTTTATGAATCCGAAAATGGATGAATGTTTGACTCTTGAGTGGTTATACAAAATATGAGTATGTATTGTATAATATATTATATATATGTCGTATTCCTAATTGGTTAATTGATTTGATCGGTTAGCAATGTCCGAAACCAAACCACCTAAATCAAATAAATGAAAAAGTTTAACAAAACTAAACCGAATACTGATGTTAAAATGATTATCACGATACGATAACCAATCAGTTTGAATACCCCTACAAACTACGGTTGCCAATGTGATGATGGCCATGCTAGAGAAGTTCTCCCCGGAGCCTCCATCTCTTGGAAGTTGGAATTCAACTCATCTAACCCTCCCTCTTATTGCTGCATGCTACATGCATCCACATTTTCCTTCGCTTTCTTTGCCTGCAAATTTGTTTTCATTCAAACACATTCATCAGCTGGTTACAGAACTATTCACTTCACACTGCTCAGAAAGTGAAAAGCAATGAATTTACTTCGTCTTCCCAGTCGATGCTGACAGTGACGACGAGGAGCAAGATGACCTTGACACTACTCCCAGCTATAATTCCAAGCAAAAAACCCTGCCAAGTTTTCATTCAATCAAAATTTAGTACATGATCCAAAATATTGTTAGTAAGTGGTATATATTTGATAATGGTACATCTCTTATCAACTCGAGTTATTGGTATCAACAAATTCTTAACACGGTATTAGAACCTTTTAGACCGAGAGATTTTCTATTCGAATCACGATCACCCCATCCATTCTGATAAGCACATGATATTCTGATCCGTGCAAACTTCCAGCCCAAATGAGATGGCTTTCGTTTGAGAGGGGATTGTTAGTAACTGGTAAATGATCGAGAACCAGTTGATTCCAATAACTCGAGTTGTTGGGAGAGGTTCAATAATAAATCTTATACCACTCTCACTAATACGCCCTCTCAAACAAAAGCCAATCAAGTCATAAGAGTTTTTGTTTGCACATGTTATGAATATGAGAATACCATGTGCTTTCCAAACGAGGTCATCGAGATTCAAACAGAAGACCTGTCTGTCACAAAAGGCTCTAATACCATGCCAAAAATAACTTATATCAATAATAAATCTTATACCACTCTCACTAATACACCCTCTCAAACAAAAGCCAATCAAGTCATAAGAGTTTTTGCTTGCACATGTTATGAATATGAGAATACCATGTGCTTTCCAAACGAGGTCATCGAGATTCAAACAGAAGACCTGTCTGTCACAAAGGGCTCTAATACCATGCCAAAAATAACTTATATCCTAATAACTCGAATTGATGGGGTAGATTATTATGGATCTTATACCACTCTCTTAGAGTTCCTTTGCTTGTTGGTTTTGAAAATGAGGGTTTTGAATTTTGATAACCTTTGGATTTATGATGAATTTATTGCATTATGGATTTGAAAGAGTACTTTGTTTAGTTGATTTTTTTTATTATGGATTTACGATGGATTTGTCTCACATTTTTGCTTCCCATGATCAAATTCCAAATAAAATGCGAAATTTGCAAATCCATGAGATCCACGAATTCCCGTCTCTCAACAAACAGTGAATTTACTTCAATTTCATGATACCTTAGATTCCACATCGTTATAAGCTTACCTCTCCACCGTAACGCCAAACGAATGCAAAGAGCAGAGCCACCGGGATGCCGACGAAATAATACGCCCCCAGGCTTATATACGCGCCGCAGTTCTGCCACCCGCACCCTCTGACGCAGCCAGACAGGACGCCGTGGATCCCGTCGATGAAGTTGCACACCGCGATCTTCGGGGCGACGACCGATAGGTAGGTGATCAGGATCTTGTCGTCGGTGTAGATGCATCCCCACACGTGCCGAGTCGCCGTGGCGATGGAGCTCGCCAGCAGGCCCTGCGAAACCGCCAGCAGCAGCACGACCCGCACCGCCATTCGGGCTGCGCCCGGGTTCCCTGCTCCTAACTCGTTGGAGATTCTCGTACTGCGTTTAAAACACGTATATATATCGTCAGATTAGTTAGCCGTCCAGATTCGACAGTTAATTTTGTTGGGACAACTAGTATTTGTCAGATTACTTAGCCGTCTTGTCCATATTCGACAGTTAATTCTGTTGGGACAACTAGTATTTGTCATATTAGTTAGCCATCCAGATTCGGCAGTTAATTCTGTTGGGACAACTAGTATTTGTCAAGAACCAGTTGCTCCCAATAACTTGTCCAGATTCGACAGATAATTATGTTGGGACAACTAGTTTACACAGGTCCGAAGACGAGAATACCATGTGCTTAACAAATTGGGGTCACCGAGAATCGAACACAAAACCTCTCGGTCACATAAGGCTCTGATACTATGTCGTGAACCAGTTTCTCCCAATAACTCGAGTTGTTGAAAAATATTCAATCCTGAATCATATACCACAACACTAACCGTATTAATCTTTTTATTATTACCTTACAGCGCTGCCAAGGCTATTAGGGATCCGGAAAACCACGGCGCAAGTGTTGAGGCTGCGAGGGGCAGAAAACAACAGTCCAATTGTTAATGTCTTAGTCAGTTTTGTCTAATTAACAAGGAAAGATTGATGATTAAAATACTACGACTGTCATATATCAGGAAAAAATACAAAACAAATTAACCAACCTACAAGTCTATGGTTTGAACACAAAACTAATATACTCTGTTTTGTAGTTTTGGTTAATTAAAAAAATGATACTGTTGGGAATACGTCTCTGTCGAAAGACATGACACAGAAACTATTGATCACAACGATGTAATGGAGTTACGTGTAGTTTAGCATGGGCTGTTTAGTCGTGAAAACCTGTTGTGACGTGTTATTTTCGACTCCTCTGTTTCGATATTTAGATCGTTTCGAAATTCAAAAATCAGAATATGTCGCTGAAAATGTAACCCGTTATAGAAATTACGAACCTGATCAACATCATGGACGTCTCCAGCTCTGCATCAGGAAGAAGGCCAGCTAGCACAATGAAAACCTGAAAAGACCAAAACTCCAAGCTATCCCCCAGCATCCAAATCCAAAAAAAACAACAACGACACAGGGGGAAAACATTATCAAACGACACGGTAAACGGCAGGAGAAAATCAAATCAAAGCAATGAAACTCGACTCACCACATCATGAAAGCTGAAGGAACACCCAACTTGAGGAACGAAAGAACCCCTCTAGCTCCCTCCAAGCTGAAGCTCTTCCATGTCTCCTGACACGAGCTCGAGACCTTGATGTAACCCGCCAGAACGATCACAATGACCCAGTAAGTCACCCCGTTCGCCAGGCACGCCCCGCTGTTCCCCATCTTAAGCTTGTCCACCAGCACCCAGCAGACCACGCCGTGGACCAAGCAGCCCACGGCGGTGGTCGCCATCTGCGGGACCGTGATTCCCTGGGTCTGTAGGAATCGAGTCTGCGACTGCAGAATCCCGAACGGCAGAATGCTGGGAATCAGCCACGGGGCCGATTCTCCTGCCATGGCCGAAATCTCGGGGTCCTGCTTCAGGACCCCGAGAATCGGGCCCGTGAATATCCACAGCACGGAAATCGGGATGCTGAGGATCCCGAACACGAGCATTGCTCTCTGCGCGTGGACCCCCAGCATCGCGTACTGCTTGGCACCGTAGGCCTGCCCGCACAGCGTCTCCAGCGCGGAGCCCATCCCAATCTACAGAGACAACCAAAATTCTAATCAAACAGTTGTTCATCAATTTGATTAGTGAAAAATGTTTTTTTTTTTGTGCGGGCGTGACGAGCATCATTAATTACCATGACGGTGTATCCGGTGACACCTGCGATCGAAGTTGTGAGGGAAGAAGAGGCGAGGTGGAGCTCTCCCAACCGTCCGACGAACATGACGGACAGCATCTGGATGCCGAATTGCAGCAGGCTGACGAAGAGCATCGGGCCGGCTAGTTTGAGGAGCTTGTCTAGCTCGACCAACATTTGGGGGCTGTCGCGGCATTTGTCTTTCGTCGAATCGGGACGAATTGCTGGGTGAGCTGCAGGATCGGGGATGGCTTCAGGGTCGTTCATTGTCGAGATTGAATTTTGGGGAGGAACAGGTACGTCTGACTTTTGCTGTGTCCAGTTATTATACAATTAATGGGAGGAAACGAGTTCAGCAGTTCATGGAAAGTGCAGAGCAAGGAGATGTGTGGAGCCGTACGCATCTTGAAAACTAAAGAGACAGAACATGTCGCTAGCCGTTAGGGGGTTAATTGTTTATGTTTGGGAATAATAATATGCTTGGATTTAAATTTTAGGGTAAACAATTATTTAATAAAAAAAGTAATATGTTTAAATGATCCTAGTATAAAACAACCATAAAGTAAGGCTTGAATATGTATGGAATCAATCGGCTGGTACATTCCAAATTTGGCTTATACAACTGTTTAGTAGACAAACGGATACGGTAGTTCATCGGGAAAAAAGGATGGAACTTCAAAGCTTGATCCGAGAGTTGGAGGTAGCGATGTCTAGGAAATAGTGGTCGATTCAAGTTACAACAAAAAGCCCATGAAATGGTTTCATATTTTTGAGAAAATTGTAAAATACTGTGTGTATAGTGTTCAATAAATTTCTCTGTATTATTAGATGATTATTTATTCAATTTCGAAACTTATTCATGATGTAACTCAAATCTGAAAGGCTCTTTCAATACTTTTTCGTTGAAACTGGTAAAATCAATACAGTTTTGGGAAACTAGTAAACACATGTATATGATAGAATGCTGGGGAATAAGGGTAGTCTGTAATTGCGTTTAATCGGTTAGGTTTTTAGAAAATAATTGTGAATAAAAAATAACAGTTTTACTATTAGACTTGTTTTTGAAATATAACAACAAATAATTTGTAGATTAATGAAAATTATATTTACTAATAATAGCAGTGTCCTATGTTTAAATCAGCCAATCACTTATTTAATTGATCTAATCAACTTAGCTTGGAAGACTGAATGCATGTAGTTAATGGTGGAGTAATGATGATATTAATTAGTTTAATTAAGTGGCCACATACTCTCATTTAATTCCATGAATGCTACTGGTAACGGTTGGTAAACAAACAGTTCATATTCTTTTAATAAGGGCTGAAAATTGCTCCGACTTGTCTCTGATCCGTCCGTGACCCTATCTGAGTTGTTACTGAAGGGTCAAATGTATAACTGACACGTCTCGTCCCGTCCCTGTCTCCTTCTTGACCATGTTTGACCTTGAAGGGTTGGTATGGGTCGGGGCAGTGGGTCGACCCTTAATCAACACACTACATTTTTGTAAATCACATTTTGGTACCCAAAATTATTTTTTCTTAAAATTTAGTACCTAAAATTTATTTTTTTACAAATAAGTTCATATTTTATGGTAAAATTACGTTTTGGTACCCATATTTTTTTATTCTTACAATTTATTACCTAAACTTTTAAAACTTTACAAAAAGGTCCAATGTTGTTTTAGATATTTGTTGTTGTTAAAGGTCACAGGGCTATCAGAGTCCGATCAAAGCGAGCAAGAGATAGAAAAAAAATCGCTCATAGATGTGAATTGAGAAAGCGAGCAAGAGATAGAAAAAAAATAGGCTCTATAGTCTGGTCCTGTACCTGGTAAGGTCTGATTGTTATCTGTAATGTTTTGATCCGTCCCTACCCGTCCCGACCCTTAGAGGGTCAACAAGAAACCCTACATAGATGTCTTCATTCTCCTCTTGTTAAAACACTAAAAACAAAATCAGAATTGTATGATTTTCGTCGTTTGTTGCATTTGTGAGGTTCCGAAGTTTGCAATACAGACACACGTACAAGAATGGTAATCCGTTATATCCTATCCTGAGAGGAAATGTTCTATAAACATTGGATGCCTAGAGTGGAGAACCTATGAACTAATATACCCAAGAGGAAATAGTATCTACCATAGGCTCATATTTAGTTTGCACGTTGGTGTGTTTTTCGTATTTACAAGTTATCTATTGCATGGCAAGATATAGGTAGTGGCTCTAACTGTTGCAATTTCCCTCTAATGTTCAATTTTTCACATGACAAGTTCCGAGAGTCATCCTTTTTCTCTTTATCCATAAAATCCGTAAGGTGATATGCATTAACCTCTGCCTAGTTTTTTCATGTCAATCTTGAGATAATTGAACACCTCTTTTTTACGTGCCCTCTAGTCCCATCTTTGGGCCCTAGTAGAATTCGAAATATCTTTTTTTTATAGGAAACCTGAGGAATTATATTAACGGAAATCAGTTTGGCCCAAGGAGCCATGGCCCAAATCGGCCTCAATGAGAGAACAAAGCAACAAAGGGGGAGAGTCCACCCATACAATCTGTTGATTTCAACCCAAACCCGTATGAGCCAACCAGTGGGCCACTGAGTTGCACTCTCTCGGAACAAAACTCCACCTCACCCTCTCTCCAACCAAAGATTCATTCACCTTTGCAAGCGTTCTCAGTTCATCACTCCAGATACCCATTTCCGTAAAATCCTCTGATCCATTCTTCAAGAGATTGATTAGTACCTCACAATCGGACTCCACAATGAGAGGACCCAGAGATCTTCGATTTGCTTCTTTCAATCCCAAGATCAGGGCTTTCGCTTCAGCTACAATCGGCCGGAGAGCTCCCTTTTCCCTTTTAGCCAAAGCACCCACAAATTCGCCTCGACCGTCCCGGAAGATGCATCCCATACCAACTTCCCGATTCTGAATGACGCCAACATCAGAGTTCAGCTTAAAGAAACCCTCGGGAGGAGGAGTCCAGTGTCGAAGAGGGAGAGAATGATGCCGAGGGGGGGAAGCAAAGGAACTCAGATCTGGGGTTGCATTTGCCGTCAGGAAAGAAGAAAGCCAGGCCAAAGCTCGCGGAACAATCTCATCCTCATCCAGCTTCCGGTTATTGTACTTATGATTGCATCTCTCTTTCCAAAGGTACCACAGGATCGAACTAAATCTTTGGATTTTGTCTTCCGTAAAAGTTGTGAGAACCTCCTTAATCCATTCGTAGCAAGATTTTCCTTCTCCCTTCTCAAACATTTCCGCTTCTTCGCAGCCTCGCCAGCGTCTTCTGATCCAGTCATAATCAAGAAGAGCATGCTCCCGAGTTTCCGGGAGGTTGCAGAAAGGGCAATTTGGCGCCTCATTTTCAATCCATTCCTCAATATGAGAACCCACCGGTAAGATGTTCTTACAAACCTTCCAAAGGAAACACGAACCTTAGGTTGGATATGAAGCATCCATAGGGCCTTCCACAACTCCATCTCATCAGTGTTAAGATTGTGAACCCGAGTCTGGTAGTGAGCTTGCTGTTTACGAATGTAGTGATATGCTGATTTTACTGTATAGGCTCCATTTTCAGAATCTTTCCAAACTCTCGGGTCCGCTCCAAGAGGGAAACAGAGAGGGATCTTAGCGATAAGGTTCTGATCCTCACGAGAGAAAAGCATCCTCAATTTCTCCTCCTTCCAAGTACCCGTAACAGGGTCAATGAGAGAACTGACTTTTTCTTCTGGCATATCCCCTGAGGGGGCAGGTTCAGCTTGAAATTTTTTTTTACCTGGGATCCATTCGTCCTTCCATATACTGATCAAGCTTCCATTTCCAACTCTCCACCTGAAGCCCTCTTCAGTTTTCTCTTTTGCTTCCATTATACTCTTCCAAATGAAACTAGGCTGATAACCTGTTTTTGCTTGTAAAATGTCAATTTTGGGAAAATAACGGGCCTTGAGAACTTTGGCCATGAGAGAGTTTGGTCTTGTGAGCAAATTCCAGACCTGCTTTCCAAGCATCGCGTAATTGAAAGATCTTAGGTCTCTGAAACCCATCCCACCATCCTTTTTTCCATCACACAGCTCATCCCAATCAACCCACTGAATTTTTGATTCTTTCCCCTTCTGCCCCCACCAGAAATTTGAGATGATGTTTTGAATCTCCTTGAGAGTGCCCTCAGGGATTTTAAAAACTGATATGGGATAAAGACATTGAGCTTGGGCAATAGCCTTAATCAACACCTCCTTGCCAGCCTATGATAAAGTCCTGCTCTTCCAATCTTTTAGTTTTTTCCTTACCCTTTCTTTTATTTCCTCAAAGATGATTTTCTTTGATCTTCCCACCACAGTAGGAAGGCCAAGGTATTTCTGATGCTTCTCAACTTCCTTGATGCCCAGAGTGCCACAAATCTCCAGTCTTCTACTGATTCGAACATTTTTACTGAAGGAAAGCTCAGATTTTGTGAAATTTATGAGCTGCCCTGATTCCATAGAGTAAGTATTCAGAATTTCCCTGATTTGATCACATTCCTTAAGATTAGCCTTTCCAAAAATCACGCAATCTTCCGCGAATTCGAGATATCTTTAATTTGTCGTCTCGGAAAACTTTAAAATTTATGTCATCCTCCAACTGTTTTTTTTAAGAATCTGAAAGTCTTGCTATGCCTCTTTTGAAGTGAAGTTCCAAAACTATGTTTGAACACATTCGGAACTTAGTTTTACGGATTTTACAAAATCATATTTATTAAATTATTCAACATGTAATTAGTCACTAATATAATACCAAAACAATAAATTAATCACTAATATAAAGTGTTACCCTGATTTGTAATATGGCTCTTTTGGGTTCAGGCGATGAGGTCCAGAAGCTGGCGTAGTCAGAAAATTAGTATTGTGGGGTTCAAGTATTAATCAAGTAAGACTCATATCTTAATGGTTAAGGTGTTTAACTTGGAGCATGGTGTCCAAAGTTCAATTCTCCTTTTCCTCCCTTGAAAATTTGCATTTTTGGATGCACTATTTAATTCATTTCATGGTGAGAGACAACGGTGAGTTACTCCATCATTTAGGAACAGAGGAATGTTTGTTTAATTCTTGTACAAGAAGGTCATAAAGTATACAATTTCAATTGTATATTTGGTAAAAGAGCTCCACTTCCTTTTCCCACGTTCAAGCTTTGGCGTGCACAGCCCCAAGTAACCGGAGAACGCAATTTATAAATGTCCAAGTTAATTCTCTTCAACAAACGGAATATATATTTGATAAGTATGAAATGAAAATATTTAATACATTTTTTAGTATGAATAGAACCAGCATTACTTATTAAAAACCGGAGGAGATACCCTGCATATTTATTTGGTAAAAGTTGTCACAACTCACAACGGCAAAAATTGTTGTAGTTTTTGTATATTTCATTCTCTGATTTGTATAATATGTATTTATAGTTTGTACACTTTTCTGTTTTGCTTTGTAAATTTTGAGATGATACTTTATCATTTTTGTTCAGTTTATTTTTTTACGAAACGATCACTTGCATTAGACTTATGTATTTATTTATTTTTTGTCGGATCTACATCTATTAGCCATTTTTATTTAATATATAAAAGGCTAACATGTGAGTTACTATTTATTAGTGGCTCCCGAACTCCTCCAAGTGCAAGTGAGGAAGTTTCAAGTCATTCTTTTATCCCACTCTCTCATTCTATAACCTATGTGTTCATCTATTGTCCGTCGGGTCTACATCTATTAGCCATTTCCCCTGTTGTAGTAATTATCGATTAGGTTTTCGTCTATGATCTTTTGCCCAAATCATCGCATTGACCCACTAATTCACAACCCATCTCGAAAACACTATCGGCAAAATCAATGAACAATAGATGTCACGGCCGCTATCGAATATCACGACCGTTGCCAAATATACATAACATATCTATTATGCACAATCCTCGCCTTCGCCCACTAAATTCACAACCATTCTCAAAACATTGTTGGCGGAATCTTAAGTTGTACCCATCCACCGTGTGTCCGTGTCTCAAGACCGCTACCAAAAATCCATACTAAATCCGCTATGTGTTGCCGAGTTTTGTATCGGGATCGAATTTCATATTCTTTAGTGTTTTCTTATTTCTATGTCTCCTTTTGGTTAATCATGACAACTGAACTCAAACTCATGGGTATCCAACCTAATTCGACCAAGTCAAAGCGACTCAAACCTGACATTAGTATTTTTAAATTTCTAATTTTTTTCCTTTCGTTGAGAATGACAATTGAACCCAAACTCATGGTATTAATGAGTTTTGTATCAAGAGCGAGTTTTATCCGCTTTTGTAGTAGGCAGGTTGGGCCCAGTGTGAATTTGCTAAGAACTCGATTAGACCAGTTCAAAGTGAGCTAAACGAGTTTTGAATCGAGAGTGAGTTTTGTCCGCTTTAATGATTTTTTATTTCTCCTTTTCTCATGGGTATCCAACCTAATTAGACCGAGTCAAAGTGACTCAAACCTGACATTAGTATTTTTAAATTTCTATTTTTTATCCTTTCGTTTGGAATTACAATTGAACTCAAACTCATGGTATTAATGAGTTTTGTATCGAGACCGAGTTTAATGCATTTTTGTAGTTGGCAGGTTGTGGCGAGTGTGAATTTGCTAAGAACTCGATTCGACCAGTTCAAAGCGAGCTAAACAAGTTTTGTATCGAGAGTGAGTTTTGTCCGCTTTAATGGTTCTTATTTATCCTTTTCCTTTTGGTTGAGAATGACAATTGAACCCAGACCAGGTGCTAACGAGTTTGGTATCGAGAGTGTGTTTTATATTCTTTTAGAATTGGCATGTTGAGCCGAGTGTGAATTGTTAAAAACTCGGTTCGAACCAGCCAAGGTGAGTTGAGCTCGGTGTGTAAAGTTTTTGGTATGGCAACCTCCCTTATTAAAGTTCATCGCTGCGGCAACTACATGGAGTTGTAGATGACAAACCCTTTACTTTTGGGTCAAAATTCGAACTATCAATTTTAAAATATCACATACTTGCTCAGACGCGAAACGATAGCGAGCGAACTTATTCTAGTCACTATAAAAATGGTTGCATTAATTTCCCTAGACATGGCTTCAATTCTGAAAAATTGAAGTACCACAACCTCCACCTATTTTCCTACGAGATCTCAGTGAATATGGTAGAACTCATTTGGAAACCCATCTGTTTCACGGGCCTTTGTCCTCACTCATCGCTTTGAGCTCATTTTGAATTTCTTCTCTAACTAGTTGTCTGTTCACACATACCAGTCTTCAGGACCAAATTTATTCTATAATAACTAATAAGTTAATAACCCTATGGAAAACTCCACAGGTTAACCATCCACTTCAGTATTAACTTCCCCAATCAGTTATTTTCAAGGTTGTCAAACCGGTTTATGCCAGTGTGCCGGTTTAGCAAGTGGAATGGTTCAACCGGTGGCACATACCGGTTTGTGTCGGTTCATGCCGGTCAATATTACAAATAAAATTATAAATACTCATATTTAAACATGACATTTAACGTCAATACCTATGCATTTATACTTGAATCCAACAAATAACATCAATATTTAACTTTTATACTCATAAAATAAATAATAAAATAAAATCTCTAAAATAAAGTCATTTTACTTAGAGATTCGTACATCGATCATGTCGGTCATACCGGTGGGGTCACGCCGGTTTTATGACCGGTACCGGTTGAACCCGGTACAACCGGTGGCACGCTAGCCGGCGTGACAACCATGGTTATTTTTGCTCATTTACATTTTTTATGTCACCTTTTTTACTTCATTTTTATTTCTTAAGTTTTACTCGAGTTAACCGTAAATGAACGAAATAATAATAATTATTAAATTCGAAACCACAACCTACAAGTCCTAAATGATAATTTAATTAATTAGATAAACTCTATTTGACTACACTAATCATAATTGTCATGAACCAGTTGATCCCAATAACTCGAGTTGTTGGGAGAGGTTCAATCGTGGATCATATACCGTTTGCTAACACCCCCCCCCCCCCCCTTCAAACTCAAGCCATTCAGATAGGCTTGGAGTTTGGACAGGCACAGGTCCGGACACCGTGTGCTTAACAGAAACAGATGGGGGTCACCGGGAATCGAACAGAAGACCTCACGGTCACAGAAGGCTCTGATACCATGTCATGAACCAGTTGATCCCAATAACTCGAGTTGTTAGGAGAGGTTCAATCGTGGATCATATACCGTTTGCTAACAATAATGCCTATAAAATAATTAATGATTTTAATCAGAAAATTCACTAGGAGGAGACCGTTGGCTAGAAACATAGCCAGTTAAATGAATCTATAGGAGTTGAACGGACCCGCACTAGGAGAGGAGCGCGTGGACGTCATACCATGGAGCTAGACCTGGTAATCAGGTCGGGTTGTGTAATTTCGGGTTAGGAACTTCGGTTACGGGTCGGGTCATAATTAGTTGGCTTATTTGGGTCAAATTTGACACAACCCATTCGTTTCGGGTCGGGTTACAGGTCATTTCGGGTTATGAGCGTTCTCAGAAACAATATCAAACATGCTTCATATTTTCTTAAAGAACACAAATTTTCACATATGCATGACAATAATTTACGTAACACATGTCAATTAACATATTCTCAAATCCTCCCACGCTAATGAAATGAAATATAAATTGCGTAAATCGTCAAAAAACAATCACAAGAGTAATACTACTACAAGAAACACATGATATTTGATTATCCTTAAACTCCAAACATGTCATTCAAATATTTGTGATTTTTTTAAAATATCTCACCAATTTATTAGTGATTTTATCATATTTTGGGAGTAATATATTAAATGGAACTGGTCTAACGGGTCGACCCGCTAACCCACCCAATCCGGGGGGAAAAAATCACGGGTTATCGGGTTCGGGTTACAAAAATTTCTAGTTTTCGGGCGGTTTCGGGTCGGGTTGTAATTTGCCAGGTCTACATGGAGCACTATTTTTTTTTAATGGTGCATAAGCACCACTACCTCTTAATCGTTAGTATAGATCGAATAACAAATCCCCTGATCAAGTTGTACAGTAACCAATGAGCAACAGTAGAGCTTGATTGGCACAAAATGTGAGTTCCAAGGGCTAAATCATGCCCTATGTGGGCAAGTCTATCGGCTAAGAAGTTGGTCTTCATATAGACATGAACTAACTCGTAATCCCAATCCCTTTGATGTAGCTCACGGAAAGCAAGCACCAGGTTTGCATGTTGCTGATCGCGCGGTGGGTCGATCATGTGTTGAGAAGGTGATGTGGTTGTGTGTGAGTCGAGTTGGAGTTCGACTTTCCTGTATCGAGTGTCCCTAGCTACTGGCCGGCTCAACCCTTCAGTACACTATATTACTAGTGATCGTGCACCTTCCCAGGTTTATTGAGTAAGCCCCTAACAAGCGACTATGACCGTCACTAACGGCCGCTTCCTATAGCGGTAGACCGGGGAGCACCATAAGCACAACTAATGTTGGGACTTTTAGGGACGAGGGTACACGTACGATAGCCCGAGACCGGGTGACCAGGATTGTGATAGAGTCGTGAACAACGTTCACTTTCCGAAAAGAATATTTCCACCCTCAACAAGCCTAGGGTTACAGGAAATTTCTCCCGAGGATAAAACTATCACCACTTTAGGTTCCAGACTCAAGAACACTAAAGCATACTTAGAAGTTTTAGTAGAAAGAAAAATGAATTTTTGGTGTGTCCTCCTACCAACTGCCGAGACCCTGAATTTATAGGGCATGAAAGACAACCTTTGAAAGGTTGCATTCTTTCACCTTTGGCAGTTACAGAAACCCACACGTTTCATTGGTTTAATTTGGAAGCATGCATTAGTTCATGCAATTGAACTGGAGGGACGTGTTCTTCCACTCCAAACTTATCCAATTAAGCAAAACCATCACGTGGGGAAATTGAATGGAATGGTAACCCATCACGTGTAGAAATGGAATGGGAAGTTGCACAATTCAAATTAATTGAAAAGTTGTATAATTCCATTGGACCGTTGGTTAATTCTTTTAATTAACCTGACCCAACAATTTACCCAATTTGGTCCAACCCTAAATTGGGTGACCAAATTTCCAACATTCCTCCCCCATTTTAGTGTATTCAACGAATTCACTAAAATTACAACATTCTTCAAACAAAAACTTAAGCATAAATGAAAATGTCGTGACGATTGAATTTTCATCTTAGTATACTACGCTTGACAAATATTCGAATACAAAGGGTGTCGATAACGATTGAACCCATTGACTCATATGAATATTCGAAGATAATATACTCTTAAGTTTTCAAAACTTCTAAGCGCCTTGACACTATTACCCGCCATGTGTCCAATCCTTCTCATAAGCGCTCACGAAACCAAAGTCCGGGTTTCTTGAAGCGGCTACACTTCATGCTTACGTAGGTTGAATCTCTTATTCGTGTACCCGCATAATACACTTTTTCAAAGATTCAATTAAGAAGTTTTGAACTTCATCCTCTTCTCTCATGCAGGATAACAAGCACATACCTCGGGATGACAAATTGTGTGCTTCAATTTCTGATAATAAGCTTTCCACATTGAATTCAGCCTCTAACGTTGTATTAGAGGGGAATTGGGTGTCCCATTCCCAGAAATTATATGGACTTTAACCCATCCCTTTCACAAAATTGATCACCAAGTCACTAGTTAACCACTTCGTCAAATGATCAACCAAATTATTTCGAGTTTGGTCATACTGTCTAGACACAACACTATGAATGATCAGTTCACAGCTTTTACTGTGCCTTACTCCCACATGACCGTACTTGTCATTTTCACTTGACTATATGCCTTAGCCAAATTAGCATTACTATCACAAAAGATAGTAATATGTGATATTGATTTAGGCCATAAATATATGTCATAAACCAAACCTCTCAACAATAATGCCTTTTCTCTAAGAGAAATCAAATGCACAAACTTTGACTCTATAGTGAAACTTAGTGATGCAAGTTTGCTTTTTTGAGGCCCAAGATATGACACCTCCCCCAAGCAAGAGGACTCATCTCGATGTTTAAGTATCACCTTTAACATGAGAAATCCAACTAACATCAACAAATTCTTCCAAAATCAATGGAAAGCCACTATAAGTCAATACAATGTACCTTTGACATAACCTAGTACACAGTACACACCTCATTTTATTTCAAATGATGAGAACTAGGATTCATCATGTACCAACTTAATTGTTCTATCGCATATGCGATATCTAGCATCATGCAAGTCATGCATACATCGAGCCCCCCAATTTGACCTGGAATACTCCAGTTGTAAAACTGATTTCCAGTATTAACCATAAGTTCCATACTTGGATCCATTGTGGTATTTAACTCACTACAATTCCTACTATGGAATTTATGCAAGTACCTTCTCATGCAGAAAAATTGAGAGAAGGAATATTCTTTGTTGTACTGCTTGATTCAATAGACAGAATCACATTTACCTCCCCCATGTCCCACATGGAGAATTTAAATAACAACTTTTTATCAAAGTTCACTTATCTTTTATTGGTTCCAAAGATAAGCATGTCTTATACATACAAATGTATGATGACTTCATTACCAGAATCATCATAAATTGTGTACACATTTTGTCTCTTTGGTTTAAAATAACATAAACCACTAGACAAAATCACTTATCTTTGATTGGTCGCACAGATAAATATGTCATCTACATACAAACACAACGCTCTATTACCAGAATCATCAAACATTGTATATACAATTTTGTCTCTTTGGTTTAACGTAAACCACTAGACAAAATCACACCAACAAACCACTAGACAAATCCATATTTGTCTAGCACTTCGTAAACATCGAATAGAGAATTAGACAAATTAACCATTGAGTATGTGACCTACCCAAAGGCAATTTTCATTCTTCTATTTCTCCATTTTACGAATCATTCTTCTTCTTCCTCATCTTCGAATCATCCCTCTTCCAAGTTACCTTCCGGATATGGAATACACCATGAGACTAGTACGAAGAAAACCCATCTTCTACTGCCATCGATAAAATACCCATCATCGAAAATTCTCATAATTCCATAGACCGGAACCGGTTTCTTGTAAAGAGCGGTTCGAGCCATCGTACCGGAAAAATATTCTTTTCGATTGTTGGGACTTTTAGGGACGAGGGTATACGTACGATAGCCCGAGACCGGGTGACCAGGATTGTGATAGAGTCGTGAACAACGTTCACTTTCCGAAAAGAATATTTCCACCCTCAACAAGCCTAGGGTTACAGGAAATTTCTCCCGAGGATAAAACTATCACCACTTTAGGTTCCAGACTCAAGAACACTAAAGCATACTTAGAAGTTTTAGTAGAAAGAAAAATGAATTTTTGGTGTGTCCTCCTACCAACTGCCGAGACCCTGAATTTATAGGGCATGAAAGACAACCTTTGAAAGGTTGCATTCTTTCACCTTTGGCAGTTACAGAAACCCACACGTTTCATTGGTTTAATTTGGAAGCATGCATTAGTTCATGCAATTGAACTGGAGGGACGTGTTCTTCCACTCCAAACTTATCCAATTAAGCAAAACCATCACGTGGGGAAATTGAATGGAATGGTAACCCATCACGTGTAGAAATGGAATGGGAAGTTGCACAATTCAAATTAATTGAAAAGTTGTATAATTCCATTGGACCGTTGGTTAATTCTTTTAATTAACCTGACCCAACAATTTACCCAATTTGGTCCAACCCTAAATTGGGTGACCAAATTTCCAACAACTAAGAGGTTTAAAGTCCTTTATGCATCAAATGACGTTGTTGGAGTTGAAAAGTTCACCCACGTAAAAGAACAGGGTTCGTAATGGCAAAAAAAAAAAAAAAAAAGAGAGAACTGGGTTCGATAATTAGACAGGAAATAAATGTGTTGGTCTCCTGGGTATATTGGATTTACGCGGTTGATATGAATCTATGAGGGAGTTGCTAAAGGTCGCCCTTAAAATTGCTAAAGGTCGCCCTAAAAAGAATAAAAGTTACACTTTTAACCCTCATAGCTTCTTTACCTTCCCTTCCTCAAACAAACATCACTTGGACTACAAAAACACTCTCTAAGGAGAGAAAAATCTCTCATCGTCATTTTGAAGCCGATATCGTCGATAGGACGTCTGAATCATGAGTAGCGACTCCGACGAGGTAAGAACATGAACCGAAAAAAAAAACACAGAAAATGGGAACCGCGGGTGATTTGCGGTCCGACCATGGTCCAACCGCAAGTGACCTGCGGTTGGACCATGGCCGGACCGCAAATCACCTGCGGTTGAGCCATTGGTGGACCGCAATTGACCTGCGGTTGGACCATGGTCGGACCGCAAATCACCTGCGGTTCAGCCATGGTCCAACAGCAGGTCAATTGCGGTCCACCAATGGCTCAACCGCAGGTGATTTGCGGTCCGACCATGGTCAAACCGCAGGTCACTTGCGGTTGGGCATTTTTTGGTTTTTTTTTTTCGTTGAATAATTTTCTATTTTTTATATGATTTATGATTGTTCCATGAAATAATTTGTTGGGTTTTGATTTATATAATTTATTAGATTTATTTGCATAATTATTTTTGGAATTGAAGGATTTAGCATTAGAAATTAAGATTAGATTTTTGGAATTGAAGGATTTAGCATTAGAAACAAAGACCCTTACTACCCGCTCGTGTGGCCACTCCCAACTGTCTGTAGAGATAGGCTAGTGCACCAGCTCCCCAAGCGTAATCAGCCAATCGTCGATGATCCTTCAGAAACAAGTTGATCGCAGGACGAAGGCGATCACGACTCTTATCCACAGAAAGCGTGGATCCCAGTAACACAAACAGGTAACACTGCACCTCCATCTCCTTAATCTTCAGCTCTCCCCCACGCACCAACAATCCCTCTGCATGCATAGCACCATTATCGTACCACTTAGACTTCCACTTACCACCAACCTGAGCATCCACCGGAAGTCGAACTAGACCACCCATGTCTAACTTAAGAGTATCCTGCGACGCCTCATCTCCCATCAGCTGTCCGTCAACCGGTATCCGAAGAATGTGATGCACATCGTGTAGAAGGATCGAAATCTCTCCAAACGGCATGTGGAAGGTGTTTGTGTCCGGCTGCCACCTCTCCACAAATGCCGACAGTAGAGCCATGTCTAAATGCTGCATCATGCACCCTGTCAAGTGAGACAATCCTGTGGCTTCAACCATCTCCTTGGAACCCTCTGCACTCCACTTATATCGCCTCAAAGTCTCTACAGCTCTCGGCCTATGGAAGCCGTCCAACACTCCACGGTCCTGCTCAGGGGAATTCCACAGTACCAAGCCAATGTGACCTCCAAAGCTAGGGATCACATCGGGAATCACTGGTCCACCTGAACACATCGGAGACTCGGCTGTAAGAAACCACGACATATCTTTCCTCGTGGTCTTCCTCTTCCTATTTCCATCTCCGCCATCCTCGCTACTAGGTCTGGACGCATAGCGTCCATCGGGCCCACGGAAGTGGGAGGAGGCAGTAGAAGATACCCCGACCCGTGCCGTCTTCGCCACGCCTAAATCAGCTTGAGGTGGGGCATCCCCAGCCTCAGCATCACCAGCACCATCAACAGCATCATCAACAGCAGCAGCACCAGCATCTGGGGCATTCCCAACCTCAGCATCACCGTCATCATCATCATCCTCGTCAATGGAATCACTCCAATTAGCCTGCCATACCGGTGAGGTATCAGGTGTAGGAGTACTGGTAGTGCCTCGACTAAGAGACAACTGCCCCACAGTAGGGTGGCCGTCAGGACGCACTACATCCGCCTTCTTCTTCCTTCTAACTTTAGGTGGATTTTTTTCTTCATTTTCCTTCCTACCAGTCGCCGTAAGTCTACAAGCACGACCCTCCATTCTCTCCTTATTTCTCGCCTTAATCATATCCGGTTTACCCATTCCATGTCCAGACATCTTCAAAAAAAAGTTTGAATTATTAATAATGGAGTACATAAAGTAATTAATTTAAGATTTTCATAATTAAAATTATAAAACTAATAGTTTTAACATTTATGTTACGTTCTATGTAATAATTATTTACTTTTTAATCAAGGTAAAATTATTAATAATTAAGTAGATAAACGAATTACTTTGAAATTTTGATTATTAAAATGATAAAAACACATTTTTAATTTTTTTATAATGTTCTTTAAATTTGTTATCTTTAATTAACAATTATCGAATACGATTTTAAAATTTTTTATATCATATAACTAAATTAATATTATAACTAAATTAACATTTATCAAATACGTTATTATTAATTATTATTATAACTAAATTAGTATTTATCAATAATATAACTAAATTCTTTTATTATGTATATTTTTTTAATTTTTTATTATTATTAACATTTATTTAACAAATAATAAAAAAAGAATTTAAAAAACAGAATTTAAAAAAAAAGGGCCCGACCGCGGTCAACGCGCGGTTGACCGTCGGTTGAACCGCGGTCAACGTGCGGTTGAGCCAGCGGCTGACCGGGGTCAAAGCGCGATTGACCACGGGTAAACCGCGAGCCTCTCTCGTTACCTTCTCCGCGAGCGGGCTACGGCGGCGGCGACTGGACGCGACGACGGGCGACGGGACGCGAGCGGGAGGGAGCGGCGACTGGCGGGTTCGGCGGCGGCGACTGGATGCGGCGACGGGCGACGGGACGCGAGCGACGACTGGCGGGCTTCGGCGGCGGCGACTGGACGCGGGCGGCGAGAGAGGTGTCGCCGGTTCACCTTCTTCTCCGCGGCGGCGGGTTTGCAGAGGTTCTCCGGCGGCGGCAGCTTCTTCTCCGGCGGCGGCGGGTTTGCAGAGGGCAGAGGGTGGGTGGAAGGGTGGAAGGGAAGGAGGGTGAAGGGGTGAAAGGCTTGTTTGGTTGGTGAAATTTTTAAATTTTCATTAAGGGTATATAGGTAATTAGACTTTTAAGTTAGGGCGATGTTTAGCAATTTTTAGGGCGACATTTAGCGATTCAGATCTATGATTATATGATATAGACAGAAAGACTGAAGCATTAGATGCCAACCTCATCTCCTCCACAGAATAAAAGATGTCATCTTTCTCGCCCTATAAATGGCGTTTCGTCGCCATACCCAAACAAACACAACAAAACAAACATATAGGAAAACCACAGAGAAATGGACAGGGGTCGGATACTATGCTAACCCCTAAAGGGGTAGTGGTTTTTGACACCCTCCTCTTGATTGGTCACTTTTCCATTTAAGCTTTTTACTTTATTTATTGTAATCTTGTAAATTGGGAAAGCCTTAATTGTGATAATAATTATGAATGGGGAAGGAGAAAAACGTTGGTAATTATGAATGGGGAAGGATCTGGGGAAAAACGAAATCACCCCCATTAATTACATAATTAATTTCTCTCACTGGTACATTAATTACACGTACCACTCCACTGGTACACGTACCACTCCACTGGTACACGTACCACTCCACTGGTACATGTACCAGTGGAGTGGTACGTGTACCAGTGGAGTGGTACGTGTAACCATATGTCCTGTTTAGGCTTAAAAAATTGTGAAGACTTTATGTTTATTCACATTCGAAGGATAATTTATTGCTTTTGGCATTGTTGTTGGCATTTCCCTAATTTTGCAACCCATTTTGGAACACAGTTTTTGGCTACTAATGGAAAGTTCCTATTTTTTCCTTATTATTGTTTATCATTGTTATGAAAAATATCATTGCACTGGTATTGTTCTCACTCTAACCTACCTTGTGGATTGCTCGCACCAGTGGAGTGGTACGTGTACCAGTGGAGTGGTACGTGTACCAGTGGAGTGGTACGTGTACCAGTGGAGTGGTACGTGTACCAGTGGAGTGGTACGTGTAATTAATGTACCAGTGAGAGAAATTAATTATGTAATTAATGGGGGTGATTTCGTTTTTCCCCAGATTCTTTCTCTTTTCCAATGTGGTGAGAGACCCCAAATTACAAGATTAAAAAAAAAATAAAAAATCAGTTTAATTAATACTTGCCAATGATTGGAAATAAAATTGGCCAATCATAAAGGGGGTGTCAAAAATCACTACCCCTTTAGGGGTAGTCACGCTAACTGATCCCCCCAAACGTCCACAAGGCCTTCAACCACGACCACAGAGCCTACTACGAAGATCTGCAGCAGCCCAAGCCCAAGCCCAAGAAGCGGGTCCAGTTGATGGATCCAGCTGCTGGTCATGTGGCGTACGAGGCGCAAGTTGTTGATTATGATGATGATGATGAGAGTAGTGTTGATTCTGAAGCTGATGGGTTCATCCAGCAGAAGCACAAGAACTTCGAGCTCTGCAAATGGAAGACTTTCAGGCTGTAGCATACTTAAAAAGCTGCAGCTGCTACCTGCTGAAAGAGTGATTGACGACGTTATTATATAATAATTTCATAACTTACTGTTGTCGTCGTTTTTGTTGTCAAGAAGACATGTTGATGGTATGGTAACTGTTTCTCCTACTGTTGTTGTTCGTGACGAGCTTTATACAGAGTGCTGCATTTTACTTAGCTCTAGCGCAACCAAAAACAGATCTGCTTCTATTCTCCTGCATCTGAGAGTTAGTGGATACAGAAAAACAACATAAACCAATTTACGTTGTACAACTCAGCTTGAATACAGTTCGTTATGATAGACAATCGTACATTAAAATTCTTCACATATGAAACAACCACCCACTAAGGTGTTTTTTTCAAACCAGAATAGACAACTTGTGTAAAATAAAACCCAATTACGTGACACTGTGACAGTTTACATTGGCTAAGGTTGCGGTTTCACCCTTCTTTGCCGAGCCAAACAGCTTACCAGTTCGATAATGCTCGCGGACATGATAAGGACATTTGTAAAGCAGATCCTGTGCCTCAGAATGTCTGCCCTCCTTGAAGAAAGATTCAAGAACATACTTATAAGCTTCCAGTGATGGATACTGTTTACTACTCAATGACTGAAGGAGATCTGCAGCAGCTTGCACTGTCCCATGCTTGGATATGTATTGAACAAAAGGCCCGGGATATGGAGGGTAGTTGTGCTGTCTCATCAAACGAAGGAGATTCATGGACTCTTCAAGTTTGCTTGCTCCTAAGAGGCTTTCTATAAGAAGTTTATATGTAGCTTGCCGAGGTCTCACATGAGCATTATTGATCATCTCGACAAGGAATGTGTATCCACAATCTATCCTCTTTTGATCAACAAAGCCCTTCACCAAAACCTCCACCAATTCAGCATCAGCACTACCATCTTTTCTCATCATTGTACCAAAGCACATTAGTGCCTCTTCAAGCTGCCCAGCATTACAGTGGCCTTGAATTAAAATGGTCCAGGTCTTGATATCCGGCGGACATCCATTTGCTTCCATATCATCCAAGACTTTAGAAGCTTCTTCAAATCTTCCTGCTTTGCAAAGACCAAAAACCAAGTTGCTGTAGGTGATATTATCTGGCTCATGTCCTGCAGATCTCATAGCATTCACAATCTGGTCTGCTTTTGCGAAGCTTCCTGCATTCACAAGCGACCTATATAGCCCATTATAAATAGCTCTCGAGAGAACATTCCCACTCGCCGCATACTTCTTCGCAACTCTGAAAACTAAACTCAGATCCAGCTTACGGCTTGCAGACATGTTGCTAAGTAGGAAACTACAGTCTTGCGTAGAGGGTTTAAACGGACTATCCATCATGAACTCATAAAGGGTTACTGACTCCTCATACATTTCGTACTTACGGAAACGCCCCGAGATCTTCATATAGCTATCAATATCAATATAATAACCAGCACTCTTCATCTCCTCAACAATGATCCAGAATTCCCCCATTGTATCTTCCTTGCCAAGAACCCTTGCCATTGCATTGTAAGTGACGGTGTTGTGTTTATAACCCTCGCACGTAGCAACCCAACGGAAAAAGCTCAAAGCTTTGGAAGGATGATCCTTGAGCTCCCTCAACACTCTTACCACGAAATTATCGGATAGCACAATCTTCATATCCTCCAACCTTTTCTTAACCTCATCACCCCACTCTGCTTCCACAATAGCGCCAGCCACCTTCTTCGCCACACCATCCGTCGCATTTTCTCGAATCATCCTGTCATAAAATTGTTTCAACGCCACAGCATCACTCTGCATTTGATCCTTCTTAAACACCCCCAAAAGCGTACCATACGTCTCCTCATCCAAACAAAATCCCTGCTCCTCCATTTTCCTTAGAGTGATCCAAAACTTCTTCATGGAATCCTTCTTAGCAAATATTCTAAGCAGCAAGTTATATAGCGAGGAGCTTGGTACAAACCCATCTCTCGTTGTGACCCAATTGTAAAAACCCCATGCCTTGTCTGGCGCTTGGTCCAGTTTCTTCACGATATAAACAATCGTCTCATGGGTAATCGGGAAGTGGGCATTCTCCAACTGGTTCGTCAACTCCGTAGACCAATGATTTCCTAACAGTAGTTCTACCACAGAGTTCGCCGAGGAGGAGAAGCAGCGCCTTTGATGGGCGTGGAAAAAGTGAGACTCGGACTGAGAAATTTGAGAGAAACTGGTTACCTGAGAGGGCAGGGGCACCCGCGGAGCAGGGTGAAGTCTAGTAGAGCAGGCAATTCTGGAGAGCTTGATGGCCGAAAGAATTAGCCTCGATCGATTCATTTCTATTGACTGTATTCGAAGTAATCCCTGTCAGGGTTTAAGTGTTGGCCTCGCTTGAAAATGGAATAGCTGTAAATCTTCGAGCAAGGAAGGCATTTCTTCAGGGCTAGGGTTTAAGGGGTGGTTGGGTGAACAAAATTACCGTAGATCCACCCACCCACCCGTCCAATCTGATACAACCTATTTGTATGTATCGCTAAAATTAAGGTTTAAGGTTGATGAGGGGTTTCTTTTACTGAACTTCTATTCGTCGCCCTAAATTTTCAAATAAATCGCCCTAAATTTATTGAATGGACTTTTTTACCCCCAACTTAAAAAAAAACCCTAATCTGCCGAGAGTTTGACTCCCCAAGCCTCACTCCCATCGCAGCAACACCCGCCTCCTCCCCCCTTCTTTCCATTTCGAAGCGCCGCCTCCTCCCCCCTTCCATCTCCCTGCTCGCGCCGCCGATCCCTTCCATCTCCCTGCTCGCGCCGCCGATCCGCCTTCCTCTGCTCGCGCCGCCGCCGTTCACTCTCCCCAGCAACGCCGCCGATCCACGACTTCCTCTGCTCGCCATTGTCGTCGTCGCCGGGAGAAGGTGAGTCGCCCTTTCCTTCGTTCTTTCCACTTTTTTTTTTTTTCGTGAATATAAATGGGGCGGGTTGAAAACCTGCTGCCGGCGGGCAATAGACCCGTCGCCGTATAAAGCATGGAGATGGAAGGGCCGGATCCTGGTTGAGGCGGGCAGGGTATCCGCCTGCGTCGGGCGGTGGCTGGGTCGCCAACCCGCCCCAACCCGGTCCAGTCGGGTATCCGACCCGGTCCAGTCGGGTATCCGACCCGCCCGGCCCGGTTCGGTCTGGTTTTCCAACCGGTCTGGTTCTGGTCTGCCCAATTTTATTTTTTTTATTAATTTAAATGAATAGGTTTATGAATTGTTGATTTTAATTAATAATAGTTGTGAATGATTATTTATGCGACATACATTAGAATGTGAATTTTGATCAACTTGATTTGAATTGTTAATTATAATTAGCATGATGATTTGAATTGTGAATGATAAAGTTTATGATTGTGAATGATTATTAGGAATAGTTAAAAAGTTTAGGATGATTAATAATAATAATTCTGAAAAAAATTATTTTCTTGATAGTTGGTAAAAATGAACGAAAGAAAGGGAAAGTCGAGGGTTGTCGGACGCAATGTTACTGGATCTGAGCGGAGAAAACGTCATGAGGAGAAGGATAGAGCTCTTGAGCTGGAGCGTTAGGAGAAGCTTGCTCGTCAAGCTGTAGTTGATCATGCCCCCTCTAGCCATGATTCTCGACAGATGCGAGTCATCAACACATATGATGACTTGGTGGAGGATGCCACGAGCAGTGATGATGAGTGTGATGAGGGTGATGAGGAGGGTGATGAGGAGGGTGATTTGTTGTCGTTTCCTGATGCTTTTTACCAGGGCCATCCTGTGGGTTCGAGCGATCACGTGTCTACTGGCTCGACCCATGTTAGTACTCGGGTTGGGCCGCTACGTGGTAAGGATGGTCGTTTTGCTTCATCATCTAGTGGGAGCGTCCCTTCACGGAAGAAGTTGGTGGATCAGACATGGCTGTTACAGGAGCAGGTCCTGGGGGTCCGAGTGACCACAGTTTGATCCCTAGTTTCGGTGGTCACATAAGCCATCGTTTGTGGACTTTGGGTTTGGATTTTCGAGTGATGTCTGAGTATCAGTTCTACACTCGGCAGGGTGGAGTGGATCGACTGAGGTTGTACAAGTTCTCGACTCCACGTGTAGAGAACTTGGTTAGGGCATCTAAGTTGTACCACTTGAGTAGTTGCATGATGCATAGTGTGGATTACCCTCTCTTGGAGGCGTTTATTCAGAGGTGGCAGCCGGATACCAACACGTTTCACATACCGTTCGGGGAGATGACGATCACTCTTCACGATGTTTCATTCCTGCTCCAGATTCCAGTTGATGGAGAGTTACTTGCTGCATCAGCTAAGGGTGATCCGTCGTTCGTGAGTGGGATTGTTGATCTTCTTGGGATTCCAGAGAAGAATGCAGTGGCAGCGCGTGGCATCCGTTGGTATGACGGTGGTGGGATGTTGGTAGATGAGGCCATGACACGTCTACATGCTAGGGAGGATGGGGATGCTGAGGCACGATGCTATTTAATGTGTTTGATAGGGTCCACACTTTTTGTGGATAAGAGTTCTGATCGTGTTCGTGGATGGTTGTACTCTTACTTCAGAGATTTGCAGATGGTTAGTAAGTATGCATGGGGTGCTGGTGCGCTTGCCTGGATGTATAGGCAGCTTGGGAGATCTAGTCGAGCAGGATCTAAGGGATTTTCTGGGTGCTTGACCTTGTTACAGGCTTGGATCTATGAGTATTTTCCATCGTTGCGCATTAACAGAGCTGCACCACAGACCGTGGCACAGGGAGACCCATTGGCTAGGAGGTGGGAGGGTCCCGTTCATGGAGGGGGGCCTAGTGAGGTTCCACGACGGTTGGATCATTATCGTCGACTGTTGGATGGCTTTACAGCGGACCACGTGGACTGGCTTCCTTTTGGTGCCCACCCTGGTCGTGCGGTACCTAGATCTTTGTATCGGGGGGTGATACGTATCTATGACGTGACTGAGGCCTACGATCCCTCACGCACTCTCCGTCAGTTTGGGTATAGACAGGTGATCCCTGATCCTCCTATTCGACCATCTCGTGTCAGTCGACCTGCTGTAGGGACCTATAGGGTCGTTTTTGGGGCCGACCTCGATCAGCTTTGGAGGTCTCGTGGTCAGCTGATCAATTTGGATGCCTACTCTACACCTTTTGACTACACAGGATCCGTTGACCCAGAGTACCTTAAGTGGTACACTTTGCGCACTCACCCTTGCATTGTCCCCCCCAGAGATGGTGAGCAGCAGGAGGTGGCGTTGTTGACGTATGAGATGGTTAGTTTCTATGTTTTTCCCCTATTGGTAAATTTTATTTATAACATTTTATACTACTGTGGTATGATATACTAACACTAAATTTTATTTCTTGGACATTTGCAGCTAGCATGTCAGATTATTGATGGTATTGATCCCAATTGTTTCTAACCTCTGTGATGATATCTTGTCTCATTTGTAGGTAGTGTCCCTCGTCTCCATGAATCGCATGTGACATGGCCCGAAAACCACATTGCCCGTCTGGTTCTGGGTCAAGCCAACCTCTAACAAGAGGGTGGATGCTGGGTGGGACATAGCGAAGATAGGGGCAAACATTTCTCTCATTATGAACTTGCATATGCTGACTTTTTCGTGCACCTACAACAAATGAGACAAGATATCATCACAAAAATATTAAAATGAGACAAGATATCATCACAAATGAGACAAGATATCATCACAAAAATATTAAAATGATGCTAACCTGCTGGGGTTTTGCTCCTAGGTGTCCTCGGGCTCTGATTTGTTTTGCTCCTAGGTGTCCTCGGGCTCTGATTTGTTTTGCTCCTCTTTTCTGCCCTTGCCCTCTCATGCTCAAACGAAGAAGGATCTCGGGCGTTGGCCCTCTTAGGTGGTCGTCCCCTTTGAGCCTCTGACTCCCTAGGCTCTTGTAGGCCTTCAACTTCGTCTCATCCGACACCAATGCAAACCCAATATTGAAGTTCTTCTTCACCGGACTAACACCAATCAACTGAACTAGTGGCTGCTTATACTTGTTGGTCGTGTAAGTTGAGTCTATCAAAATGACGAAATACCATGCGCTCAACATCCGAATAGACTCTGGATGGCAAAGGAAGAGTCTAGAAACACGACGCTCATCATCAAACTCGCACTCAACAAAGTAATCGAGACGTTGAGCTTCTATCAATGTCCACCGCATAGGTTTCATGCCACCCAATCTCTCACGCCTAATCTTTTCTGTCTCGTTATAAATCTGCTTCATATGGTGATGAGCATCATACTTCCTATTCACAAAACTCCTAATATCTCTTGCTTGAGTATGTGTTGCCTCCATCTCCTTAATATCCATTCTTCTCTCTTTCGAAAGATAATTCCTTTGCCTACTTCCTTCAGAATAAACCTCCAATTTGTGATTGTGAAATCCTCTCGACTTACCCGGATTATCTTTGTCCTTAACACCAAAAATTCTCCACTCGCACTTGCCATCTACCAATGAACAACGCACTACCACTCGGAAACGACAATCAGACTTACCTGTTTTAGATTTGCACCGTGTTGTTTTTGCCAAATCAGGAGTATATGACTTGTTCCTATAGCCATGGTTGCAATCCATATAGTACCGCGGATATTTTTCTGATGAGTGATTTTGCTTGACTGATCCCACAATCAAGAAAAACCTATTTCTCATGGCAATCTCCCTTGCAGCCGCACAAGCATCATCATGGGTATCATAAACAACATCATTTATGAAAAATGATGTGTAATCAACATTGTCACCCTTATCATTTCCAAAACCTCCCTACAAAAAATACACGTATAAATATTTACGTTAGTCTTGAAACAATTATGTTGCAATAATTTAACTATTAAACAACAAAGAAATAAGGTATTTACCGAATCACTCATTTTAAACTTGTTATTTGATGATGATAGCGAAAGAGGCTTCTACACTTTGTCCTCCCTCCTACAAGCACAACAAAAAAACAAATTTTAATGAACATATAATATATTTCAATTGAATTTCATCAAAATTTGTCTAACAATTCACAAAAATCCATCTAAAAAATCACAAAAACCGGCCCCAAGCATGTGAAAAACATGACTCGCCAATGGTTTAAACGTGTTGCGCAGATGCCTCTACCAGTGAGCGAGCATGTTCTTTACGGGATTATACCGTAGGCCAAGCGGGTTGTCTACCCGCCTTGTCCATGGAACGACATGTATCCGGAAGGGTGAGGCGGCGGCACGGACAGGTCAATTACAAGCCTCTCCATCAGCGCGGGCATGTTATCTACCCGCCTCTCCACTGACGCGAGCATGTTGTCTGCCCACCTGTCCACTGACGCGGGCATGCTGTCTACCCGCCCGTTTGATGGATCAGGCATGTTAATTACATGCTTGATAAGAGGAACGGACATGTTGTCTGCCTGTTTCCCCCATGGAGAGACGTGTTTTCAACCTGCCTCTCCAGCGGCGCGAACATAATTTCAAAGCGTTTGTTCTCGTAAAACCAGGAAAAAAATGAATAATGCAGCATACCTTTGATCGAATACTTGACTGCCGAGTGTACCTTTGGCTCCAATAATCTTGCCGAATCCAAATAAAACTCACCAATAAAGAAGAGAATAGTTGAGAATTGTTGTGGTGTGGGATTTGATTAATTTTTTGTTTAATGTTTCCACTCTTTGTCTCTACAAAGAGTGGAAAAGTGTAGGACCATTATGTCCTACTACAATATATGGGTTTTAAACCCTAAAACCCTAAAACCCACCCAAGGGCATTTTGGTCAGTTTACATATATTAGGGCGAAAAATTTAAATAATTAGGGCGACAAATAGGAACCCTCTTCTTTTATGGAACCTGTCTCACTTGGATTGGGTGCGGATTTTGGATTGTACAATCAGTAGATACCCGAACGAAATCGTGTTACAACTATTATCCTAAATGCTCGATCCAAGACGTATTAATATCGTATACAATCATATTTGTGAGGAAAAATGGATATTGTGTCATATCAAATGTACTTGATATAGGGTATGGTTCACATTGTTTGTTTGTGCGTATAAAATTTTAGAAGAATAACATATTATGGATGTGTTAGTTTATAATGAATAACGTCTTTAGTTTATTTTGGTAAATATTTATGAAAGATACTAGGCATATGTTGAATCAAATTGCACTTCTTTAAGAGCCAAACAACCACTTCTATGCATTTTATATTTTTCACTTTGTTTATTTGCTAAAATTTAATTAATTGTATAAAATTTAAGAGCCAACCAAATCATAAACAACCGTAGATTTATAATTTTTTTGGGTATCTATGAATTAGTATTTTCAAACCAAAATGTATAGTATGGATGATTAAAACGACTAAATCCGAACCACTCGATCCATGCACATTCCTACCAGCGAGTTCCTTTAAAGTTTAAACCCTAGAAAGAAAGTGAACCCTTGACATTGATGGGAATGTGGGACTAGGGGTGTGGCTTACTCGGTTTTGGTTTCCGCTAAACCGATTAAAACATGGTTAAAACCAGGAATGACAGTGTGCTATGTTAAATTGGTGGTATGTTGGTTGATACATCTGATAGCAGACACTAATTGGTTGGAATATCTTGTTATGAAGTGTTAGTCAATACTTAATGCCAATCATTTCCGAAAATCCCGATGGTCCAATAAGTATGACCAATTCTCGGCTCTAAATAAAATGATGTTGTTTTGATGAATTTAATTGAACAAATAATTGTGTATTTAAAAAATGAAGATTTGTCATATTGTTTGTAATGTTGTATTTTATTTAAATATGGATGTTGATGTTATTTGTTAGATTCATGTATAAATGTTCGAATGTTGACGTTAAAATTTGTATTTTATTCATAAAAAAAATCATATTTAAATATGATAATCTATCATTTTGTTTGTAATACTGTATTTTATTTAAACACGAATGCAGTTTGTAGGAAGATTGTCTTGATGAGATTGATTATATATATGCGTACTTCATTTGGGGTTACTAGTTTATCACTTTTCGTACATATTTTGTTAAGCCGGCATAAACTGACATATACTGATTGTAACCCGATCGGGTTGTAGCATTTGTTAAACCTGTGTAAGGTATAAAATAGTTTCAGAACTTTGGCACTGTGCAAGTAGTGGGTGGGCATTAGATCGAGTTCAGATCGGATATTTATACTTAAGATGTAGGTGATAAAATATCGACTAACGAGTATATATTTAAAGAAAAAACAAATTTTTATTATAAATTTGCCAGATGATTATATTGATTGAAAAAACAAAGATCACAAATTAGTGAAATTACACACTGGACCCAACCCAGGCACGAAAATCATACAATCGACACAAAGTCGAAGACAAAGAAATGGCCTTCCTAGCCACTGAATGGGCTACCCTACTGCTAATCCAACCCACGAATCGACACGAAAACCACTATTCAAAGCCATCAGACGCATAATCTCCTGGATAATAGCCCTAACACGACTATCTTGCGCATCCTTCGCATTAATCTTATCAATAAGCACCTTTGCATCACCCTCAAACCGAACGTGAGGGATGCCAAGATTTTGACACCACTGAATAGCTTCACGGAGGACAATAGTCTCCACCACAAGAGGGTTAACAATGTTTTCAAGAACCATTCCTCTTGCTAAGAGCACAGATCCTCATCCATTCTTTATTATCAGACCTCTCGTTGAATGTGAGTCAGCACGTACCGCACCATCCCACATACAGACAATAGATGTCGAATCTACCACCTCTAGATTGTGTGCAAAGGAAACCGATCCCGGACCAACCTATATGCTGGTAAAGACACCCATTCATGGAGTTGCTAATGGTATGGCGCATCAATTGAGGAATCAAGGACTGCTTGCCCTCAAAGCATCCCCATTTCTAGATTTCCAAATACGCCATAGGAGCGTCACGAGAGCCATAATCTGAGCAGGCTGGGTCATCCTAAGCAAGCACTTTTTGAGGGGAAAAAAAGGAAATGTTTGTCGCGGCAAACCGTGCCCCAAATGCTCCAATCCTGAATGAGTCCAGAGAGATGTAGTGATTGGACACTCCCAAAAGAGATGCTCCATCGTTTCAGATTCTGCCTAACACATCGGGCATCGAGGCAAAATCTTGACCCTTTTCCCAATCAAAGATTCAGTAGTAAGCAGGATATGGTGAAAAATTTGCCATAGGAATAGTTTTAGCTTAGACGGGATCTTGAGTTTCCACAGTCTCATTCAACTTGCCCTATCCATCCAACTCACCATGGGGCGCCACACTCCAACCTATCTATCCACCAAAACCGCCAAGTGGTAAGCAGATTTGACAGTGAACACTCCATCACATGTATCATGTCATACAAATCTATCCTCTATACCCATACGGGGCAAAGGAATCGCCATGATGACACATACTACATCGGGTGGAAACATCTGCTGAAGAGATTGTCGACACCATCCTCCTTCCCTGTGATCTATAAGCTCAGCTACCTTCGGGTCATTACCCTCCGGAATGACACGAGGATTACACAGTAGAGGGTGCAGATGAGTAGACGGGATACAACTAGAATGTTAGATAGAGGCCTAGAGCTCATTCCCAGTTTGCACCGAAGTCCTCGTTGGAGGAGGAGGCGGCCATGGAAAATACTCTGTCACCCCCACGATGGGCGAGACCGCACAGTCGTTGTTAGGAATGTACCATTTGGAAAGTATTTGCCTTTATATATCTGGCAGGTTTGTTGCGAATACACCATCCAATCTTAGCCAAGGGGGTTTAATTAAAATGCTCAAACTGCCAAAATCTTATCCCCCATCATGTTTACTCGTGCACAAATTCCTCCACTAAATCCACCTAATTCGAGGGCGGCCCCCTTCCACTCCCACCAAAATCTAGCTACATTCTTATTCATAATGCGACATAGTGAAAGAGGGAGTTTAAAGAAGGACATAACATGGAGCGGCAAATAGAACGCAATTGATTTAAGCAACGTCTCCTTAGCCTCACATGAACGCACCTTCTGTTTACATCCCTGTAGCAGTTCCAACAACTTCTCCTCCAAATAACGGAAAGTAGCCATCTTGGACTGAGCAATCAAGGTGGGTAAGTCCAAATATTTATCATGAACTCCTACCGCTCCTACGCCAAGCTAGAGAGAAAGGGTTTCTTGATCCACCGGCAGAATATTCTTACTAAAGCACACTGCGGATTTAGCCAAGTTGACCCTTTGCCCACTAAGCTCATCATATTCATTCAAGACCTCCAACAGGTTATCACATTCTTGCATCGATCCACTGAGAAATAGATATGAATCATCGGCAAAGAACATGTTATAAACGCGCTGCTACGGATTGGGAAATCGCCGGAATCGATAAAGCAAGAATACGAAAGCGAGAATCGAAAAACACAGACACGCGATTTACGTGGTTCACTAACACGATGTGTGTTAGCTAGTCCACGGGCGAGAGAGAGCCAGTTTCACTATATCGAGGAGATTACAGATTATAGAGGAGTATGAGAAGTTTTATACTTCTCCATGTGGGTCTAAACCTAATCCAATATGGCAAAGGAAACGGTTACAGACCAGGCCCAGAAACCGAACCCAAATAACATTGATAGTCCGATTCAAGTCACATCAACAGAACAGATGAGAAACACACGAGCCTATAGGACTAACCCGAATGCCTGCTAGCTTCTGCTCCTCAATGACCTTGCATATGAGCGCCGCAAAACCCTCTATGCAGATGACAAAGAGGAGGGGAGACAAAGGATAGCCCTGCTGAAGTCCCCGAGCCGAGTTAAAATAACCAGCTGGTGTACCATTCATAAGAATAGAAAACGAGGAGGAATGCAAGCGATCCCCAATCCATTGCACCCAAGTCGGATTAAACCCCATTTTCCCTAAAACTGCAAGTAAGAACGGTCATTCGACTCTATCATAGGCCTTCTCCATATCAACCTTAAGAGCCATATACCACTTTTTACCCTTAGTCTTAATCTTAAGGTAATGCATCAATTCGTGATCAATGGGAACATTATCCACTATCTGTCTTTCACGAATAAACACGTTCTGTCCCGGCAAAATTATCGCAGGGAGGAACCGTGCCAATCGTTTAGACATAATCTTGGCAATGATTTTGTACACGAATTGACATAAACTGATAGGTCTCAACTGGCGCATATTCTCTCCATTATCCACTTTGGGAATAAGCGTTATCCAAGTGTGGTTAAAGTTTCGTAACATCCTTCCTGTACGAAAAAAGAGAGCAGAAAGCTTCCATCATTGACTCACCAATGATATCCCAGAATGCACGAAAGAATTTCCTAGTGAACCCATCGATCCCGAAGTCTGGGTGCATCCAATCGAGAAGACTGTCTGCCGGATTTCCAACACCAGAACCTCAGCGGCCAGAGCCGCATTCATCTCCTTAGTTACCGTCTGAGCAATAGGTAGATCAGCCACACGGGCCTCCATATTCTCGACATGGTTCACAGAGGTAAAGAGGAGCTGGAAGAAATCAACATAAATATATGCCTTCCCCTTCTCATCGATGATCCATTCCCACTTCTCACCGCAGCCACACGGCGCTAAGCAAGATGTCAAACTTGTGAGAGAAGTAAGAGACAAATCCAGGGAATCAAGGGAGAAGAATAAGCACAAATTGTCAATAATGAGTATGGATCTTTCTCAATATAGTCCTCGAACTTGAAGTTCCTATCAAAGAAAAAAAAAAGATGATCCAGTTATAGGCTAAATGATAATTCTTATTATACCTCCTACCTACTTGTAAGCTTTTAAGTAGTTTGATTTACGCTTGATGTATGCTTTACTTTAACTAGTTTGGTTTATGACTGATGTATGCTTTAGTTTGAGTGTATTGTTTTAACTAGTTTGATTTATGATTAATGTATGATTATTTCTAGTGTAACTCTTTAATTATTAATGCAACTACTTTCTTTATTATAACACTACAACAAGAGAAAAATGCATCATATAACATGAGTGCATGAGAAATACGTTAATAAAAATCAAAAAGTACATATAGTAGACTTAGGACATATTACATATTCAACTAATATAAGTGCATAAGCTAAACTTAGGACACATCAAATCTCTACTAAGGCAAAATACATATGTATAGCCATAATTATTGACTTTGTGACACTAATAACCAATTTTTCAGAAATACACAAAATGTCTAATTTTGTCCAAAACTTTAATAGAGTCATTTTAGATGATGACTGGACTAACGGTTTTGTTGACTTGGCGATGCTCAATTAGAAAATATTGCCAGGTGGAATTAACTAAATTGACTTGCATAGCCATAACTATCGACTTTGTGATAATAATAGTCAATTTCTGAGAAATACACAAAATGTCCAGATTTTGAAACATGTTTGACAAATTTAGCCATTTTCGTTAAAAACTTTAACATGATTATGTCAGTTGCATTAACAAGATGCTGCCATGGATCTCATCTTGATGCACAGGTCAGCGACAACTCGACATTGTCAAGTAAGCAGAAACGTAAGTCCAGTCAACATCTAAAATGACTTCGTTAAAATTTTGGACGAAATTGGACATTTTGTGTATTTATGAGAAATTGTAGATTATTGTCACAAAGTCGATAGTTAAACCTATACATGTGTATTATATCATTAAAGTATGACGTGACATCCTCGTCAGCATCACGTTGATGTAACTTACGAAGTCTCTAACAACGATAAAGTTCTTAACTCAAGTGGCTAAATTTGTCAAACCTATTTCTAAAATCTGGACATTTTGTATATTTCTCAAAATTAATTATTATTGTTACAAAAGGAATTAGAATGTCAAATTTAACCCAATATTTGACTCGAAAACTATTTAAAGAACAAATATGTATCACGATTCACGAATAAGAGAAAAATACAATTTTACGTGTCAACCATCCACGAAGTAGCTTCTTTATCATAGCGAAGCTCTTTTGTTTTTTTGGTGGAACAGAGCAAAGCTTTCAATGTCAGAGTGCATTTTGCAAAGCGGAAAGCCAGAAAAGCATACTCCATTGGCGACCCAGAACCTTTCCCACTTCCCACCATAGTCAGTTAGCCACCGCGGCACCGCCGGCCGGCAACTCTTACTTTCGCATTAACACTCACCGGGGGGAAATTGAGCTGATTCGTCGCTCCATGGATTTCAACTTCTGGAACTCCAGAGTCCATTCCGCAAAGCACTTCTCCCCTGTACAAGCCGCCAAACAATACTACTCCGGTACTGTACTTTACCCCTTTCTCTTCACTACTTGGGCGCTTCTTTTCCATGCTAAAGTTGTCATCTTTCCGGTTGTTTCTCGATTTGTTGGGAGATACGTCCAGTTCTAATTTGTTTAACCTCTGAATCTTAGCATTAGCTGTGTGATTAGGAACAATCTAAGATGCTTTTCATGTTCCTTTTCCCAGTATCTGCTTGTTTAGGTATCTGATGTCCAGAAGGTTTCCTTCTTGCTTGCGGATTTCGAGCTAAATGATATTGATCTTTGTCGAAATTGAGGAGATGGGTTTGCGAAATTTGTTGTCCCTTTTTTTTTTTTGGGTTGTCCTCCTGGTAAACTCGGAAAGTTATGGCTTTTAAGGCAAAAAATTAATGCTCCTGGATTACACTCTGGGAATCAGAAGGAGAGGCACTACGTGGACAATCCCAGGCAAAATCCAGCGTCAGAGTTGAGCCGTTGCACAATTTAGGTTAGTTCATAAATCTCCATCCTTAATTTTTTCCAAGTGGTGGTGTTCGATTAGCAGAACACGATAAACGTTCACTGGTTTACTTGCCTAGTATGCCAACAAATGCCAGATTTCTACCGGGGGTTTTATAAGCCGTCGTCAGATATTTTAGAGATGGAATTAGGGCTAGAGAAAGCAGCAGCTGCCGCAGCATCTAGCCTGGAGAGCAGATTTCGAGGCTGTGATGTTAGGAGCGATTCTTTTTTGAGGGTGGGGGGTTTCTATAGCCAGGGGAGAAGCAATTTGATATTGCTTCCAGAATGTCAAGTTATAGTGTTGTGGTTGATCAGAGCGGTGAGTATCATGGATTGGATTCTGAAAGTGAAGATGAAGACGTGTTAATTGAGAAGATGATGGAGGCACTCAATAGATGGGACTTGGGACTGCCTCATGAGGTCGATTCCGACAATTTGGCACTGCAATCAGCCACAAACCAGCAGGGGGATGGCGTTGATGCCTCGGATGTGGGTAGTGAGGGTGATTATGATGGGATGATACCCCAATATGACAGTTTCCCTGATGAAGGTGCTTTTTCAGAAGTGCTGTTTTCCCCCTAACTATGCTTGACCAGAATGATTTAATCTGTTTTCAAAAATTAGATTTGAATTTTGTTTCAAGGTGTGGTTGCTTCAGCTATGTCCCCAGAAATGATCCACCAAAAATGAAAGCTTGCTTCCTCTTTATTGATTGACTGGAACTGTTTCTGGATCTGATTGGAAAGGGTTCGAGTAAAGGGAGTCTGTGTGGATTTGTATGATGGATTGGTGAATGTCTTGATTGCGAGATCCACTAATATATGAGCGATTTCATAACTCCTTGCTGCTAAATGTGTGTAGAGTTTTTTTCTGATTCTGTTTCTGCTATTCGGCTCATAGAATTCTGGTTGCTCATCTTTAGTTTACATGTCAAGTTGTCTGTGCTCATCTCTTTGAGTCTTTGTGCCTTTGAGGGCAATTGTGAGGTTGTTCTTGTGACTTGTAATTCATATGCCCTGCAACCTTTTGCTCTCTAGGTTGAATCATGTCCTAACCTTTGGCTGCCTTCTTTTTCCTCTAATATCAACAGATAATCATCTGGGACTGGATGAATCCGAAGGGGAAGAGGATGCCAAAGCTTTCTTTCCGTGCCCTTTTTGCTATGTGGATATTGACGTGCATGTCCTGTGCACCCATCTCCAGGATGAGCACTGCTTCAATCTGCGAAATGCTGTATGTGCTTCTTTTTCTATTGTATTATTATATACTTCAGTACTTTGTTTATTGTAGCTCTCAGTGTACGTGCGTGCGTGCATGCATTTGTATGGTGTAATTTAGTCGTAACGTCTGTAATTCTGATACGTGGCATTGGACATTTTAATTCTTTCGCTTCAGGTATTAAAGTTAGCACCATCGTTATTTATTACATGTTCTTTTTATGGATTGATTCTTCCATGTTAGGGATGACCCCTGTCCGTGAGCACGTTAATCTTTCAGATTGTGCATATGAGCGTGATCCTTTCTGTTTGGTCATCTGAACAAAGTGGATTTGCAAATGCTAGTACAGCTAGGTTTTGCTATAATAAGATTGTGATTTGAATATAAAAAGAGGGGGATTTGGCCAAATTGGTAGACGCTACGGACTTAGTTGGATCAACTGATTGAAAGGACCAAGTATTTAACATATGTAGCAGTCACTGCTCATAGCCTGTGCAATGAATAAATAAGTGGTGGACATGATTGAATGCTCTATAACTTAACTCCTGCATTTCTGTACTCTAGGTGGGAAGGATATAGTTATGCAATTAGGGATGCTCGTTAACTTTTTCCCCCCTTAGTTTGCTTCCTTCTAGAGGGTTGAAAATAAATACAGTGGTTCATCAGCTAGTATATCATCTTCTACTTGAAAACTTCATTGATGTCAGAATGAAGTAAATATTCATTCGCTCTGCATTTTGTTCTTTTAATGATGTGCTTGAAGTGATTATTCGAATGGTCATCTCCAGAAACTAGATGATACAGCTATTATACTTCTCATATGACATTTCTAGTGTTTTGCCTTGGCTTTGTGGATTACTTGTCTCATCTATGTAGTTTCCTTATGACTACACTTCTCATTGGAGGAAGAAATGAAGTCTGTGCTTGATTTCTGCTCCCTTTTTCTAAATCTGTGTATGTAGTAGTTTACTAATTTACATTATGACCTTGTATATGTTTATGGAAAGCATAGAAGCGGCTTTAGCTCTGAATTACTACACAAAGGGTGACAGAAACGAGGGTTGTTATCATGAGCACACACTTAAAACATGGTAAATCGTTCGTTTTGCTTCCTTCTCTTATGAAACTGAGTGGCTTGTGTTCATTTTCCAGGTGTGCCCCCTCTGTGCAGCAAACCTTGGGAACGATGTCATTGGACATTTCATAGTGCAACATGCCAGCTCGTTGAAGGTAGTTTTATATCTTTGTATTTTAGGATTTGCATGCAGATTCCAACTTTAAACCAACATATAGCGGTGCCTTGCGTCTTAAAAGCTCCTTTCTATCATTAGTAAACTGAAAAACTGGAGTTTAACTCAATCGAGCATTTGGCCCTATCTTCATGTTCTGTGCAGAAAAGAAGAAAAGCTCACAGGTCTGGCCCATGGACTGGTGGTAACAACTCAGCTGTGTCTGGCAGGGCACTAAGTTCATTTGGTGGCTCGTCAACAACTAGCAGCATTGGAAACATATCCGAGTTGGCCCCTGATCTCTCGCCGTTCTTGGGCAGTGTTCCAGAGTTGGACTCAAGGAGCTGGCAGCAGCAACAGCAGGATTCATCTGAGAAACCTAGCTCTGGAACTCATTTGAAAAGGTACGAGTTTGACAGTGTCATTTTAGGATATCAAGTTTGCTGACATGACAACTGAATACTCACCCAAACGTTTGTGGGCAGCAGTGGAGGCGAGTTGTCCGTCGATGATAGGTTGGATCGTGAAGAGAGAGCTCAGAAGGCTGCGTTCATTCAGGAATTGATTGCATCGACTATCTTCTGATTCCCCCTTCTCCTGAGTCTCCCTGCTGAGGATTAGGTATTTAGGAAGCTAGTAGGGTGCGAGCGGTGTGATAGTCGAGGTCGAGTAATGGGGGATGATGGCCAGAAACATTCAAAAGATCGGCAGTGATATATCGACATGTAGCTGTATTGTTGTTTGTTATAGCATATGGCTGAGACTGATTAAGGACTGTTACCATTCCAGAAGCAGAAACAATCTTCTTCAAACTTCAATGCGCAGAAAGCAAATTAGCATGATATGATATATTTGACATCTCTCCTTGTTTGCGCTATCAAATCCATGATTTTACTGTTGTTATGTTCGGCATTCTCGGGCCATTTGGATTTTCTTGTATGGTTGCTATATATCAATCAAATTGAAGCTGAAACAAAGTGGATTGGGATGCGGATAAAGACCAATTGGGTTTGTGTGGGTTCTAATTGCCCTATTGAGTTTATGTCTGCAGTCTTTGTTGTTTTAATTTGATCTTTGAAAATGTTTGCGGACTTTTGCGTGGAAACCAAATGCAGATTTTATGATATCTTTCATTCCATTTTCGTTTCCTGTTTTCTGATCATAAATTTGACAACCGAAACAAATTTGACAACAACAAAAGAAAAACTTATTTACTTTTCATTCTGTTTTCTATTCATATCCAACTATGAAAACATAAAGTGGCTATTTCCTGTTGTTTTCGAAAACGACAAAATATTGTTTTCAACATCTGTTTTCTCGAAAACAGGAAACAGAAATGAAAAGCAGTCCGTAACTGGTTGTTCAATAATTTATCAACCCAACATAGTAGTAGGAAGTGGAGGACAAAATATCATAGTCCGCAAAGGCCTCCAAGCCAGAAAAATCAACTCGAATTAAGTTATAGTATTATACTCCAAATTCTACCTATACCTACTAATGAAACAGAACTCTAAAACAGAAGCAAAATGAAACCATTATATATACAGATTCCAAGCTTTTCCTCAACATTCAAGGCAAATTATCCCTGCAAACTCAAGAGTACATTTACGAATCACATTCATAATGAAATGGTATGCTTAATATCCGCCTAGACAAGAAACAAATCATTCTGACTTGTCATCCAACACGGTCGACTTCTATTTGCTTATCAGGCAATCCTAATTCCTAACACAATCTCAAATTGGTTATATGCCAAACAACTGAAAGGGTCACGAAGGTAAACCAAAAAGATTATCAAACAAATGTCCAGAGAAAGAGGCACAATCCGAACTTCAGCTTCTGCAGACGAACAATCAAAGACACAACAGAGGACTAGCATATAGATATACCAAAATAGATCACTGGAAGACAATTCACATTGAATCATTGCAAGAATTTCCATCTAAACTAAGCATCATTGGAAAGGTGCAAAAGAAGAACAAAGCTGCAAAAAAAAGTATATGACATGCCATTCAGTGTTCTCAAAAGTTGTTCCCGAAAATGATCAAACTGACTTGCATACAGTAGAGGACATAGGAAGGAGATCGAATTCCTCAGAGAAGAATCAAATCCAATCCATTTCGGCCCTCTTCCAAAACTAATCTTACTCAAGGATTTTCTGGATAACACCAGCTCCAACGGTCTTCCCTCCTTCTCTGATAGCAAACCTCATCCCTTGTTCACAAGCCACGGGCATAATGAGCTCCACCACCAACTTCACTCGATCGCCGGGCATAACCATCTTCGACTCCTCATCCTTATCGTTCATAATCGACGAAACCTTCCCGGTGACATCAGTGGTTCTCATGTAAAACTGCGGCCTGTAACCTGCAAAAAACGGGGAATGCCTCCCTCCCTCTTCCTTTTTCAAGACATAGACAATGGCCTCAAATTTAGTGTGGGGAGTAATGGAGCCCGGTTTAGCCAACACCATCCCTCTCTGAATATCAGCCTTCTGCACACCTCTAAGCAACAACCCTACATTGTCCCCAGCCAGGGCCTCATCCAAAATCTTCTGGAACATCTCAACTCCAGTAACAGTGAAATTCCTAGTATCTTTCAAACCCACAAGGTCAACTGTCTCGCCAACCTTAACCGTTCCTCTTTCAACCCTGCCAGTGGCCACAGTGCCACGACCTGTGATGGAGAACACATCTTCCACAGCAAGCAAGAATGGCAGTTCAGTCTGCCGCTGTGGGATTGGAATGTACTCATCCACAGAATCCATCAGCTGATAGATTTTATCAACCCATTCGTTGTCCCCTCGCTTAATGGCCGGATTGGCCATCAAAGCTTCCAAGGCCAAAAGGGCCGAACCAGAGATAATTGGGATATCATCACCAGGAAATTCATAAGAAGACAACAGCTCACGAACCTCCAATTCGACCAATTGCAGCAGCTCCTCGTCATCCACCTGGTCCTGCTTGTTCAAGAACACCACCATGTTGGGAACCCCGACCTGCTTGGCGAGCAAGATGTGCTCCTTGGTCTGGGGCATGGGCCCGTCGGCGCCGGAGCAGACGAGGATGGCCCCGTCCATCTGCGCAGCGCCGGTGATCATGTTCTTGACGTAATCGGCGTGGCCGGGGCAGTCGACGTGGGCGTAGTGGCGGTTCTCGGTCTCGTACTCGACGGTGGCGGTGTTGATGGTGATGCCGCGGGCTCTCTCCTCGGGTGCGGCGTCGATCTCGTCGTACTTCTTGGGCGCGCTGTTGCCCATGGAGGCGAGGGCCATGGTTAGGGCGGCGGTGAGGGTTGTCTTGCCGTGGTCGACATGGCCAATTGTGCCGATGTTGAGGTGGGGCTTCTTCCGCTCGAACTTTCCCCTCGCTGCTCGGACTGTGAAGGAGGCTTCGCCGCGGTGGCGGGGGACGGAGGTGGTGGTGGTGGGTAGGAAAGGGGAGATGAAGGAGGAAGAGAGGAGGGTCAATTTGGTAGGTTTCGAGGCGAAGTTGAAAGTAGCGGCCGGAGAGGAGGGGGAAGCGGCGGCTGGTGAGTAGACGGCAGCTAGCCTTGAGGAAGAGGAAGCTGTGGCGGAGGCGGAGATTGCCATGGCGGAGGCGGAGGCGGAGCAGAGAAGAAAGGAAATACAGAGAGTTTTTGGGAGGGGATTGGGTTTGTTATCTGATTGGGGATTGGGGCGTTTGTATCCACTCCACTCCTTTTAGACTTGAGTTTACTAGACGCCCTCTCGAGTTACTACTGAACGCCGTTTTTTTAGTTGGGGAACGAGAAGATAAATTGGGATGCGGTACGAGTCCGGTTTATGAAAGTTGCGATTTAATTGTGAAAAATATTTTAGAATTAAGAATTGGGCTAATAGTGTATTTTATCTTATTTGATCTGGTTCAAATATTAGTTCAATCTTTTTTCAATATTTATAATATTTATGGGACTATGTGATCACATTATATCAATTTGGTATGGTCAAAATGTAGTTTGGTCTATTGCGGTTCAATATGGACCAAACTGTTGCACACTCCTAGATGCAAGGTGTCGCCCTATATACCATAACAACCAGGTAATATGATGCATCTGTCCCCCCAACCCCCCACCCCCACGGCCCCACAAAAAAAAAATACTCGTATTATCATGAAAACAGCCAACAGCCAGATACATGAAAGTCACATGACAAATATAATCAAGACGTAAAATCGAACCCAACAATGGAAGGGAACAGAAAAAAGAGGTTTTTCTTGCCACCAAATGAGCAACCCTTTTACAACGACGACTCACAAATTGAACTTCAAATTGTTCAAACTCATTAACCAACTCCAGAATATCCTCCGATATCGCACCTTGCTACCATTATAATTAGGACTATTCGAGACTTCACTAGGATCAGTTATGGCATTAAAATCTCCTAGTATAGCCACTAATGCACCTTAACCCTGATAAGATCTTTATAGAATTGCCTCCTTCCTGCTTCCTTGTTAGAAGCATATACAAATGAGACAAAGAGAATTTCGTCGAATCTAGAGGAAGTTTTTGAGAGAGAGATTCTTCTCTGCCCTCTCTCCTCCAACGGTTGTTTTCATGGCAAGCTTGGAACCATTGGCAGAGGAAATCTGCCACAACTTGAAGCCTCCTGATGGATCCCCTGCGAAGACACCCATCCAACCCAGCAAAAAGTCAAAATGTTCGAGCAATGGGGGATTTTCGGGTGAAGGAACGGCTCAATTCGCCGTCGTCACCGCAAGAGAGAACTCTGCCCAGATTGAAGATGCGGAAATGGAAACGGAGAATATGGAGAAGATGAACCATGAGCCACGATCTGAAGCTAACAATTTCAATGCTTCCCCCCGAGCCTCCTATAAGGACTCCGTGCTGGGGAACTCACCGATGCCGGAAATCCCTAATGGGGAGGACCTCATGTCCGATGAATCAGAGGGAGAGGATGGCGACGATGACCCGGACTGCCCTACGATCCGGGTGAAGAAAAAGACCGATGCGAGGATCCGGTACAGATGGCAGCGAGCGATCACCTTCAAAGTGCTGGGGAAGAACTTCTCTTTCCCCTACATCCACAGGCGAGTGCGAAACTTGTGGGCAAGAACGGGAGGGGTGAAGATTGGGGATATTGGCAACGGCTTCTACCAGGCAATCTTTGATACCCAACTCGATCATGATCGAGCCCTTTATGAGGACCCTGGACGATAGATGACCACTACATCGTCTCAGAGCCTTGGCGGTTGGACTTCGACCCAGACTTCGACACTATCAACAGTATGAGTGTTTGGGTAAGACTCCCTAGACTCCCTCTGGCTTACTTCGATGAAGGCATCTTAACTGATATTGGTAACAAGCTGGGTAGGCTGGAAAAGATTGATTACAACACAGAGAATGGGGTTAGAGGAAACTATGCCAGGCTATGTGTGGAAATTGATTTACGAAAGAGGCTTGTCCCCAAATACAGACTGAAGCGGCGTGTGCGACTAGTTGAGTATGAGGGGCTCCATGAAATTTTCTTTGAGTGTGGAAAGTATGGACACTTCTTGGATGCCTGTCCAGAAAAAATGCCAGCAGCAGCTAATGACCCAAGTGTGCACACAAGTGGGGGAAAAGAAACACATCAGGCAGCGGAAATGATCAACATCAAGCCTGAACTTCTTGAAGACTTCGGACCTTGGATGATGGTGTCTCGACCAGCACGAAGACCAATTCAGAAGAGTAAGAAGGCCGAGCAAGCTTCTTTTGTGAAGACTAGGGGCAACCAGAAAGAGACACAAAGGGAAGGGTCCAGATTCAGTGTCCTTAACGGAGCGATGGAGGAAAGCCAGGAACCGGAAAAGGGACAACAGACACAACCAAAGCAGTTAAAATCAGGATTTTACCTAAAATCGAAAACTGGGGTAAAATCGGAATCGTAAAATCGAATCGTAGAATCGTAGGATTTTAAGTACCATATAGAAATTAACATATAATAATATTAATAAGGTAAATAATTAATAACACAAAGACTTATAACATTTAAAGTGATAATTTTCAAGATTAATATTCCAAAATCATCATTTTTATTGTTATTTAATGCGTAACTCAAAATAATTTATGAGGAAGGGATATAGCTCATGGGGTTTGGCTCTTGTTTTTCAGGTTGTGTCTAGGTAGTTTAACTCAAAGTAGTATTCCGACATCGTCTACTAAGCATGATTTAAAACTAAGAATAACTGAAATCCAATAAAATAATTAATGTCATTGGTTTGGTACAAATATATTCATTAATTAAATACTTTTTTTATAATGATGTTAATTCTTACGCAATTACAATATTCTGACAATTGTTTTACCGATGAGTTAAACAAGGAGAAGGGAAAGGGGTTGACCGAACCCTAATTAGTTTTTCTTCTTCTTTTCAAATGTTCTTTTAATAGGAAAAATATATGAGAAGATCCCCGTCATTAACCTTTCCACCGAAACAGTTCTGCTTCTTTTGAATTGGCTCAAGCTCCCTATTTAGTTCACATAGGATCAAAATCCCGATTTTGGTACGATTCTACGATTTTAACGATTTTAATCCCGATTTTGAACGATTTTAAGGTCCACCGATTTTATAGTAAAATCAGGATCGGAATCCCTAAGTAAAATCCTAAAATCCTACGATTTTACGATCAAAATCCCGATTTTGACTGCATTGGACACAACAACAGAGCAAGGAGAACGTGATGGAGAAAGTACCAGAGAATTTGAGTGGGGAAAATGCTACAAGTAAAAAGGAAATATCTACCAAGGAAAATGAGGAGGAAAAGACCAAGAACACAACAGAGAAAACCATGAAGACCAAAACTCAGGGCAAGAAGGAAAACCAGAAGACTCCGGGGGCTAACCAAAGGCAGAAGACTAAGCCTGCAACCGTTCCCCTGGTGACGAAGCCTAAACCCAAGATGAATGAACAAAGTCAAAGTGCGAGTAGAAACTCACCAACTGTTAAGGGGGAAGGGGCTAATCCCAAAGGAAAGGAGATAATGGGGATCAAGAACCAGGGGCACAAACCACACTACCTCAAAGGTGTGACCATGGGGAAGGAGAAACCAATATCCCCAACCCTTGTTTCAAACCCGAACAGACAGGAGAAAGAGAGTGTGAAAGAAGCCAAAAGCAAACCCCCTGATCCAGGGGAGTTACCTCCTAGGAAGCTAGACTTCGATGTTGGCATGGAGGATGCTTTACAAGGATCATAAAATATCCCACCCTTGGATACTCACAAAGGAGGAGCTGACATGGGAGCAGAGGAGACGGCGATGGCCGTCGACACTGCCTGAATATCCCCCTGGCTTTCTGCAGGGAAACCACGCTTGTCATTTTCCAATGATTAAGGTATTTTCCTGGAACTGCAGAGGGGCGAGACACCCCAAATTTAGGTCATCTTTTGAGTTCTACAAGAGTCAGTACAAACCGAATGTGGTATGTATTGTTGAGCCTAGAATCAGCGGTGTTGACGCCATTGATGTCATCAAGACCCTAGGCTTTGATTCATGGAAAGTTTCTGATGCAAGGGGATATAGTGGGGGAATATGGATCCTCTACGACAGTACCTCTACCAAGGTTACTAATGTTGACATACATAACCAATTCATCCACTTCAAGTGTAGTATGGAAGGTGTCCCAAAATGCTACATGACTGCAGTTTATGCCAGCCCGAATGAGTTTGAGAGAACGAAGCTCTGGGATGCACTCTGCAACATCAGCAGGCAAACCAGACTGCCTTGGTTGTTGTTTGGAGACTTTAACTCCATAACCAAACCCTCTGAGAAGCAAGGAGGAGCTAGATTCAATCCAGCAAAGGTGAAAGCCTTCAACAGCTGCATTGAAGACTGTGGCCTCCTTGGCTTAGGGTCCACAGGCCCTAGCTTTACTTGGTTTACAAGCAAGTCAAAAATCAAAGAAAGACTGGATCGGAGTCTCTGTAATGTGGCTTGGCAGCAAAGTTTCCGGGAAACAACAACCTACCACCTCACAAAGATCAGATCAGACCATAGACCTATCCTCACCTGCAGTGATGGACCGGTGGACAAGAGCAATTTGGTGAGAAGATTCCAATTCTTGGCCTCATGGCTTAGCCATGAGGAGTTTAAACCTTTTGTCTCTGTTTCTTGGAACGAGAACGACTTTGACTTTCTTCCTTCCCTGCAGGTCCTTACTGAGAAGCTTAAAGAGTGGAACAAAGAGGTCTTCGGAAACATCTTCAAAAGGAAGAAAGCTTTGGCTAACAAGCTTAACTCCCTGGAATGGAAAAACGAAAGGAATCCCACCAACCATTCCCTTCTTGCTGAGCAAAGAATAAGGGAGGAGTTGGAAGAAACCCTGTGGCAATAAGAAGTTCTGTGGCTGCAAAAATCTAGGGCAACTTGGATCGGTCAAGGAGATCAGAACACTAGGTTCTTCCACACGAGCACAATAACTAGAAGGAAAAGGAACAAGATCAAAGGTTTGAAGAATGATGCAAACCAATGGATCACTGACCCTGAGGTACTCCAGATGATGGCTAGGGAATATTTTGTGAAGCTGTACACAAGGGAAGAAGGGGAGGAGAAGCCATCCATTGCAGCTGACTTCCCTGAAGTGAACGAGGCGCTTCTTAATGGCCTTGCAAGACCTCCCATCCTGCTTGAAGTGAAGCAAATTGTGTCTAAGATGGGAGGACTGAAGGCACCAGGCAAAGATGGCTTCCATGCCATCTTCTACCAAAAGTGATGGGATGTTGTTGGCCCTGATTTCAGCATGTTCATTGCCTTCTGCTTCATTAACCCTGAACGTATCAAGAGCATCAATGAAACCCTCATGGCCCTGATCCCGAAAGTGGAGGCCCTTGCTCTATGAATCAGTTTCGCCCCATTAGCATTTGTAACGTGTCTTACAAAGTGGTGGCCAAGTGCCTTGCTGACAGGATTAAGCTTCTCATGCCCCAACTTGTGAAATCCAATCAGTCAAGTTTCGTTCCTAACAGACATATCTCTGACAATATCCTAATTTTGCAGGAGACTGTTCACTCAATGTCCAAGAGAACGGGGAAGAAAGGCGCTATGTTGCTCAAGATAGACCTTGCTAAAGCTTACGATAGGCTTGACTGGAGGTTTCTTGAAGAAACACTTCATGCGGCCAAGATTCCAAATGATGGAATCAGACTTATCATGAGCTGTGTCACCACCACAGAACTGCAAGTTCTCTGGAATGGAGGAGAGATAGACAAGTTCATACCCAACAGAGGCTTAAGACAGGGATGTCCGCTATCACCCTATCTCTTTACTCTTTGCATTGAACGATTAGGCCATTGCATTCTTAGGTAGGTTAGGAATGGTAGATGGAAACCCCTGAAGCTATCCTGTAAAGGACCTGAACTTTCCTACCTTTTCTTTGCGGATGACCTTGTCATCTTTGCTGAAGCTAGCCTCAGACAAGCTGAGGTGGTCATGGAATGCATTGAGCAGTTCTGTGAGGCTTCGGGTGAGCTCATAAGCAAAGAAAAGTCTCGGGTGCTGTTCTCTAAGAATGTGAAAACCTTTGATAGAACTTGCATTTGTAACCGCCTTGGTATCCAGAGTACCAATGACCTAGGGAAATACCTTGGAGTTCCTGTTTTATACGGTAGAGTCACTAGAAATACCTACAGATACATTCTTGAAACTATTGACTCTAAACTGAGCTCTTGGAAATCTAGAACCCTCTCCTTGGCAGGGAGAGCCACCCTTGCCATTTCTGTTTTGAATGCTATTCCGATTTATGCCATGCAAACATCTTTTCTTCCTATGTCTGTTTGTGATGAAATCGATAAGAAGATTAGGGGTTTCGTGTGGGGTTCTCATGCTGGCAAAAGAAAAACCCACCTTGTCAAGTGGGAGAACCTTTGTAAACCGAAGGACCAGGGGGGCTTGGGTATAAGATCTGCCAGAAGCCTCAACATGGCTTTTATGGTCAAGTTGGCCTGGCAGATTTTGAATAATGAGAATTCCTTATGGGTCCAGGTTTTTCAGGGAAAATACTTCAAGTATAGGGATGGGAAGATCACCTCAATGAAGAAGAGTAATCACTCACCACTCTGGAAGGCGACCCTCAAAGCTATGCCATTGATGAAGTCTGCTACGTGTTGGAGCATCAGAAATGGACGAAGCACTAGCTTTTGGACACAACCGTGGTTGGAGGCAGGGCTGGTCCTGGAAGATTTCCTTCTCGTGGATATTCCAGAACATGAAAGGGAAGAACCCGTCTGTAATTGGGCTACGAGTTCGGGAGAATGGGATTGGGAAAAGCTTGCTGGCAAGCTACCTAACGATATACTTTCTCTTATTGCAGGTACCCCAACCCCTAAGCCTGACCTGGGTGAGGATAGGGATGACAATTTTGCCCATACCCATGGGTATTTTACTATCCAACCCAATTGGGTTGGGTATGAAATCCAAATATATGGATATGGGTAAAGTTTGATGGGTTTGTACCCATACCCATTTACTTTGGGTTGGGTTGGGTTTATAACAAATGGATTTGGGTTTGTACCCATGCCCAAATACAAATTACAGTTTGGTACCTAAACTTAATAGATATGCATATTTAGTACCTAATTTTTTTTTGCATATAAGTCCTCAAAATATTGATGGAAAATTACGTTTTGGTACCTATTTTTCGGTCTTACATTTTGGTACCTAAATTTTTCAAGTTTTACAAATAAGTCCAATTTTTGTATGTGTAGTTAAAACACCCTCAAGTAAATGGATATCCATATCCAACCCATACCCATTTAGATAATATCCATATCTAACCCAAATCCATATACAAACCCCAAACTCATACACACATCACCCAAACCCTACCCATAATAAATGGGTCTACTTGGGTTTGGGCAAAATTACCCATGGGTGGGTAAATTGCCATCCCTAGGTGAGGATACTACGATTTGGGGCATCGAACCTGATGGGCGATTTCGTCTCAAATCCGCGTATTACCTGGTGGCGAACGAGCTGGAGCAGGAGCAGGAGCATGAAGGGGACTGGAAGCAACTCTGGAGGTGGAAAGGCCCCAACAGAATCAAGTTCTTCCTTTGGCTGACACTACATGGGAGATTGCTGACGAATCAAGAGAGAGTGAGAAGGAAGCTTACAACTGACGGAAAGTGCCCACACACTGCTTGTAATGGCGAGGAAGAATCAGTCGAACACGTCCTACGTAAGTGCAAGAAGACGGAGAACTTATGGAGAATGCTTAGACACTCTGTCGCTGAACAAAGCCAGTCCACCCCCTTCAAGCAGTGGCTGGTCAGGAATATCAAATGCAAGGAGAAGGGTATTGATTTTGGCATCATCCTTTGGCAGATTTGGAAACAGAGAAATGGAGAAGCAATGGAGAAGAAAGCTTTCAACGAGCAGAGCCTCCTGCACAGGATTCTTACTTATTTTAACATTGTTCGACAATCACAAGTCCTGAACAATAAGATTTGCAGTGAGGAGCCCGTTAGGAAGGAGACTCAGAGTCTGGGATGGACTCCCCCACAGGAGGGATGGGTGAAGATCAACACTGACGGGTCTGTGTTTGCAGGAGACAAAGCTGCAGCAGGAGGCCTCATCAGAGATCCTTTAGGTCGTTGCCTTGAGGCCTTTGCAATCAACCTGGGCTCCTGTTCAATCACGGGAGCAGAATTAAAAGCAGTGGAAGCGGGGCTCTCTGCAGCATGGCGAAGGGGATTCCGGCGTGTTATCCTCTGCCTGGATTCTACTACGGCAATCAATATCATTCAAAATGTGCAGGATACTGAGCATAGACACGGCATTCTTGCCCTGGAAATCAATCGTCTGCTTTCTTTGAACTGGGAAGTCTCTATCTCCCACACCTATAGAGAGTGCAATTTTGCTGCTGACTTTCTAGCCAAGAAAGGGCATAGTCTGCATTTTGTTGACTCAAATGACCCAGGACTTCGGTACTGGTTATTGCATGATGTAATGGGTTTGTCCCAAGAACGTTCTGTTGTTTGTAGTGCTTAGACACCATTGGTGTCTGTTTTGTTACCAAAAAAAAAAAATGAGACAAAGAGAGGAATTCCTGAACTCTTATATCGAAATGAACCGGCACAAACCAATTGTACCACCAATTGTACCATTTCACTTGCTAAACCGACCCAACGACATAAATTGGTTTGAGAAACCTTGTGAATGACTCAATTAGAAGTACTAGGAAGCTCTAATAAAAGACACTTTAACAACCTGTGGGGTTTCTGCAAGGTTTAGGGAGTTTTCCTTGAGTTAAATGAAAGAAGAGGAAGATGCATGAGAGTGTTGAAATAAAATATTCTAAGGATGAGTGTTTCTATCACAAATTTACTAAACATTTACAACTTTGCTTATGGAACACCAACAGATTATATCGAACTTATTCAAAATTGAACAAATTTATTGATATTTTCGGGGCAAAACTTTAAATTACAAGCTAGCAAAATTTAGCATTGGCATATGCCAAAATAATATTATTTGACTATTGATTCTAACACAACAAACATAAATATATGTGTGACTATGACTTATTCATATGATAATAGTGTTATATTTTTTATATATAATGTATTTAGAATCCAATTAAATGACTTATCTTATACGTATTGTACAATGTTTATGAAATATTAGCAAAGATTAAAAATTATATTATCTTTTCATATTTCCACATAAGTTCGATACAAATTAATTTATCGGTATTTGAATTGCCGGAGTGTTACTTAAATGATGATACATGTTGCATCATCCAAGGCAAGGGCCTCTATACAAGTAAGAAAATTCATATAAAATCAATTCAAGTTGAGATTCACCTCCAAGGCGAAAAAAGGGTAAAGTATATTTCCATTTCACTCGTAAAAAAAACGCGAAGAAAACCAACAATTTGTACATTTCATACCCATGTATGTGTCACATAGGAAAACAAAATTGAGAAAAATTTAAACCTTATATACAAGTATACAATTAGCCAAAATTACTTACAAGAAAAAAACAAGAGATAAAGAAACTGTTGCTACAAACTTTGACAATCTTTCACCCTAGCATTGTACTATGTAAAATATTAATTGTAATGCTGCTTCCACTTTTTTGTGTGAGCCAAGAATCACAATAAATACTACACATCCTTCTACTCCTCTACATAATTGACTCTCAAGCCTAATAATCTTGAGCAAATACCATTCCATTAAAATTATGCATAAACTTCCATATTTTGCCAAATGATTGCTAGAGGTCCAATGATGTTCACAAGCCATCAACCCCTCCATTATCCTTTTAGAATCATCATCCATTGTGAGGAAGTCTCCTTGAAAGCATCAAGCTAGTCCAGTCACATCCACCATCTAGTTGTTGCAGAATGCTAGACAGACCACTTCTACAATTAAATTCCTCACATGTTATTGCTCCTAGGAATCCTTGATTTAGGTAGTTCTAAGGTACAAGTACTCAATATATCCCTACGAATTCCAGGAGAGAGTTCACTTAAGAAGTCTAAAATGGCTACTTCGTGTTTTCTCTTTAGTTCATCCAATTCCTCATGTTGTTTTTGCAACAAATGCTTAAAATTTTCATCCACTACCTTAACATCTAATTCAACTGTAGTTGCAATCCCAGTAGAATCTGAATCTTTATGTTCGTTATCATCATTTGCAGTTGTCCCAACAACCAATATTTCAGGTGAATCAACACCACTATCATGATGGTCAAGTTCATGAATCGAGTGAGAATCTTCATGATCTGCTAAACGAGATGGTCCAGACCTTTTTGGAGAGCTTAGTCCGACTCCCTTAGGAGAGTCTGACCAATATTTCCTCCCCGAAGGCAATATTTCCAACGCAAGGGCACTTGATGAGCAAGTTGATTCATTAGAAAAGGGAGAGCCTTCATCCTTATTTTCATCATCTTTGGTCTCATTATCAAATGTCTCTGCATCTATAGTGTTTCCACCCTCATCATTCGGCTCAGATGCCCAGTTTGGAATATGAGATCGAATTTCTGTATCAATCATTTCAGCAATCATCGATACATCTTGATCAGTTAAGTCCAACTCCTCAACCATTTCACTTGCAACAGCAAGTGCCGTATCCACTTCAATATCAAAAGGGAAATGGATATTGCGAAAATGACCTGAAAAGAATTAGGGATATTAATTTTTCAAATATATTTGTTAATAAATTGTACAAAATAAAAAAAAATGTCCAAAAAACTATCTCTTGTGGGAAGGGGCGAGAGAGAACCTGTAGAGTCTGCAATTCGTAACTTCAAGAATATTGTATTTACATCTTTCCTCTGGCCTTGTACAATGAAGTCTCTAGTGTGATCACTTGAACAATCTCCTCCAATTCTTAAAAAATTGGTTTGATCAATGCTTCCACTCCCAGATTCTTGTAAATGGAAAACAACAATATCACATTTATTTTATTAAAACATGAAGGACTCATTTCACCAACAAGTTCATCAAAAAACAAGTTCATCTATCAGCCCACTACCAAAAGCTTGACAGCATATGAAAATAACATTAAGGTTGAATGCCACTTTAATCACATTGATTTGCAAAGGAATGCATGAATGTATTTATTTCTTATACTACTTCAGTAGTATTTCTTCAAGTTTCTCCAACATTGACTTTATGAGAAACCATGATGTTGGGTTTCTTTTATTTTATTTTCTATTTCTACCATAAATTTTAAATTTTCAACATTCATCTAAGTGGCGAATGAAAATAAATTATTGCTTAAGTCCTCCATGTTACCATCGACTACATGAATGATGTAATTGTAATTCTATTGCGCAACATGAATCATATTCTCACAACTCGTTAACAAACTAAGAATAATTCCAGATGATGATTTCTCCTCACATGACAAAAGCACAACCTAACGAGAAAGTTTTTACTACCATTTCAGTTCATTCACGACTGTACCATATTTGAAGGCTTAAGTAGTCAAACGCATCGAAGAAATATTAGAGAGAAAGATACAAAAAATGAAAAGAGAAATAAAACATTGCATAAACCTTGCACATATTATATTAAGAGGTTGGTGAAAGTACCAGATAAATGGGTAGCATTTGATTGTATACAATGAGCTACAGATTCACTTTCTTCATCTGATCGGAGAAACGGATCAATTAAGAGTTCTCTTGCAGATAATCGATCAGCGACACTTGCTATGCACTTTTGAATAAATGCTTTCACACTCTGATCTTGTACCTTTGCTAATGATGCTGGTTTTATACCCTAAAAGCAACCAAAATAGTAGTTTCAATTACAACACTAATGAAAGGCCCCAAAGTCAAAGATAACGCTTATGGATTCTATCCATGCACTTGTTTTAGTTTCAAACCTTATAGATCCTACAATTGGTATGACAAAGAAAAACTACAATTTTTTTATTAAACGACAGGGAAAAAACTGATGTACTTAACTAAATTTTGTTATGTAAATAAATCAGAAATTCACATAAAGCATACAAATCAACCCTTACCGATGTCACTTTCTTATATATTTGAGCAGCATTTGAACATTCTACATATGGATACTCAAAGGTGACTAGCTCCAACAAGCACATGCCAAACGCATAGATGTCGACAAGCTCATTGTATTCCTCCTCATACAACTCAGGTGCCATGAACTCAGGTGTACCTAAAACCAAACAAGTAATGAGGTTTATGATTATCAACAACCATTATCTCACATTCTTAGAACACATAAAAACGCAAACGATGGTCCTAACCAATGACGCTATGAGCTGCTCGAGCCTGCTGAAGAATAGCAGCCAAACCCAAGTCCCCTATCTTCACTTCACCTTGGTTTCCATTAACAAAAATGTTGTCACACTTCAAATCTCTATGGATAACTGGTGGGTCATGACTGTGTAGATACAGAAGTCCTTCTAAAATTTGTCTGGACCATTTCTTCAAGGCTCTTATATCAACGTGCTTATGTTTCTTGCGGTACCTAGCTGGCCAGATCCAAATCACAGCTAAGTTAAATCAAAACTACAATCCACATCCTTAGATTCTATAAGTGGGAAGGATCAGGGAGCTTACTGCCGCAAAGTCCCAGAAGTGAAAATCTCTGTGATGAAGTTGATGTTCTCATTTTTCGTATCAACCCATGAATTGTAAAACTTGATGATGTTCTTATGCTTTAATGTCTTGAGCAAGTGAACTTCAGAATACAAACGCTCCAAATCCACGGAGTTACGCAACAAATCTGCCACCTTCACCTGATTCCAAGCTACCTCTATACCTTCCAATTCATCAAACGCTCTGTATCTGATTTCTCCCCCAAGAGTTTAGTTAAGGCATCAAATATCATGAAGCCATAATGTAAGCCATAGCCAACAATAATTTGAATATAAGTTATTAAATAAAGCTATGACAACGATTAACTAACAAAAAGGATACACTTTTTTGCAAGCACCTTTTCCTAGAATCTCTTTGTACTGCCAACACGAAAGAAACAAGTGAAATGATTATTGACAATACATAAATACACAATGACATAAGATTGAAAGGGATCTAACATTGGGTTGCAAATTAGGAAGAAATCATAACCAATCAGGATGATAAAACATTTGAAAGGGTAATTGAGAAAGGGAGGAATGCATACGAACCCGACCATAACGACCAGTGGGATCGACTTCGACGAAATCAACATCAGAATCTTCAAGTTCTTGCTCAGATGACGATTCTTGTGTCATCCTCTAGGCCTGAGGGCTCTATACACGAGCCAAATTACTACAGGCCGATCAATATCTGAACAACAATTACAATGGTAATGAGAAATCGATATGAGACGATTTCGTAAAACAAAATTTCCAAACAACGTCGTAGAAATGAGAAATCAAAAATGGGGTTGGGATTTAGAAGATGATAGATGGATCAAAGAAGGAAGGAAAAAAGGGGAGAGAAAGCAGGAGAAACGAGGTGAGACAGGAAAAGGTAAAAGCAAAAATGTGATAATGAGAAAGGACATTATTGGGTATCTTGTTTCTTGACTGAGCACAAAAAGAAGAAATATTAATTTATTCATCGAAGGGCAACATGAATGCTCAATCAATAGAATTTGAAGCTGGATTTGGAGGTCCTTAGAGTTTTGAATTTTGATTAATAGCAATAGGTCCTAAAACTACTTTGTTTTGGTCATCTCAATCCCTAGACTTATTTTATGGGTGAATTAAGTTTCTAAACTAATACTTGTGGATCTATCAATTACCAAAGCTCTTATAGATGGATTCAACAACGTTGGATACAAGTGGTTCACACGTGGCAATATTATTGGTAGATATGACTTAAAATAATATTTAATGAAAACAAAAATACTCAACTCTCATTATCAAAATGATCTTTTGTACCATTAATTATATTTCCATTTCAGATGTTTGAGGTTTAAAATTCATGTTGTTTTTTAGTTTCAGAAGCTTAAATATAGTTTATAATTGAAGTCTTTGTACCGTAATGATTTAACGACTAAATTGATCACTCAAACGATAATCTTTGATCATTATTATGTATACGTGATAATTAAAAAATTAAAAAATTGATTATTTTAATTTTCCATCTCATCACTCTCACACAAACACCACTGCCAAAGAAGTACTCATCAAAGCAGTTGGGACAGCAACTCCCATCTTTGTGATGTCCTGTTTTAGACTCACTTCCGATTTGTGTAGAAGGATGAAAGGACAACTCTCCACCTTTTGGTGGGCAGGCCAAGACAAAGAAAAAGGTATACATTGGTTATCATGGTCTGAATGTTGTTTCAGCAAATTTGAAGGAGGATTGAGATTTAGAGACTTTGATAGGTTCAATGTAGCAATGCTAGCCAAGCAAGCCTGGAGACTTATCTGTGAACCGGAGTGTACTCTTGCCAGATTGTACAAGGCAAGATATCATTTCACTGATCATTTCCTCCTAGCCCGTCAGGGGGCACGCCCCTCTTGGGCTTGGCAAGGTATCTTGCAGGGTAGAGATCTTCTGAATAAAGGTCTTCGCTGGCAAGTAGGATCAGGAACTAAGATAAACACCTTACTCGACCCTTGGCTACCAACAGACCCTCCTTCTAGCCCTGTGTTGTTAATTGGCGCCTCTCTAGATCACCCAATGGTCTCATTTCTTCTGGATTCTAATGCTATAGAGTGGAATCTAGACTTGCTTACAACCATATTTCCCCTGTCACGATCGACAAAATCTTATCCATCCCTCTCCCATCGTCCCTCCAAGAAGATAAATTGATTTGGCATTATGACAAGTCTGGTCACTATACAGTTAAATCGGGGTACCACCTTCTTTCGGATGGTTTAAATTCACCCAGAAACTCCCTGCCAGATTTTTTGAACACCAAGTTCTGAAAATTCTTGTGGAATATTCCAATGCCTCCTAAGCTCAAATTCTTTCTTTGGAGATTGGTGCATGGTTTTTTACCAGTTAAATGAACCCTCCTTTATAAGAAAATTATTTCATCAGGTCTATGTCCTGTTTGCTGCGAGGTAAATGAAGACTTCAAACACTGCTTCTTCGACTGTAGAATCACTAGAGAACTGTGGACATTATCTGACCTTGACCATATAAGAGATATGATGAGGGCAAGTTCTATGGACCTTGCGTGGAGAAACCTCTTTTTCATGCCTCATATCTCCAAGAATGATGTAGCTTTCATTGTCTTCTTATTTTGGAGAATATGGAAAGGTCGATGCAAAGCTACTTATGGACACGTTTTATACAGGTCACATGTTCTATACAGGCAACTATTAGCGCAGGTGGAGGAATGGAGAATGGCAGAGGCACAGAAGGTTCAGAGATCCGAAGAAGTCCGAAGGTCAATGCCCCACTCTTCCACAGGCCAAGGCCCCCATTCAAGGAGAACAGATGTTTCTTTCCCTAATGAAGGTATCCTAGTTCGTTTTGACGGGGCAACAAAAATACCTCAATGAAGTGCAACTGGCTTTGTCGGCTTTTCAGGTGATGGAATTATCACTTTTGCAGTTGGTAAATTCTATCAGGGCATCTCAGAAGCCTATATATCAGAATTACTTGCTATTCGTGATGCTATGAAATGGTGTCTCACCCACAATTTTTTGACTGTTGTTTTTTGTGGGGACTCTCAATTGGTCATCAAGGATGTGACATCAAAGAAGGCTTCACATTCAAGAGCGGGAGCTATATTAGAGGAAGTTCACTCTCTCCTTTCCTCCTTCCTATCTGTCTCGTGTCTTTTTGCTCCTCGGAGCTTCAACAGAGCTGGCCACCTCGTGGCAAAACAGGCTCTTTTATCGGGAGTCCGGTTGCATACAGACTACTGTTCTCTTTTAGTGTCTTTCTTGTAATTGTGTTGACCGGCCATGCCCTGGGGACTTATCTTGGATAAAAAAAAACACCACTACCACCATCACTGTCATCTACAAGCTTCATCATCGATGTCGCAACCGCCGCAGTCCTTACCTATGTAGCCTTCCTCCATAGTCTTAATCCATCTCCCTCGCTCTCAAGTGGCTCTACCATTCCCTCTCAACGAAGGATGTCACTTTCATCATCTGCCTAGCCTCCATCCACACACATATTCTACACTTCGGTTTCATGTCCATTGATGTCGTCGTCCCGCCTTCCAACCCTTTGAGTTTTGAGTAAGGACTCGCTCACCAAATCAAACTCACTAAATCGAAAATTGCCTTGGCTACTTCTCAATCAACCGCAAAGTTTGCTTCTTCTTGTTCTCCCCTTCCCTTCGCCAACATTATCATCGACTCCCACAATTCCTCTTAGTATTGATTGAATCCTCAATATTTGTTGTTGATTAATGATGGAGAAAGTGAAGAGAGTGAGATTGAGCCTTCAGAAAATGATTGCACTAACCTCGGGATACTACTACAGACAGCCTCAGTATATGATGAAACGGCCAACCCAACCTTATCAATGTTTGTTCTATTAAACTTTACTTTTCTATAACCTTATCACTAAATCTCTTTTTTCATTTATTTCCCAGGTATCCTCTAGACCTCCACAACTTGAGGTGCAATCATTAAAATTGCATTATTGCTTTATCCATCGTAAGTGCCACTTCCAATAGTAATTAATTCCTAACAAAGAAATTCTTAAAATGCAATCTAGCTCTGTTACTTTCTATTTGGACTGCAATTTCCTCCATATGCAACAGTTGAAACGGGACGATGAACATGTTTGTTGTATTGAAACTATTTAGGGAAACTATTGAAGTTGCTGAGAGGTTGGATTTCGGGTAATTGGGTTGCTCGATCACGCATTTTGGACTTATTTTCGTATAAAAAAAACTTGTACAACACAAATTTATTACAATGCTCACTAATTAATACTTCAAAAAATAATATTGAATATAGAAACCAACAACCTTTTTTTCTAGCAACCAGCCAAATGAATAAAAGATAGGAAGGATTCGACAAATTAAGACTTCAATCTCTATATATGACTCTATTTGGTTCTTCTTTCTTCTTCTTACTAACCACAACACTCCGGATAAGTTTCCCACTTCTTTTTCCCCCCTCACTCCGTGAACTATGAAAATCTACACAAACTAATTCGAGAAGGAGAAAAGAAAAGGGCGTTGGTAAGTTGTAAACTTCCCAACTTCATTACTTTCCTCCAAAGCCAAACCATTTCGAGAGGAAAGACTTGTTCTTTCCGCGGGAGGAATCATTAGGCTGTTGTGCTGGTGCTGGCTTTGGAGCTTGTTTAGCTGCAGAAAGAACGTAAAAACATAAGATTTTCTGCAAATTCATCAACTTTATTTTGACAATTAGGAACCTCTCATCGAAAACCAAGGTAGATTTCGAGGCACATACCTGTTCTTGTTGTATCCCCTTTGGTCTTGGTGTTGGATTCATTTTGGCTGGAATTGCTTGAAGTCTTCTCTGTTCTTCCACCTGCATTATTGTTTCAAACTGTCACTACTCAACTACAAGAAGCACAGGAATTTCATCTGTTCACTCTTCTTATTCTAGCTGTTAGCATCATCATCATTATGATCACGGATAGTGTCTTACTCTCGCTGCTCGGGGGCTTCCCATAGCTATGCCGGAAAGCTTCGAAAAGGGCTTGGTCTTTCTGATCTTGTATCACTAGAGAAGGAAAAACAAAAACAAAAAGCACAAGCAAGCAAGATTAAACAGCTGAGAAGTTGCAATTACACCAGAAACCAAATAAAAAGCCTGACGAATACAGGAACGAGTTCATGACATGCTATAGTAGCAGGTTTCCGCGATGTGAAATGCAATGATACCATGACTACTTAGCTTTCACAGAGAGCCAAGAACAACATACATTGATCATAGATGTTAGTCCTGTAGTTTGGAGCAGACCCAGCTAGGAGCAATTGGACTGCCTCTGAGTCTCTTGTTGTGGACAACTCCACTGCTGAATTCAGATTCTGGGTGTCTAACAGAATCCCAGCAAGCTGAGAATTGGGGAAAAAAAAAAAAACCATGAATGAAATGCTAGTCTCTTTGCTGAATTCCACAAAATTATGGTTTGATGTTAAGCTAGGGTTTGGGGAATGAAACTTAACACACCAGAAGCTTTTTTAGCATGGGGAATTCCAGCAAGTCATATGCATCCTCACAGTAGTTGTCTGTGAGAATGGTGCATTGAGATCCAACCTGAAGGAAGCCAGAAAAATAAGCCAGCAGAATTAGTTTAGTTACTTGTTCTTGTTATCATCTGGTAATTTGTTAGATGTAAGAATAGACGCGAACAAGGGTTTGGTCTAGTGGTAATTAGCACTAGTATTGAATCTGGAAGTCACATGTCTGAATCCTTTCGATAGTGCCTAACTATAAAACTCAAACTATGTCACCCTTGTAAAAAAATCGATAGACAACTAACCTCGCCATTAGTCCGAAGGATATCTTGCCCCACCACAAGAATGTTCAGTTGTCCCGACATCATTAGGTTCTCAAAATCAACCTGAAATCCAGAGAGAATGCGGACTGAATTAGTACGATATGGTCTGCTTTGGGTTAAACTCGTACGAAATTATTTGATCAAGGCATAGGAAAGGTACCTCCTCAGCAAATAGCAAAGATTTGGCATCAAGGCCAACATGGTGGAACAGCCAAGCTGCCTGCCTCTGCTTCCACATACGACCTCTCCTAACATTCATCACCGGCACCACTACGAAAGGCGCCTCGCCATCGCCGCCTCCATCTTCCTTGCTCTTCCTCGCCCTGTTCTCCATCAACCAGGCATGGCAAATCGCTGCCACCATTGAACTTGTACCTACAAATCACATAATTCATTACCACACCCCAGCTATTTGATCAATCGTCATTTGTTTTTCAAAGGGAAGATTTTTTACATACTGTTTGAAGGTCCAGAGAGGATGATCTTGGCCTTCCCTTCAACCTCTTTGTTCATGATCTGCTCAATCTTGGCCCTCTGTTTTTTCAAGAACCCATTCAAGCTCAGCTCCTGCTGCTCCCCACTCAGTTGATCATCTTCGCGCCCGCTCGAATTCGGAGCAATTTTTTCGATCGAACAGGTGGACTTGGAAATAGACCGCCGGTGAGCAGACTCCACGAGATTCTTCGGCGGAGACAGCATCTGACCTGTAGGCTCCGGCGACGGAGCCTGCTTGAACCTTCTCGGAATATCCTGCGGCGAAGAAGCTGGCGGCAGTGGAGGCTGCGAAGGCTTCGGCGCAGATCGGAAGCGAGACTTCCTGATTGTCGATTGCCGTGGAGGCAGAGGCGACCCTGCATCGTTCGCCAGAAAAATCAGCGCGCCGTTGTTGTTGTTGTTTGGTGATTGGTATTCAGGGGAAGATCCGTTTGAAGTTGGCGGCTTCAGGTTATTGGAGATCCACTTGTGTACTTGCGATGCAGGGGACGAGTCGACCACTGAGTCGGACCCGATCGACCCGTTCCTGCTGTGCCTAGCTGACCTCGTCAGGATCTCCTCGCTGAAACCTTCAGTTGCTCTGTTTCTGAAAAATAAAAAATAAACAGGGGATTGTAAAAACTCGGAAGAGATTGGGATTGTCAACGTCCTTAACGAATCAAGTGAACAGGGGATTGTAAAAATTCAGTTTCTCTATTTCTAAGAAGAAGAAAAACAGGGGATTGTAAAAAAATTCGGCAGAGATTGACATTGTCAACGTCCTTAACGAATCAAGTGAACAGGGGATTGTAAAAATTCAGTTGCTCTGTTTCTGAGAAGAAGAAAAAACAGGGGATTGTAAAAATTCGCAGAGATCGTCAACGTCCTTAACGAATCAGTCAATGTAACTTAATTTTGTCAATAATATTGATTACCTTCTGGCGGAGCGGGAAAGAGGGTCTCGCTTGTCGAGAATCGACCCAGTCGAAAGCCTCGGCGAAGCGAACCTCGGCGAGCCGAGCAGCCTGGCACTAGCAGGGGAGTCGCAGCGGGACGGAGACGAGGCGACCATCCGCCTGGCCTCGTGCAGCCACTCCTGAGTCAGCTTGCTGCTGTCGCTCCGGATGCTGTCGTCGAATCCTCCTTCGTCGTCGTCGTTGTCTTTGTTGTCCTCCCATCGGTTCCCGGTGAGGTTGTAGGACTTCTTGGCGTCGTTGTTGACTGTTCCGAAGAACATGTCGTTCATGAAGTCGGTGAGGTCTGCTGACGGCGCAGGCGCCGGCGCCTTCTTGTGGTGGGCGGTCATGGAAGTTCTGGCTGATCCACGGGTGAACCTTGTCCGATCCATTTTGGGGTTTTCCGGCTTTGGGAGGGAAGATCAAAGATTTGGGGGAAATGGGGGCGAAGAGAACTGAGAAAGGGTTCGGGGAATGGAGAGTTTTGTGAATGGAGGAAACCGTGTTGTGTGTGGGCATTGGGATTGTCGCGGATGCTGAGTTGAATGATCGGCCGGCGGATTGGCCGGCAGCTCTGTCTTGTTGTGCGGAGGATCGACTTAGCTTTGGCTTTCATGTTTTTAAAATATGTGTAATCTTCGGAGATTCTTGTAATCGGTATATTTGGCATTTGGATTCGAATTCGGACAAACCGATGGCAAAGAATTGGTAAAAGCAAAGTTGGGTATATGCTTGGACGGGTTCGGATTGTTGTTTTCCGGCTAGCGGCTGCCGGCCGGACTGGGCTCGCCGGTTGCTGGTCTTGACAGGGGAAGGCTACGCTCAAATAGTTCTATGGTAGAGCATTAAGGAGGGAATAAGAATTGGCGTGGCAATTTAAATATTATGGAATTTAAATTGTTGAAATCATCGAAATATTATTATTTGACTATAAAGGTTGGGGAATAATAGTGTTAATCTGTCATTTGTAATTGTGAAATTGATATACCAAAGATAGCATAGTCTAACGGTAAAACTGTCGCGACAGTGAAGATTTGGGAATTGCAGATCTCATGTTTGAATCTAAGCGAGACCCGTTAGTGTTCCCGGAGGTACAGCCGTACAAGACTGCTAGAGGCGAAATCCCGTTGACGTCGAATTTGATTGCAGGTGGCCCCCAAGTTTAATAGGACCCGTTGTTACAAAGTGACACCTGTGGTTGAAGTTCATGGGTAATTAAAAAAAAAAGTAATGGTGAAATTGATGGATTTATCTCGAATTGAATTGGAATGTAGAAATTGGTGGTGAAGAATTAGAAATTCTAATTAATTTAACTTATCACAAAAAAATAAAATGAACAAAATTTTCTTCTAATTGATGTAACTTCTCATTTTTATCCATTAAAGTAGTGAAATGTATTAAATTCCTCAGTTCGATAGAATTTCATGTAATTTATTTAATTCTTTCATTTGAATGAATCCATAGAGTCCCTCCTACATATTTGGAACCTATATTCCAATATATTTTTTTTTATAGATATATTCAAATATTGTTAGCAACACAGTAACAAGGATATTTTCCGAGAATTGCTTATGTTAGTGTTTATGAGACTTGAATGATAGTGTTTATCGTGCCCATTTTAGCGACATTCCACCCAAATTTGGACATCATTAGTTGTTTTACTATGGATTTGCCTTCAAATTAAGATCTCTATGTGTTTTGACTCCTATAGGAGCACTTTGGTGCTTTTGATCCCTTTACAGTATCTTTTAATAATTTTCATGTCTTGACTCTTGATTTCAGTTTACCCTACTTCAATCTAAATTTGACATACTCATATCTACATGTGTGCAATAGAAGTAATTCATCCGAATTGTGAGTGTGGTCTAGTCATACACCAGGTAGCTGTGAAGCATATATATTACAAGTAGCATGTAGGATTAAAGAACTAAAACAGTCTCTTGACTTGTTGATCTAGTGATTATCCTAGGCGCATGGTCTCGTTAAACCTATGACAAACTTCAATTACTATCTCACATATATGTCATCTCTATAACCAGCGTAGCTAAGAATTCATCTAAGGTAGATCCAATGTGAAAAAATGGTTACATAATGTGTTTTTGACTTTTTGTAGACTGGAAAAGTTCTAAACTTCATTTATCGTGCAAATTATGAGGGATGTCATTCTTAAAAGTACTTTACTGAAAATCATTGATGATTTCACCTTGTCCATTGCATTAAGTGTTCTTTTTATACTTGGTTGTCGTTTGGATTGATAATTTGAAAAACTTGTTCTTTGAGGTCAAATACAAATAGCCAAATACCTTGTTATTAGGATTGATGTAACCAATAACAATAGTCTAGGATTATTTTTTATTCTCCACCTTTAGTAGTTGATGGTTAGTGTGCAGTGGGATTAGGAAATTTGATGACTGTTCGATAGTATAAACAAGAAACAACTTTTTAATATGCGAAATTATAGTGGGTTATTAAGATGACCCGCAATTCACCCATCATACATCCAAATAAATGTGGTCAATCCACCCAGATCAATCGCCAAACTCCTGAGAACCGCGGTCCATTAATGAAAAATACCTTAGGACCATGGACCGGACCATCATTGTATTCAGTCAATGTGATCTGGTTTGGTCTGATCCAAATATCAATTTTTGCATTATTCTCTTCCAGTTCCAGATCGCACTCTGCATTCTCTTTCCTGGACCCTTTGCTTCTCTCCTTCCCAGGTGGGTTAGGAAGGCTTGAAGAGGCAGGCCAAAGCCCCAAACATCTTCTTACTAGGGGAAGAAGCTAGAATAGGCCCAGCCGCCCAGGCCCAGTAATTAACTCTCCTATCACAAAATTCACCACCATCACCAACAGCAAAAACGATGGAAGAACGCACCGTATCAGTCGATTAGGCCTTCCAAGTTCCAACGAAGAGAACCTTGATTCAGAACCAAGTACAATTTGAGAAAGAAGCATCCGAAGAACAATGATGGAGAGGAGGAAGAGGGCTGTGAGTTGTGAAAAGTTTGGGTTTGTCGATCGATATTGGCATTCACTGGAGTTCCTCCAATGGTTTTGAGAAGCCAAATTTGGTACCATGGCTAATGAGTAACACTTCCCTGATTATTGTTTTACATAATCGTGGTTAGCAAATGATAACTCATATTTCTTTCATGCCTCTTCATTTCCCAACACCTTTTCTCGTAGTCTCGTCTGTTTATATACGTCCATCCACTCTTTCGGATAACTCATACATCTCTCTTAACTAATCTCGCGACTCTCAGACAATAAGAGTCCAACAAGTTCAATTTACTTCTTTTTATCTTAAATTCTTTCAACGAGGTCATATAATGTCATATTTCGCTAAAGCTAACCTCTTTCACAAAATTCTTTCAATGAAATTGACATGTGCAATTTTTCTGCAAAAGTTAGGTGCCCATCCAACTAAACACTTGTACCATCATATCTCTAGATTGACTCCAGCAAGGAGGGCAGAGATAACCCCTGAAGAAAAGTCAGCCAATTGTTCATCCAAACATTAAAGCAAGGATGATTCTTAACAATGAAAGCAAAAATTCAATTCGGGTCTCTTGATCATAGGTAAAGGTGTAGGTTCTATGTTACTATAATACAATCTACTCAACATGTTCTTTCTTTATCTTATTCTCTCTACTCTTGAGTAGGTGATGACTCCATTTGCTTTCAGATCGCTTCATTTCATTCCAAATGTATATTGTCTCGCCTGTTTATACATATCCATCCGCTATTTTGGATAACTCATAAATCTTTCTCAAACTTATGACTCGACTCTCAGAAGATAAGAGTCCAACATGTCCAATTTGTCCGCTGATCTGATGTCATATTCTACCATCAATAAATTACCCGTAATGCAAATACGTTATGTTGTATATGAAAGTTTCCTGCAAAGGGTAGGAGCCAACCAAGTAAACACTTATGCCATCATCACAAGAAGAGAGAATCGACACGGCGACACCTCCAGAAATGAGGGCAAATCTTGTTTATCTAAACTCTAAGGCACTAAAATAGTATCGCAAGTGTCTCCCCTGAAGCTGAAAGGGCCTCAAGCGGCTCTTCCTCCGGCGGTTGACTGCACAAATTGGGAGCCTTTCGGAGTCTTCTCCGTCGACTTAAATTCACCGGCCGCCGCTTCCCAGTTCGTTTTCCGGCTATGCCAGGGGACAGAGCAAGCAAAACAAATTTAGCTTTTTAAGAGCTGGAGAGAGTTGACTTGGTCTGATATTTCCATGTTAAATAAATAATCACATCATCATTCCATCCAATATGGTGACACTGCCCCCACCCTTTCATCATTCTTAAGGGACAATTTTAAATTAATCCTTCCCACGGATCCCTAATCTAATGGGGATTATCCAATTTCTCTAATCCACTAATTGGCTTCCACATTTTCTCAACTCTCCCCCCACTTGGAGCTGCAGCAGGCAGGGTATATAAATTCTTCTGGGCAAACAGATCCTTTCAATCAAATCATTCCTTCAAGCAAAAACAAGAAATAAAAGGAACCCACCTATCTCCTGAAAACTTGAATCCGATGGCATCCACGACGGCGCGTCCACTTCTCCTCCTGGCTTCCGCCGTTGTTCTCGCCTCTTTCCTGGCCACCGCCGCTCACGCCTCCGGTCTCTTCTCCACCCTCCCCAAAACCCTCGTCGTCACTGCTTCCCCAACTCCAGGTCAAGGTAAATCAAGATCGAGGCTTTCATGGAAGATTACGATTACTATGTCCAGAATCAATCTACCCATATAGATATATCATCGGGCAGAGCTTAATTCAACCTTGCAGCTTCAATTATGGTTTTTTTTTTTTAATTCCGGTTTTGGACTGTGTGTGCAGTTGTGAAGGGAGGAGAGGACAAAATCAAGGTCACGTGGGGATTGAACAAGAGCCTGCCAGCTGGCACCGACGACAAGTACAAGACCATCAAGGTGAAGCTGTGCTACGCGCCGGTGAGCCAGAAGGACCGGCCCTGGAGGAAGACCGTGGACCATCTCAACAAGGATAAGACCTGCCAGTTCAAAATCGTGGCCAGACCTTACGCCGGAAATGACAGCATCGAGTGGACGGTGGAGAAGGATGCCCCGACCGGCATGTATTTCGTACGCGTCTACGCTTTTGACGCCGTGGACGGAGAACTCGGGTACGGGGAGACCACGGATGCGAAGAAAACCACTAACCTGTTTCAGGTGGAAGCAATCAGCGGCCGCCACGCCACCCTCGACATCGTCTCCATATGTTTCAGCGTTTTCTCGGTTGTCTCGCTCTTTGGCTTCTTCTTTAACGAGAAGAGGAAGGGGAAGGCCGAATCCAAGTGAGGGGAAAGCAAATCAACCAAACAACGTATGGTTGATGTGTGTAGGGAACACATAAAACTGGCGATTAGTAATATCATTTCTCGCTTATTATTAAATTGTTCTATATGTTTGCCAGTTTTTTCCCCCTTTTTTCTGTTGATTTTCCTTTTTTCTTCTCCCTTTTAGTTGCTTAAGACTTGACTCTTGAGAGAGTGGCATATGACATGAGAGATGTAAGACGGGTCGGGTGTGGAAGACGGAAGGATGAATGAGAACCTAATACTTAAAATGTTTGACTTTGTTTAGTTGACAAAAAGAGAGATCTCATTGGATACATTTTCTCTTTTTTGAATGACAGTAGAGAAAAAAGTCACCTTCGATTATAGGAGTTTTCGTGACTAAAGAGACAATTTTTTTACTGAAAAATATTAGTTAGTGGTATTTTGTCATGAAAAGCATGCCAGTAATTAAAGGTCAATTATCACAAAAAATCTCGTGATTATAGAGATACAATGAGAAAATTTTCATGTCAAACTATCTATTCTGTCACCGTTATTAAACACGAGAAAATTATCATGATTGAACTATAAAATAAGCATAGGATTTTTCCGTGACTAATTCGGTTATTTATCAAGGGATTTTGTCCAATAGTCATATGCATGTTGGGCACATAACCATGCAAGAGCATCGGGTTTTTGTTTCAATGGTCACGGAACCCGTGATTGTTAGTTCTTACTAATCACAGAAAAATTGCCTGATAGATAATTGTTACCGTTGATTGTTATTAAACATTTAGTCACGGCTCAAGGGAAAGTCAAGTCTTGTGACTAGTCACATGAAACACTGTGATTGATATGAGCTGAAGTAACCGAAAAAACTGTAACATGTACGAGATGAATTTTTACTTGAAACAATTAAGAAGTATGAGCAATATATATCATTTACACATCAACGTTAATATGATTAAGAAATCTATTTCTTGAAGCATTTTAGTCACGTGAAACCTATCTAACTAATCATATCACAAAATATGAACGCTTCAACAAAATAAGCTAGACTAATTTCTATCTTTCTCAAAACAAAATTACCATTACACTCAACAATAGGGGTGGGCATTGGGTGGGTCGGGTGGATTTTGACCGTAAAATGCACTCACCCGCGCTTCAACGGATTGATAATTTTTAACCCACCACCCACCCACATTTAGTCTCGGGTTGGGTCGGGCGGATGGTGGATGATTTGGGTGGGTTTGTGGGTTCACCCACATCACAATGTATATAATATAAAGGAGTCAACTTGACATAATAATAGGCGAAGAGAGTTATTTGGGGAAACAAGAAGATGAAATAGGGCGGAAAATGTCGAATTAGTTCTTAAAATGGATAGAAATTCTATTATAAAAGAGTTTTCTACAGATTGAGATGATTATCAGGTGCAAGGAACTAAGAAAAATAATTCCACAAAGGAAAGAGCAGTGATCTAGGCACAAGAATTAGAGGAAAAAAATAAAGGGAAGAAAAGGGGATCGCTATTTGGAAGGTTGGCTTTGAGGTTCAAATTCCAGGAGCAGTCCTAGTTTATGTCTAACGTCTCCACTCTCTCCTCTCTAGCGCCGACGACTTTGATCTTTTTGTTGTTGAGTTGAGCGGGTCACCCGCGCACCCACCCACCACCCGGCGGATGGCTCCCAACGCAACCCGTCACCCACCCATAACCCACCCACTTAACGAAATTCGGGTCAAATGCGGGTGGGTCGGCCCAAACCCGCAGATGATCCGCCCGCATGCCCAGCCCTACTCAACAACGTGCAAGGTTGAACTACTATTCTCGTGCTTTACCCTTCTTTTTGCCACCCTCATTATGTTGCACTTCTGAATTATAAAAGAGAAATTAAAAATATTAGACTCGTTAAACAATACTACAATCATGTATGAAGTATTCTCCAAATTCAGATCGAGGAACGATTCCGAAAACAACAACAAATTTGTTCTTAATGATTAGGGCATTGGACGTCTCTGCTGACCATTCAGTGTAATTCAAATTCGTGAGTAGATCTCCGAGAAGAGTTTACTAGGGGCATCAGATAGATGCAAGTAGAGATCGAGGCGACCCAAAAGCTCGTTAGTAGGGGAAGAAGCGTAGAATAGGCTCAATTTGTAAGAAAATAATTTCCAAATATTATCTAATATGGCATGACCTTTGAGTTGTTATTTGTTAATGATCAATAATTTTTTCTGGTAATGACTCAACATGTGAGTATACCTACAGTTTCAAGAGGCAACTCAACAACAATAACGATGGAGCACTCCCTATCATTCGACAAGGCCTTCACTGAGCATAATCTTGATTTAGAACTAATTAAAATTTGATAAAGAAAATCTGAAGAACAATGATAGAGATGAGGAAGAGAGCTTTGAGATGTCTATTTTGATATTCATTAGAGTTCCCCCAATGATTTTGAGAAGCCAAATTTGGTAGCATGATCAAGGAGTAACACTCCCATGATTATGCATATTTCAAAAGGAAAAAAAAATACAACACTAACTATGTTTCTTTGGTAATAATAGTACCGTAATACAATTGTGTTTACATAATCATGGTTAACAAAAAAAAAAAAAAAATGATGGAAAGCAAAACTTCGATTTGGATCTCTTGATCATAGGTAAAGGTGCGAAGTCTAAATTTTATGTTACCACAATCTACTCAATATGTTTTTTCTGTATAATATTTTCTTTACTCTGCACATTTACACGCAAAACCCACAAGCTCAAATTTTAAACACAAAAATAAATTATTTAAATCTCTAAAATAGGTGATTTGATGCTACATTCCGCAGTCGCCATGGTTCTTATCAATAAATTACCCGTGATGCAAATGTCTTTTGTTGTATACTCAATAAAAAAATGAGTTAATAATAAAACCCTCAATGTGATGTGACATATGAAAGTTTTATGCAAAGGGTAGGAGCCAGCCAACTCTTGTTATAAACGCGCTGCTACGGATCGGGAAATCGCTGAAATCGACAAAGCAAGAATACGAAAGCGAGAATCGAAAAATACGACACACGATTTACGTGGTTCACTAACACGATGTGTGTTAGCTAGTCCACGGGCGAGAGAGAGCCAGTTAAGTTTCACTATATCGAGGAGATTACAGATTACAGAGGAGTATGAGAAGTATTTATAGTACTTCTCCTAGATCTAACCCTAATCCAATCTGGTAAAGGAACTATTCCAATCGTAGCGAGACCCCCGACTATTCCACTCGTAGCGGCTGATAGTCCGATTCAAGTCACATCAACAGAACACTTGTACCATCATCACAAGAAGAGATCCACGACTCCAGAAAGGAGGGCATAAATTACCCCTCAAGAAAGATGGTTCTTAACAACGAAAACAATGAAAGCAAAATTTCGATTCGGATCTCTTGATCATAGGTAAAGGGGCAAATTGTAAATTCTATCTTACCACAATCTACTCAAAATGTTCTTTATGTATCATATTCTCTTTACTCTGCACATTTACAAGCAAACCCACAAGCTCAAGGTTTAAACACAAAAAGAAAAATAATTAAATCTCTAAATAGGTGATGACTCAAATTTGCTTTCGTATATCTTCATTCCCAATATATCTGATCTCACTCGTTTATATATATCCATTCACTTATTTGGATAATTCATACATCTCTCTCAAACTTATCTCGAGACTCAGGGGATAAAAGTCCAACAATTCCAATTTGTCTGCCGATGTATGTCACATTCTGCAGTCGCCATAGTTCTTATCAACAAATTAACCGTGATGTAAATGTCTTTTGTCGTATAATCAATAAAAGAAAGATGATTTAATAATGAAACTCCTCAATTTTGACATATGAAAGTTTTCTGCAATGGGCAGGAGCCAGCCAACTAAACACTTGTACCATCATCACAAGAAAGAGATCCACGGCTCCAGAAAGGGGAGCAGAAATTACCCCTCAAGAAAGATGGTTCCTAACAATGAAAGCAAAATTTCAATTCGGATATCTTGATGATAGGTGAAGGTGCAAATTCTAAATTTTACGTTACCACAAATCCACAATCTATTCAACATGTTCTTTATGTATTCTATTCTCTTTACTCTGCACATTTACGGTAAACCTACAAGCTCAAGTTTTAAACACAAAAAAAAAAAATATTTAAACCTCTAAAGAGGGCGATTACTCAAATTTGCTTTTAAACACAAAAAAATCAAATATATGTAGTGGGAAGCAAAGATCGAACTAATGATCCAGTGGTTGATAATGAGAAATCTTACCATCTCAACTAGGAATTTTTCATTTATAATACATACATATTTAATTATATCAATGTTAATTATTTGTCCTAATATCAAAACACAAAACTCTAATCGTCGATCCCAACAATCCCCCTTTACAATTTTGTTCTTCCTCCACCCAACAGTAGCAGAGGCGCTGCGAGTTGCACGCTGAGCTCGCAAAACCTCCAAGCTTTCCATCCTCCACCCTCCAAGCTCTCAATCTCCGGCTCCAAGCTCGCCGAACCTCCACCCACCACCCATATTTCCGGCTCCTACCCAACAAATCCAAACTATCTCCAGGCTCCAGACTTTCGTTCTCCGTCCTTCACCTTCAAAAACCCTTCTCTTTTCAATCGTGAGCAAGGCTGGGAACAACAAGCCAGCAACACAAAAATTACTTTGTTTGAAATCATCAATATTTAACAACAAGGTAAAATCTAAGTTTTAATTTCAATTACTTGAAAGTTTTGTTATTTGTGTTAATTTTAGGGTTAGGTTTGTGTGTTTGTTATACTCAATTTCATCTCCAAATTAAGTACATGGACTGAATTAGTCATATAATGAAGTTAATTTTCATATTTTCGTTTAGAGTTGACTTTTCTATTACATAGTTGACTTTTTCATGATATGAAGAAGCACCCCCTTGGTCAATTTTCTGGCTTCGCCACTGGATAACTCATACTTCTCTTTCAAACTTATCTTTGACTCTCAGAAGATAGAGTCTAACCTGATCAATTAATCTGCTGATCTTATATCACATTCAGGCTTCCGCAGTCGTCAGTCTTCATGATTCTTATCAATAAGTTATCCGTGATGCCAATGTGTTTTGTTGTATGATCAATAAAAGAAAGGCTTAATTGCAAGTTTGGTCACTCGAATTGCTACAAAATTTCACGTTTGCCACTCAAATTAATTTATTCCATTTATAGTCACTTAAATTAGGTTAACAGTCCAAGTTTGGTCACTGGCCGTTAGTCTCCGTTAACTTTTGCTGATGTGGCGGTCAACTCTTATAGTTGACCGTTAAATGAGTGACGTGGCGATTAAAAATAATAAAATAATTTAATTTAATTATTTTTTATTTTCCACCTAATTATTATAAAAATAAAAAAAACCTAATTCCTTTTAACCGCTATCAGTCACACAAACTTAATCAAATTTGGAATTCCGGAAATTTAAGAACCCAGAAGAATATTCCTGAACAAGATGGTAACTTTGATAGATAGAACCTTATAAAAAAAAAAACTTTGATAGATAGAAAGGTGAACAGTTCCTTTCTCCCCTTTTTGTTGAGAAAGTGATACAGGATCGTAGATGCGAGAAAGGAGATGCGGAACTCCAGGAAAAGGCGGACTGGAAAGCAGCCAAATTACCGGCAAATATGGTGCAAAAACAGGAATCGGGAAGAAGAGAGGAATATCAGTTTAACCTGGAAGGTGACGGCGGCGAGCGGGGCGGCCATGCCTCTGTATAAGGCGGCAGGGCCATCGGTGGCGAGAACCCGGCGAAGAATGGTGAGAGCGGAGGACCCTGAATTGGTCTGCTGCTGGCGGATGCGCAAGGTGTCGAGCGGGTACCCAGCGACTATTCCGGCTGTGCCTCCGAACCCGCCGGCTACGAACTCTTTCCCCCAGCTGTTGGCGAGAAATTCCGGCCAGAAGTCCATAATCTCATTCTCCGTCCAAAATCAAATCTGGCAGTTCTCTCTCTCTCTCTCTCTGGTCCAGAAAGTTGAAAGCCAAATCCAGGGAGAAAGCCCCTGCCTTTATTGGGTTTCTTATTATAGGTAACTGGTATTTGACGCCTTGAAGCAGGAAACTGAGGGCTCAGCCCTTTATTGATGACCAGGGTCGATCAGCGCCTTGAAGCAGGAGATCGAGAACGCCGCGAGGTACCAGACGACGAAGGAGCCGAAGACGACGCAGCTCATCAGCGGTGGAAAATAACAATTAAAAGTAATTAGGTTTTTTTTTATAATAATTAGGTGGAAAATAAAAAATAATTAAATTAAATTATTTTATTATTTTTTAATCGCCACGTCACTCATTTAACGGTCAACTATAAGAGTTGACCGCCACATCAGCAAAAGTTAACGGAGACTAACGGCCAGTGACCAAACTTGGACTGTTAACCTAATTTAAGTGACTATAAATGGAATAAATTAATTTGAGTGGCAAACGTGAAATTTTGTAGCAATTCGAGTGACCAAACTTGCAATTAAGCCATAAAAGAAAGAAGAGTTAATAATGAAACCCCTCAAATGTTACATATGAAAGTTTTCTGCAACCATTAGGAGCCAGCCAACGAAACACTTGTACCATCATCACAGGAAGAGATCGACGACTCCAGAAAGGAGGGCAGAAATTAGTCAAATTACCCCTGAAGCTGATAGGCTTTGAAGCGGTGGCCCTTCCCAAGTACAAGCTCTCCGGCGGTTCCCGGCAGTTGACTGCACAAATTGCGAGGTTTAGGAGGTATCTGGCGTCTTCTCGGACGCCTTAAATTCACCGGCTGCCGCTTCCCAGTCGTTTTCCGGTTATGTCAGGGGACAGAGCAAGCAAACACAAGTTAAGAGCTGGAGATCGTTGACTTGGCCTGATATTTTTGAGGCGTTGAAGATTAAGAAGAAGCACATACACTGCCCCACCCTTTCATCATTTTTTTTTTTCCGGAGAAAACCCTTCCATCATTCTTTAGGGACAATTGAAAATATCCAATTTGCCATATACTAATCGGCTTCCACATTTTCTCAACTCTCCCCCCACTTGGAGCTGCAGCAGGCAGGGTATATAAATTCTTCTGGGCAAACAGATCCTTTCAATCAAATCATTCCTTCAAGCAAAAACAAGAAATAAAAGGAACCCACCTACCTAGCCTGAGAACTTGAATCCGATGGCATCCACGGCGGCGCGTCCACTTCTCCTCCTGGCTTCCGCCGTTGTTCTCGCCTCTTTCCTGGCCACCGCCGCTCACGCCTCCGGTCTCTTCTCCACCCTCCCCAAAACCCTCGTCGTCACTGCTTCCCCAACCCCAGGTCAAGGTAATAAGCCCTTTCCTATTCCATCTGGTGATGAATTGATGATCAAGATCGAGGCTTTCATGGAAGATTACCAAAACTATGTCCAGAATCAATTTATCCCAATGATTATATATCTTGGGCAGAGCTTAATTCAGCCTTGCAAAGAGCTTCAATTAAGCTTTGTGGTCTGTGTGTGTGTGTGCAGTTGTGAAGGGAGGAGAGGACAAAATCAAGGTCACGTGGGGATTGAACAAGAGCCTGCCAGCTGGCACCGACGACAAGTACAAGACCATCAAGGTGAAGCTGTGCTACGCGCCGGTGAGCCAGAAGGACCGGCCCTGGAGGAAGACCGTGGACCATCTCAACAAGGACAAGACCTGCCAGTTCAAAATCGTGGCCAGACCTTACGCCGGAAACGACAGCGTCGAGTGGACGGTGGAGAAGGACGCACCGACCGGCACGTACTTCGTGCGCGTCTACGCTTTTGACGCCATGGACGGAGAACTCGGGTACGGGGAGACCACGGATGCGAAGAAGACCACTAACTTGTTTCAGGTGGAAGCAATCAGCGGCCGCCACGCCACCCTCGACATCGTCTCCATATGTTTCAGCGTCTTCTCAGTTGTGTCGCTCTTTGGCTTCTTCTATAACGAGAAGAGGAAGGGGAAGGCCGAATCCAAGTGAGGGGAAGGCAAACCAACCAACATCGTAAGGTCGAGGTGGGAAGGGAACGCATAAAACTGGCGAGTAGTACCATTTCTCGCTTATTATTAGTAATTAATTAGTTTTATATGTATGTTTGCCTGATTTTCCTTTTTTGTTGAATTTTCCTCTTTTCTTCTCTTTTTTTTTTGGTTGTTGGATAGAGTGGCACATGGGACATGTAAGGAGGGTGTGGTGTGAAAGTTGGATGGATGAATGTCAACTTAATACTTAAAATATTTGACTTAGTTCAATCGACAAAAAAGAATATGATTATGTTTTCTCTAAGGGAAATTCACCTTCGACAACAAGATTTTTTATGAGTAATAATTTATTTCGTGACCGAAGATATTAGTTACGTGTATTTTGTCGTAACAAGCATATGTCTGTGATTGAAGATCAATTATCATGGGAAATTTTGTGACTAGAAAGATACAATAACGAAAAAATTCCAGTGACAAATAATCTATTTTGTCATGGTAATTCTCGTGACTAAGTATTAAACACGAGACATATATCATGACTAAGATATGAAATAGTTACATGAATTTTCTGTGACTAATTTAGTTATTTGTCAAGGGATTTTGTCTAAGAGTAACATGAATGTAGGAGACGTGACCAAGTTAGGGCAACTAGTAGTTATAAACGCGTTGCTACGGATCGGGAAATCGCCGGAATCAACAAAGCAAGAATACGAAAGCGAGAATCGAAAACAAGACACATGATTTACGTGGTTCACTAACACGATGTGTGTTAGCTACGTCCACGGGTGGCTGATAGTCCGATTCAAGTCACATCAACAAATCTCCACCTTGACTTGAATCCTCTTCATATGAAATCTCTGGTGTACTCTGCTCCTTCTCTTTCTCCCGTCATCAATGCCCCATAGGGTGGAGTCACCCACTCAAGACATTCAGCAAGTCCAAGCAGTGTTGTAACTTGCCATGTGGAACCGGCTTCGTGAACATATCAGCAGGATTATCCGTGGTGCCAACCTTCTTCACCTTAATCCTCTTCTCTGTCCTCAAGAAATGATACCTCACGTCGATGTGCTTAGTCCTCTCATGGTGGACTTGATCCTTGACCAAGCATATTGCACTCAAACTGTAGCAATACACCACTGCCTGATCATGATGTAGACCAAGATCACCAACCAGTCCCTTCAACCATATTCCCTCTTTAGCAGCTTCTGTCAACGCCATATACTCTGCCTCAGTAGTAGACAATGTCACCGTCGACTGCAGAGTTGCCTTCCAGGTCACTACAGAACTCCCAAGAGTGAATACATAACCGGTCATCGATCTCCTCGTGTCAACATCTCCAGCATAGTCTGAGTCAGAATACCCAGACACCAAGCACTCTGCATCACTTCCGAAGCTAATCCCCACATCAGGTGTACCCTTAAGGTACCGGAAGATCCTCTTCACAGCCTGCCAATGCTCCTTCCCAGGTTGTATCATGAACCTGCTGACAACACTAACAGCATGTGCAAGATCAGGTCTAGTGCATACCATAGCGTACATCAAGCTACCTACTACACTAGCATATGGGACTCTCGACATGTACTCCTTCTCAGCCTCTGACTGCGGTGCATAAGCTGAGGATATATGAACATTTGAAGCACTCGGAGTATTTAAGGGCTTTGCTGAAGACATGCCAAACCTCGACAGTATCTTCTGGATGTAGCTCTTCCGTGACAAGAAAAGCTTCTTCTTCGACCTGTCCCTGTAAATCTCCATACCCAAGATCTTCTGAGCAGCTCCCAAATCCTTCATCTCAAACTCAGCACTGAGAAGCCCCTTTAACTCCTGGATATCAGACTTTGACCTCGCAGCTATGAGCATATCATCCACATACAGAACTAGATATATCATCGAACCATCCTCTGCCTTGCTGTGATATACACAACAATCATATGGACTTCTGTTGTAGCCCAGCTCAAGCATGTAACTGTCAAATCTCTTGTACCACTACCTCGGAGATTGCTTAAGTCCATACAAGGACTTCTTCAGCTTACAAATATAGTCTTCTTTTCCCGGAACCTCGAATCCTTCTGACTGAGTCATGTAAATTTCTTCTTCCAACTCTCCATGCAGGAAAGCTGTCTTCACGTCTAGCTGCTCGAGCTCCAAGTCATAATGCGTCACTATTGCTAGTAGCACTCTGATCGAAGTATGTCTGACCACTGGTGAGAAAATCTCATTGTAGTCAACTTCTTCCCTCTGCGAGAAGCCTCGTGCAACCACCCGAGCTTTAAATTTCATGCCCTCTTTAGAAGTGATTCCTTCCTTCTTCTTGTAGATCCACTTGTTTGTAACAATCTTCCTTCCCTGTGGTCGTTTGACTAGCTCCCAAGTCTGATTCCTGTCATGGGATTCCATCTCATCTCCCATTGCGGCAAGCCACTGATCAGCTTCACCACTGATCAGCTTCACCACCCGAAATTGCTTCTCTATAGGACTGTGGCTCTCCTGCATCCACTTCTTCAGCAACCTGAAATGAATACGCCACCATGTCCTCGAAACCATACCTATGCGGAGGTACTCCTGCAATCGCTCTCTTCGGTCTACCGGAAACAATAGACTGTTGAGCTCGTGCACTGGACTCTGAAGTTTCTGGCTTTGCAGAGACATCCTCATCATGTTGATCTTCTCCACCTTGGTGCTCAAACTCACTCTCTTTGAGAGTTTGCAGCTCCACCTATTTATCAACATTCCTGCTACCTTCAACAACAGTAACCTTCAACATGGGGTTAAACATAGACTTCTCATCAAATATCACATTTCTACTGAGTATAACTCGATGCTCAGAAGGTGACCAAACTCGAAATCCCTTAACTCCATCTCCGTAACCCACAAATACACCCTTCTTTGCCCTTGGGTTCAATTTACCCTCATCCACATGATAATAAACAGGACACCCAAAAACTTTCAGTGAAGAGTAATCAACAGGCTTACCATACCACACCTCATAAGGAGTCTTCAACTCGATACCTGTGTGAGGTCCACGGTTGATCAGGAAGCACGCCATGTTCATTGGTTCTGCCTAGAATCTTCTCTCTAGTCCAGCATTAGATAGCATGCACCGTGCTCTCTCCAACAATGTCTGGTTCATCCTTTCTGCAACGCCATTCTGCTGGGGTGTATCTCTCACGGTCCGATGACGGGCAATCCCTTCATCCTTGCAGAATTCGTTGAACTCAGAATTACAGAACTCCAGACCATTGTCCGTTCGTAGCTTCTTGATCTTCTTCTCGGTCTGATTCTCCACCAATGTCTTCCACTGCTTGAACTTCGTGAAAGCCTCACTTTTCTGCTTCATCATGAAAATCCAAGTCAATCTCGAATAATCATCAATAATTAGGGGTGGTATTCGGTTTGCCGGTTAGCGGTATAACCGGTTACCGAACCGATAACCGGTGGTAACCGGTTGTACCGTTAACCGATGGTACCGGTATACGGTGGCAATAATTCAGTCCTCGGCATACGGAATCCAATCCGGTAAATAACCGACGGCAAATCGGTAATACCGTATACCGGAATTTTCCCTTTCCCTTCTTGTCGAGCTCTCTGCATCTCCCAATTTCTCTTCACCTGCAAGCGAACTCTTCTTCCCCAAACCAAATCTTCTTCTCCAATCTGCCTGCCCTTCCAAATCCACAACCCTCGACCACCAAATCTTCTTCCCCAATCTTATTCCACAATTGAGGAGATGGACATCTGTTTTATATCTCCCCAACTCAAAAATCCATTTCCCCTGCTAATCATCTACTTCGCTATCGCCTGTTCTTTCCCAAACAAAACCAAAAATTCTAAAATCAGTTCCATTTCCAACAATTATACCCTTTCCCCTGTTCAATGAATTCCTAAAGATTCACTTTTGGGAACAAAAAACAAAAGAAAAAACTTACAGTGACTGAGCACTGGCTGTGATGTCCTTAGCGGCATCGAAGATAACTCTCATTACTTTTCGGCAATTTGCTCGTGGGTGAGTCCTTTTCTTCCATGAAAGAATCCAGAAGGTCGTTATGGTCAACCTTCACTTCCCGCCTCAGCAGCCCTTGACGCCTAAATTGTCCGATTTGAGGTCTTACGATGACGACGAAGTTGCTATCCCCACCGCCGGCGCCAGATTTATCTCAATTCTGGAGGCTGCCGATGAGAATGTGGAGGATGAAGATGATTCTGAAGAATTTCAAGGATTCTTTTTTAATCCAACTCGTTCCTCATCGATGAAAGCTCCTCTGCCATTGCATGCAAGCAGCACCACGGCGGCGACGATTCTGAATCGGTCGCATCGATGAACTCTCCGACTCAAGTTGAACTCCCCGACAAGTCGCTTGATTCCAGAACCAACGAGTTCTTCTCCGGTGGTGGTGGTGGTCAACAGTGCGGAGAGGATTGGACGGTGGAGGAACGAGTTCTTCTCCTGCTCCCAGCGCTCTCGTTGCCGTTGATCTCGAAGAATTAGGTTTTTGTCGCGGGTGGGAGAAGGGAGATAAGAAGAGATTTTATCCGGTACAGGGTGTGGTAACCGGGTTCAAACCGATAACCGGTTTTCCGGTTACCAGTTTAACTAGTTTTCTTGCGGTAACGGTAACGGTAATCGGTATCACTTTGAGGGGAAATGGTATACCGATAACCGGCTAGTCGGTAACCGATTAAACTGGTAACCGACCGATTATCACCCCTATCAATAATAGATAGAAAATACATGATGCCTCCAATGGATTCAACTCGTGAAGGACCCCAACAGTCGGAGTGGAGGTAATCCAGTATCCCCTTTGTCCGGTGGATACCCTTCTTGGGAAACTTGCTGCGATGTAGCTTCCCAAACACACAATGCTCGCAGAATTCCAAATTATGCACCTTGTGCCCGCAAAGAAGATCCCTCTTCGACAGAACTTGCATCCCTCGTTCACTCATATGCCCCAATCTCATGTGCCAGAGAGTGGTCATATCTTCCTGATGAACCCGAGACGATGCAACTGCAGCAGAACCAGACAACACAGACCCTTGTAATGCATACAAGGTCCCACATTTCACGCCCTTCAGCACCTTCCTTGAACCTTTGCAGACATACACAACTCCACCTTTTCCTTTGAAGCTGAAGCCCTTGCTGTCGAGTAGACTCAAGGAGATCAGGTTCTTTGTCATTCGTGGAACATGTCTGACATCATTCACGGTACAGAACGAACCATCATGTGTCCGAACCTTTATGGACCCGATTCCAACAACCTTGCAGACAGCTCCATTAGCCATGACCACGTTACCACCATCTATCTGTTCGTAGGTTGTGAAGCAATCCCTGTTCGGAGACATATGGTATGAGGCTGCAGTATCCAGAAACCACACATCACCACGATGTGCCTTCTCATCTACAGCCAAGGCGAGATCGTCTTCAGAACTATTGTCCACTTCTGCCACGACAACTGAACCTTGTTTCTTCTGTTGCCCTCTTCTCTTGTGACAGTTGTACTTCCAATGCCCCACTTCCTTACAGTTGTGACAAGCATCACCTGGCTGTGGACCGGGACCCTTGGAATTCTTGCTCGAATTCCCTTTACCAGATTTCTTCTTTCCCTTTCCACCTGTAACAGCCAAACCCGATGCCTCACCACCTGTACCAGATCCAGACGCCTTATGTCTGATCTCTCTCGTATGAAGAGCATACCTGACATCCTTCAACGACACGCTTTCTTTACCGGCAATAAAAGAATCAACGAAATTCTCATATGAACTCGACAAAGAAACTAGTAGGATTAGGGCAGCATCCTCGTCATCAACTTGAACATCTATATTACGCAGATCCAGCAAAATAGCGTTAAGCTGTTCGAGGTGTTCCCTCAAAGGCGTACCTTCTTGCATCATCAAGCTGAACAACCGTTGCTTGAGATGCAACTTGTTGGTTAGAGACTTCGTCATATACAGACTCTCCAGTTTCAACCACAAGCCCGCGGCAGTCTTCTCAGCAGCGACTTCAATGATGACGTCATCAGACAACGATAGCATGATGGTCGAGTGGGCCTTCTCCTCCAGGGTATTCCACTCATCGTCATCTACCGCTGCCTTCTTCTGTTTCGCAGACAGCGGCCCCCACAGCCCTTGATGTTTTAATAAAGCCTGCATCTTGATATGCCATATAGCGAAGCTGTTCTTCCCCGTGAACTTTTCGATCTTCATGTTCACCGACGTCATTCTTCTGAATCGAAAACCCTAGCGAGACCCCCGATTACCAGTCGTAGCGGCTGATATTCCGATTCAAGTCACATCAACACTGGTTTTGTCTCAATGGTCATGGGGAACCAGTGATTGTTAGTTCTTACTAATCTTGGAAAAATCGCGTGATAGATTATTGTTACTATGCTTGTTGTTAAACATTTAGTCACGGGTAAAGTCTTCAGACTAGTCACAAGAAATATTGGGATTGATATTAACTAAAATTAATAAACAAACTAAAATAGTTATGGGATGGATTCTTGCTTGAAATAATTAAGAAGTATGAGAAATATATATCAGGCGCTCGTTAATGTTAATTTACAATTAAGAAATCTATTTCTTGAAGCATTTTAGTCACATAGAACCAGTCTAATTAATCATATAACAAAATACCAATGATTCAACAAAATAAGATAAGCAATTTCTATCTTCCTTCAAAACAAAATTATCAATACACTCGACAACGTGCAAGGTTAAACAACTCATATCGTGCTTTATACTTCTTTCAGCCACCCTCATCGTGTTGTACTTCTAAATTATAAAAGAGAAGCTAAAATAATTAGATTCGTTATACTTATACACCACTATACAATCATGCCAAAACTAACATTAGAAATAGCACATTTATGCATATACTTATACATAAAGGGACCACAACAAATGAGCCAAGAGGCAATAAAAATCATTAGAACTCTCTAACAACAACAAAACAATTACTCAATAAAAACCATGAAATGAGTATTCTGGATATGCTTTCATAAGCAGCACCACTCTCCAAACAACAACAAAAACTGCAGCGCTATAAAGGACATGAATTTAGCGTTACAAAATTGCTTTCATAAGCAATAACACTCTATAAACGACAACAAGATATAAGCTCTATAAAGAATATGAATTTAGTGTTCTAAAATTGCTTTCCTAACCATCCACTCTCTCCGAACAACAACATAACATCAACTCTATAATGGATAGGAATTAAGAGTTCTAAAACGGCTTTTATAAGCAACATCACTCTCCAAACAACAACAAAGCATCTCAATATAAGGATAAGAATTTAGTGATTTAAATGGCTTTCATAAGCCTGAGCACTCTCCAAACACAGGAAAAAAACCTCAGTAAAAATAAAGGAATTGTGTGTTCTCGAACTATTTTCATAAGCAACAACACTCTTCAAGTAAAAAGAAAACAACAACTCAATCGAAAGGGCAAGACCATGCAAAACAACAACAACAATTATATGTTGTACACTTAGTTATTTGCTTCCTTACATGACAAACAAGAAGTAGCAGCAACAAAAAAGCAAGTTGTATTCTAAGAGAAAGAATTATAAGTACCTAATGTTTGTCTATTACTACTTTCAAACATCTCTTGCAACTTCTTCATTTGAGCCTTCAAATCGATCAAATCTCCAGCATTTTTCAAATCGTACCCGTAACTTTAGTGATAGTTTATTGAAGAGCTTCGTTTTCTTCAAGTCAAGATGTGTTTTCAACGTATCTTTAGTCTTCTCTATGTGCATCACATCTAAGTTATGACGCAATAGATGTGTTCTCCGATAAGAAAGTTATGCATGATCACTTTTTTTTTTCAAGCGTGACTAACTAAAGCAAGTGCATCTGTCGATAAATAGCAATATAATGCCAAGCAAGGTCGTACCCGACAAAGACGCTGACTACTAGTAATGAGTTATATTTCATATTATCAAACCGGTTCTTTTTTATGGATTGTTTTAACTACTAAGATTATTAAGAAAAAAACATATGCATGTGTATAATCCGACAAGTTCAATTTGCATAGTATAAAAATCATACTCGTCAATTTTCTAATTCGACTTTTACCCATACACATTAAAAAATCTTCCGCAGATTTTACTCCACTCAATTGAATAATAATCTCACAAATATCCATGAGTATGATTATTTTTGTCATTCTTACTTTTTTTTCTTTTCCGTTTTATTTAATATTCTGTTTTTTCCCCCCAGTAATTCCATTCTTTTGGAAGCTACAACTAATCAGTTTCAGGATAATTGTTTTACTGATAAAATTAAACTAGATCTAACGGTTCGCATGCACTATACCACATTGGACGGTGGTGAACACATAAGAGCATTGGTGCTGTGGAGCATAGTAGTAGGGCACCACTCCGAACCCGAACCCGAACAGCATATCCTTATCTCTCCTATTCTTCTGTTTGTTTCTCGTGAAACTCCCCAGAAAATTTCTCTCGGTTCCTTCATCGGCTTCCCGATCTGCTCCTGCAGCGCTTGCGATCATGGAGATGGAGCGCGTGATCGAGTTTCCTCACACTCATCTCGATCGGAGGCCCCGAAAGAGGGCGCGTCTAGGCTGGGACGTCCCTCTTATCGCAAAGGTATAATTTTTTTTTCCTCTCTGTCGAGCTTAAGCCTTCCTGTGCGTTCCTTTTTTTGTTAGATCTGGCCATAGGCTTTTGATTCTACGCTTTGGATTGAGAGATCTTCGGGTTGGACTGTTGTATTGGATTTACTCGAGAATATCTATGGCGTTCTTGCAAACTCTTGGTATTGAATTTGGTAACTTTTTCCTGTCTTCTGCTATGGGCAGATCTGAAGTTTTCAAATTGATCTGCTCCGAGATCGATATTTTGATTTTTTTTTTCTCTCTCTCTTATTAGCCTATATACCGCGTTATTTATATCTAGCTGTTCTGGGATTTTCTAATCGAATTGAATTTGGGTGATAATTGTTCAAGGGTTATGCACGTATTGAGACAAGTTTTGTGTTTTGTGATGATGTTGAGTGTGGATGAATGGGTGGATGTGTGTAGGCTCAGGTAGGGATATATTGTGGGCAAGAGATTGGTGATGTAACAAGCTTTGCGCCTTCAGGAGCGAACCCAGATTATACCATCAATTATAGTTCTCTGTTTGATAAGGATGTTGCTCGAAATGGTTCTCCCCCATGGAGGGAAGATGACAAGGATGGGCATTACATGTTTGCTATTGGAGATAATCTAACTTCTCGCTGTAAATACACTTTCCTCCACCTGTACCTCTTAATGGTTATGAAGCATGGGAAATCTGGACTTGGATAGATTTTTATTTCGTCCACTGTTTGGAATTTCACTATATAGTCTAAGTAGGATATGCTTTGTTTCTTGTCTATGTACTGAGTTGGTTTCTTTTTTCTCTTATTTTGTTCTTGCAGATAAGATCCATAGCAAAATGGGCGAAGGTAGATCATCTTTCCTAGGTGTATTTTTCTCTGTTCTTTCGTGAGATACTGAGATTGTATATTTCAGCTAAACTGTTGTCCTTGCTTTCCCTGTTTTTAGGTACTTTTGGCCAGGTCCTAGAATGCTGGGACAGGGAAAGGAAAGAAATGGTAGCTGTGAAAATTGTTCGCGGCATTAAGAAATATCGCGAGGCAGCTATGATAGAAATTGATGTGCTGCAGCAACTGGGTAAACATGACAGGGGTGGCAACCGGTGAGTGATCTACCGCTCTTCTAACCAGGCTCTGTGCCTATTTCATGAATTTTTTTTTCATTGGTTAAAGATGTTTATTCCTTGCAGTTGTGTGCAATTACGGAACTGGTTTGACTATCGTAATCATATCTGTATTGTAAGTATATGGATGATGTGCGATGGATTAATTTCCCCAATTTATGAATAACTCTGGGGTTAAGAGTTTTGGTGAATGCAAATGATGTCGACAGGTCTTTGAGAAGCTTGGACCAAGTTTATACGATTTCCTACGCAAAAACAATTATCGGTCCTTTCCCATTGATCTTGTCCGTGAGATTGGCAGACAACTGTTGGATTGTGTAGCATGTGTGTAAAAGATACTTGAGCAATTTTTTTCCCCGCATTGCATTTCATTTTTCTTCTGTTTTGGTATTCCTAGATTTTGCCATTTTCCTTCGTTCTTAGCAACAGCATGAAAAATTAAATTGATTTGCATCATGGTGCTGTCACAGTTTTGTGCCTATTTTAGCTAATGTCCTGCTGTGTCTTAAAATTGCAGTTATGCATGACTTGCGGCTTATTCATACTGATTTGAAGCCTGAAAACATTCTCTTAGTTTCATCAGACTATGGCAAAGTACCTGACTACAGGGTAAGTCCGTTTATCATGTCTCGCTACCTACTTGCACTATTTATTCTCTTTCAAGATGCTTGACTTCTTTGTTTTATGTGTATCAGGGTTCATCTCGTTCCCCAAGGGAAAGTTCCCACTTTAAAAGGGTCCCAAACTCGAGCGCAATCAAGGTCATTGATTTTGGTAGCACAACATATGACCGTCCGGATCAGACCTACATTGTGTCAACTCGACATTATCGTGCCCCAGAAGTTATCCTTGGTACCTACTATTTAGTTTTTCTTTTTTTTTTTTTGCTTGTGAGTTCAACTTCATTCTTCCTTTCATGATTCTCAACTCCCAAATCCTTGCAGGTCTTGGTTGGAGCTATCCATGTGATGTTTGGAGCATTGGGTGTATTCTAGTGGAGTTGTGCACTGTATGTTCCTCAACTCTGAATCCTTTTGTACAGTTAGGTCTCCTATATGCATTTGCCTGTAACTGACTTGCTTGCCTCTTGATGTGCAGGGTGAAGCATTGTTTCAGACTCATGAGAATTTGGAGCACCTTGCAATGATGGAGAGGGTGCTTGGTCCTCTACCCCTGCACATGTTGAAAAGAGCAGAGTATGCAACACCACCGTCATGGTTAATTAGTTGCCCACCAGAGTTTTTGTTTTTTTTTTGGGTGCTAACTATTTGTTTGTTTACGCGCTGCAGTCGACATGCCGATAAGTATGTCAGAAGGGGAAAACTGGACTGGCCAGAAGGGGCTGCATCTAGGGAGAGTGTTAGGGCAGTAATGAAGCTACCTAGACTGCCGAATTTGATAATGCAGCACGTCGATCATTCTGCAGGGGATCTTATCCACCTGTTGCAAGGTCTCCTTAGGTACGATCCTTCGGAGAGGTTGACCGCTCGTGCAGCTTTAAGGCATTCCTTCTTCACGAGGGAGCATCCTCGGAGATAAGAAGCTGCGAGTGCCCTGCCTGAAACGAGTTCAGGCTGTTTGTTGTTAGGGGCTATACCCTTATGAGTTACCCGACTAACCAGCAGGGGCGCTGCTGCCTCTGTTAAACTCATGTAAATATGTAACCCTCCCCTGGTGTGCTTACACGAACCTCTAATACCCAATTCATTTGTCAAGCTGTGAAAGATATTGAAGTCATCTCCTGCCATTGTGATGTATGAACCTGATAAGTGCAAGCAACTTGTTGCTCTCTGTTTCTCCGTTGTCACATGTTCTGCACTTGGTGTAGCTAATGTAGCACCTCCATTGTTTGCCATTTGGTGAGGGTGTTGAAAGGAACTTGACGTCTGTGTACCGCAATCAGTAACCGGCGACAATGAAAGGCTGGCGAATTCAACATTTCTGTTTCCTTGGCGCGGATAGCCTACGTCTATCATATGCAGTGAGAAACTGAGAATGACGAACCCTTGCGAGTTGCAAGGCTGATGCATGTGTTAGTTTGTTGATTTGTAGCCAAAAGAACTAGTTTTATGATCTTGTTTGACGAGTTAAAAACAAGATCATAAAACTCTTGTCCTCACGATAAAGAAATCGTTGACAAAAACCCAGGACAAATGAAGAAGATTGCTTGGAATCCAAACTTCAATCCTGTCTCTACCAAAGAAAAAGGGATTCCGGGAATGTGATTGGAAATTGGAAAATTGGGAATCGGCGACTGGCAAGTGGACATGGCATGATAACATTATTCCCCATAAGCATTCAGATTTGTTGAGCCTTTCAGAGCGCTGAAAAGTTTTCTAATTTTATTATTTTTTGACGACTTTTTAATTTTATTTTAGTGTAGTCTTTGTTTTTATATAAAAAAGAAAGAAATATTCTCTTTGGATGAAAAAAGGAGAAATAATAATAATAAAGTTGCATGGTCCTGCTAGAGTTTAGCTGCCAATTCTTCTCTTCTCAGTCCGCGCAACTCACAAACACACATTTTGGCGCCTTTACTTTCGTGGTGGTTTCTCTCTCCCCTTTTCCCCTCTTTATACCCTAAAGCTCCCACCCATTCCCCGTTCGGAGTAGTTACCCGCTCAGCCGCCAGCCACCGCCAGCGCCGCCGCCTTTGCCCTCCCAGATTTCGATATGGCTTTCTCTGTCTCCACGAAAGCTTCGATTTTCCCCACTCTCCCCTCTAATTCCGATCATGGGTACTCGCGGAAGCTCTTCTTCTCCAAACCTCCGTCTCTGTTTCAGCCGCCGTTCCTTAATAAATCCCTCAAATGCGTCCAATCTCTTTCCCCTGATTCCAAACCCAGTCCCAGCTCTTCCCCGTTCGCCTGCTCCGCCGTCTCTTTTCCCTCCTCGGCCGCCGCCGCGGCCGAGCTCGTGCCGGCGAGGCTCCAGCAGCTGATAACGGAATTCGGATCCCTCACCGAACCGTCCGACCGGGTCAAGCGGCTGATGGGTTACGCCGCGCTGCTGCCTCCGTTCCCCGACGCGTCCCGGGTCGCTCTCAACCGGGTCATGGGCTGCACCGCCCAGGTCTGGCTGGAGACGCGGATTGACGAGGAAGGGAGGATGAGGTTTTTGGTCGACAGTGATTCGGAAATCACGCGTGGGCTCTGCGCTTGTTTGATCTGGCTGCTCGACGGGGCGGCGCCGGCGGATGTTTTGAGTTTGAAGACAGAGGATTTGGCGGTGCTGAATTTTGGGTTGCCTGGTACACAGAGGTCGAGAGCGAATACTTGGCTGAATGTGTTGGTTAGCATGCAGAAGAGAAGTAAAAAACTGTTGGCTGAAAGGGAAGGCAAGATGTTTGAGCCTTTCCCGTCTTTGATGATTACTTCTGATGGGATTGATGCGAAAGGCAGCTATGCTGAAGCTCAGGTTGGGGGCTCATCTCGTTGCTCTTTGTTCATAGCAATAAAACTCTTTTTGTGTGTAGTTTATTCATTCTGAGTTTCAGAATTCTAGTTTTATTGCAGGCAAGATTTCTGTTCCCAGATGAGAGTAAGGTTGAGGAACTTGTTAATGTGCTAAAGGAGAAGGAAATCGGCGTGGTTGCTCATTTCTACATGGACCCTGAAGTTCAGGGTGTCCTAACTGCCGCACAAAAGCATTGGCCTCACATCCATATCTCCGACTCCCTGGTCATGGCAGATAGTGCCGTGAAGATGGCTGAAGCTGGATGCAAATTCATAACCGTTCTTGGTGTGGATTTCATGTCTGAAAATGTCCGGGCTATCCTTGATCAGGCCGGGTTCGCAGAGGTATATATCACTTATGTAGCTTGTGCGCGTTATACTGTTTGCTAGTGTCGTGTAGGTCACTCGAAGTTATTGCTCATCTCGTGATGTTTGTTTTGCTTATGCGAATTGTTGCAATGCAGGTCGGTGTATACAGAATGTCTGAAGATCGTATTGGATGTTCATTGGCAGATGCTGCATCTACCCCTGCTTACATGAATTATCTGAAGGAGGCTTCAGTGTCTCCTCCTTCTTTGCACGTTATCTATATAAATACTTCGCTTGAGACGAAAGCTTACTCGCACGAGCTTGTGCCTACAATAACCTGTACTTCTTCCAATGTTGTTCAAACTGTTCTGCAAGTAAGCATACCAAGTACTATAGCTCTTGCATATCTAGTTGGTGGATGTTAGGAAGTCATGTAATGTACTCATTCTTCTTTTCCCTGATCCCTTTTATGGACAGGCTTTTGCCGAAATCCCAGATTTGAAGATATGGTATGGCCCTGACACTTACATGGGGGCTAACATAGCAAAACTATTTCAACAAATGACGTTTATGACTGATGAAGAAATCGCTGAGATGCATCCAGCACATAATGCTGACACTATTAGATCATTGCTTCCTCGTCTGCATTACTTTCAGGTCAGTGTCCTGTTTTGGTGGCTTATGGGCATGGTCTGAGAAAAAAAAGTCTGATTTAGTGGAATATTCTTCCAGGATGGATCATGCATTGTCCATCATCTATTTGGACATGAAGTTGTGCAGAAGATCAATGACATGTATGGTGATGCTTTCTTGACTGCTCATCTTGAGGTTCCTGGAGAAATGTTTTCCTTAGCAATGGAAGCAAAGAGAAGAGGCATGGGGGTAGTGGGTTCCACACAGAATATACTAGACTTCATAAAGCAAAGAGTCCAAGAGTCACTAGACAGAAATGTTAGCGATCACCTCCAATTTGTTTTAGGCACAGAGTCGGGAATGGTCACTGCTATTGTGGCTGCAGTCAGGAAGTTACTAGGCTCCTCCACAACATCTTCCGAAAAAGCAAAGGTCAAAGTCGAGATTGTCTTCCCAGTCTCGGCTGACTCAATATCACAAACATCAACCAGGTCACCCCAAGGAGTAGAATCGGTACAGCTAGGGGATATCATTTTGCCTGTTATACCTGGTGTTGCTAGTGGTGAGGGTTGCTCTATCCATGGGGGATGTGCTTCCTGTCCGTATATGAAGGTCAGTACATTTCTTTTACATCATTTCTTGTTTTTCATTTTTTCCCCCCTTGCAATCAGTAACGGTTGTCTTGCTTTTTCTGTAAGCAGATGAATTCTCTGAACTCCCTCCTTAAAGTATGCCATCAATTGCCAGATGAGGATAACATCATTGCCCCTTACGAAGCCGAAAGGTTTAAAACTCGGACGCTCAGTGGGAAAGAGATAGCAGATGTTGGTTGTGAGCCTATATTGCACATGAGGCACTTCCAGGTTTTCATTTTGCACATCCTTTCCAATTCATTGCGACATTCACATGTGCTGTGTTTCTTCTTTTTATAATTCACGACTGAGAAGTTTCACAACACATATAGGCTAAAAAGGAAATGCCGGAGAAGCTCGTTGATCACATCTTGCACCAGCATGGCAATCTTAGTTCATGAGGGGATCCAGCGACTCCCCAGTAGGCACCCATATGGCCCAAAAATAATCTTGTCCTGCTGTGAAGCTAGCTTTAGCTGACAATCACCTCAGTTTTCTCGGTTTTACTTCCAAGTTTTCACTTATATAGGAATGAATGAATGGATATTATATATAGCTCCAGCAAAGCCATCAGTGGTTAATAACCCCCTTCCGTGTTGAAAATACACGCGAAAGCACTTCCAAAGCAGTCATGATCTTCTTCAGTAATCATGAGAGGTGCACTTCCTCATGCCTACAGGCTACAGGAAGGAAACTTGCAGAGCATTTTGTATACTGAGGTTATTCTTTACCATTTCGATTCCGATAATGTAATATTTTGGATCCGGCTATTCGCATGGGGTTCTGTATGATTTGATTGGGGTGGGCACTCAATGCCCTATGTCTGAATAAGAGCTAGCAGTGCCTTTTAATCGTCCATTTTGCAGAAGAGAAAAAGGGCATCGTAGACCACTCCTCGGATAACAATGATACATGAAAATGAGTTGTATAATTTATAAATTACTTGGCTTCTACGCCATTTGCAGCTATCAGGATTCAGGCACTGATACAGAACGATAACAAACTCGATTCGCACCAAGAAAAGAGAGTCTCGGTCACTTACAATTGTTTGAGGGAAGGTGTGGTGCTAAATGATCCCCACACAAACTACTCAGCCACCATCTTCACTGTATATGGATGCACCTAGGCTAGCAAATGTGCGTACTTGATGAGATCCATGCTAATATTCTCTCACACCCGCTCTAGCACAGGCAATGGTTGCGAAAGTATCGATGGTCTCAATGACGACGACTTGACCCTATAAAATGTGTCATATGCCGCTACATAGTGTTGGACATCCTACGCCATCCTCAACCAGTAAACATGTACTTAGATCTTGCGTAGAGCCTTCACGTGTCATGAGGACCCGCCCACTGGGAAATTATGGAGATGATTCTCTAGGCAAGATGAAGATGATTTTTTTTTTACTGATTTGAAGATCATGTATATACTAGATTCCGATTTGGAGCCGCATCCTGAACCACAAGACACTGATTCTGAAGAATTGACGGCAAAACGCAAGAAAAGGAATGATGGTAGCCTGTTGTGCAGAGGATACATCCTCAATTCACTATCTGGTCGTCTCTATGATTTGTACTCCCTATTGTTGATCCCAACAGAAATATGGACATCCCTGGAGAATCAATACAAATATGAAAAACAAGGCGCATATAAGTTTGTCACTTTCCATTTCTTCGAATTAGCTATAAATGATAAGCGTCCAATTCTGGATCAAGCTCATGAATTTCTTATCTTGGCCTCTAAGTTCACTGCGTTGAAGATAACTCTTCCTTAACCATTTATGGTGGGGGCAATTATTGTAAAGTTCCCTCCATCATGGAACAACTATAAGAACAAATTGCTTCATACGTCTGAAGAGTTTTGAGTATTGAAGAAAAAACTCGAATCCGTGACAATGATAGAATTCGGAAGCACCATCAAGTTTCAAAATGAATGTTCTGGAGAACAAGAAGGGCAAGAAGAGAAAAGGCATGAACAATTCCAACAACTAGAAGAATAAAATGACAAAGTCAACCCTACGTAAGTTAAGAATGTGACATATTGTTCGCTTCTGTCCTTATCCCAAAAGGAATCAGAATGAGGGGGTTGCAAGTGCAAATGTGATTGAGAATATTGAGATTAGTGAAATTGTGACAATGACTTTTGACTTACATGTGGATACGATCCAGGAATTGCACATGGATGGAGTCATGACCAGTAATGATTGATGGTATGATTCGGTTAAGTATTATCCGAGATCTTATCAAGAAGCCATGGCTTCTATAATTTTTTTCCTAGAATGAGGGCGCAAATGATGAGATGGATTCGTTGTTGACGAACAAGACTTGGATTCTTATGGATCTATCTCAGGGATCTAAAGCTATAGGAAATAAATGGGTATTTCAGATTAAGTATAACACTGATGGATTAATATATACTTTCAAAGCTAGATTTGTTTCAAAAGAGTTTAGGCTAAAGATAGGAGTAGATTACTTTGACATATAAGCACCAGTTGCAAGGATCACTTCCATAAGAGTGCTTTTAACGTTGGTTTCTATTTAGAATATGTTTGTATACCAAATGGATGTTAAGATCAATGCAGTCAAAATCGGGATTTTGATCGTAAAATCGTAGGATTTTAGGATTTTACTTAGGGATTCCGATCCTGATTTTACTATAAAATCGGTGGACCTTAAAATCTTTTAAAATCGGGATTAAAATCGTAAAATCGTACCAAAATCGGGATTTTGATCCTATGTGAACAAAATAGGGAGCTTGAGTCAATTCAAAAAGAAGCAGAACTGTTTCGGTGGAAAGGGCAATGACGGGGATCTTCTCATATATTTTTTCTATTAAAAGAACATTTGAAAAGAAGAAGAAAAGTAATTATGGTTCGGTCAACCCCTTTCCCTTCTCCTTGTTTAACTCATCGGTAAAACAATTGTCCGAATATTGTAAGTGCATAAGAATTAACATCATTATTAACAAATTAGTTGATTAATGAATATATTTGTACCATACCAATGATGTTAATTATTTTATTGGATTTCAGTTATTCTTAGTTTTAAATCATGCTTAGTAGACGATGTCGGAATACTACTTTGAGTTAAACTACCTAGACACAACATGAAAAACAAGATCCAAACCCCATGAGCTCTATCCCTTCCTCATAAATTATTTTGAGTTACGCATTAAATAACAATTAAAATGATGATTTTGGAACATTAATCTTGAAAATTATCACTTTAAATGTTAAAAGGCTTTGTGTTATTAATTATTTACCTTATTAATATTATTATATGTTAATTTCTATATGGTACTCAAAATCCTACGATTATACGATTCGATTTTACGATTCCGATTTTACCCCAGTTTTCGATTTTATGTAAAATCCCGATTTTAACTGCTTTGGTTAAGATGACATCCAGAAGGGTTCGTGTTGCCTGAAAATGAAGGAACATTGTGTAACTTGCTTAAGTCTTCGTATGGACTAAAGCAAGCACCTAAGAAATGACACGAGAGATTTGATTTCATTGTCTTGGCTCATGGATTTTCTCATAACTCTTGCTGACAAGTGCATTTACTTAAATTGCACGAAAGAGTATGTTGTCATTATATGCCTTTATGTGGATGTTGTTTGTCACATTATATCTAGAAGATGCTCAAGAAGTTTGAGCATTTGGATATAAAAGAAGCTAACACCCCTTATGAGCTTCTTTTAAGCTTTGTGCGAATGATGGAAGGGCAGTGACACAAGTTGAGTATTCTAGTGCTATAAGAAGTTTGATGTATGAAATGGGTTGTAGCATTTGCTATATGAAAAATTTCTAGATTCACTAGTAATCCTAGTTCTCATAATTGGAGAGTTAAAGGAAGAGATTCTGGTTATCTAAAAAGAACAAAGATTTAGGACTCTTCTATAGCAACTTCCGTGTCGTGTTAAAAGCATTTTTTGATGCTAGTTGGATAAGTAGCACTAATGATAATAAATCTATAATGGGTTGGATCTTTACACTAGGTGGTGGCTTATTTCTTGGGTTTCGAATAAACAAGCGTGTATTACTCACTCCACCATGGAAGTTAAATTCCTAGTCCTTGCGGCGGCTGCAATAGAGGCAGAATGGTTAAGAAACATGTAGTTAGATATAGAGTTATGTTCACAACCGATGCTAGCCATTTCTATCTTTTGCGATAATGAGGCTGTTTTGTCTAGAGCTTATAACAAGATTTAAAATGGTAAGTTTAGACACATTAGCATAAGACATGATTACATTAGATATTTGATTACTAATGAAATAATTTATACTAGTATGTAAGATCATGCAACAATTTGGCAGATCCTGTTGCCAAGTGATTGCCAAGAGGCATGATCTATGAGACACCCCAAGGTATGAGATTGAGACCTTTTGTATAGTTAGAAGTAATGGAAACCCAATCTTTTCTTTAGATATTCACTAATTAAAAGGTTCAATGTTGTAATAAAAGTTATTCTAATTTCGTTATTTTCTCAAATGTATGTTACTAGAACGTATAAAATTAAAGGTTTGTGACTGTTTTGTACAAAGTGAATAGGTTTGTGACCTTTTATGCTAATTACCCAAGTTAGTAGTGGAGGCAAATAGCACTCGAAGGAGAGTTACTAGTCAAAAGACTTCAATTTTGTTCTTTCCTATCAAGTTCCTGACAGTTGCATCAAACAAGGAAGGAGAGGACATTTCAGGAGTATACGAAGCACTGCTCAATGTAAGCTTTCATCAAAGGGTTGTGTCTTGAACAGGAGCGACCAATAGGGTGGGTTGGGAGGCCATTCGACACAATTCATCTAAACATTAGGGGCTCCCCACTCTATATTTATTAATAATCCAATCGTATGTTATAGAGTTAACTTGTGGTACACGTAAGTCTAAAAATGAGCCAAGCTGAGTTGAGATTTGTCTTAGTTTGAACTCGACTCGTTAATAAACGAGTTGAGTTTGTCTTGTTAATTAATGAGTCGAGTCGAATTCGAGTTTAGCTTGTTTCCTAAAACATTGAATCGTGCTTGTCTCGAGCGCGTATCATCAATAAGATCATGAGTTCGCCTTGAGCTCAACCCATTTATTTTAAAATGTATTTATAAATTAAATACCCTAAAATTTGTATTTCATGTATGATAGTCAATCTTTCATCATTAATTGATATCGTGTCTATATACTAGCTTGATATCATATTATTAGCTCATAAATTTTAACTAGTTATATAATGTTATTTCATAATAATTAGTATCAAAGCGACTAATGGCACATAATTTATCTTTTAAACTATAAACGAGACATATATACTCACATACTCAAAGTTTTAAACATCATATGAGGTGAGATAAATAATTTAACAAATTTATGAATTATCAACAAAAACCAACTCAAAGGATATAGATGAATCCATCATAAGTCGGTTGTCAAGTTCACTCGTTAGTCTCAATTTTAAAACATCTCATGAGGTTAAAACAAGCCAACTCATGAGTTGAGTTCAACAAGCCACTAAGTCGAGATGGCGTGCGAGCTGAACACGGTATAGCTCAAACTAGGTTCATTAGCAGACGAGTTGAGGTTCTAACTAGGTTTTCAAGAGTCGAACGTCGATTCGCTCATGAACAACTCGGCTCATTTGCAGTCTTAGGTACATGATTAGTTGATTATTATTTTTCCAAGGCAAGCCCAAATTACAAAATTGACTCAAAGTCTGAGCGTTAGTCTGCATGCAACCAGACTACGATGAAAGAGCCTTTTAGGCCACTACTTGGGCAGCTCTGAAGAAACTCAGAGGAGCAAAGACACGACACTGACGAGAAAAAATAAAACAAAAAACCATACATCTCCAAGATAGTCCAGCCAACGAGTGTAGTTTCCTTCGACGGAGTATGCAGGATGACTAGTATTGAGTTGCCACAAAAAGCCACAACAAAGAAAAGAAAAATACATTAGCAATCTTTGACAAAGCATGTTTAATTACTCTCATAAATTTGTAAAATCTAATAAAATCGAACTATCACCTGATAGATCGATGAAACTCATTTCACTTTCTTCAATTACTTTCATATCATATGAGCACCTACAAAATGACCAACCAAAAAGTGCTAGAAATCTCTATCACGAGAGATTAAATTTAGCCCTTGAAGCAAAGTCGATCATATCGAAAATACACCTCCAACGATATTATTCACATTTTGTAACTGCAGTACACTCACAATCGATAACGGTCGAACAAAATTAGGAAAACTAAAACCTACTATAATTAACAAAACTAAATAAAGTAACGATATTAATGGCGACTTCAAACTCCAAATTAGAGATATAATGAACCTACTAGATGTATTTCGACGAATAGAAATTGTCAGTTATTGTTTTTTTATTCAATTGATTTTTATGGTTTGAGTTTAGAGAACTATGGCAATGAGTTTCACCAATTAGAGGCTCCGCATCAGTAATCAAATATAGACCCTTCATTTTAAGTGGGTTTAAAAAATTCAGATATAAGGGTGGAGAATTAAAAGCATTTTTTTCTTGTTTTCTTAATCGACTCATATCTTTTTCGTTTAATTAAGATTTTTTTTGAGCAGATCGAACGAGTTCGTTGTGCTCTACAAAATGAGATACATTTTCAATTTTTTAGAAAAAAAAATTCATGCCTTCCGTTACCAACTGCATACCATATGGTATTTTTTGCGTTTTTAAGTCGTTACCATACCGCTGCAGACTAAAGCGGCGAATGCATCACCACGGTTGACGGCCGCGGTGAAGGCCTGAACTAAGGCTGAAACTTCAAATTAACGTAACTCTGCGCTCGGTTATCCGATCGTATTGAATTTTTTTTCCGCATAGCTTTTCAAGATCTTTCAATCTACAACAAGCCTTCATGCCAAAAAAATATCGTCGGTTACCCCGAACGAGCAATTTTTTTATTTTTCCAAACTTTGAAAGGCCATAACTTTGTGCTCCTCAATCCGAAAGTTATAAAGTTTTTTTTTATTGAGCATAAATTTTTAAGAACTAAAACTTTTACTAGGAAAGAATTTTCAAAACAAGAAATATTTTTGGGTATACGGGATTTTGGGAATAACTTTGCCTTTACTTTTCAAAAATCCACATACATTCCAAAATTATGGTTATGATGAAAGTTGTAGTCCTTCAAAAGTTATGCGAAATAAAAAAAAAATCATGTCATTCGGATTGCGGAGCACAAAGTTATGGTCTTCCAAAGTTTGTCAAAATTGAAAAATTGCTCGTTCGGGGTAGCAAACGACATTTTTTCGGGATGAAAGATCTTGAAAATTTATGCGAAATCAAATTTTTTTTGCTACAATCGGATAACCGAGCGCAAAGTTACGTTAATTTGAAGTTTCAACCTTAAGTCAGGCCTTCACCGCGGACAAACGCAGTAAAACCTTCCCCGTGGCCATCGACCGCGGTGATGCATTCACCGCTGCATACTAAACCGGTGAATGAATCACCACGGTCGACGGCCGCGGTGATGCCCAAACATTTGTAAATTGAGATTTTTTTCATAAAACGTGTGTATTTTGAGAATTTTTTTAAAAACATGCGTATTATGGGAAAAAATCCTCAATACCATATGGTATAGACTGCAAAAAAATTGCTCAATTTTTTTTTGTTCCAAAAATATATCAAAGCGAATATCATTTTGAAGAGCACAATTAATCTAGGTTTAATACACTTGTATATCCAAAACTTTCACGGTTGTGCCAATAATATCCAAATTTTCCGAAATACCACTTATATCCATGTTTTAAAGTTGTTCTTTGCCAAATCTATCCATTTTCCAATACATTTTTGGTTAAATACACTTGCATATCCAAAAACACCATTAAAGAATGTGAAGGAATTGGATATAAGTGGTATTTTGGGAAATTTGGATATTATTGGCACAACTGTGAAAGTTTTGGATATACAAGTGTATTTAACCATTAATCTAATCTAACTGTGCAAACAAAATTAAATTACAACTTCAAACGAGTGAAAAATCTCCCGTTAAATATTAAGGAAAAAAATTAACGGCTTTACATGAGATATAAGAGGCGCTAATGTGGCGGATGGTGATTGAGTTATGCATAGTTACTGAACTACGGATTACTGAACGGATCCACTCTCATGTGGCAAGGTTGGCGTATGGCAAACCTATGCTAGGCTAAACCTAGATATATATACACACACGAGGCTTGTATATTCACAATAATAGTCCAATTTGTGATCTAAATTGACACAAGAAGCCTTATTGTTTCATCTCTGATCAATTTCGAACTCAAATTTTGATCATCCAGCTCGAGCTCGAACTCGACTCGATTAAAAATAATTCAGCTCGAGCTCGATAAATGCTCATTAACACAGCTTGTCAAGCTGAGTACAAGCTCGACTCAAGATAAGCTCGATTTGAAACCATTCTTGCGGAAAAATGTGTACAAATAAGAACATTAGAAATTAAAAATGATAAAAATAACACTAGAAACTAAAAATAACATCTAACTTCCATACACATCCTTATTAACAAGATAATTTTCATGTTCAGAAGAGTAATTAATCCTTCCACAAGTTTTAAACAAGCCAGCTCGCGAGCTTTGCTCAACAAGCCACCGAGTCAAACTAGCTCACAAGCTTATCAAGCAGAGCATGGTCTAGCTCAAGCTTGGCTCGTTTACTAACGAGCCGGGTCGCGAGCCGGGTCGCGAGCCGGCTTGTTAAACAACGAGTCGAGTGTCGAACGAGTTTTTTCCGATTCGAACGCCGAGTTGCTCGCGAGCGGCTTGGCTCATTTGCAGCCGCCCTACTAGTGATGATGATTGAAAATGACCTTATGAAGAATACAAAAATTGAAAAACTAATAGATAATTTTACTTCAAACAAGAAGAAAATACTACTACTTTTTAGCCTTTAAATAAAAATGCTATTTTTTTTGGTAACATAAAAATGCTATTATTATTTTTAGTTTATTATACTTACAGAATTGGATAAATTAAATCTCAAACTTAGAACAAAACCTCCACAATTTATTGGAGGGGTTTAATCTTCAACTCTACGTTTGGGAAGAGGTGCAAATGGGAGGGGTAAGCAAACTTTCCAAAACATTTGCACTCGTATGGATAATTTGTAACAGTAGGGATGCAAAACGGGGGTGCATAATTACTGTTTCTGCTTACTCCTCGAATTGGGGTGCAAAGGAAGGAAGGAAGGAGGGGGGATTGGGAAATTATGAATTTTTTAATTATATTATAATTACATAATAATTAATATTATTAATTTTTTCTTATAACTATCATTATTGTAAACGGTGTTCGAGGTTGACTGCTTGACTTCGAGAGCAAGTTGCACTCCATACTTTTTCATCCAAACAACAATTTACCCTTCCACTTACACCATCATCAAGTTGCATCCTCCAACAATTTACCTCTCAACTTGTACTTCCTCGAATTTGAACCCTCTTGTTGCCAAACATAATGACAATCTAGAGAACAAGGTTGGTTTGAACTTTGAATGTGTATGGAGTTGGTGATGTAAGCGGGGTATTGTGGTAGTTGTGGTTGATAAAGTAAATGGTAACAGAACAATAGGTTACGTTAGTCGAGGTAGGACATCAATGTGAAATAAATAATCAATAATTGCCGACTTAGACCGAATTATAGAATAACAATAATATTTTAGATTTTCTCTTTTAATTCACTACCTAATTCTTCTTCATCCTCTTTCTATCCTTTTGTTCTCATTCAACCGTCTATTCCATCCCAATATTCTACGGCTATCCTAGAATAGGGAGCGAATCCCATTGGGTTTAGGGGTGAACATAAAAAAAACTGGTATTTTGATATATTTATTTTTGTCTCATTTTTTTGGGTTATGGATATTCAAATACCCATTTTTTTAACGAGATGAAATTTTGGATTAATGGTTTCTATAATGAATATCCACAAATTACCCGTTAATACTTGTTAGATAATATTAATACCCGTAATACCCATGAGCAAAAATTCCTAGAAAATAGACATTACATAGCCCAGCCCCACTGCCCCAACCTCAGGCCAACTTGAGTCCAATTCCAGCCCCATCACGCCCTAGCGGCTCAACCCCAACCCACCCTACCCAGCCCAGCTCAACTCCTGCCTCCTCTCCTCTGAGTTCTAACCTCTCGTCCTCTATCAGACTCACTCGAGTCTCGACCCTCGACATCACTCTACAAGACCGAGACACAACGCCAAACACCAAACCCCGATTTGGCGACTCGGCAGGAACTCTCGTCCTCTCCCCCGATGGTGTGACCTTGGCGACACTATTTCCCTTCCGACGCTGGTCTTTCCACTCGGTCCCGACCTCGAGTCGCATACCTAAATCTTCCTCGATTATTGAATCTTTTTGCCGATTATTGAATCATTTTGCAAAAACTACCATTTTTCATTTTAGGTATTTATGGGTTACCTGTGGGTGCCCGTGATCCGTCTCGTACGGGTAATGGGTACTGTTAACCCGTAATTGTTTTGGGACATGAGATGTAGTATCCTCTTCAAATGGGGCTGGGTATCCGTTTCAAACGGGACGGGTACCTAATTCCGTCCCGTTGCTCATCTCTAATTGAGTCGATAATCATGTATAATTATACATTTATCTTTTATAGAAGTTAATTAATTTTTTCGCTAATTTTAGAGGATTATCTCTCTTTAATTGTAAGTTCTAATTTCTTTTTGTGCAGATAAATTATATTAATTGTGTTTTTCAAAATGACATCCACTTTGATATATTTTGGAACAAAAAAATATAGAAACATTTATTACCAGTTTATATCGTGGTGTTCTATAAAAAAAAAAGTCTATATCGTGGTGGTAATACTTGATAGTACATAAGATTATACCATATATACTATAAAAGTATATCATATTGGTGCTATATTTTAAAATAATTATATATATATGATAATAAAAATATACAAACTATCATTTATGACATTTCATCCCCGTCTACCGTCTACCACAGATTACTACCCTCTACCAGGGTGATATATTTTGTCTGAAAATGTTATTAAGAATAACTATTAACTATTGTTCATATCCATCCATGTACGCAACGCCCTATAGGCCCAAGACATGTACGTACAACACGACGAAATATACTTGGTAAGTGAGTACCCGACCCGTTTACCCGACCTGAACCTACCCAAAAAATAGAGAATGGGTTGAGGTTTTTATAACCCGAAACCCGAATGACCCGAACCCGATTAACCTGTAGTTTTTGGTAGATTGGGTTGGTTTGTGGGTCGACCCGCTAGACCCGTTTCATTGCATATGTCACTCTCAAAATGATAAAATCAATCATACTTTGATGCGATGTTTAAAAAAATTTATTAGGATTTGAAAGACAAGTTTGGAGTGTTAAGATAATCAAACATCATTTGTTCATTGTAGTAGTATTACTTTTGTCATTGTTTTTTTGACAATTTGTGCAATTTGTATTTCTTTTCATTAACATAGAAGGAGTTGAGCATTTGTTAATTGACATGTGCTAGGTAAACTATTGTCGCACATACGTAAAAATTTGTGTTTTTAAAAAATTTATGAAGCATGTTTGATATTGTTTCTGAGAACGCTCATGACCCGAAATGACCCGAAACTTGATGAGTTGGGTCAATATTTGACTCGAAATCAACAAACCCATCATGACCCGACCCGTGAAGACCCATAATCCGAGATTCCCAACTCGAAATTACCCAACCTGACCCGATTGCCAGGTCTACGACGAAAGCAGTGTCACCGGATGTAAACTAGCCTGCCAAATGCCAATCTATCGAATTCACGATATAATAATGAGTCTTTTTCAGGTTCTAATTTGATTAATTTGCCTAAAAACAGTTGCCTAAAAACACAATCAAAGTCGAGTGAGACGACTTGCGGTAACTCCTCAATTGTGACCTATTATTAATTTCTCATTGAGAAGAATGAGCATGCCAGGGCGACAAGTAGCATGTATATAATTAGTTGTGTTAGTGAGTGATATATGATCTATAATTGAATTTCTCCAAAAAAACTCGAGTTATTGGTATCAACTCGTTGAACTCTACTCGTAACTACAGTAGTTAATTATTCATTATATTTATTTTATTCTCTAAAGAGAGCATTAGTTTTCATTGTGGATTGTGCATTAAAAAAGAAATTTTTATGCAATGTAAATCCATGTTGGTTAATCAGATTAATCAATTATTTAAACCGATTAAGTTTAATTTGGTTGTTGTAATAATAATAATTATGGTAATCATTTGAAAGTTTCTAAATGAATTAATGAAAATTACACGAGAAAGTTCAACTAGAAAATACTAATACGCTTGAGAGTCGGTAATTCAATTATAAAAATTGGCAATTCAAATATAATATTTTAACTTTTCTTTTTGTAATCATTCGTTTGTAATATGTGCAGCATAGAGAAGGAAGAAAACAATGCTCTAACCCTTTCTTAGTCAAATTTGAAAATAGTTAGTCTCGGTTTTCATTGTGAGCTGGACTGTTGTCCGAGAAAGACAAAAAAAAAAAAAAAAAACTGTATAAAAATACAATTAATAAAGTTTTTTTTCATTGATATAAGATTTGAATCGAATCCGCGACTAGGTTAGTAGAATCACTAAACTAGTTATAATAGCGATTCAGTTTATTTGATTGGACAATTAGGGATGTACGTAACAATTTTTTATGATTTGACATGAAATCAGATGAACCATCCTAGTTTGACTACCACTAATTCACAATCTTAAGCGCAAAAAATTAAGAAAAAACTTATTTCAACGTAAATTATGATTATCCAACCTCAAACCTCAGTCACCAATTTTGTTTATGTTTCCTTTTCTTCATTTCTAAACCTCCTTGTCAGATTTATGTGGTCCACTACGAATTGGCTTCTTGTTTACTAACTTGAATTTAATATAAAAAAATGATATCGTTTGTGTTTGAATATTTTGTTACAACTTTTTGGTGATGGATAGTATAGATTTTTGAAATTGTTTATGATTAGTGATAATTCCACTCCTAAATTAGCATATTATATATGTCTTTTATGCTACAATGCATAAACGGTTATGTCAACGATTCTATAACGATTAGAGTTGTCGGGCCGGTTCGGGTAACAGACCCGAAACCCACAAAACCGAAACTCGTTATCCTTTGAAAACCGAATCTGAACCTGATAAGAGATTTTTTGGGTTTTGGTTATCGAGTTCGGTTAAGGCAAAACCAAAAACGAAAACACCCTATGTGATATGAAGCGTTTTATCTTTAGCTAACCCGAAACCGAAAAACAAAACCCGAAACCCGATAATACATCTTATCGGTTCGGGTTCGGTTAAAATCAATACCCGAACTCGAATGGACACCCCTAAATTAACGATTAATCGTCGAACCATCAATCACTAACTTTTCAGGTACAACATCCGGCCCGGTTCTACATTAGTTACTTTTTTTGATATCCTCTCCACAATAAAAAAAGAATTTCAAAGTTTTCAGTCCGGAGAAATCGACTGGATTGTCTTTGTACGAACAACAAGTAGCCCTATGTGGACAATTTAGTTCCTATAAATAACGAGCACAAACGGAAACAAACTTGAGAACCAGATAACCAAAATCCAAACAGAGACCAGAGGAAAGAAAGAAAGAAAGAAAAAAAAAAACAATGTATGGCCTGCAACAGTTCTTCATCTTCTTCCTCTCCCACCCTCTGCAACTCGCTTCTCTTCTCCTCTTCCTCTTCCTCTCCGCCAAATTCCTCCTCCTCTCCAAGAAAAACTCAAACTCGAACTCGCCACCTTCGCCATGGAAGCTCCCCATCCTGGGGAACCTCCACCAACTCGGCACCCACCCTCACCGCGCCCTCCGCTCCCTCTCCCTCACCCACGGCCCGCTCTTCCTCCTCCGCCTCGGCTCCGCCCCGACCCTCGTCGCCTCCTCGCCGGAATCCGCCAAACAGATCATGAAAACCCACGACCTCGCCTTCTCCAACCGCCCTTACTCCGCCATCTCCAACCGCCTCCTCTACAACTACAAGGACCTCTCCCAGACCCCTTACTCCCCTTACTGGCGCCAGATGCGCGCCATCTGCGTCACGCGCCTCCTCAGCGCCAGGCGCGTCGCCTCCTTCCGCCACATCCGCGAGCAGGAGGCGGCGTTCCTGGTCGCCGCAATCGAGGAGGGAGCGTCGACGCCGCTGGACCTGGGCGAGCTGATTTCGAGGATGACGAACGACGTCGTGTGCAGGGTGGCGTTCGGGCGGAAGTACGACGACGACGGCGGGGAGGAGGAAGGTGGTGGGAGGAAGTTCAAGCTGATGCTCGAGGAGTTCGGGGCTGTTCTCGGGACGGTGAACGTGGCGGATTTCATTCCCTGGTTGGGTTGGGTCAACCGGTTCAACGGGTTGGACCGGAGGGTCGAGAAGGTTTTCGCGGAGTTCGACGAGTTTCTCGACCGGGTTGTGGAGGACCATCGTCTGACGACAGGGGAAAAGAGCGAGGAGGAGGAGGATATCGTCGACGTTCTTCTTCAGATTCAGAGAGAGACTTCTAATTCCGCCGTCGATCGAGACACCATCAAAGCCATCGTCCTGGTGAGAAGGTTATGTCGAAAATGTCAGCGACATAATATTTTATGTTGAAACCGTAGTTTAATTTTGGTTCAATCTTAATATTGTCCTGGTAAAATAATACACATATCACTCGCGGTGATATAATTTTTTTTTTGTTTCCACGAGGTGAGAATTTGTTGTTGTTGTTGTTGTTGTGTGTGTTTTTATATAGGACATGTTCGCGGCGGGGTCAGACACGACGTATACCGCGCTGGAATGGACGATGACGGAGATACTACGTCACCCGAGGGTGATGGAGAAGTTGCAGCAAGAGATTCGAGTGATCCTTGGTGACGAGAGGAACGTGAACGAGGAGGTGATCGAGCGGATGGACTACTTAAAAGCGGTGATCAAAGAGTCCTTCAGACTGCACCCGCCGATCCCGCTCCTGGTGCCGAGGGAATCGACCCAGGACGTGAAGGTGCAGGGTTACGACGTCCCCGAAAAGACGAGGGTGATCGTCAACGCGTGGGCGATCGGGAGGGATCCGAAGAGGTGGGGGGACGGACGCCGAGGAGTTCAGGCCGGAGCGGTTCCTGAACAGCAAGGTCGATTTCAAGGGGCAGGATTTTGAGTTGATACCGTTCGGGGCGGGGAGGAGAGGGTTGCCCCGGGATCAGTTTCGCGACGGCTTCGATGGAGATCACGCTGGTCAGCATGTTGCACAGGTTCGATTGGTCGGTGCCCGGCGGAGAGGAGGGTGGTGGGTTGGACGCCGACGAGGCGCCGGGGCTGGCGGTCCATCGGAGGACGCCTCTTCTTGCCGTGCCAACTTTGTACTCTCCCGTAGTGGTGGGAATTGTTTTGGATGGTAACCAGGAATTAGTCAAACGGGTCTTTGTTGCGGCCAAAATTTGTAGCCTGCTTTAATTTAATGGTTTACCTACCGGTTTGGTATTTGGACACATCGCACTGATATTGCAATTGCTAGAGTACAGTCCAAAGAACGTAACTGCTTTTAATATAATGCCGAAGTGGGAAGTGGGAACGTTCTTGCCCGCGTATGGTTCATTCGTGTGCTAAAAGTAATTATTTCGACGTTGTCATAGAGAAGTTGATGAGATCAGTGTTGCAGTGTGACAGATACAACTCGTGGCTAACTTGTCTTGCTCAAGTTCTCATTATTCTATGTTATCTGATCACCTGATCTACAAGGAAAGAAACTTCGCTCACATCCCCACTTAGATCTCGTTGCGAAAGTTTGTTTTTATTGTTAACTTCTAAGTTCTAAGTAAGGTTGTCAATCGGTTTATACCATTGTGCTCGTTTAGCAAATTTCTTCAGTAAATCATTAAAAGCAGTCAAAGTATAATTGTGCATGCCTTCATTTGCAATGGTGTCTTATTGACAATCATAGCAATAATCGGTATAATTTGTTTGTGTCTATTCATACGGTTTTAATAAAATATGTAGAAATGTGAAAAATGATTAACACAAATGAATATAATTATATTGATCTTGTTGACCCTTCAGTCTCGGACCATTGTCCCATCTTCTTAACCGCCGATAGCTCTATCAAATCTTTTTCTTAGCCTTTCAAGTTTTTTTAGGTTTTGGATGGCTCATGAGCATCTAGCCTTTTGGAGTTGGTTGAAGAGGCCGGTCTAGTGATGTTGTTGGATCTCCTCTGGGAAGAATCTGCAAGAAACTTAGAATTTTAAAAGGTTGGCCAAATACACTTGTGTAGTAAAAACTTTGACGGTTTTGCCAAATATAGCCACGTTTGGTGAAATACAAAAAATAGCCACTTTTGTCCAATTGTTTGACGGTGTTAGTTAACGTGCTTACTGGACTAACGGAAAGGCTGACGTGGCAAATTTTTGTAAGTAACAATGCCATATGGATTAACTTTAAAATATAAAAATGAAAAGTAAAGTATCCCTCTCTCCCTCATTTTCTCCAACCCTCTTCTCCCCTTGATCCCTCTTCCTTCAATTCCATCTTCTCCCCCTGATCCCTCTTTCTCCGATCTCATTTTCTCCCCCTTATCCCTCTTCCTTCGAAGGACGACACGTCCACCTCTCTTCTTCCCCATCCCTTCCCTAGCCGAAACTCTCTATTCTTTAAACTCTCTCGATTATTCTATCACGACTGGATTCTTCCCGGAGCTCTTCACCCTCTCCTTCCACTCTCTCCACCTCGCACCACTCACCCCCGCCGACACTGCTTTGTCCTCCTAAATCTTTACTCCGCCGTCAGATTCTTAAACCCCCAAACCAGATCTCCAACGCTTTTAACAAACCCAGATTTTGGATGGGGATTCATTTAGGGATTTGATGGGCTCCGCAATGACCATGGATTTTCAGAAGGTGGCGCCCGCATGTGTGATGGTTCGATTCACAGGCAAGACAACTCGGAAACAGGAAGAGAAGCAGTGGCGTCGGAGTTCACCATCGACAACGATGAGTCTCTTTCCTCCTCTCGGAGACCGGGCGACGAATCCTTCTTTCTCCTTCATATCGGGCTCGATGGCTGGGCTCAGCAACTAGAGGAGAATGTTGAGTAGTGTTTGGATTGGAATAGAGGTAGGCGATGGCTTAAATTCTGGGAGTGAAGACAGGGGAGGGGAGTTCGATAGGGGAAGAGAGATTTGGGAGCTTGGCAGCGGTGGCGAGGACTGACCGCCGGTAGCTGCTGGTTTTGATGAAGTTGAGAAGGAGATGAAAAGATGAGATAATGGGAGCATAGGGTAGAGGGCAGATCGAGATGGAGGGGAATCTTTTGCGTGTTATGACTATTTTACTGGGGATCTTTTTGCGTGTAAGGGGAATACCAGAGGAAAGAGAGGTGGAGGATTCGAGGGAGAGATCAACAATGGTGGCGTTGAGGGAAGATTAGAGGTCACTTGATGATGCCTTGAAAAGAATGATTTCAAATCTCTGGGTTTTTTAGATTTCTGTTTTCTTAGCTGCAGGAGAAAGAAGAAATCGAAGGATGAGGAGAGTAGTATGGGGGAGAAGAAGAGGGGTATTGGAAGCAGATTAATGGTGATTGTCTGATTGACGATGGGAGGAGGGGCGGTGGGTTGCTGGAGGAGAAAGAAGAGGGTTCAAAGAGATTAGGCCATTAGGGATAGGGGGATTTTTTTTTGTAACTGACGTGTCGTTTGAGTGCCGAGTTGGAAATGAAAGAGAGGGTGAGTTGGCAGCCAAGTTAGCGTTCCGTTAATTTAATTAACGGTGTCACTGACGCTGTTAAATTATGTAACGGAAATGGCTATTATTGTCATGAAACTTTCAAAATTTTGGTTATTATTGGTATTTCCCCAAAAGTGGCTATTATTGTCACAAACGTCAAAGTTTTGGCTACAGATTTTGCCTAAAAGGTTTGCTCAAAAAGGTTAATCGAGAAAAATATTATTACCTAAGGGAAAGAGTTAAACTTGAGGAAGGGGAGTTGATGTTGGCGCAAGCTGCTGCTTTATGCCAGCCATCTGATAGTTCTTTTGGGGAAGAGAAGAATTTCAGGAGAGCATAAATTGCTAAGGGAGGCTGAGGAATATTTCTACGTCTAAAGTCAAGAGAAATCTGATTGAAGGAAGGTGATGCAAACTATGCCTGCTTTCATAGATCTATGAAGGTTAGGCAGAAAAGGAACATGATAAGGTCTTTATTAGATGCAGAGGGTAACACAGTCACTAAAATAGACTTAATGAGCAAAGTTGTTGTGACTTTCTATGAAAATCTTCTGGGTAAGGCTGATCCTAATGTTAGCATGAATTAGTTGACTATTTCCTTAGCATTTTGCCAAAGAAACTAGAGCCAAGGCAGGTTACATCATTATGTGGCCCAGTTATTGCTGGTGAAGTAAAAGATACTATTTTTGCTTTAAAGGGGATAAAAGTCCTGAACCAGAGGGGTTCTCAGCCATATTCTTCCAATATACCTGGTCTATCATAGGTGCAGAGATTACAGATATTGTCCAACATTATTTCATACTTTCATTCACTCTTAATACGATCAGAGGTAAACTCAACTTTACTCACTCTTATACCTAAGATAAACAGTCCTGAGGAGATGAAGTTCTTTGGGCAAATTGCTTGTTGCAATATTATATATAAGTGTGTTTCTAAAATCCTAGCTAAGGAGACTCATGTATGTTCTTCCTAATGTATCAGGGCAAACTAGTATGCATTTGTTAAAGGTCGGTCCAATAGGTGAAATATTATGTTGGCCCATGAATTAGTATAAAGTATCACTAGAAAAACATCTCTCCTAGAAGCATCATTAAGGTGGAATTAATGAAAGCCTTTACATCTCTGGATTGGGGTTACTTATTGACTGTTGTGGAGGAAATGAGGTTTTTTCCAACATTCATTGCATGGATCAGAATGTGTGTCAGTGTGTGGCCACTCCCTAGTTCAGTGTGGGCTTCAATGGTGGTACGGTGGTTTTTTTTCCAGCTAAGAAATGTCTAAGGCAATCGAATCCTCTTTCCCTTACCCTTTTCCAATTGCCACAAAGTTTTTTTCCTATCTTATGCAAAGGCTGCTTGTGATGACTCTCTCCCTTTCCATCCTCAATGTAAAAGACTAAACTGACCCATTTTATGTTTGCTGATGACCTTCTTCTGTTCTCTGAAGGGTCTAATCATGGTCTTCAATGTATTAAGCAAATCATGTGCCACTTTCATTCTCTTTCTATTCTGGTGTCTAATCCCTCCAAGTGTGAGTTATTTTGTTGTGGTCCTTCTCTTGAATGGCAACTGAATATGGATGAGAGAGTTGGCTAAAAATTGGGGACTCTTCCAGTAAGGTATTTGGGGTTACCCCTTACTTTAGGGAAGCTATTAATTAAAGCTTGTAAGCCATTAATTGATAGATTAACTTCAAAGATCTCTAGATGGAGATCAAAGTTCCTTAGTTATGCTGACAAATTACAATTGATCATGATTGTGTTGTTTAGTTTTCACAATACTGGATGTCAACTCTTATCCTTCCTAAAACTGTTGTTAAGGAGATTGAAAAGTTATGCAGTGACTTTCTGTGGGGGAGGGGGGTTGGAGAAGGTGACAGGAAGAAAGCAGTGGTTGCTTGGAACTTCAATACTTTCCCTAAGAAAGAAGTAGGATTGAGAATTAGGGACCTCTCTAGTTGGAATATAACCTGTGTGTTTAGGCATATTTGGACAATACAGTTGGTTCAAGGCTATTTAAAGCACTCTGATTCTTGGTCAGTCACTAGGAAGGCTGGTTCTTGGATCTGGTTGAAGCTCTTAAAGTATAGGGAGAAGGTTAGTCCATTTATGCAATTGAATGGGATGTCCTTCTATGGAATGGCAGTCCTATGTTGAAATATAACATACAGAGGGTTGGGAATTTTTTCGACCGGCCAAGAGAGGTTGTTGTCACATGGCACTCTTTAGTATGGTAAAACCCAGAGATACCAAGACCAGTTTTTAGATTAGCTGATTATTTCAGATCATATATCACTTGTGAAAAGATGATCAAATGGGGCTATGATGGTCCTATAACCTATCTCCTAAGGATTGGAAAACCATGGATCACCTTTATGCAAAATGTCATGTCTACATATTCTTGTTTGCAGGGTTATTCTCTGTTGCTTACTCTCTCGGGAGGCCTAATGACCAGGGGAAGAGTGAACTTCAGTGGGCCATCAACAACTTCAAAGGTCAGACATTAGCTGCACAAGGTGGCAGAGTGATACGGAGGGCTATGATCAGTGCGATATGGCGAGAACGCTGTCTGCAAGATATGCTGGTGGCAAGATATCCAAGGAAATATCTTAATTCAGCTATAAAAAAATTTGGTTGTTGTTTTAGGTGAAGTGATTACCTTTGGATTCTGGACAGTATCAGATTCATGAGTCCATGTCTCTACTCGTGGCTTATAGGTTTTTGTTTTGTTTCCGGTTATATATACTTGTTTTTTTTACATAAGGGCATTGCATTTTCATTACTTGTGGCAAAAGCCAAGGGTTACAAGAGGGGAGCTACAACATCTAGAACCTGTAACCATTCAGATGGCAGTTGGTTCTTAGTGCATGATCTAGCTACCCAATTCGCTTTCGAGTTACTCTTACGACCAATGTGATTGATCTTGATCAAAGGATGAGTCTCCAGCGTCTGCCTGATAGTGCCAAGCCATGTTGCCGCTCGCCACAACCATGCTTTCTGTTGGCTGTGAACTGCATGGACCAAGGAAAGGCAGTCCGAGGGGACCAAGCAGGGCGACCGTAACCCGGTAGCCATAAGGGAGCCTTCCAACAAGGCCTTGGCTTCAGCTTCAAGAGGGGAAAAAACAATGCAGTGCCTCAACTTTACCATCACACTCTTGACCATGGTTGTTCGAGATAACAACGCCATATGACGCCTCCTGGGAATCTTTAAAAATTGATCCATCACAGTGTATCTCAAAATCATGAGTAGGGCTGCAAATAAGTCAAGCTACTCGCGAGCAACTCGAGGTTCGAATCGGGAAAAACTCGTTCGAAACTCGATTTGTTTACTGACGAGCCAAGATTGACCCTAGCTATGTTCAGCTCGTGAAGCTCGCGAGCTAGCTCGACTCGGACGCTTGTTGAGCTCAACTCGTGAGTTGGCTCATTTAGAGCTCATGAGATGTCTCAACATTGTGGTTTGAGGGCCAACTTGATCACTGACTTATGGACTAATCGATCTAATTTAGACTTTCATAATTCATAGGATTGTTAAATTATAATCTCACATCATGTGAAGTTTAACATGTTGAACATGTAAGAAAATATGCCTTATTTTTAATTCTATAAAGAAATTATGTACAAAATTGTTTCGATACTATGAAATAACATGATTTGAACTAGTTAAAATTTATTAACTAAACAATACGACACCTAAAAATTATAATATAAGATTAATTAATGTTGAACATTTGATTATTTTTTTATCGCTACATCAATCACATTTATCATACTTGACATACAAAATGAATGTATTAAATACGATCTAAGAATTTAGTTAACAAGCCTAGCTCGAACTCGACTCGGCTCGTTAATAAATGGCTCGGGCTCGAGCTCAGCTCATTTGTTAACGAGTCAAGCTCAAGCTGGGGTAAAACTCGGCTCAGCTCGGCTCATTTGCAGCCCTAATCATGAGTACTTGGCGGTGATGAAGAGTGATCCGAGGGTGGGGAGAGCTGAGAGGATGGTGGAATTGTATGATACTTTTTGGGGTAGGTGATCCACTGCTGATGAGCGTTGGTTACCTTCGTGATCGTGGAATGAGGCCAAAGAGGTGAATTCTTGAAAATTCTTTCATTCCTCGTTGATGCTTGGTCTTATTGGTGTATAGACTCAATTGGCAGGGGTGTTATCAAATGCCAATAGGTACTGATTTTTGATGATATATAGATTCCCATTCATAAAAAAAATTATTGGAAGATAATCTACTTATAATTCTTTTCATATTTAAATAAAATATGAATTTTTGGATAAAATAACAAATATTCATACTAAAATATAATATTTAACGTCAAGTATAAATCCAACTAATAACATAAAAATTTAACTTTTAAATTCATAAAATAATAAAATAATCTCATTAATTAAATTCACTAAAATGATATCATTTTGCTTAGAAGTTTTAAATCGATTATGACGATTTATATAACAAACAATAGAGTACAATTGATATTTTTTTGGATAGTTCGAATCTTGTAGTGGTTAGTACTTTCTATAACAAATAATAAACCACTGCCGGTTTTCTAAAAACATGACAATTCTCTTTCCAACTCGCCTTCTAGCTGCTTCACGATATGTTTTCATATTCTTAATAAAATTGTAAAATAGAGATATACTATTTATAATTATATTTATGTTAAAATTACTTATAATAAATGAAGTATAGTCAAATGAAGAAAACATATCATGAGTTTGAATCACATAGGCTACCATTTATTTTATTTTTCATTTTTTCCATACTCAAACTACTATCGGAGTTTCGTTAATATTTTCAACGAATTTTAGATGTGTTCCAGGACACTCCTACCCACCACCTGTGTCCGCCCCTTTATTACAGGGTGCTATTAGAGGTTGAAAGAGGAGAGAAGTAAGCATCGTTCCTGAGATTCGAAGTTGAGGGTTAAAGGCTGAAAACCAGCGGTACAACCACTCGATCACGACTTCGTTCGCTCGCTACAAGATTTTGGTGAAGACAGGGAGATGCTAAACTCAAACGACAACACGACAACATTTCGTGAACGGAAATAAAAAAAAAATAGTTAGTAGCATAATTTTCCACTTCATTATTTATTTGTTTTTAAATATATCTACTTAATATATACCTTTTAGTTTATAGTCATTCTAGCTTAGGGATGGCTTATCTGAATCCTTAATTTTAAGTGGGGTCAGAATAAGTACATGGGCGTTGGGTCGTGCTTGGGCCGGCATGTCACGGACACGCTTCAGGCACATTTATTTCGTGTCGTGCTTGGCACGGCCCGTCAGTTTTCGTGTCGTGGCGAAAAAATCCATTTCTTAACTTTTCTAGGCCCGACCCAGGCCCAAGCACGGCTCAAATTGTGTCGTGCCTATTCGTGATCGTGCCGTGCTCGTATTCGTGTCTAATTAAAAGGAAGAAAATAAAAATGAGAATAAAAAAGATGGTGAAAAATTGGACGGAGAAAGATAGTATTAACCGAGAATGTTTGAGAAAAGTAACAAATAAGGAGGAAAAGAAAATTGGAAATATAGCGGGTGTGATTTGGCTTTGTTTAATTCTTCGTCCATTTTTACTTATGATAGTAATTACATATATATCTTTATGACACGTCTAACAACAAATAATTATTTTTCTACTTGTATTTGTAATATTTGAACCTATAATTCTTTCTATATTTATTTTCTATCAAATAAATGTTATTTATGTGTCATGTTCGTTCTTATGCTCAATAAAATCTCAAATATATTAGAACCAACACAACCCACTTATATACCGTGTCGTGCCCGTGCTCATGCCCGTGCCCATGAATTTTAGGCCCGACACGACCCATAAATTATTCGTGCTCGTGTCGGGCTGGCCCATTTATTTCGTGTATGTGCTCTAACCGTGTCGTGTCGTGCTAGCCCGTGGGAGGCCCGGCCCGGTGCCCACGTACATGTCAGATGTAAGAGATGAAAATTAATGATTTTTTTTATTTTTCACGTATTTCTTAATCAAGTTTTATTTTTTCGTTCTAATTTGGAGTTTAAAATTTTTACAATGATAGAATGAGTGTTTATGATCTACAAAATGATAGTCATTTTCAATATCTTTAGAGCAAAATTATTTTATACCACTCATTACCACCCTGGTATCACTTGGTAGTTGGTACCACCTTGCTCTAACTCGAATTTTGAAAAAATTATCAAGAAGAAATGAATTCGTAGATCTACAAATTTTTGCGAAAATAATTTCGAGAAAAAAAAGTACCACCCTGGCTAGTACAATGGTGGTAATTGGTGGTATACGTTGAGAAATGTGATAAATAACAGTTAATATATTTTCATCATATATGCAACTTGTTTGACCCGGATTAGTACCGGGGGATTAGAGTGGAACCTTGATCCGGACTCCCTCGTCTGATCTCCTCGGGAGTGGAAGAATCCTGTGGAGAGTCGGGGCGGCCCCGTGATCTACACTCCGACGGTCAAGTTAGAATAGGATATATGATAGAGTGTAGAGAATGTAGAGAGAGATAGGGTTTAGAGAGAGAACCATAAGTGGTAGAATGTGGGAAGGGAGAGAAGAAGTCCCCTTGCTTGGAGGGTCTGGCCTCCTTATATAAGAGTCGGAGGCATCCTATGGACGCCTCCCGTCGATGGACGCCTTCCGGTGAATGGACGCCTCCCGGTGGTGGACGCCCCCGGGTAGGCTGGACGCCTCCCGGTGTACTGGACCCTAGAATGGGCTTGGGCCCAAGGTGAGACGCTTTGTGGTGAGCTTGAGCCCATATTAGGCGGTTAATACTAGACCCAACACAACCATTCTACACTTTGGTGCGTTCACACCAGCATGATTCACTTATATATCAAGATGTATAATCTTACGAACGTACCAAATAGTACCCACCCTAATACAAGTCTCAGTTTTTTTCATTCCAAAATATATCAAAGTGGGTGTCATTTGAAAAGGACTAAATTTAGCTGTAACCGGTACAGTAGCCCACCGCTCCAACCTTCCACATGGCGCCCATTGATTGGTTCAGTAAACTAATAAATTCTTAAACAATAATTTAATTCGGACTGGACGGAGAAGCATTTGACGGTTTTGGTTGCTTCACCCTTTGAGTTTTGTTTTGGGTAATTAGCAAGGTGGGATAAAATCATATTTTGAGAATATTCGGCGTCGAATTCGAATATTGCGGGTAATAGGTGGACATGATTATTTTATATCCAAACCGAATCCGTCCAAATTTCACCCTTTTAAAAAACACAATAAATCATATTTTTCTGTGATTTTTTTTCCCGTGATTTTGAGGCCGTTGAGGCTCCGGGCCGGGGTCGGCGGTCCATCTGAAGACGCCGACTTTGCACTCGCCGCAGTAGTGGGATCGTGAGAGTGGTAACCGGAATTAGTCAAAAGGGTCTTTGTGGCGGTCAAATTTTTGACTGCTGGCCTGCTATAATATAAAATATTTGCTAGGGTACTACAAATATGAAATAACTGCTTTGTTAGCCGTTCACGTCAAAGCATTGAACTCGGTCAAGGTGGGAACCGTTTTTGTCCGCTTATGGTTAACTCGTGCGCAAAAGTTTTGATGCTGTCGTAGAAAAGTTGATATGAAAACATGGGACATGAGATCCCAATGGGTTGCTCCGTTATGAATGTTTACTGTTTAGGAGCCGATGTTAGATTACTGGTTGGATCATGGTGTAATTGGGGTTTCTGAGCCTCGCATGATTAATGAAATGTGTTAGAGCGTCCAGTAACGCTCTTCTTTTCACACAAAAAAAGAAGAAGTTAATACATGTGTAAAGTGTGGCAGTGGATTACAAGTTTGTCAAAATCGGTTTATATCGTTGTGTGCTTGTGTTGGTTTAGGGATGGAATGGTTTGATCGGTGATATTATCGATTTGTGTCGGTTCAACAAAATATATAGAGATGTAAAAACCATTAATGTCAAATAGATTTATATCATATATAAAAACATATTTGAACTTTGAAAACAATTTATTTACAGTCCACATTCATGTTTAAATAACATATAAGATTTCAAATAAAATAACAAATCCTCATATTTAAATACAAGATTTAACGTCCATATTTAAATATTTATACTTGAATCTAACAAATAACATGCATCAACATTTAAATTTTAAATTCATAAGATACATAATAAGTTACTTTTTTAATAATCAAATTCACTAAAACGATGATAATTTGTTCAAAAGTCGTAAGTCTAACTTTTCGGTCATACCGATGGTGTTCAAGGAGGCTTCATTATCGACATCGGTTAAACCAAATTTAACCGGACGACATTCCAATAGCGTGACAACGATCACAACTCATGAGTACGTGTATTTCTCAATTATCGTTCTTCGTTAGTGTACCCGATGACGAGCTCCCGGAGGAATGAAACTTAAAGTTTTTCAATCACACTTGAACTCCATTAAATCTTAAAACGAAATAATTCTTTCCTTTTTTCTGGAATAGGAATAGGAAGCAAAAGTAGATTTTTTCCTCTTTCCAACATCTTATATCTTATGAAAAAATTCTTAGTTTTTTTTTACAAAAGATATATATTAATCAAAAGAAAAAGATAGTTACATCCTGGAACTCAGCCAGGCCCGAAAATCAACAGCACGACAAGCAGCCGGGTACATCGAAAGGTCCTTTCTAGCCACCAAGTGGGCTACCCTATTACTACGCTGACCTACAAATCGAATACTCAAACCAGGATGGAGGGCAAAAATTTGCACTACCTCGCTAAGAACAGCCCCCATCCTACTATCATCTACTTCCCTCCCCGAATTTTATCGATAATTACCTTGGCATCCCCCTCAAAGCGAATCATACTAAACCCTTGAGCTAAACACCACTTCACAGCCTCCCGAAGCGCCAGGACTTCAGCAATCACCGGATCATCAATAACTGGGAACTGAACCCCAGCAGCCCTCAGGACCCCATCCTCTGAACTGAGCACCATGCCCCCCGCAGAGTGGGAGCCTGATTTCGTCGCCCCATCCCACCGACAGACAAGACCAGCATCCCCTTGCGGAGCCGGATGACTTTGCAAGCCACCCGTAGCCAAACCAGGGGAAGGGTCCCCAGGCAACCGCACCCATTCATCCACTTGCTGCTAAAACTGACGCACCAAGGCCAAGAAGGCAAACTGTTTCCCCTCAAATACCACCCAATTCCGGGATTTCCAAATCCTCCAAAGGACCGCCATCACAGCCATGAATAGAGAAGGTTGATGGACAAGGGCCAATAACCGCTTGAGGAAGAGAGGAAAGGTCTGCCTCGAAAGTCCCTCGCCCATAAATTCCAAACCAGAATAATCCCACATAGCTCGAGCAACTGGGCAATAAAGGAACAGATGCTCCAAGGACTCTAGCTCATCCCAGCAAACTGGGCAACGTGGCAGAACCGACACCTTCTTCTCAACAAGGGCCTCCATCGTAGGGAGAATGCGATTAAAAATCTGCCAAGCAAAAATCTTAAGCTTAGGCGGAATATTCGCATCCCACAAACGGATCCAACTGCTCTTATCCATCCAGCTAACCATATCCCTCCACCGTCCCGACCGTTTATCAAGAGTGACCGCAAGGTGATAGGCAGACTTAACCGTGAAAATCCCATCCGACGTTCCATGCCAAACCAGTTTATCCTCCACACCCTGGACCGGGAGAGGGATAGCACGAATAGCCTTGCACGTAGCCGATCAAACCATTGATGTAAGCTATCCACACACCCCCCCCCCCTGGCACATGACCGCAGCTACCCGCGGCTCCCGATCTTCCGGCAACACCCGAGGGTTAAAAACAGGAATTTCAGGATGTACTCCAGGTATCCGGCTGGAATGCAGGAGCGGAGCAGTCTGGCCATTCCCGATTTGCCATCGCAAGCCAGCTACCAAGAGCTCACGCCCATGGAGGATACTCGTCCAACCCCACGAGGGCCGCGAACGAGCTTTGGCCTCAAGGAACGTTCCCTGCGGAAAATATTTACCTTTATAAACCTTCGCCAAGAGGGATTGAGGGTCCATCAGAATACGCCAGCCAATTTTAGCAAGGAGAGGCTGATTGAACTGCTCAAACCGGTGAAACCCCATTCCACCCTCATGCTTACTTCGACAGAGGTTCCGCCAAGACATCCAATGGATCTTAGGCTGCCCCTCATTCATCCCCCACCAAAAATGGGCCACATGTTTATCCAGAATCCTACAAAGGCCCAGATGGAGCTTAAAACAGACAACACATGTAACGGCAATGCCATTGCAACTGCCTTGATCAATGTCTCCTTGGCCGCCCAGGAAAGCGTTCGTTGCTTCCATCCCTGCAACCTCTCCAACAACTTGTCCTCCAGGTACTAAAACGTTGCCATCTTGGATCAAGCAATTAACGTTGGCAACCCTAAATACTTATCGTGCACCCCCACCGCCCCTACTCCTAAAATTTGTGCCAAGAACTCCTGATCTGGCACCGCAATATTCTTACTAAAGCAAACCGCTGACTTAGCCAGGTTCACTTTTTGGCCACTTAACTCCTCATACTCGTTCAAGACCTCAATCAGGTTTTCACATTCTTGGAGAGATCCCCGCAGGAACAAATAGGAGACATCAGCAAAGAACAGATGCGAAATTCGAGGAGCGCGGGGAGCGACTTTCACCCCTTCTAACCTTTTTTCCGAAATTGCCTTACGAAGGAGAGCTGCAAACCCCTCTGTGCAAATGACAAACAGCAGCGGGGAGAGCGGATCACCCTGCCTCAGTCCCCGGGAAGGGCAAAGAACCCTGCTGGGTACCATTCATGAGAAACTGAAAAAGAGGCTGATCGCAGGCACTCCTGGATACAATCATCGCCAGGTAGAATTAAACCCCATTTTATCCAAAACCGCTAGGAGAAACGGCCATTCGACTCTGTCATAGGCCCTTTCCATGTCAACCTTCAGAGCCATAAACCCTTTCTTCCCACGGTTTTTTATTTTCAAGTAGTGCATCAATTCATGCCCCAGGAGGATATTCTCCACAATTTGCCTCTCACGAATAAAAACATTTTGACCATCCGAGATAATGACCGGTAAAATGACAGCTAATCTAGCAGCCATGATCTTTGAGATAATTTGTAACAAACTGACAAAGGCTAATGGGCCGCAATTGTTTCGTTGTTCCACATTATCCACTTTAGGAATCAATGTCAACCACCTGTGATTAAGCTACGGAGCATCTTGCTAGTTGCGAAGAGGAAAATAACCGCATCAATCACCGAATCACCGACAATGCTCCAAAAAGCTTTAAAGAACTTGCCAGTAAACCCATCCGACCCAGGTGCCTGTTTGGACCCCTTAGCGAAAACCGTGCGGCGAACCTCCTCCGGAGAAACAGGAGCTGTTAGGCTAGCATTCATCTCCGGCGTCACCGCTCTGGGAATTGGGAGTGCTTCCACCCGAGAGGGCCATGTTGGAACCTGATTCTCAGAGGTGAACAGATTCTGGTAAAAATTGCCTGCAATATCAGCTTTACCCGCCTCCTTCGTGACCCACTCACCTGTTTCCGTCCTGAGTCCGTGCACAAAATTCTTTTTCGACGAGTGCGCGTGACTGGATGAAAGTAGGAGGAATTCTTATCACCTCTTTCAGCCATCGAACCCTGGACTTCTGTTGCCAATACAGTTTCCTCCGCCTCCCACTGCCTACTAAGTTCCGTCTCAAGGGGTTCCAATTTCATCCCAATTAATCGGGCATACAGCTTTTATCCGCTCAATTTCTGCTTGAAGGGTGCGAATATTCGCAGAGAATTCGTCGTACCCGCCCTACTCCAATCATATAGGAGATGTCTCAGCTTCTTCAACCGTTCCCATAGCTGGTACATAGGGGTACCGGGGACATTTTCACTCCAGACATACGTCACCATTGCTTTTACCTCTGGATTATCAGCCCAAGGGCATCAAATCTGAACAGGGGCCGACTATTCCTGATGTAAGGTTTATCTGCCAGCAGCAAGGCACGGTGGTCCGATCCTTGATCCGTAAAATGTTTAAAATTGGTATTCGGAAATCGTTCCAACCACTCCGGGGAACACAAAGCTCTGTCCAACCGTTCCCTAATACAGGCAGGCCCCATTCGTTTGTTTGTCCAGGTAAAAAGATCACCTTGATGCCCGGGATCATGGAGTCCAAGGTTATGAACAAAATTACGTAATGCAATGGATTGGGAAGCATTCCACGGGTTACCGCCATCCTTTTCATGGGCATGGAGAGTGACATTGAAGTCCCCCAGCACCACGTAAGGAAAATGGACCGCCTCACAAATCTCACCAAGTTCAGCAGTTGGTTCAGGCGAATATTAGCTTGACAACTGATGTAAACACAGAACACAACGTACTGAGAATCGACTTCATTAATTTGAACACCAATACAAAAGTTTGAATGATAAAACACCGAAGCGTTAACTTCGGGGGACCAAGCAACAACTAACCCACCCGATGCATTAACAGCATCAACAAAGAAACAATGATCAGCTAGAAAACCCCAAACCCCTAATACGACGAGAGACAACACGCCGGCCCGATCGAGTCTCAGAGAAGAAAACAAGATCCGGTTTATTCGATCGAACTAACCCTACAGCAGTTTGGAATGTGAATGGTGGTCCAATTCCCCTCACATTCCAGGCCAGAAGCTTCATTTATCCGGTTGGGGCCACTCGCAGCTGGCTTCCTCCACCGAATCATTCATCTCCTTCTCTTCAACAAATTGCCTTTTGGGTGTGGGCGACTCCTCCAAACCCCCTACAACCTCCTTCAAGGACCTCTTGCGATCCCCGATCGTTGGATCCAAGAGGTTCGAGCCATATTCATCCAACGGAGCCCTCGAAGCGCCCCCTTCATCCAGAGAAAGACCTCCCAATTTCACACTAGCTGTGTACGATCTTTGCCGTAATATTAAGCCTTGTTTCAAAAATATCAGCCACTTTCCGGACCCGGCCCTTCATTACCCCCACACATCGAGGCCCGCCATTCACAGGATCGCAGCGTTTAATCTCGAAATTACCAGCATCATCGTCCGAGAAAGGGCTCAGCGAAGCTGTCTCATCCGGGACTCCATCATCATTTAAATCCGCCGCACCCTGCATCCCATCATTAATAAGATCAGTGGTCACTTGCATCTTGGTGTCATGGGAGAAGGGGCCACGTCGCGCTCCTGTCCTGCCTCCACCTGCTTCTCCTCCACGCCTTTCTTTTTAGACAGGCGCTTCCTAGGTTTCACCGCCTTCACCTCAGTCAGTTGGACCCCACCCGCCACCTTCCCAGCCTGCATGGCATACGACACAGCCACCTCTTCCTTAACCACCATGTTAGGACGTGCCTTAGCTTCAATCAGTCAAATGTCATTTTTTTTTATTAATGAGTTTATCTTTGTTTTTATATTTTAATTCTTGATTCATTTAGTATAATTAAGAACATTAAATATTAAGAAAAAAGAAAGGTGAGTCCACCAATAACAAAGCAACACGTGGATGGTTGGAGCTTCTGTGTACAACCAATGTTGGAGTTAAGAATTTTTTATCTTCATAATTATGAATCACGGTAAAAAACAAATTTTGGTACATGAAAATCATAAGTTGATAGTGATACTAATAAAATAGTATTTTATTGAAAGGTTTTAATTAATTCAAGAAAGACGAGGGAAGGTTTGTTTTGTTGATGGTGTGTAAGAAGAAAATGCAGCTGCTAGGGGTTTTTTTGGTGTGGTGAGAAGATGCTGTTGTAATTATGACCTAACTCCTAAGTGAGGAATACCGAATACATGTATGGCTTGAAGACCCTTCTTTTCGGTTTGTTACGTATAATGAAAGTTATGTCGATTAAAGATTAGCTATCTCAGTTCTCTGCCTTCGTCGATAACAACAAAGTAGGAGAGAAAGAGAATGAAACCCTAAAAGCTTGTGTTTTCATTTCACCATTCTGCCTTTTATAGGCAGATCCAACAGATGAAGACAATCACCATTACAAACATTGTTTTGTAGCTTGGAAAGGAAACCAGCATACTTGCAGCGAAAAGTAAAAGACAACATAAAAGGAAAAAAAAACGACAGCGTTCCAGAGCGGCCTGATGTCTCCAAAACGCAGCGAACAACCAACATCTCTTGAACTGATCAAAACGTCGGAGCAAAAGGTGACCGTTGCAATTGAAAAAGGGGTTTTCAATCTGTTATTCCCCCCCCCCCCCCCCCCCCCCCCCCCCCCCCCCCCCCCCCCCCCCCACCCCCCCCCCCCCCCCCCCCCCCCCCCCCCCCCCCCCCCCCCCCCCCCCCCCCCCCCCCCCGCCAAGTTGGTGGGCAGATGTTGCGCACACCAAGCTTGGACAACAATGTCAGAAATGGAGAAGGGGAGAGTGCCTTTGTAAAGAGATCTGCAGTTGGTGGGCTGAGGAGATGTGCAGAAGCTTGATTGAACCGGATTGGATCTTTTCTCAGACGAAATGACAGTCGAGCACGATGTGTTTTGTTCGCTCGTGGAAGGTTGGGTTTTTGGCGATGTGAATCGCACTTTGATTGTCGCAGTACAAAGCTGCAGCAGAGGATGATCCAGCCTGGAAGTCTTGTAGAAGATACTGGAGCCATTGTATTTCACAGGCTGTGTAAGCCAGAGCTCGGTATTCTGCTTCACAAGATGACCTTGAAACAGTTCGCTGTTTTTTGGTCTTCCAAGAAATGAGGGATTCACCCAGATAGATGCAGACACCAGTGGTAGAGCGGAGAGTTTCCACACAAGCCGCCCAATCAGAGTCTGTAAAGGCTTTGATTTGAAAGGTGCCTGTTGATGGGAAGAAGAGACCAGTAGCTGGTGCTGATTTCAGATATCGCAAGATACGAAGAACAGCTTTGAAGTGGACAGTTGTGGGGGCAGACATGAACTGGCTGAGTTGCTGAGTGGCATAGCATATGTCTGGACGTGTTGTAGTCAAGTAGATGAGTTTGCCAACAAGTGTTCTGTACAACTCTGGATCTTCGAAGGCATTGTCTGAATCATTGGTGAGGTGTATTTTGTAGTCCATAGGAGTTGAAACAGACTTGGAATCTAGAACTTGTGCTTCTTCCAAGATTTCCAATGTATACTTCCTTTGAGATAGATGAATTCCTGTCTTGCTTCTGGACACTTCAATGCCTAAAAAATATTTTAAATTCCCGAGATCCTTGATACTGAATTCTTTGTGCAGCATGTCCTTGAGATGTTGAATCTCAGTAATGTCATTTCCTCCCAAAACAAGGTCATCCACATAGATTAGGATGCATGTGTAACTGGTTTCAGTTACTTTAAAGAATAGGGAATGGTCTGCTTTGCTCTGGACATAACCAATATGCTGTAACTTGTCTGTCAATTTGGAAAACCATTGTCTGGAAGCTTGCTTTAATCCATATAGTGTTTTTCTGAGCTTGCAGACTGGATTTTCAATGCCTGGTGGTGGGTTATAACCCGTGGGAAGGGTCATATAGACCTCTTCTTCGAGGTCTCCATGTAGAAATGCATTATTCACATCTAGTTGATGGATATGCCAGTTTCTCATTGCTGCAATAGCTAGGAATGTCCTGACTGTTGTCATTTTTACCACTGGGGAAAATGTATCCTGAAAATCAACACCTTCTTGTTGTGTGTTGCCTTTGGCAACAAGCCTGGCTTTGTGCCTTTCTAAAGAACCATCTGAAAGGAATTTATCCTTATAGATCCATTTGTTGCTGACTGGTTTCTTTCCTTTTGGTAAAGAGACCACATCCCAGGTATGGTTCTTCAATAGAGCTTTAATTTCAAGCTGCATTGCCTCATTCCAAATGTCAAGTTGGGAGGCTTCTTTGTATGACTGTGGTTCTCTATGACTGGAAATGTTGAGAAGGAATTGCTTGTGGGAAGGAGAAAGATTTTTATAGGAAATGAGAGAAGAAAGTGAGTACCTTGGATCTGTGATCTGTTGCTGACTTGAGTGATTGATGCTGCCAGGTCCTTTGGTCAGATAACAGTGATAGTTTTGGATGAGGTGAGAAGGCCTTTTGATTGTTCTATCAGAACGTCTTACTGGTTGATTTGGTGGGGGAGGGGGAGGAGGAGGAGAAGGAGAATAAGTAGGTGAGGAATGAGATGATGGTGAAGAAGCAGGAGAATTGAGTAGAGGAGAGGTGTTTGGTGAAGTGGGAAGAATGGGAGGAATTGGTGATACTGAAGGAGGAGATGGAGGATCCTCAGGATCAAGATGGGAATTTGGAGATGGAATGGGAAATAGGAGAGAATTCTCTGTGTCATTGTTTGCTGGTGAGGTTAGTTCTGGTGAGATGGAGTGAAAGGGGAAGTGATTTTCATAGAAAATGACATCCCTGGAAATGAAAACTTCATGGGAATTGAGGTCATAAAGTTTGTAACCCTTAATGCCAGATGGGTAGCCAATGAAAACTGCTTTTCTGGCTCTGGATTCAAACTTTTTTCTGTGGTTTGCAAGGGTGCTGGCATAACAAAGGCAGCCAAATACCTTCAAGTCTGTCAAATCTGGTGGTTTGTTTTGTAGGAGCTACAATGGTGTTTTGTTGGAAAGAACAAAGGAAGGGACTTTGTTTATGAGATAGACAGAATGTTTAACACAATCTCCCCAGAAGGAGTTTGGTAAGGATGATTGAAACTGGAGTGCCCTAGCAACAGCAAGAATATGTTGATGTTTTCTTTCAACCTTGCTGTTTTGCTGGGGTGTTTCAACACAAGACATTTCATGTATTATGCCTGTGTTATTGTAAAAATCATCCATTTGGAATTCTTTGCCCTGATCACTCCTAATGGTTTTGATTTTTGTTTGAAACTGTCTTTCCATTTGGTTGCAGAAGGAAATGAGTTTGGGTCTGGCTTCTGACTTAAGGTGTAACAGAATGATCCAAGTCATGCGAGAGTAATCATCAACTACAGTTAAGAAGTACTTGAAACCATCATAGGTTGGTACTGGATTTGGTCCCCAAATGTCTACATGTAGCAATTCAAAAGGAAAGTGGGTTACAAAATGACTGGTAGGGAATGGTAGTCTTTTCTGCTTGGCAAAATGACATACATCACATGGTTGATCCTTGTGAGTGGTAATGGAGGTACATAATTGATTGAGAAATGGAATTTTAGAATGGGAGGCATGTCCTAATCTAAAATGCCATAAGTCAAAGGTGGAGGTGGAAGCAGCAGAAACCAGCTTTGGGAAAAGAGAATCTTGAAGATAGTAAAGACCATTCCTGAGACTAGCAGAACCAATCACTCTCGTCTGCTTCAGATCCTGTATAAGACAAGTGTTTGAATGGAAGGTTAAGCATAAGGAGTTATGAGAGGTGAGTCTGCTAACTGAAATCAGGTTGAAAGTGAAATGGGGAACAAACAAGGCATCATAGAGAATCAAGTCTTCATTGCAAATTGCTGTGCCTGAATGTGTTGCTTGAATATGCTCTCCGGTAGGAAGAGTGATGAATATGTGGGATAAGGGTTTGGGATTGTGAAGATAATCCAAGGAGCAAACTATATGATCTGAAGCTCCTGTGTCAACTATCCATTTTGGTTGCATGAAGAGTATGCATTCAGAATGGGTAGTGAAAGAGATGGGGAAGGAATAATGCCTTTCTGAGTGACATAAGCAGCAGCTGAGAAAGAGGTAGGACTCTTTTGAGCATTCATCAAGTTCATCAGTTTGTCATAGTCTGAACGACTGAGTTTCACTTCATCATTGGAGGAAGAAGCAGTGGACAAGTTTGCAGAAGGTCTGGCTCTTGGAGGACCAGAAGATGGATTTCTAGGAACAAAATTAGGAGGGTATCCATGTTTCTGGAAACATTTGTCCTCAGAATGTCCCTTCCTAGTGATTGCAGATGATTGGTAGATTAGTGGTGGAAATTGATGGTTTGGACATTCCAGGAGGCCAACCATGTTTTTGAAAACAAATATCTTCAGTATGGCCCTCTCTTTTGCAGAAAGTGCAGTAAGGGGGTTTGTTGCTCTGAGAAAACCTTTTGTTTCCAGGTTGGAAACCTAGAACTGATGAATCATTCTGCAGAGAAGCAATCATCTTCCCAGATTGAGTGCCATAAATCTGTCTTTCATGCTGCAACATGCGTTGAAAGACTCTGTTGATGTTTGGTAGTTCATCACCAAATAAAACTTGGTCTCTGACCCCAGAAAATTTTTCATTCAAACCACGAAGAAACTTGATGACATAGCTAGTTTCTTGGTACTTTAGAACTTTTATCATAGCAGCACAATCCAGATGACTCGTTGGAGTACAAGAACAAGGTAAGAGGGGTTGGTAATTCTCTAGTTCATCTCTAAGAGTAATTACTCGACCATAATACTCTGTCACTGTTTGATTACCTTGCTGCAGAGTAGATAAAGCCTCTTCCAGCTCAGCTATGCGAATGAGATCTCCTAAACCATAGCGAGTTTGCAGACTTTGCCATGCTTCAGTAGCTGTCTTGCTGGAGAGAATGGTTTTTCTGATCTCAGAAGAAGTGGCCTGTTGAAGCCAACTAAGAACCATGACATTGTTTCTTGTCCAGGCTCCATGACGTGGATCTGTAGCTGCTGGTTCTGGTATTGTACCATTGATGAAGCCAGTTTTGTTTTTAGTTGCAAGAGCATTGCATGGCTCTGCTCCAGTCATTGTAATTTGTGGGGGGGTGAGGAGGTCTCCAACAAGGAGAGTCCCAGGTTGATCGGAACCATGAAGAAAGAAGGGGTCGGACAGAGGGTCATTTGGAATTTGTGGGTGGATGTTAACAGGCTGTGCATTTTGAGCTGCAGCCTGTTGAGGATCTGGTTGATTATCAACCATTGTTCAAAGGGAAGAAGGGTGGCGGCTAGGGTTTCATTGCAGGCTCTGATACCATAACAACAAAGTAGGAGAGAAAGAGAATGAAACCCTAAAAGCTTGTGGTTTCATTTCACCATTCTGCCTTTTATAGGCAGATCCAACAGATGAAGACAATCACCATTACAAACATTGTTTTGTAGCTTGGAAAGGAAACCAGCATACTTGCAGCGAAAGGTAAAAGACAACATAAAAGGAAATAAAAAAACGACAGCGTTCCAGAGCGGCCTGATGTCTCCAAAACGCAGCGAACAACCAACGTCTTCTGAACTGATCAAAACGTCGTCGGAGCAAAAGGTGACCGTTGCAATTGAAAAAGGGGGTTTTCAATCTGTTAATCGAACCCTAAACCAGAAGAAAGAATACTAAAGAAGGACAAGAGACAGTATTTCGCCAAAAAAATTTGCGTCATAAATAGTAAAGGAGCGTGTTTGTTAAGCATGTCCAACCGACATGAACACATCAATCACTACTCAAAACTGGTGCAGAGTCGCAATGGCGAGAAGTGGGAACTTCCGCTGGACAGCCATCCCAGGGGCCTCACTCATATCCAAATCCTCCGCTTTCGCTCCGCCGGGGAAGCTCCAATCAAACTTGTGCAGCACGGCAACCATCGCCAGCTCCAGCACCGCAGCTGCAAAAGTAATCCCAGGACACCCTCGCCTTCCAGCGCCAAACGGAATCAATTGGAAATCCAATCCTTTGTAATCGATCGAGCTCGACAGAAACCTCTCCGGCCTGAACTCCTCTGCATCCTCCCAAGCCGCGGGATCCCTCCCGATCGCCCACGCGTTGATCAACACCCCTGTCTTCGCCTTCACGTCGTAGCCCATCACCTTCGTATCGTTCGTTGCCGCCCTCGGAACCAGCAGCGGAATCGGCGGATGGAGCCGGAGAGATTCCTTGATCACCGCTTTCAAGTACGGCATTCGCTCTATGTCGTCCTCGTTTACGCTCGGCTTGTTCCCGGCCACGCTTCTGATCTCCTCTTGTAGCGTTCTGGTCACTCTTGGGTGCTTTAGCACCTCTGTCATAGCCCATTCCAGCGCCGTGAATGTGGTATCGCTTCCCGCACCGAACATGTCCTGCACAAAAAAGTTCATAAGAAATTAGCGGGATAGTTTGGTGTCATTATGTATAAAATTTTAATTTTTGATCATAATGTATACGCGGAATATGCCCACCAGAATGATTGCTTTGATGCTGTCGCGATCCATCAATTCGTTCTCCTGCTGCGCGTCGAGCAGGACATCGACGAAATCCCTCTGCTCCAGCTCCTCTGTTTTCTCATTCCCCTGCCTCCTCCTGGCAGCAACATGCTCATCCACAATTTCGTCCAGAAACCGATCGAACTCTCCGAAAACCCTCTCCACCCGATCATTCAACCCGTTGAATCGATTAATCCAACCCATCCACGGCACGAAATCGGCCACATTGAAAATCCCCAGCAGAACCGCCATCTCCTTCAACATCTCCTTCAGCTTCCTGTACTTCCTCCCAAACGCAACTCTGGAAATCACATCCTCTGTCAGCCCAGCAAACAGCTCCCCTAAATCGGCAGGGGAGCCCGAGCGCGATCGCGCTTGGATTAGCCCGGCCATCAAATTCGCCTCCTCTTCCCTCACAGAACGAAAAGACTGGACCTTTTTGGTGCTCAGGAGCTGCATCACGCAGATGCTCCTCATCTGGCGCCAGTACTCGCCGTAGGGCGACAACGAGAGGTCTCTGTAGTTGTAGAATAGCCTCCTGGAGATTATGGAATCGGTCCGGTTGGCGAAGGTGAGGTCGTGGGTTTTCAGGATTTCCTTGGCGGATTCAGGGGAGGAGATCACCACCATGGGGGCGTGGCCGAGGTGGAGGAGCATGATCGGGCCGTGGCGCTGCGCCATGGATTGGAGGGAGCGGTGCGGGTGGGAGCCCAGTTGGTGGAGGTTGCCGAGGATGGGGAGCTTGAATGGAGATGGCGGGGTGTTGTTGGTTTTGGGTTTTCTGAAAACTATGAGCCATGTGGAGATTAGGAAGAGCGGTATCAGAAGGTAGAAGAAACCGGGAATTGGGACATCGAGCAGGTTCAACATTTCTTTTCCTGGTTTGCTATGGATGATTGATGATGAATTGGGTGTGGTGGTTTCTTCTTCCTCCGGCCATTGTTATAGTCTGAGGAGCCTGCAAGTTGATGACAAACCCTAATAAAGAATGGAAACTACAGTACAATGTGCAAGTTGAGGTGAAATTTTGGGCATTTTGTTTCCTATGGAGGAAGGAGGACTCACATTATTGTTCATTCAAAGATATTCTATCCTTCTCTGCTTTGTTGAACATTGTTTTTGTTGCTACTTTCCTTTAAAATACATTCCATGTTGATGTCAGGTTCTGGAGGACAGCGGCGGCTAATTAGTAGTTAGAGGCTCCAAGGCAGAAGTTTCTTGTTTCAGGGTTGGTAAGCTTCGGCACGGAGTGCAAGTACTTGGCCGACAGTTTTGACGAGGCCCAGCACAAAGTGCAACCGATAGGAATGGGTCGAGTTTTGTTTTGTTCATGTTCGACTTGTTTATAAACGAGTCGAGTCGAACACGAGTAAGCTCATTTATTAAATCTTGACAGATTGAAAGTTTGGCTCGAACTCAAATCTAAGATAATTTATAATATAAATATCCTAATATTTATATGTCATGTGTGATACAAGTGATTACCTAATGTTATGTCATGTATGAGACGTATTTGCTTACATATACTCAATGTATTAAACACCATATGAGGTGATATATACAATTTAATAATTATATGCATCATTAACAAACCAACTCATAGAATATAGATTGATTTTCTCATAAGTTGTAGTCGAGTTGGCTCTCTAGTCACAACGTTGGGACATCTCATAAGCTCAAAACGAGACAGTTCATGAGTTGTATTAAACGAGTCACCTAATCAAGCTAGTTCACGAGCCGAACAAGGTAGAACTTTTTTTAATCGAACGAGCTTTTATCGAGTTCGAGACCGAGCCGCTCACGAATAGTTTGGCTCATTAACAACCCTAGTGCAACATAATAGCAATGTCTGAGATGTTTGAGAAATGCTACCGTAGTGGCCAGTCGGAGTGAAAATATTGAATACCATATTCAAAATGATAGACGGTTTAAAAGGTAGGAAACTATTGAACAACTGCTAAATCATGATGTTAAAACATAATACTCTACAATTAATTTTTCCGGTATAATATCCGGTACGGTTTCACAAACCTTGCATAATAGTCATTGTTTAGTGATCTAGATGAAATGATTTTCAGAAGATGTGCAATATTGTATGAATAAAATATGTAACAACTATTCATTTTCATAAAAACGTGTTAAGGCCTAAATGTTTACTTGGAAATGAGTTCGTGTACCGATTACATTGGGTGGTGATCTACTTGAGAAATAGTTGGGCCTAGAGATGTGATGAAATGGGCCGGCAGTACAGTAAGCATTTCAGTGGGTTAATTGTATTGGATACCATTTAAGTTTTAATTTAGTTGTACGTTGACCACTTACCACTTAATTCTGTTTTATCGCAATTAAACTATTTAGAGCATTTCCAACAATGTAATTCTTCTTCACTTTCAAGTGTGGTCCCTACTGCCACCTAAGCAGCTCTAGTAATTACTTCACTCATCAATTTCATACTAGCTACATCAATGTCATTCCAATGCAATTGCACTTCTGGGTCCCACTTACATTTTACTACCACACAAATGGTTGGGAAAAGAAGAAAGAAAACAAAAACAAACAAAGGACCCACTTGCAATTGCATGTCAAATTTTCATGGTGTGCAAATTTTCATCCCTAGAAAGTGGTCTTGCATCAATGTCATCCACTTTTTCAATTGCACATGGCTGCCAGCCACTCATCTTGCAACTCCCTCCATTTGCATCATTGGAGATGCTCTTACATCCAACTTTTGTTATACCATTAATTTTTCCATCCCAAAACTTTTAATGGTAGGTATGAAATAATAATTTTACAGGCCAAGAGGGCAATCCACCTAAGGCTGAGACGCTGAGTTGTTGAACCATGTGCTTGACCCACTTTTATAAACTTCAAACTAAACAAATTAAACAAACAAAAACAAATGCACATGCTTTCATTCCACCCAATTTGTAAATTAGACGTGAAAACATGGAATCATACTCATTTGAAAGAATCCGAACTTGGAGAGTAGTAAAAAGGACGTGGTTCATTGAAGAAGAAACAGTCATTGCCAAATTCCCCTGTTTTGATAATGGAGAAACAGAGCATAAACATATATTGAATGGTGACACTGACACCGCATAAAGGGCATGATTGTTTGTTCTAATAAAAATCCTTGATAGGTGGAATCATCGCAACAAAACATTCAGGTATTGTTATTTCCACCGCGCGACGAATTGCATCGAAGAATCTCGGATGCTCTGCCGAAGATGGAGAACGACGAAGTGTTGTAGCGATAGACGTAGACGTGGGCATTAAAGGGGTTGGATTCGGCGGACTAGCGATCGAAAGAGCCGGAGTTAGGACCGTCAGCGATGTCTTATATGAGTTTGTATGATAAACCAAAAGAAACCGAAGGTGGCGGCTTCTCCCGTTAGGCATGAAGCGATTGCGGCAAGAGACCAACTAGAAATTGTGCATCGGAGCATAGCCACATCAGAATTGGGTTGACAGAGAGTAGAGTCGATAAAAAAGAAATCAACAAATGGAGATACGATTTCTTCTCCTCGTGCAACTGAGTTTTCTTCTTTAGTTTTTATTTAGACTTAAATCTATTGTGACTCAACCACTCAGGTTGCGTTGGATAGGTTGTGTGGGCTGGAAAATTATTATTTCATACCTATCGTTAAGTTTTGAGATGGAAAAACTAATGGTGCAACAAAAGTTGGATGTAAGTGGTTTAGTTGCAACAAAACAGAATTAAGTGATCAACATGCAACTAAATTAAAACTTAAGTGATATCCAGTGCAATTAACCCGTATTTCAGTTTCAGTTTTTCATTTTTAGAAATCTTGCAATAGAAATATGATAATCAAAGGTGTCAATTCGGGCGGGCTTAGAGTTGAGTTCAATCGGGTTACAGGTTAATTGAATTTTGAGTTTATCGGGTTGCGGCTCACTTGAGTTTGGGTTTATCAGATTGCGGGTCAGTCGGCTACAAATTCATCAAATTACGGGGTTGGATATTTAAGACAATTTCTTTTAGATAATTGAGTTATTGTAATTGTATAGCCTATCGCTTGCCATGTAATTAATTACACGATCTATAATATAAAATACCCTGTATTTGAGATAGTTCGAGTGACGCTATTGAGATAACACGACTCATGATATGTTTCCAAATATATTATATCAATTATTCATGCTCTATACGCTATATCAATTATTCATGATCTATAATTTAAAATAAAATGCGTTTGAGATCGTTCGAGTTATGTTTTAAAGAAGATGAGATAACTCATGGAAGGTTCTCAAATCTGATATAGTATACAATCAATTAGTCATGCCCTCCCCATAAAAATTCAAGGCTCGCATTTTAATGACTAAAATTTTCCCTTTTTTCTTTTCCAAAAAACTTGAAATTCTTTCTTTTCCCATAAATTAATAACACTCAAATTTGTGATAACACTTTTTTTTCATAATATATTTAATTCACTCTCTAAAACGACTTTTTCCAGAAATACCACTAAAAAGAAAGAAAAAAATACCACTCATTTCCAAAAATTTCCAAAAGTACCACCATTTCTCGAAAACCGCCTGGTGGGGGCCCGGTTTTCGATGTAAACCGCATGGACGGGGGCGGTTTTGGTGACCGCATGGGGTCAGGGCGGTTTGGTCCAAAATCGATGCCCCAACCAGCGATTTGGTAAAAAAAAAATCGACCAATCCTAACCTAGGTGGAAACTTCAAAAGAACATATATTTGTGCTCGCGTATCCGATCGTACTGAATTTTTATTTATTTCACATAACTTTTCAAGATCTTCCAAGCCGCAAACCACCGCTTTCGTCCCGAAAAAACATCGTTTGCTACCCCGACGAGCTTTTTTCCGATTTCACCAAACTTTGGACGACCATAACTTTGTGCTCCGCACTCCGAGCGTCATGAATTATTTTTAAATTTCGCAGAACTTTTTAAGGACTACATCAAAAATCGCGCCCCACCAGGTGGTTTTCGAGAAATTGTGGTATTTTTAAACATTTTCGAAAATAAATATATTTTTTTGATTTTTTTTCTTTTTAGTGGTATTTCTAGAAAAAAGTCTTAAACATGGTTTCATAGTCCACCTATCTTTCTGGCCGAACAACTGTTACCTTATTATAATTCGTTTGTTACTACTGTTAATTAAAAAAGAGTTAATGAAAAATTATACCATCCCCCACGAGTTTGGACAAAATAGCTCACTCTACTAAATCTCCCTGAGTTGATCTCAATCGCCATCACTCGATATGACTTTTACCTAATCCCTGTCCAAAACCGTCTTTTACATGCACGTTTGATGTGTTTTAACTTGTTAAACTTTGAACAAGTCCAGGGAAGAGAAGACAAATAAACTCCATCGCTAGCTACCCTGAAAATGCAAATTGCAGCCGGTCGCCGGAGTTAGGTTGCATTACGCCAAGCAGCACGACGACAAATTAAGAAACATTTGCAACCAACATTCCCGGCGAATCAGACCACGACCGATGATGCCAACATGTATAAATATTAGTATATTACCGATGGAATTGCGCGCCAGCTGATTGTTTGAAAAGGTCTCTTTTAGCTCTTTCCTCGGCGTTTTAGGTAGTGGTGGGAAGGTTGAGCGATTTTTGTGGGTTTAGAAGAGCATCTCCATTAATGCAATTGCAAAAGAAATTGCATTTGTGTTTTTTATTGTCTAATTGAAATTTTTTTTAATCCACATTACATTCATTTCATTCACCTACATCAATGCAATTAACTTGCAATTGCAAATGTAATTAAATATTATGTTAAAATTATAGAAAATTAAGTAAAAGAGAAAAGAAAATAATATAAAATAAAATAAATCCCCATTTTTGTAGGCTTTTTTGACTTGCATATGGAATTGCATTTCTTGCTAGCTTGCAAATATGCAATTGGTAGCCACATCAATGCAATTGATTTTGCTATTGCAAACACCTATACCATGTCATTTTGCAATTGAGAATGCAATACCAATGTGGATGCTCTAACATACATTTCAAATTTCAGTCCACTCGCATCCACCCAAACTTTAGTGGGTCACCTTTTTTAGATCCCATACCCACTCATATAAACCGTTCATAACATAATGGGTGGGTCTATCGTGGGTGTATTTGGGTGGATTGGTCGGTTCAACCACCCAATACTCACCCCTAGTTTTAGGATGTTGATTGTCACTTCATCCCAATTTGTGTTAAGAGTTTGTTGCATGGTTCACGTTGACTTTGATGAAGGTAGTAACAAATCAATCAAAATAGGGATTTTATGTATAATCGAAAATGGGGGTAAAATCAGAATCGTAAAATCGTGGGATTTTAAGGTCTATATAAAAATGAAGACGGAATAATATTAGTAAGGAAAATCATGAATAACACAAAAGCACATAACACTTACAATGATAATTTTTCAAGGTTAATGTTAAGAGATGGTGAATCGATGATGATTAATACATTGATGTGAATTGATTATAGTCGATGGTGGTTAGTGTGAGAGAACTAGATGATGTTGGTGGAAGAGAAGAAATATATGCGTAATTTTGCAAATTCTGGGGAAAATAAGTAAAATTGACTCAAAGATTTGAATCGTTAAATCGTAAGATTTTAAAGATTTTAAGAATTTAAATCGTTAATAGTGTAGGATTTTAAGGTCCATAGATTTTATAGTGAAATTAGAATCGGAATAGGTAAGTGAAATCATAAAAGCGTAGGATTTTAGGATTTAAATCGAGATTTTGACTACTCTGAGTAGTAGATCACGGATAAAATTATTGACAGGGACCACGATAAAATAATACATCTTGATTTGACTTCTTTGAACGACTTTAGAACACTACTCAAACCTCTTTGAAGTTTGAACAAAGTTCAAAAGAGGGTGTTTGACGGAATAGGTTACCTTGCCAACTCACATAAGATTAGGACTTTACTAATCACATTTTCAGCCGTTAGATGAAAAACTAATCCAATGATAGAAAATTAATGAAGGTTAAATTAGTAAAAATTCACATCTGCACCAAACCCTAATATATATTTGTTTACACATAAAAATAATTTTGTATCACATAGATTATTTACAAAGACATCTATTGTCTTTATAAGGCCAAATCAAATATAACAAGTAATGTTAATTAAATTGGGTCTCACAGTACTAGATTTTTAAGCCCAAATGACTAATTCTCCGAGAGGGCATGCCGCATGGAAATATACCAAGTCTAGATCTAGACGGCGTTGGTCGTGAGATCTAAACGACCTTAGTCGCGAGACTAGACCACGATGGTTGCGAGATCTAGACGGCCTTCGTTGTGAGATTAGACCACGTTGGTCGCGAGATCTAGACGACCTTCGCTGTGAGAGTAGACCACGTTGGATACGAGATCTAGACGTCCTTCATCGCGAGATTAGACCACTTTGCTCGCGAGATCTCGATGACCTTCGTCGTGAGATCTAGATCTAGACCACGTTGTTCATGAGATCTAGAAGGCTTTAGTTGCGAGATTCAGACAACGTCTGAGCTCTAAATGGACGCAAGAGGGCAAGCCAGGCGGGGAGATGGACGTGGGGGGGGGGGGGACAAGTCGCGGGGGAGAGGGAAGGCACGAAATAAGACTAAAGTTCGGTAGACCACGTTGGTCGTGAGATCTAGATCTAGACAACCTTATTCGCTAGATCTAGACCACGTTGGTCGTTAGATTTAGAAGGTCTTCATCGCGAGATCTAGACAACCTTAATCGTGAGATCTGAGACTGCTGGTCATGGTAGAGAGAAGGAAAGCACCAAAACTTCAACTCCAACAAGAGAGAGACGCCTAGGCAGTTGAGGGAGCAACTGCCACTCATCTCACGTCTGAAGACACATTCGGACCAATTATTTTTGGAAGTTACCCAGCAGACGGTTCTCCAAGGTAGTTATCTCCGCATTCCTATAAATAAGAGAGATGGTTGATAGAGACCTAAGGTTCCCAAAATCAACACTTGACACAAATGTCAAGTTTTTCATTTTTCCTTTTTCTATCATGTAGCCATAGACGTACTTTTTTTAGTTCCGTGCTCTCACTGAACCTCCATAGGAGTAGAGTAATTTAACTTAGTGTTTTGCATCCATCAATCGAACACCTTCGTTCAAACTTTGTTTAATATTTCGTCCATTTTTACTTATGATAGTAATTACGCATATAGTAATATTTGAATCTATAATTCTTTATATATTTTTTTCGTTTTATTTCCGTTCTTATACTCAATAAGGTCTCGAAATGTTAGGCCCGACACGACCCACTTACAGACCGTGTCGTGCTCGTGCTCATGAAGTTTAGACCCAGCACGGCCCATGAATTATTCGTGCTCGTGCTGGGCTGGCCCATATATTTCGTGCCCGTGCCGTGTTCTAACCGTGTCGTGCCATTCTAGCCCATGGGCGGGACGGCCCGGTGCCCACGTACATTTATAATACGTTTGGTTAATAAATAGTATTCCAATAGGTTTGGATAAAATAAAAGAATCTGAAAAAGGTTTGGCTAATAAATAGACATTACCCTTAAATTTATAAAAATAAAATATTTAAATATTAATTTCTGACGTGTACGCTAATGTGGATGCTTACATGGAGCTCCGTTACGAAATAAGTAATGGTAACAGAATGAATGCGCAGACTTTTCAGTTACAATACGTTTGGATAATAAATAGAATTTCTAGATAAAATAAAAGAATTTTGAAAAGGTTTGGATAATAAATAAACATTACACTAAAAAGTTTAACAAACCTATGAATGATCAAAATTCAAATCATTAGATGCAGACCGATTCGTTGATAAGTTGGTAGACGGGTTGCATCTCTAGTCACAATGTTAAAACATCTTATGAGCTCTAAACGAACCAGCTCACGAGTTGAGCTCAACAAATCACCGAGTCGAGCTAGCTCACGAGCTTCCTGAACTGAACAAAACTTAGCTCAACCTCGACTTATTTGTAAACAAGCTGTGTTTCGAATAAGTTTTCCTCGAACTGAATCTCAACCCGCTCGTGAACAGTTCGACTCATTTGCAGCTCTGCCTACACTATACTAAACACACGTACGGCACCCGTATCTAACTAATTACTCCAATATATATATTCATTACCTGACTAAGTCTTCACAAGTTAACGAAGTTTCAGAATAAATGGTGGCAATCTTTGTTTCCGTGCGGTGCATGGTGCTGTCTTTTGTCTTCTTCTTGATTCTTTCGCAGCTCCATTACACCTCTCATTCTATAAAAGGTAACGTATACACAAACAACTCTTACACAGCAAAGCAAACGAACCATCATCACTTACTGAACTACTCAATATGTTGCAATTCATCATCTATGGCTTCCTTCTCCTCTGTTTCTCAATCCACCTGATAAAACTATCCCGTCCAACTCCCACCACCACCAACAACAAAAAGCGCATAACAAAACTACCCCCTTCCCCTCCCAAGCTCCCCGTCCTCGGAAACCTCCATCAGCTCGGTCTCTACGCTCACCGCTCACTCCAAACCCTCGCTCGCCGCCATGGCCCCCTGATGCACCTCCGATTCGGCACGGTACCCGTCGTCGTAGCCTCCTCGGCCGCGGCGGCCAGAGAGATCATGAAGACCCACGACCACAACTTCTCGGGCAGGGTGGAATCCGCAGTCGCCGCCAAGCTTCTCTACGATTACGAGGACATCTCCACCGCGCCGTACGGCGAGGGCTGGAGGCAGAGGAGGGGCGTCTGCGTCGTTCATTTGCTCAGCAATCGGAGGGTTCAGTCGTTTCGGAGAGTGAGGGAGGAAGAGACGGCGATCCTGATGAAGAGGATGAGAGACCAGCGGGTTGTGGATTTGAGCGAGAGCTTTGCGACTCTGACGAACGATGTCGTGTGCAGGGCGGCTCTGGGGAGGAAGTACAGCGAATTGGGGAGCAATGGGGGAAGGAAGTTCAACGAGCTGCTGTTGGAGTTTATGGAGCTTCTGGGAAGCTTCAATGTTGGCGATTTCATCCCGTGGTTGCGTTGGATTAATATCTTTACCGGTTTCAGTGTCAGGGTCGACACTATTGCCAAGGAATTCGATGACTTTCTTGAGGAAGTAGTTGACGAACATACCAGAAAGCTGGAAAACAGAGCAAGCAGAGAGACAGAGGAAGATCGAGAAGAAGAAGAAGAAGAAAGATTTGGTGGATATTCTTCTGAACCTCCAAAGAGATAAATCGCTGGGATTCCCTCTTACTCGAAAGAATGTTAAAGGCATCATCTTGGTGAGAAACTCCCTCTCAATTATTTCATATAATAAACGTCTCTGTTTCCTCCGTTTCCCCTGTTTCCCCTGTTTTTGCTTGTAATCGGAATAATCACGAAATTTGAAATTGTTTTTTGCGGGCAGGACATGTTTGCTGCGGGGACGGATACAAGCTACACGGTTCTAGAATGGGCGATGACGGAGCTCCTCAGGCATCCAAAAACGATGGAACGATTACGAGACGAGGCGAGGCGAGTTGGGAAGGGGGAAGCAGAGATTAACGAAGACGACTTGGACGAAATGTTGTATCTCAAAGCAGTGATGAAAGAGACACTACGAATGTATCCACCAATCCCGCTCTTGGTTCCTCGAAAACCTTCACGGAGCGTGGAGATCGAAGGATACCACGTTCCTGCCGGAACGATGACGATGGTGAACGCGTGGGCGATCGGGAGGGACCCGGGGATTTGGGAGCAACCAGAGGAGTTCATGCCAGAGAGGTTTTTAAATGATGGTTGTAAGGTGGATTTTCGGGGGCAGGATTTCGAGCTGATTCCGTTCGGTGCTGGAAGGAGAGGTTGTCCTGGAATTTCGTTCGCCATGGCGACGAATGAATTGGTGCTGGCGAATATGGTGAATGGGTTTGATTGGAGTTTGCCGGAAGGTATGAGAGTGGATGAACTAGACATGGGTGAATGTCCAGGACTCACTATTCATAAGAAGGTTAAATTGGTGGCAGTTTGTACACCGCGTCAACTCCATGCCTAAAAAAATGTTGTTATCATTGGTTACACTAGTTTTGTTTCCTACTTTTCTTTCTAGGAGTACAAGGTCTAAACACACTATATAGTTTGGAGTTACTCTTATGATACTAGTTTTGGTTCAACATATGTGGTACAACTGTTTTGGCCTTCATTGTCAAAATATTTAATCGTTGAATGTCGTGATAACTGGACTTCAACAGTAGTTCACAAACCTTAATCAAAGTATTTTTTTTTTATGAATTGGTTGTAATATTATATCATCAAAAAAATTGTACTTGACAACACATCATGCCAACTAAGTGGCAACATACTACCGAAAAACTAGTTTTGGGGTTGCCAAAGTGGGTTTTTTTTTATGAAGGTGAACATCAGAGTGACTGATAATTAATTAATTAATTAGTATATTAAAGTCTAGGTTGTGAGTTACTATTCATTAATGGCTTTCACACTCATTCAAATACAAGTGGGGAAGTTTCAAGTCGTTCTTTTACCGTACTCTCAATTCTACAACATTTGTGTGTAGTTATTGTTCGCTAGGTTTTCATCTATGACTTTTTGCACAAGTCATCGTCTTAGTGTTTTTTTATTGTTCGTTAGGTTTTTGTCTATGGTTTTTTCACAAATCATCGCCTTTGTGTTTAGTTATTGTTCGCTAGGTTTTCGTCTATGGCTTTTTGCACAAATCGTCACATTTGTGCAATGTTATTGTTCGATAGGTTTTCATCTATGGCTTTTTGCACAAATCATCGCCTTTGCCCACCATTTTGCAGCTCATCTCAAAATACTGTCGACGAAATCCTAAGTTGTTCCCCACCATCGTTTTCTAAGGATGCTACCACGAGTTTTGTATCGGGACCGAGTTTCATCCTCTATAATCACAATTAAACCAAAAAACATGGGCATCCTATTATCCTAACCTGAACACAAATCATCGCCTTTGCCCACAATTCTGCAGCCCATCTCGAAATACTGTCGGCGGAATCCTAAGTTGTTCCCCACCATTGTTTCCCAAGGCAGCTACCATGACTTTTGTATCGGGATCGAGTTTCATCCTCTTTAGTATTTTTTTTCTTTCTCTTTTTCCTTTTTGTTGAGCATGATCACAATTGAACCCAATGCTGCTACCGAAAATTCATATCATATCTACTCAATGTCGGCGAGTTTTGTATCGGGACCGAGTTTCGTTTGCTTTAGTTTTTTTTTCTTTCACTTTTTCCTTTTTGTTGGGGTCATGAGCGAGTTTTATCCGCTTTAGTATTTTTTTATTCTTTTTCTTTTGGTTGAGAATGACAATTGAGTCCAAACGCATGAGTATACAACCTAATTCGACCCGACCAAAGTGATTTGAAACCAATTTTACAGGTTTTCAACGAGAGCAAGTGTTATCTGTTTTTGTAATTGGCGTATTGTGTCAGGTGTGAATTTGTCCAAAACTCGGTCCAACCAGGTCAAAACGAGTTGAACCTGGTGTTGACGAGTTTTGAGTCGGTACCGAGTTTTAGCTTTAGTGTTTTTCATTTTGCTTTTTCATTTTGTTTGCAAAAGACAATTGAATCCAAATCCACGGGTATCCAACCTAATTTGAAAAGATACATAGAAGTTGTTTCATTCTGCAAAAGTTATAGCAGGATCAACTACTAGCCATACACATTGAAATATTGGCGTCATGAAAGAAGTTTAAACATAAATAATCTATTCGACGACCCTTGTACCTTATGCAAGTTCATCGACCATATGCTATTGTAAATAACAAACCTATGAAAAGAATGATTAAAAATAAAATAAAATTACTTTCACTTTTGGGTCAACATTAAAATTATAACTTTTTAACATATTTATTTTTCGCGAGCGTGCTTTGGCTAGTTACTTGAACTTCCCTTCAAATGCAAGCATGCAAATCTTCAATAAGTCTTCCAAATCATGCAAATCGTTTTGAGCATTTCTCCCTCATTTACTGCTCAACACACCGCTCAACACAAGTCTGCCAGTTTTGGAGTGTTTTCCTTTGAAAGCAGTTATTGTTCAAGTAAGTTCATATGCTCACCTATCCAGTGGCCACAAGTACTCTATAGGGGTCGTTTGGATGTGGAAATTTTAAAATGTTGGAATTTGTCTCAATTCCCATGTTTTACAAAACCAAGGAATTGACTTGTGGAAATTGAAAAAAAAAAATTCACGTTTGGATAGAGTTTAGTTTTGTGAGAATTGATGGTGTGAAATTTGGAAAAAGAAGTAAGAAAACGTGGTAATGTCAAATTACTAGAGGGAGGTGTAGTATTCTCAATTACCATGAATGTGGTAATTGAAGCCAATTTCCATGGTCCAATTCCCATACCATTTTTGCTCTCCCAAACGTGGGTTTTTAACTCAATTACTGCATTATGTGGTAATTGGGACCAATTACTGCATTACATTTCCACATCCAAACGACCCCATAAGTGAAGACAGAGAATAATACACCTTTTAATAGGTATATATATATATAACAAATACAATCTCCAAATAGGTGTTTCGTAGGCTCCAAGCCTTGTCAACATAAAACACAATTAATATAGTGTTATGATAGTTGATATGATAATGACGTGATGTTGGTATGAGATTATATGTTTTACAAAATAAATTAATGATATTATATTACTGTCTTATTACAGTATAATAGTGATATGATGTTGGTATGAAGTCTTATGTTAGAGAGAATAATTTTATGGTATCATATCATTTTCATATCATGATACTGTCATTATATCATAGTGATAATATCATTATATGATAGTATTATGATATAAAGTCAGTCTTACCATAGTGAGAAGATTATGATATGACATATATGACAGTGATAATACTACAACCAACACGTGTTTTGAAGAGTTATTATTTTTTATTTGCACAAAATATAACAAAATAGATATCTTTGTCTAGATCTTAATTAATGCATCAATGTTGTGAAATATTTTTAAATTTTGAGTTAAAATGAATTAGATATGATCCAATTAAGAAAATAGGGGATTAGAAAAAAAATTCTCTCTCATCTGTATATGTGAGAAAAAAATATAATAAAAAATGTTGAGGGTGTGGTTGTGCGGAATTACCAGTCCGCCCCTCCATGTTTTTTGTTAAAAATAATTTTGGACTATTAGATGTGATTAAAATAGATAGATTCAGATTAATTTGAGTTTTGTAGTGATTTTGTAAAAGAGCATTTTGTACACTATCCTTTTCCTGTTTTAATTTTAAACCACCCCTATATTTTCGATTTTCCCGTTCTCCTTTTTTGTTTTGTCAAAATAATCAAAATAGCCTCCCCACGCCCAATTTTTGTGGAACCAAACATACTGTAACACATTAAGCGAATTCCACATCAACAAAGCAAGAAAGATATCCATGGTTCATAAATAAAAAATCGACCTTAACTGACTAGACACGTTTTGAAAGTGAAATGGAGGACAACAATGATGAGTGACATTATAGGAAGTCACCTTGATATACAAAGCACTTCTACTATGCTATATAGTATTGATGCTTTAATGTACAACTTGAAGTTGTACCATAACATTAAATGTACAAGTTTAGGTGGTACCATAAAGGAATTTGTATCATTATGTTATGGTACAACTTTACAACTTGAAGTTGTACCATCACATAAGGTACAAGTTTAAGTTGTACCATAAAAGAATTTGTACAAAAAGTATAGGTACAATCTGAAGTTGTACCATAACATTAAAGGTACAATTTCAAGTTGTACCATAAAGATAAAAACCTATAACACCAATGCTATATATCATTGTAAAATTCCTCATCCAACCTAAATCAAAATCCGTGAGAATCTTGGGGCCAAACCAAACAATATTTTGTCGAAAAAATGTATGTTCATGATGTTACATTTCCTCAACACTTATTAGTAAATTTCATGCACCCCATTTGCAAAACTTATTAGTAAGTTTTCTGGATCGGTTATTTAACTTTCGAGGTCGCATTTGTAAATGTCCTTTCACCCTTCGCAGTCATGTGGAGTAAGCTTTTGGCTTTAATAGTCATATGATATAGACTCCAAATTTTCATCTTGCAACTATTGACTTTAGCTATTTTGAAATTACATGGAAAACGAAAGTTACCTTATACATGGGATGTGATAAGGGGATAAATGTATTGTAAATCATCAATTATATCATTGAAATGTGACTGCCAAAATATTTTTTCTTTTAATTTGGTGACATATTGGTGATTTAGTTGATTGTTGTCGAGTGACCATTTACTGTTTAATCATTTGTCGGGGTAATTTAGTACCTAAAAATTTTCCTTATGGCATTTTAGTACCTAAACTTTTCACATTTTACATATTGGTCCTTGGTTGATGATGTCATTTGGATTCATTGATAATCCACCAATCCACTTGATCTAATCCATGAATCCACCAATCCATTGGATCCAATGCATTTGATCCATGGATCCACCAATCCAAGAATCAATCCATTTGATGGAACCACGTCCACGTCCAGGCCCCAGCCCATGTAAAGGAGGACGTCTGCACGACAGAAACACACCTTCTGATGATGTCCTGAATCTTCATTTGCCAGGTAATGTTGTTGCCCTTCTGCATTCTTTTTTCAGCAATCTCCCTCAAGAATGGCTAGAAGGAACTCATGTGATTGTAAAAAATCTCCGGCCCATAAAATCAGTTGCAATGCTGAGAATAGCATTCCGTATCATGGGTCCATTACTTCCTAGACTAGCAAATGCTCATACGTTCTTCAACAAGGTAAACACTTTCTCGTTCATTTCCTCAATTAGTTAGCATTTTAATCCTGTATACTAAATGCGTTTATTGGAAAGCTATCTGTAACCCTAGAGAGAGACTTCTGTAGGAGGAAACTGATGGTGCTAAAGTTGAGAGTGTATAAGTTGGAAAGTCGAGAAACGTAAATTTCTGGTAGACACTACATATTGTAGTAACTGTTTGGTGTGTGTTCGGCGTTCTCTAACCAACATTGCTCTTGCTGTTTTCTCCTTCGTACGTATCGCGCTATTCATGTAGATCTTGGCATTGCTCCTGAATATGATGGTCGATGTTTTCGGGAGGAACTCAGAACCATCTACGAGTGCAGGAGCATCAGAAATATCAGATATAATTGATTTCCTGTACGTATATTCATTCATCCCCCCCCCCCCCCCTGGTGAAACGATATATTGGTATCCGATCCATCATAACGAACATGTGTTTACTGACCATTTCATGTTTCAGGCATCATGTTGTGCATTATGAGGGGCAAGGCGGACCTGTCCAGGCTAACAGCAAGCCTAGGCCAGAGGTTCTGGCTCTTTGTGGGAGAGCCATTGAAAATCTAAGACCAGATGTACAGCACCTTCTCTCCCATTTGTCGCCGGATGTGAATTCTTCCATATATGCAGCCACCCACCCAAAGCTGGTCCAAAACCCATCTTGATCATTGGATCACAGCACAGGTTCCTTGTATTGCTGCAGAGTATGCAGTAAAACTCCAGCTCGCCGTCATGAAACTGCCTGAATCAATCAGCTGCAAAATTTCAGAGTCTGTCTTGGTAGCACGGACGAGGGTGTTGCAGTTCCCTAAAGCTCCAGTAGGCTGAAGTGAACAGAGTGTGCCATAACTTGTGCAGTAGATGCAACCGCCGGAACGTTGCTTGTGTGTGCTGCCATGAACATGGCGATTTTGCTGACTGGATTCTCTGCTGCTGCTGAATCCAGTGACGTTAGGTGTTGCATGAAATTCCGATGTGTATATGTAGACATGGATGAATAAACCAAAGTGCAGTTGTATTATTAACTCTTGATTAGTTAGTTAGTTAGTTGGGAGCACTAATAAGTAACAACACTTTTTACTGCACAACTAGGTGTCGTCCTAAATTTACTATAATCGCCCTGAAAGGAGCAGATCTCTCTTGTTGTCGTTCGTGTCTCAATTTGCACGATCCAGAAGAACCAACTCAAATACTCTTCTGAATATTCCTCAATATCTGACTATTCACAGAAAGGTGAGCAGAAGATGGATATTCATCTCTTTCTGAAAGAAATCGAATACTTGGATTGTAAGTTGGAAGTCAAGGTCATGGATGGATGCCAATCGTATTTTATGGTTTTCATTTGTTTTTCTCTTCCTTCTTTGCATGGAATTGTGGTCGTAATTTTCCATCTCAGGACCAGAAAAATTATAATACACAAAACAACAACCATACGAAGGTGGCAAATTTCGACCACCCGGAAAATAGACAAAACGTTAATAAATAAATAACAACCATGCACCTTCAAAAGGTGGCAACCGTTGACAGGACACTCATTCCCCTCCCTTTATTTACAGATTAGGAATGATAATTTGACCTTACTCCCTTCTGATAAATTAACAATCTGAACATAGCATGTTATGTAGGGATGGGAAACGGTATGGTCTGGTCCAGACCGGATTATATGTACGGTTTACGGTCCAGACTGAAAGGGTAGAGTATAGACCACAGACCAAACCACATGCTATACGATCTAGACCATACCACGTTGTGCGGTCTGGTCCGGTACGGTCTGGTCTAGATAGACCAAGCCGAAGAAAAATAAACAATTTGATTAGTCAACCATACAAAAAATTGAACCAATATCCAAAAAAAAAAATTTGTCTTAAAACATAAATTCCAACATGCATGGATAATTTTGACACCATAAATCTCAGTAAATAACAAAGATACAAAGTCAAAGCATCCCGACTTCCACTATAATGTCATAAACATTAATATAATGTCATATGGAGACACAATCGTCTTTACTATCTAGTGAAATGTGGGCGTGAATGAAGGAGGGGACGAGATTCTCAAAATTAAGATTGAGATTTGGGTATCGTTGTGGGAGTTGGGAAAGTAGTCGATTGGGCTGCTAACACGTACTGAGAAGTCGGCTGGGTCCACGGTTTGGTCCATGAAACCGCGGTCTAGACCAGACCAGACCAAGAGATCAAAACACCATATAATGCAGACCACGGACAAGACCAGACCATACTTAACGGTCTACGGTCCGGACCAAACTGTGCGGATACGGTTTGGACCATGGTTTTTCATACGGTCTGGTCTATTTTCCCAGCCCTAGTTATGTAACAAATATGTACCCACCTCCAACATTCACCGTGGCCATTCATACTACAAATACGTTTATCATCACTAGAAATGAACCCTCGCCAAATAATTCGATCATCATTTCTCCATCTCTTGTAACTTGTATAAAAAGCAACAACCCATAAACGCCCTTTCTCCTCACATCCGTTTCATTCCATTCACCCACCAAAAAGAAAGCATCAGGAAAATGGCCGCAACAACTCGCACCCCCACTCTACTACTCACACTCCTCCTACTCACCGTCGGCGGCGCGTCAACCTCACTCGACACCTTCGTCTACGGCGGGTGCTCACGGCTCAAGTTCTCGCCGGGTTCACCCTACGAGTCAACCCTCAACTCGCTACTCACCTTACTCGTCAACTCAGCCTCCTTCACCCTCTACAACAACTTCACCTCCGCCGCCGTCCCGGTCCTCTACGGCCTCTACCAGTGCCGCGGCGACCTCTCCGCCGCCGCCTGCCGCACCTGCGTTGCCGGCGCCATCGCCCGGCTCGCCGCCCTCTGCCCGCCGGACGCCGCCGGCGGCGCCGTGCAGCTCGACGGCTGCTACGTCAGGTACGACAACGTGTCTTTTCTCGGCGTCCAGGACAAGACCGTGGTGCTGAAGAAATGCGGCGCGTCGTCGGTCGGGTACGACTCCGGCGCGTCGGCGAGGAAGGACACCGTGCTGGATTACGTGGTGGCCGGCGGCGGCAAGGCGTATAGGGTGGGCGGGTCCGGCGGCGGCGTTTATGCGGTGGCGCAGTGCGTGCAGGACCTGAGCGTGGGGCAGTGTCAGGATTGTATGACGGCGGCGGTCGGGGTGCTGAAGTCCGACTGCGGCGCCGCCGCCGCCTGGGGGGATGCGTTCTTGGGGAAGTGCTACGCGCGGTTCTCGGAAGGTGGCGCACACTCGCGCCACGGTGGTTACGGTACGTCGTCGTTTCCTTTTTTCCCCCTTCTCCTTCGTCTCTATCTTTGTTCTGGTATTTTTTCACTTTTAAGTAGGGGTGGCTATAAGGTCCGGTCCGGTTAAATTGGCCCAAATTGATCCGGTCCAGTCCGGTTTTTTTGAAAATATAAGGACCGAAGATTGGATTGGATACAGTCCGGTCTTGATCCGGTCCGGTCTTGACCCGGTCCGGTCCCAATTCGGTCTTGATTTTATATTGAGATTGTGGGAATTTGAGTGGCCTAAGCCCTACAAGGGTGAGGAGTTGGTTAAGTTTTGTACTAAGTGCAAATGTTTGTGACCGTTTATGCAAATTACCCTTAAATTTTGGGTGTTGAGCTCTCTTATCCGGTCTTTATCCGGTTTTTTACCTCAAATCTAAGCCCAAAGATTGGATTGGATTGTTTACTATCCGGTCTCGGTCCGGTCTCGGTCCGAGTTATACGGTCCGATTTCCGGTTTTTCATCCGGTCCCGGTCCAAATAGCCAGCCCTACTTTTAAGTTTTAACTGATGAATTATGGACTAGTCCTCGAATGTAGGAAATGGAAGTTGTAGGTACTAATAATGGACTAGTCCTTGAATGATTTATGCTGTCGAAAGCGTGATTCTAATTCTACGTGTAAGTATTTTAGTAACCTAAATGTGTAAGATTGTAAGTTTTTAAACTTTAAAGCGGAGATATTAGCTACACTTGTAAGAGAAAAACACGATTCTACTTAGAAGCATTTTGGTAACCTAGGAGTATAAAAGTGTAAGCTTTTAAACTTTATAAAGTACGCTCTCGACTGCACGGTATACGCGTTTGTGTTGTTAGCTATGGGGTAATTAATTTGTGTCATGTTGATTATTTCTGTGAATCAAGAATGGAAGAGAAGAAAGGTAAAAAGTTTAGGTACCTTAGTGATCACTGAGTGTTGAATTGTGAAATGTGAATGACTAAATTAGATTTATAATTGTCTGTTACGTCTAATTTCTTACCATTCATTTATCTTGTTTTTACAACATTTTCAAGGTTTCACTTTCATTCACCTAAAATTAGGTGAGCGGTTCAGCGAACACCTAGTTTTTACTTTTTATTTTTACCCTCTCTTTATTGTAATTAACGTGTTAATGGTTAAGCATGCACACATCTCATATACATAATATTAATTAATTAATTTTGCTGGGTATGCTGGAATATTCTGGTACGTAGCATACCATGGACAAATAATTATTAGAGTGCCTCACTTTGATGATTAAGATTCCCTTGTTTCTGATAATAATTCATGTTAATGATGAGATTAGAGTATGTGTGTATGTGCGGGTTGAGTAAATTAAAGAGCGATATAAGAGAATACTTCATGAATTAGGAATAAAATATGAAGTAGTTGAAGGAGGATTAGCATGCAAATACAATGCAAACAACACAAAAAACCAAAAGGCATGAGATTTGGCTAATTAATCCGCTCGCTTGACTTGACTTTAATTACAATTAAAAGATAGGGCATCCATCGACGAAGGAAAAAGACTATAAAAAAGAAGGATCCAGAATAACCAAAGCATCCGATGCAAAATGGATGGTTGGATTATGGTTAGGTAGCATAGAGAAGCACTATATATTATATTTCTCAATTCTTCTATAATATGTAATATCATCAAGTATATGTAAATTATCTCTCTCCTGCTCGTCAACTGAGTGAACCACGTAAATTCGTGTGTTCTTTACTTTAATTTATTGCATTGTCAGACCAGAGGCGGAGGCAAGGGGTCCGGACAGTGTCCCGTGACACCGGTACTTTTGGGGTGGGAAAAAAAAACACCCCCACATAGGTGGAATTTAAGGATTGAACTCATAACCTCTAGGTTGATTAAAAGTGTTTTACTACTATACTACAAGCTGATTCTTGCTTAAATGAGGACACGGGCACTATTTTTGAATGAATTATTAAGATATTAGTTTTAATTATATTAATTATTTATTTATATTCTTAAAAGAAGACACGTGTATTTTTTGAATTCTGGCTCCTCCACTGTTTTCGACTATCCCGATTCGCTCTAACAAACGAGATATAACGTGTTCTAAATCACTCGACTATTATGATTGATCAGCCAACCGTCATATATACCCACATGCATGTGTTTGTGTTAACTTGATGAAGAGTTTCCTATCAAAATAATAATTGTCGGGAATGTACACTTTATTTCTCCATCAGGTTGGAGAATGTCATATGAATGTCATATCACACGGCTCTGATTATTGCAATCATAAGTTCATAATTCATTCTGCACGTGATGCATGTTGTACGTATATATGTAGGTAATAACGACGACGACAAAGACGATAACAACGACGTCGAGATTGAGAAGACACTGGCAATACTGATCGGACTTATTGCCGGAGTTGCCCTCCTCATCGTCTTCCTCTCCTTCCTCAGACAACTCTGCCAAAAGGGCAAAGGTATAACTTCTCTTATCTTCTCTTCTAAACCGCTCAAACTGATCAAAGAGGTCCGACATGATGGAGGGCCAAGGATAGAATATTGGTTGGATTAAAAGCTTAGCTGGAAATGTTGTCTTGTTCTAGTCAAAATTGATTTTCCAAACCAAATTTTGATTTCAAAAGTTGTACCAAGAAATCACCTTTGGGGGACATCGTGGTACAATTATTGTAGCTAGCTAGGTTTAAAGTCGTGATCATATAGATACATTTAACAAAGAAGACATACTTTAATTAATGTTAATCTATATATTCTTCCTGTTTTCAACTAATTAAGTTGATGGGCTCCAAGCCATCCACTTTGAGAATCCACTATAGGAAGAAAAAAATGTAGCCTATAACTTAATAATTTGTGGGAGGGAGCACTATATATCTATAGTGTCCAAGAATGGAGTGGCTTTTTAAAAAGGAAAAGGCATTTTATATGGTGGCTAGCTAGATAACCCAAAAGAAAGCTGCACCCCTCTCCTCCATTAGAATTTTTTTTTTTTTCTGTTATGGCGGAGTTAGAAATCTGAATGAGAATAGCTAAAAATTTATGGAAAAAATTTTGGAACGATGAGAATGCCTAAAGCTTTTGAACTAGTATGTTTTTCTAATTTATTACAAAATATACATATAATCCTACCATGATTCAAGAAATCGCGTTTAAACTAACGCTTAATCACACCTAGGCCCTAGGCAACAAAACGTCTCGTCTAGGGGCTCCGGAGTGATTTGGGAATTAAAAAACACGTCGATGGAGTATGAGACACATAGGTGTAAGGTGTTGCATATGCTAAATCGGAATATCGATCAAAACCCCATATCTTTTTATATACTTTGATAAATTAGAATGATTGATTATTATTATGTTTTTGCTATTGATTGTTATTTTATTAAATTAATTTTTCGGATTTGAGTATACAGAACTAGGATCCGATGTTTACCCATTAGCGGTAAGAGTATAGTTTATTTATTTATTAAACTAAACACGGTTTAGCTGGTGGTCTAGATAGCTCCATATCACTAAAAATATCAATAATAGCGAATACTCTTGGCGTACGCCAACATGACTAATTTTTTAAGCTGCGTTATATCATACTCCGACTCTACTGTAGCTATAATTTATGTGAAATGATCCATCATTCAAATAACTAGACCTCATCAATCTATGCAATCCTCACAATATTGCAAGTGTTGTTCTCGACTTTTTAAGTAGAATAATGAAGTTTTATGTTTTTTTAATTGCCTCATCCCGACTTCATTGCCATTCTCACAACCAAAAATACTATCAAAACACTCGATTTTAACCGCGTAATTTCTAAACGGTCGAAATATGGATTTCGTTGGAACTAGATGTTACAATGACTTTGAGAATTGATTGAGACTGACTTCTGCTGCCATCAACATGGCTCCGACCTCTGCACTAACTAACCCTTTTTCTCTCCTCTCCCTCTCAATAACGCGCAGGTGGCAAATAGCTTCAACAATTCGACTTTTTTGTTCACTGCCGCCGATTTTCGGTTGTTATGTAAAGCTTGTTTCACATCATTCACTGAACAAGACTAGGGCAACAAACTGGTATCATATGGTCCATATATGTAAGAAGAAAAGACAGGGGAAGGAAGAAAGGAAAGCAAAGAGGGAAAAGGATTGCAATTGCTGTTATTAAATAGAAGAGATTCCACAATCCATTAGTGACTAGTTGTTTCGTCGTTTGCTCGTTGGGTATGAAAGATGAATAGAGAAACCGTCTTCTCTAAAACCATGGTTTAGTGAATGTTTTTTTTTATATATATAATAATATTGTAAGAAATTGAATACAGAGAGAGAATTGTCATGTACCAACAATTATCGACTCTTGTAAAGAAGAGAACATCCAACACATTTTAGATTCAAACTTCGGGATCATCTACCAACAGCGATTTTTGAGTTACGAATTCACCGACCATGACGTTTTTCCAATGGTAAGAAGAGTATTAAGGACCCCCAAGAGAGAACGGAATCCTACCTGTGAATTGTGATGATCTCTGGGGAGGGTTAATTATGGCCAGATCGCTGGAAAAAAAGCTTAAAGTGAAATTACACCGATCAAGAAAGAAGGGTTTCACTCTTGTATCAAGAATAGATTCCTCATACCGAAGGAAAAGAAGGATTTGAGGCAGAGAGAGAGAGAGCCCTCAAATTGAGAGAGAAAGTCAATAATTTGTGTGCATGAGTGTGTGAGGCCTTGATATCTGTCAAAAGTGTCCAAAAGATCGAGGTAAAATAGTAGATACACATTGTTTATAGCGTTCCAACCTCTTTTTCCACTTTTTGAGAATGAACTTAGGCCCCTTCTGAGCACATACCTCCTGGATTTGAGAACCCAATTGCTAAGGTTTATGGATGTTGGTGAAAAACTAGTTAGTTTCAATAATTTAAATAGTTGGAAGAGATTCAATAATAGATCGTTATATCACTCACTAATACACTTCCTCAAACAAAAGTCGGTCAACTTATAAGGATTTTCATTTGTGCAGGTCCTTAATACGAGAATATCATGTGCTTCATAAATGGGGTTACCGAGATTCGAGCAAAAAAAAGCTCTTGATTAGAGCATCCACATTGGTATTGCATTCTAAATTGCAAGATGACATGGCATGGGTGTGCAATTGCAAAACCAATTGCATTGATGTGGCTGGCTGCCAATTGCATATTTGCAAGCTTGCAACAAATGCAATTGCATGTGCAAGTCAAAAAGGCCTAAAAATGGAGAATTTTTATTTTTTATTATTTTCTTTTCTCGTTTATTTTATTTCTGTAATTAAATATAATATTTAATTACATATGCAATTGCAAGTTAATTGCATTGTTGTAGGTGAATGAAAATAATTTGAGGTGGATTGCAAAAAAATTGAGTTGGCCATAAAAGCATAAATACAATTACTTTTGCAATTGCAGTAATATGAATGCTCTTACCAAAAACTCTAATACCATGTTTAAAATCAATTAGTTCTAATAAGTAAATACTTAAGTTGTTGAAAGAAGAACAATAACAGATTTTTCTACCAAAAAAATAATAATAGATTTGATACCACTCTCGGATTGCACAGTTCCTTCGAGACCATGGCTCAATTGGATGGCCTGACCAATGAGAGCTTGGAAGAAATAGGGCTAATGAGAGCTTGGAATGTGCAGATTTTGGTAAAGGGAAATCCCTCATTGCGGTCGTTCCAAAAATGTTGATTTTGCCAACTCCAAACCCCTCCTTATGGTTTGGATTAAGACTCAAACGAGACAAAACCTTTAGAAATCCAAGTCCAAAGGCAGGATCATTCAACTAGATGAGAAATAATTACAGGCCATCAACTATTAAAATCGAAGGTTTCAAAAATCTAAAGCATGAAGTCGCTCAATCAGCATGAGTGTGATGGAGAAGTGAAGAGTGATGGATAAAGTAACGGGGTGCAACATAAAAACACAACGATGAGATCTCTTACTCTTTAGCAAATGGTTCTCCTCAATCTTGATCGTCTTCTCCATGTTAGTCGAGCTTGGCCTTTCTTCTACTGACGAATTCGGATTCCAGGGATGTCTTTCAATCCCATTTTCAGTGCAGTTTTCCTAAAGATTGAAGGGGGCTTCTTCAATCCTATCGATTCGCAGAACTGATTGGCCAGCTCAACAAGCGTCGTCTTGTCCCTCCCGATCTCCCTGATTGAGTTGTAGTATCCCAGCCAAGCATGATATGCTGCCTCTTTTATGCTGGTATCAACTTTTGCTATTGAGTTCTCCAGCTGCATTGCCAAAACAACAAACCCCCCCGTAAATTCAATACAACTTCATGCATCACACAGTGAGAAGCCCGGATATACGTAAAAGAGTAAGAAACTGGACCTTAAGTTTAACTGGTGGCTCTATGTCAGGTGAAGGGAGTTTCTCAAGAGGCAACTCCTTCAATTCATCCAAGAAATATTCTTCCCATGGAGCCAACAACAAGACTCCCTCCCCATCTTTCCCTTCCCGCCCGGTTCTTCCAAGACGATGTATGTACTGTTCTCGGTCACAAGGGATACCCACCTGGTTTTGTATTGAGAATTTGAACATGTGTTATGCAATGAAATCAGGAGTTATGGACAATGTACAAAGGCTACAGAAGATTTTATGAAAATACCTGAATCACCAAACTGACATCGGGATAGTTCATTCCACGAGCTGAAACATCAGATGTAACAAGAATCAACCGCTTCGATTGTTTGAATTCGTCAGAGACGCGAGTACGATAGAGTTGAGGCTTCCTCGAGTGCATCTCTCTCACGTTCATTTTCATCTCCCGAAGAACGTGGTACATCAGGGATGTTACCATCCCAGTTGTACAGAAGACAATGACCTACCAGGAAAGCCAGAGATAAAAATTTCTATCTTGAATGAAGAGATAATAATACAGTGATAAAAAGAAAAAAAGGCGAGGCGGCGAGATATAAATAGCTTACCTTGTAATCAGGTATTTGCATGAGGTGTTTTTTCAAGAGATGGTGTACAACTTGGAAATGGAGTTCGTGTGGAACCACAAGGTAAGACTGCCTAACCTGCATTCACCATGTAGAATGCCGAATCAATTGTTGTGCAGCATTGCTAGGTAGTAACAACATTTATATTAGGTTGATCGCCCTCTTTTTATTGGCTGACATGATATTTTGCAAATTAACAATCCTGAAGACTGAAGTATATAGTGTGGACTAGCAGAAACTTTCAAGTATTTATGAATATACCTTGACAGGAGTTTCCACACTTCCCAGACCAACTGTATCAATGAAAACATGGTCTGTTTTCAGTACAAGCTGAGAAATACGGCGGACCTGCACAAAAAAAATTGAATGAGCATTTTTACTAGTGAAGAAGCCACTTGTTTCAGGATCGAAATTAGAATCTCTTCACTCCCAATCCTTCAACATACCACCATTTCTGCAATTTGCACTAATACTTGTGCAGGGAAAAAGGGAAAAGGGAGAAAATATGCTATCGAAATCGTCTCTTATCTAAACTTAATAGTCTCAGCTAACCTCTTTTGGAATAGTTGCAGAGAACAGTAAGGATTGCCTTCCACGAGGCAAGCAATCCACAATTTTCTCCACATCTTTACGGAATCCCAAGTCTAGCAAGTGGTCAGCTTCATCAAGTATTAGCATCTTCAATCCCATCAAATGCACAGACAAACCACCTTTGTTCTCTATGTGATCTAGTAGCCTACCAGGAGTTGCAACAACTATCTGCAATCATTTACATAATTTCTGTTATGAGCGAATTAATGTACAATCCCATCTGTTTAAGTTAAAGTGGCAATAGCATGTGGCTAGACCTGACAAGGGTCAAACTCTAGGCGTCTCTGATCATCCTTGAAACGAGTACCTCCAACTAGTGACTGAACCCCAATTCCATCATGGAACCTCAACAAAGCAGTTGCTTCTGCAGTTATCTGACTTGCTAGCTCCCGAGTAGGGCAGAGAATAAGCACACATATTTGATGGACCCTTTGCTTGGCACTGCTACTTGCTGACTTCAAAACTGCTTCAATTGCAGGAAGCTGTTCGTGTTTAGCAACACCAACGAAACAGAGAAAAACCAGAGGCCTTGATTGGTTCAAACCAAAAATAACATAGAGACTAGTATAATACCAAGAAAGCCGCGCTCTTCCCAGTGCCAGTTTTTGCCTTAATCACAGCATCCTTCCCTGCTTCCAAAGGTGGGAAATGAATAATTATCATGAATTGGATCCCAAATTAAAAATGCTATACTCTTAAAAAATTCAAATTCACGGCAGTGAGCATTCAACCACAAGCAGAATGCAGCTGGCATACCCTCAAGACTAACAGATAAGGTAGCTTCCTGCACCCTGGTCATTTGAACATAGCCAGCCGCTGCCATTGCCTTAACTGTCAATGGAGATATACCACACTCATCAAATCTGCAAAAGGTAGCAAAAGTTAGAAACATCAACACATCAACCCGGAGCATGTTACATTACCCTTTCTACATTTCAAGTCTTCCTGAAACCATACTAGGTATAAAGTCAAAGTGTCAAACACATTAATGTTATCAAAGACTGGAAAACACATACCTTTTTTCACTAAGAAATGGCTCTTCCTTGACTTCATCAGTCTTATCAGCTTCTTCAACCAACCTACGCCTGCCAACCTCATGTCTAATCAACTCCATATCCTTTGAAAAATCAAGCTCCTCCTCAATTTTCTTCAATGGGACTCGTTTCCTAACCTTCACATCATAATTCGCTAAAGCAGCTAAGCTCCCGATCTCTTTTGCACGTCTCTTTCCACCCACAGCCACCCGATCCTCCGGGCCGGACTCCCGATAATCAGCATTCTCCACATCATCGTCGCTCGAAGAACTATCATTTTTTCTGTATTTGAATCGTCTCTGAGCAAAAGACTTGCCCAAATTACTTTTACTCTGAGAACCTGCACTTCTCAGGGTAGAATAGTCCCTACTTGTTGAGAAATTATAAATAGAGGTTGAATTACCTCGCAGCTCCGCCATTAACTTCCTCAAATCAATCGGTGACCTAACTGAACCTTGTCTAAGATTGCCTACCCTGATCAATCCAGGCCGTTCATTCGGTCTGTGCAACCTTGCCCTTAGCTGCAGAGAGCCATCATCTTCATTCAACAAATCAGCTCCTTCCGACAAATGATCAGCCATAGCATTCAAGTGACATTCTAGTGTCATGTGGTTACAATTGGTAGAGGAATCGGAAGAACTGGGGATTGGTTCACCAGCTAGCTTAACATGAATTGGGGATCCCATTCTACCTAGGTCGAGCAAGCGTGTCTCCATCTCCCAAGCATTCTTCTCTTGGAGGTGCTTCCACTGCCACTTGTTTAAGCAGCGAAGAAAGGTCTGACCTTCACCACAAAGAAGTTGGTTGAAGAAGCGGGGGCGTAGAAGGTCGGACATCCTAGCCAATTTCATTCCAGTGATCTGAAAAGGAACAAGCCAGGTTAAGACCAAAGGCTTAGTTTGGGGAAAAAACTCCAACAACTACCAATTCCTCACATTGGGTTTGCTCCTAGTAATTTCTACCACATAAAGCAAACAAATTTGAACCAAAAAAATTGCTCGATACAAGGAACCATCAAAAGGAAATCCAATCAAAAGCAGCCTCTACATCATAATCAAACGCATTATAACTTCACAAGAGCTCATGGAAAAAAGATGGCAGGGTTATCTGCGCACTAGAAATGCGAGAGAACATTCACAAGAATGCCATTTCGGCTAGGAATGGAAATTAAGGCTAACAATCAAGGTCAAGCCAAAATCAAGCTCAAAGAGAGCAATGGGGACTGAAGAATTCAATCTGCAAATGGAACCGGAAGCACAAGTTTCCGAAGTTGAAGCTAAAAACAGGCGCGAGAAGTTACTCCTGTAAGCACTTGTTTTAATCAAAGTGAGGTTTACCGTGAGAGTAATCCAAGGCAAGGAATCGTATGCGGAATGAACAAAACCCTTTTAGTTGCAGAGACAATACCGCTAGCGGCGGCGCACTCAAACCTGCTGTTCCGAGAATAAGTCGGGGGGGAAAAAGCAGTGTTAACGCAGCGACGCCGGCCGTCTATGCAGCTGCTTCACGGCGGGCGACGGACTCCGGTAGCTACTCTTTTATATCTTCCTAAGCTCCCGGAAACCACGAGCTATCGCCGATGACTCTCTTCTCTTTTCAAAACCCCAGCCGCCTTCTCTAAACCCAGAAAAGATTTGGCGCCGCCGCCTCTACCTCTCGATCAGCGTTCAATGAAACGCAAAATCCATACAAGAAAAACGACATAGCTTCTACAACTGACAATATGATATATTATCTCGTTCACTCGTCTTCAACCTTCTCAATTAGGTCTAGTAATTGGTTATGTTCGGTTATAACCAAAACCGTTTAGTCGGTTTTCGATTAATCGTTAACCACTTTGAGTTTAGAGTTGTAAATTAGACAAGCTGTTCACGAGCGGTTTGGTGTTCGAATTAGAAAAAGCTCGCTCGAAACTCGATTTGTTTAGCTGAGTTTGAACTTAGTCTTGTGAGACTCGCGAGCCAACTCAATTCGGTGGCTCGTTGAGTTTAACTCATGTATTGGCTCAATTTGAGCTCATTAGCTAGCTAGCGAGCCAACCAACTAGCGATGTGTAGCTTATAAATTGGCTTGTTGATAGTTTCTAAATTAGTTAGTTAGATTGTGTATTTCTCAATATATAATGTTTACAGAGTTTGCTTAGCGCGTGTATTAGCGAATTGATCTATAAAAGGATCAACAACCATACTGAATTTTTTTTTCTTGCTAATAATGTTGATTTGTTTAAGAGATGTTGGTCTAATATTAATCATAAACATTGAGAACTAAACTAATAATCACTGGTATTTCAAGTGATTGCCGTTTGAGAAATCGATATGAAATAGAGTAATTTTGCATAAAAATATCTGTGACATTCTTTAATTTTCTCGTATATTATCAAAGTGAATATGGATTACAAAAAGTATTTAATGCTCTAGCTATGAGTGATCACACAACACTTAATTATTGAGCTTTCACTTAACAAATTAAGTTCTTCTCACCAACCGGTCAAACCTTAACCTAAGGGTATGTCTATGGTGACTTGCAAGTCACAATTACTTGGACAAAACAGTCGATCAGTAAGTGGTTGTGGTCGACAGATTGCAACAATGTGGTCATTCTGATGGAAGAATGTGGTCGACCTTAAACATGGACCGATCGACCGTGCATAAGAGACTCATAAGCAGAAAAGTCAATCTTTCCAACAAAGTGGTCGACCATATCAAGAAGAGGTTGACCTTTCCATCAAAGTGGTCGGCCATTCCAGAGAAGAGGTCCACCACGTGGAAGAATGCTCGACCCTCAGACTTAACAAACCATCTTTTTTTGTAGATTAAAATGATTGGTTTTATGGTCGACCTTGTACAAGATGTCAAGAACCCTTGAGTTGTTGTCTATTATAGCTTACCTTTTTAATAGTCCACCAGTCTTTAGCTGTGCCTTCTATTGACTTTTGTATTAAGATTTCATGAAATTTCTTGGCTACCAGATTGAATGATGTGCAACCCCCTTTTTTCAGTTTAGATTAGTATACTTTTTTATAAACTTGATCGATAATCAGTAACATCAAATTACTTATTATAATTTATATCTAACTTTGTTTGTTTATGAAAAAACAGAACAAATTGATTAAAATGAGTCACTACTCACTAATAAAGAAAAAGTGAAGACAAAAACCCCAAACAAAACAACAAACATCTTCCTTTCCCTCATTTTCCTCCCTGAAACCAGCCCTCCACCCACCACTACTACTACTACCTTCCATTTCCCACCCCTCATTTTTCTTCCCCCTAATTTCCTCTCTTCTTCCCACCGCCATGCCCGCCGCCGTCGCCGTCGCCGCCCTCCTCCTCCTCCTCTCCCTCCCCATCTCAACCCTCTCCGACGACACCTGTCCTTACCCATGTTACCCTCCCCCCACCGGCCCCGGCGGCACGCCTCCGGCGATCGTCGTCACGAACCCACCTCCAAATCCACAGTCTTCGTCCTACCCTCCACCGCCGGCGGGATACTTCCCACCTCCGTCCGGGAACAACAACATGCCGCCTTACTTTAACCCGCCGACGTCTCCCGGTGGCAGCAGCAACAACAACTACGGCAGCAATCCGCCGCCGGACCCGATCCTTCCCTACTTCCCTTACTACTACAGGAAGCCTCCCCACAAACCTGATGATGATGCGTCGGCGGCTGCTCCGGCGCCGGTCTGGGTTCTGTGGTCGACGGCGCTTGCGGTGGCCGCCGCTGGGAGAGGTTTCTGGTTGTAGAGTTGTAGTTGGCGGAAAGCCCCTTTTTTTCCAGTTTTTCCTTCTTTGTTTTTTTTTTCCCGTGTAGTACTTGTAATTTATTAATTATAAATTATGATTACGGTGGATTGATGGTGGTTTTTAGTTTTAGATTATTCGATTGGTGAACTTGTATGTGGATTTCCGCCGGATCGATCGTGTTTTTTTGAAATAATGTTGAGATGAATTTTACATATTTAGGAGGTTACGTAATTCAAAAGTTTTATTCCGTTAAAAATTGTATATAAATTAAATTATAATAGGAGTTTTTCTCTGATACATAAAAAAAATAGGAATCTTAGTGCAAGATGAATTAAGAATGGTACTTCCCCTTTTGCCGTCCTAGTGAGGTTTTAGCTTTGCCAAGTTTGCCTTTGCTTTTCAGCTAGTGCATTCAACCAAGTCAACCAAAAATTCATTCATTTTTGTTTGTGTGTATATTATACATTGCTAACTTATTGTTCTAGAGATGTTGGGTAGATTTAGTTTATCGATAGAGTTGTTCGATATTAAAAAACTTGTTTATATGTCAATTAAGCAGGTTGGTCGTCTTTTCGTTTGTTATTTTTTAAGAGAAGAAAAAAAAGGAAAATAGAAGGATAGACAATGGTTTGGTTTCTATCTTCCAAACAAATTTGCTTACTTCAGGCGAGTTATAACCCAAGGCCAAAAGCTTTGAGAGGAAAAAAGCTGCGAGTGATGGCCGGCTAACCGTCTTTGTCTTTTGGTTTCTTTTATCAACTTTGTGCTTTTGTTTTTACTTGTTAGGAGGATCGGAACCAGGCCGGAAAATTCAAGCTATAATAATTGCGAACTAGTAACGCACAATGTGGGCCCGCGGTAGCTAGAGCTCTTCCTTGCAAAATTTGGGCCGCAAGCGACTGCAACCACTCCAGGCCCAATAAGCTAATTATGGCCGTGATGAATGTCTGACGTTGAAGCAATAGCATACGCACTCGGGTGTGCAACGGATTGAATTAACGAGAACCGTGAAACGGTGAAAGACATCTTAGAATCAAGAATTGGATTCATATTATATTTGGATCGGTTTGGTTCGGTCCGAATATCATTATGGTCTATCTTTCTTCCATATTTTAAAAAAATTATGTGATCAAAGACAGAACCACGTTGTATTCGGTTCGGTATGCTTTAGTCCAAGCATCAGTTTGATCTGGTGTGGTCTGGTATGGACCAACCCCATTGTACATCCTTATTACACACGCACAACCCGGATCTTAATTATGAGGTTGGTGTTCCGTCCCTATGAGAATTATATATTAGGGCGTGGGCGAGGGAAAGACGACGACTTTAGAAATCGTGAGGGTTTAAGTCCCTCTATCCCCCAAAAAGGCATGTTCGACTCCCGAATTATTTATATCTTATTCTCTCTTTTCGTTAACGGTTTAAACTTCTTTATCTTTCTCCTTCATTGAATTCTTTTACAAAAGTATTTGGGTTGAAATTTTTTTCCCTTTTCACAAGTTAAGTCTCATAATAAATATGATATACATATAAATGAACAACTTTTATTTGAGCAAAAGTCGGGGCCTCTCGAAAATTGTAATGATTAACAATCAAAATCATGTGACTACAAGGATTAGGTCAGGACTCGATAGGATACTCTAATAGGTAATACCCTTATCAGTTAATATCCTGCTTACATTAATTATAAGGCTATTATAATAACTACACTTATAACAGCTCCTTTCACCTTCTTCTTGTGATTTGGGTTACGTATATAAATTACAGTTTGATACCAAAACTTAATAGATTTATAGATTTAGTACCTAAAATATTTTTGTATTTAAGTCCTATAGATATTGGAGGAAATTCAATTTTAGTACCTATATTTTTTTTTGTGTTACATGTGGATACCTAAACTTTTTAAAATTTATAAATAGGTCCAATTTTATGAGGCTTCTGGTATCCTTTAAGAAACATGTGGTCTGGTTTAATAAACTTGTGTTATATTTTGTGAGATTTCTTGTCTGCTTATGAGAACTTGCGATATGCTTTATGAGGTTTTTAAGAAACTTGTGATATGCTTTATGAGGTTTCCGGTATGTTTCAGTGAACTTGTGGTATGCTTTTATGAGGTTTCTAGTATGCTTTTATGAGGTTTATGGCTAGCTTTAAGAAAATTACGGTCTGCTTTATGAGGTTCCTCATCCGCTTCACGGAACGTGTGATATGCTTTACTAGGTTTTTGATCTGCTTCGGGTGGGGGGGGGGGACTTGTGTTATGTTTTTATGAAATTTCTAGTCTACTTTAAGGAACTTTTGTGGTCTGCTTTATGAGGTTTCTCGTTTGTTTCGGGGAACTTGGGGTCTGCATTACGAGGTTTCTTGTCTGCTTTGAGAAATTTGTGGTCTGTTTTTTAGTTTTCTAGTATGCTTTATGATTTGTGTATTGTGGTGAGGTTCTAGTATGGCCTCGCCCCGAAGCCAACACATGCTTATAAATTTACGGGCAGCAGCTTAGCTTTGGCCTATTTGGTGGCCGATCTCTGGCCGGCTACTGGCAGGGGGAATCTGGTAAAATGACCAAGAACAGAGTGAAGTAAAGGAGTCGCAAAGCTATATGTGAGGTAAGGTAAACGTAACGTAAAATATATAATCAATCAATTTGGGATTTTTTTGGAGGCGATGGATTCATAAATTTCAGTGCTAAATAATGATTATCCCTTCCTTTCATTCCATCCCGAAAAGGTGCAGTCCAGTCCATATACGTGTAATATGCGCAAACGAAACAAGCCACAACCCATGTGATTAGCTTCTAGTGGGCCTAATTATTGAAAGGGAGACTACTTTTTTTCCCCCCTTAACTGCATTACACTTATTCTTGTCCATAATTTGCTCAATAATTTGTCCATAATCAAAACCGAATCAATTTTACAAAGCTTATTAATTTCTCTTCACTGATAAAAATCAATAAGCTCTAAAAACGATTTGATAAAAATTGATAAAAAAAAGTCTTAATATAATCAAAATTTTATTTGTTGGGTTTATCTTGACCTTAGCCGAATCCGTTAAGTGTTTATTTTTTTTTTTATCTTCAATACACTTAAAAACTTTATGTTATACATCCACTTCATAATTGTCATTTTGAGAAATATATACTTTTATTTTTCTCAGACTGTCACATGACATCAATATTGCATCGCTTCGAATTGGTGTTACATAGCGTTGAATAAGTATATTTCATGCGACGCAAACACAAGATGTTTTCATGACAAGAGACTTTTACTCAAGAATTGCGAAACGACACTGGAAATTGTTACGCGCATGAATAATCCAGGAGACAGAAATTAGTTACGCGCCTTTGTTTTATTTGTGTATGGTCTTATTATAATTATCATTGTCTTTGTCTTAAAGAGACGGACTCGTCACGCAATATTTCTATGGAGTTGTCTGTTTCTTTGTTTAGGTTTTACTCTCTCAACCAAAAGTTTGAAGCTTTTTGGCAGTTAACAGCTAACAACCGAATCTCTTTTCCAGTAAATTCCAACAACTATGAAAAGAAAGAAAAGAAGAGTAAAATAAAATGAATAGAAGAGGAGATAATGGAGATGCAAGCTGGAGAGGAAGGCGGATCATTCCTTCGTCATACTCCAAAATATAACAACTTATTATTGATTGCACACTCAGAGTCAGCACAGCAGAGGGGGCATCAAAATATTCTTATCCCGCCGACTAGGTATGTTATTGGAGACTGGAGAGGTTAAAAGGTGGGTATCTCGATACAGGTCGAATCCAGTTCAGATAATTTATAATGGAATGCGAGTCGAGACAAGTCGACTCACATGGATATGTATTTAAAAGAAAAAAACATGAGATATGTTGATTTTTTTTTTCATTAAAACAAAGAAAAAGAAAAAAAAACTTAAGTTAAATAAATATAACTAAATTATTCGAAAAATTGAGGTTGCCACTTATTTATGACTTCATTATGATTAAAATACGAGATAATAAAAATAAAATTCTAAGTAATTTGAGTAACGAGTCGAGAAATGGACCGGTTAGGACAAATCAAGTCGAAAAGAATCCCATACTTGCCCCATCCCATCTACGAAATGAGTATTATCCGTCCCAAAACAAGTCAAACAGATTAAATAAAACGGGTCATGCCGAGATTGTGATCGCTACGGCTGACCCACATCGGATGTAAGCCACATCACCGCATAACCAAATTACCCAAAATGTGGATCGTCACTTTCTTTACGTTTCTCCCGCTGATTGGAACATCTCAAATATGATTCTTCACCCACGGCAACGGGACAATTCATTTCAATATTGCAGCTGGCAGACTTAAATTATATGATGGATGGATCCATCTACTCCAACACCAAATTATCGTGTTTCCATTGGCTTATAATTTATCCTTCCATCCACATTACAATTCTCTTAAGAACCGACAATTTGTGTTGGATATGTAATATAATATACTTTACTTTCTTCTCATCTTGTTATATATTAAATGTGTACCCAAAAAGATCGTCAACAAACATATTTGAAATTATTAAGGGTCGATCTCAGGACACTTCATTGCTAAGTTGTCTCTTCATATTTATGTTTCAATGAATGACTAAACTCCTATAATAGAACGACGGAGATGTTAAACATTGCAAAAGATATAAGAACGAAATCTGACAATACAAAAGATTTGGTGGTATCCCTGATCAACCGGACTAATTTACGGGAGAGCAATAAAATTCTTGTAGTTACTTATTCTCCTTGCTTCATACCGACCGTCTATTCCACATGACTCCAACCGAGATTGAAAAAGGTATATTTCTAACAATAATTCATGTAAGCTCACTTATATTTATACATATACTAAATGTTTTTACTATTCACTTATATAGTGTATTGAGTAAGTGAAAATTAACGAGAGTACGTCAAAATGTACATCGCATACGTAAAAATAAGTAAATATATTTGATAGGATTACGTGAAAATTTGGATTTTATACGTGAATGTAGCACCCTCAGACATCTGCCTTTTTCGTTAATGGAATTCAAATTATTCAACTATCCAGCGGTATTTGTCGTCTCCCCTTTTGTGATTGATAAGTTTTTCTGATTAGTTTACTGGCTACATCCCAATAATAAAGAAAATAAAGGGGAACAAAGAAACAGATGAAGAAGGTTCTATGCGCAGATAATCTATACTTTAACAACAATAATAATCTCATTGCATAGTCCCAAATCCCAATTAGGAGCCACATAATCGAACAAACTTTTCCCATAATTTCTTATATATTATTATTCAATATCACTTTGGGATTTACATATGCAGCAGTAGGGTAAAAAAGAGAAGAAGAAGAAGAAGAAGAAGAAGAAGAAGAAGAAGAAGAAGAAGAAGAAGAAGAAGAAGAAGAAGAAGAAGAGTAAAACAGAGTGATGACACATCTACAAATTACAAAACCATTAAAAATGTAAACTTTACTGTCAACTATTACTGTAAAACGAGACATCAGGGGGAATTGTTATTACGTATTTCCATCCAGTAGAGCAAAAGACTAATTACCGCCGGCGGGAAAACTGGGAAAGCAGGGTAATAGTTTTCCCCTAATACGCCCTCCAATTCGGAGAGAATTTCTGTCGAGAGAAACCAATCAATTCTACTGGGATTCTAGATGCCGAACAGTACCCCCACCGCCGCCGCCACCAATCCGCAGCCGATCATCGCCGACGCCGTGGGGCGGCCGGATCCGCTGAAATCGTTGTCGACGGGGTACAGGTTGCCAGGCGGGCCGGTTATGTAGATAATTGAGGAAGAGGGCGGAGACGGCGGCGGCGGCGGAGGGCAGTAGGTGGACGGCGGGTTTTTGGGAGGCGGCGGCGAGGGAGGAGGCAGAGCAGGTGGGGGCGGGCATGCCGGTGGCGGAGGAGACGGCGACGGCGGGGGAGGGCTGGGGTTGCACGGCGTGCACTTCTCGGATCCCGGGGTACCGTCTGCGGTTTCGTCCAGCTTCCTTGAATCGGCAGCAGCATGAATTGGGTGGGTAAACAGAGCTACCAGGACGAAGATGAGAGCAGCAGAGGGCGCGGGAAGGCCCATCGCTGATTAGCTCAGGTGGAATAGAGCGCCGGGAGGTAGATGATTGGGGAATTGATGACGGAGGAGGCCGGTGGTGGGGTGGGGAAGAAGGAAATTGGAAAACAAGGCTTGAGGGGAAGAGGGAGGAAACAGGGGAAGGGGAAGGTGGAGGTTAAGAGGTTAACGTCATTAGTAGGTGCATGGATTGGGTATGTGGGGGCTTAAATTGTGGGACTGTGGTCATAAACATCGAGGGAGGCCAGGCCTAATCCAGGGCCTAACTCTATTTGTTTCAACTAGGGTTAATTTAATTCGCAGTTTGATATCAATCCCGCCGTAAATAGTTCAAATTGCAGTAATCAGTAAACGCATGATTGATGTGGGTTGATTATGGATTGATAAATCTCTCATGTTTGCACTTATCGGATGAGCGAGTTACGGGTCACACAAATGATCTGCACCCTATTTTTACGTGGAAAATAATTTTTTTTTCTTTCTTCTTGTTTATGCTATCGAATAGTTAGCGTATTTCCTAACTGACAGTAAGTACACAGTGACGATCGAATTCTAAAGATGAAAAATAAAAAGAATATTTTTGGACTACTACTATTGGTCACTATATTATCTTACATAATTAGCTGATGAAGTAATGAAAGATTTGATACAAGTACTATACATCCGTAGGAGACAAATTGTGAGGTGTCTAAATTGATATAATCTTACTAATTTTAGAGGAATTTATTATAAATGTTAGTCAGCTTGCCTAATTACTAGTTGGAGATTGCAATTGTGAGTTGACCCACAATCCAACCGCACCCATCCGCCACCTACCCAACCTAACCCGAAAAATTTTGCGAATGGATTGCGAATCACAATTATACCAACTCGTTAGCAGATTAGTGGATCAATTTACAACCGAAACCCACTCAACCCGTAATACCAACTCGTATTGTGGTAAACAAATGCTTCCATTATTTTTAGTGGTAATGTTAGCGTTTGTCGTTGTTGACGTTGTGTTTAGGTAATAATCGGGAATCGTTGGAGCATGTGGATGGGTCCTACCATTAACGAAACGATTTTGCGTCGATTAGAAAAAACGAAAGGCGCCTGCGACACGGCGGTGGTTGTGTTTAGCTACTACTAGTAGAAACGATTAGAAACGACGACGCAATGAAACAACAAACCTTCCCAAGCTGAGCTGTGACATTTTATTAGTTTTTTTTTGTTGTTGAAAAAAAGCACGACGTAATGGGCGGCTTACGTGTTGGATTGGTATTCATGCATCTGGATGGCTGGACTGAAAATGGTCGAATTTCATCAAACGGGACACGGGTTGGAATTTGGAACACAACAACAATTTGCAGTACTATCAGCTGCTACGATCGGAAGTCGCGTAGTTTTAGACTTATATAGAGAAGTATAAATACTTCTCATATTTTCTGTAATCTATAATCTCCTCGATATAATGAAACTGACTTTCTTATTCGTAGACTATCTAACACACATCGTGACAACTTTCCCGATGCAACATTTACAAAACATTTGCGTATATAAACCCAACTAGCCGGCCATATGCTGCATATTAGAAGGAACTTGGAACTTTAAGCAGCTAGCACAGAATAAAGGGTTCAACTTCAACATCGGTGTATTCCATCTTGATATATATATGTGATCAATCATTTTTTGCCATTCGTTTTTCGGCTCATGCATGCCATGTGCATGAACTTTTCGACGCAAAGTACTAGAGATTTTTTATGAGCTGTTCACATGGCTTGCTGGTGTATCTATGTATATCTCCTAACTCTTGAATTAGTTTAATGGTTGAGATAATTAAATCATCCATATTCTTCTTAAAAGTAATTGAATCATTGATAATGATTAGCTAGATAATTAATATAATGTCCGAGATAACTCATGACAAACCGTGAACCACTACACCTAAGTCGGAATATTTTTTTACACAAAATCTCCATTTATGCATTTTGAAGAACAAACGACAAGCCTGATCAATCTGACTATGGAAAGCAAGCAACTCAATCATCCTATTTACATTTCAGTACAAGCACATTACATATGTTGATTCTTCATCCAGCTTAATTAAGATCAATAAACTGTTGATCAAGCGCTCACTTCTGTGTTATCCTCTTCATGAAATAACCACAAAAATACAGGAAAGAGATAGAAAATCATATCCACTGACGATGTATGGACTCTATAGTTGATAATAGACAAAAATTGATTTGCCTTGATGAGATAAGAGAATTAATGTTAGCGAGCAAAGCGACAATCCCAACCTCAAAAAGGCCTCGACCTCTTCGTGGTACTTTCGGACTATCTGAGAGAGGAAAATAAGCGATAGCACAAAAAGAAAGAGGGAGATGAAACTATTGTTGTGTATTTTTATTGAGTGACGACGGATAGAGCATTGAAGAATGGAGAGGGAGTCAGAAAATTGAAAAGTTCACTTCTACATTCACATTTCTTGGCGGGTTAGTTAGATCACTCATTTATTGTTTCACTAGCATATTAGTCAATGAAATTTTTATTTATGAATACTGGAGAGCATCGAAGGGAGGGAGAAGAGTTAGGTCTTGTTACCAAAAAAAAAAAAAGAGTTGGGTCTTGTTGAATATAGCCTGCCTAGTCTAGACTCTAGATCGAACCATGCCGCACTGCATACTCGTACTCTGATATGTGTCATATAGTATATGATCGATATGACCCATAACCTGTGTTCTGTCCTTTCGATTTGGATCGTAAGCGTTCATATGATTCGATCAGGTCCAGACCGTGTTTAACACCCCATGAGGGTTGATGATATTGATTATTTGTTGCATCTCTTTGGGTGCTTACTAATTTGATTGGATGCATATGGTATGCTTGCTATTTTTTTGGGATGCCTATGGTATGCTTACTAAAATCGACAACATTGGATTTTACAAACACGGATGTAAAACCAAAACGTCCAAATAATCTGACCATCCCTTCAGTTACATTCCATCGACGCTTATTACACATCTTTTCTAATTGACAGGAAGCTCGACTACATCCACTCTCCAACAAAACAAAATCTCGTTCGTTTTGGGAAGCCCACTCACTGGCAGTACAGCAAAAAAAATCAGTACGCCAAAGTCCATTGTGCACCTGGGGGACATCGGAATGCAAGTGGTCAATTGGGTCAGTAATGGCCTGCCTCATCAGTTGCAGAAAGTAGCAGCAGTTGATCCATGTGAGCCCAAACCTCCGGCTGATCATCCAACCATCATCACGCCATCTCTTCTAGCTCTCTTGGACTGATTCCCATCTCGGTAACGATTCCTACCATCATCGTCGCCAAGTGCCCACCCGCAAGTGGTTTCGAATTCCTGTGCCATGTCTGCTAACATCTTCCGCAACTCCTCCATCGTGTAGTTCTTGTCCTGCACAAACATCACAACCCACAACATTCATCGACCTCGAACAAACAACCTTCGTCTGGCCAACCCATCAACGTTCAAGAAGCTACATGTAAGACGGGAGTTGGAGCTTGTCTAGAGTCTTAATCGTCGCTTAAGCATGTTTAGACGTCGAAAGTAAGAAGGATAGATGTGATAGTAGTTTTACAGGCTTATGCAAGTCTGCCAAGGTGTTCTGTTAACTTATTCAACACTAACAACTAGAAAAGTAACTCAACAGATCAACAAAATTATATAGCTCAAATAGTTCACAAAGTTTCCTAACTATGGTAGGAGTTAAAAGAGAAGAGTAAGTTTGTAGCCATCCCACGACTATGCCGAATTAATCAAGGAAGAGTTTTACAGAAACAAATATACCTCTTCTTTGTGCTGTGCCATAAGATCCAACATTTCCTCGACAAAATCACAGAGCCCCTGCCAAAGATCACCCCGAATTCAAGCTCGAAACACATTTTAGGAGTTGAGAATCGCAGTGAACAAAAACGAAGCAGCGTGACAGACATAATGAAGAGGACATTTTTCAACCTGTCCTGTGCATACCTCGTCTGGTTCATCGTCTTCTTTGTCATACAATCCGGCATCGTATAGAGTTCTTTTTCTTCGGTCTGACAACACTGCTTCCCCCATTTCCACCCGCAACATCACCAAAATCACATCGTTAATTCTTCTCCAAGCAGACAAATGTTACATTCCCACAACCAATATCTGGAAGCAGAGTTCACCACCGGAATAAAGGAAGAAACTTTACCTGAATAAGCTTCTTGAATCTGCTGAAACCTCCGCTTTGCTTCTCCCAAGAGAGCAGACGACGTCGCAGCCCACTTATCCGGATGCCATCTCTGCTTCATTTCCACCATCCCCCACAAGGGAAACAGAAAAGCCCCAAATTCGGTTAGCAAGAAATTCTGGAAAAAAGAGACCTCAAGTAACAGAAAACAGAGCAACCCCACAAAAGCTCACCATAGCAAGCTTGCGATAAGCGCGCTTGATTTCATCGAGAGACGACTCTGGTCCCAAACCCAGAATGCTGTAATACGACGGCGACGGCGAGGCCGCGTCTTCGAATTGGGTTTCCATTTCTGGTTCTCGTTCAGCCCTAATTGAAACTGCAACGGTGTGATCTACCAGTAGGTTCCGGAAGATGGGAAACATGAAACTGGGAGGCGCGGGAAGAGGCAGGGGCGGTATTTAAAGGTTGACAATGGCGGTTTGCGACAATTTTCTAAGAGGGAAGCAACAAAATATCTCGAGTGAAAAGTGATAAGGGGAAAGGGGGGAAAGACAGAGCGTCGGGAAAGTTCGGGAGCCGGTTTTTACTTCCAAGAAAGAAGATATATCTTCTGGGCCAACGTGGAGCTAAATGCGATAAGATATTTTAGGGCCTGGCCTTGGGATATTTTTGCTCGAAGGATCTAGGGATGCCGTCCTTACTCCTTTATCAGTTATCAGTTATCACCACTGGTTCGTTCTGCTCAAATTTTGATGCAACAACTACAGAGTCTCAGAGGATTTTATGAACAGAGTATGAACCAATCCAGTTAGGACTTGGGATATGTCTGCAGTGGGATTAGAAAGTTGTTGAATCGTGATTTTATCGAATGTTCTTGAAATGACAAAGAAAATCGTTACAAAGCAGGGTTACAGTAAGTGCTGAGATAATATTCAGAATCGTAACCTAATCCCGAAACAACAGATTTTGTGCATTTGATGTGGCAACCCAATTCACTCTAACATTGAAATGCCTTCGGAAGAAAGCAACCTTAATCCAACGATGACGAAGGAGGATATCCGTCATGATTCCCGGCCATGCAACAACTTTCCACGGCCATTTATCCGCGGAGAAGTGGCCAGCATCAAGACTAGGGGTGATGCAATCCGTTTGAACAATAGAGTGGTGAGGGTGGGTTTGTCACTTTTGTGCAAGTAAAAGTGTCTCAAGAAGTGCTTTAGTTTCAGCTTCAATGGGGAGATGAACATGTGAGAGTATCCGCCCTCCCTTCACAAACGTCGCCGTGGCTATTGATTGCAGCAATGCCATATGCCGCCTTCTGTGAATCATTTAAAAATGATCCATCATCAGCCTCCTCAAGGCTAATAGAGATCTAGCTAAATCAACTCTCTCTGTTGGACATCCACGAAATCCCTTAAGTTGAAACTAAAGCATTGATGATGGGAGTAAGGATAAAAGTGCCTCAAGAACATGTTATATGTTTTGAGATTATGTATGATACCGTATGCATTGGTGATCGGAGTAAGGATAATGGTTTGTGCATGTTTGCGTTAGTTGGAGTCATACTTCTAGGTCGATGTGTATCTATGCTTAATGTCTTGTGGGTATCTAAGCTTAATGTATTTTTTTTTCTTGTAAAAGAAAACTTGTGTTATATCTCTTTTCGTGCATGTGCACTTGTCTTGCTATATGATGGTTTTCCTTCCATTAGCGGTCTTATTCATATCTTTTATATGGTTGGAACTGAAATGTGGGGATGGTCGAATTTGGTTTTATCTAACGATTCTCTCTTTTGGAGACCTCACCATAATTATACAGGATACATGGTTTTGGTGCCCTAAAGAGTAGGGTTGGACATCGGTACGGTATTTGGTATCGGTAAACCAGTATCAAATACCGAAATCCCAAATACTAAATAGTGCTTTAAACTTAATCACAATTCCAAAATAAATTTGATATCCCAATCCCTAATAATTTGTTTGGTATTATTTTTTTTTTGGGTAGAAGACAGGTGCAGCAGCACCCTAAATCATATCATTAACCTCGCGACAACAGGAAATACCCATGTTGTCGTAAAATAACCAATAACAGAGGTTCGGGTCGCTCACATTGAAGTAATGTGAGCCAAAAGAGAGGGAGTGACCCTTGTTTGCAAGGAAATCAGCTGCAAAATTACATTCACGGAATATATGCTTAATATCAATAGTCCATTCCCTACTAAGTAACTCCCCAAAATGATCAGCAATAGCTCCATGGCAGTGATCAGTCTGATCCCTGTTCCTGATGATGTTGAGAGCTGTGGTTGAGTCAAGATTGAGCTCAACTCTTCTGTGGCCGAGCTTCCAAGCCATTTCCAGGCCCTCCCCTGCTGCCTTCAGTTCTGCTCTGGTGATTGAGCACACCCCAAGATTGGAAGAAAACGCCCCCAGACACCTGCCAAGGTGATCTCGAAGAAGTCCACCTGCAGCAGCACGTCCAGATGGCTGGAAAACAGATCCATCTGTCTGGACCTGAATCCAGCCAAATCGTGGGGGTTTCCAAGCAATCTCCCGGATAGATTTACTGTGATTCATTGGCATAAGGCTTTTCTGGACATTGGAAGTAGCTTGCTTGTTAATATTTATCCAAGCATTGATTCTGGAAATCAGGCCAGCTTCGGAGAAAGTTTTGCCATCCATCACTTCTTCGTTCCTCTGTTTCCAAAGGCTCCAGCAGACAATCCCAAATTCAATACCTATACCCTGATCCTTCAGGTTTCTGTTCAGCCAGTGTCTGAAGTCCATCGTGTTGTCTTTCTCCACAAGTTTGTCATGAAAGTGTTTCCAAATGCTCGAAGCCTTCGAGCAACCTCTGAGTATATGTTCTGTTGTTTCATCAAATGTGGTGCAGTGATTGCAAGCCTTGTTCTCTGTCAGCTTCCTCCTTTCTCTTTCTGTGTTAGTCATCAGTCTCTCATGGCTCGCAAGCCATAAGAAATGTTTGATTCGACTTGGCCCTCTCCACGACCAAAGCTCCTTCCAGAGTTGCACAGGTGAGCTTTCCAGGTCTCCAGCCACCAATGAATAGGCTGACTTCAGTCTGAATCTCCCATCCTTCTCGATCCCCCAGACAGTTCTGTCCTCGCCACTTCCAGCTCTTGGTGCCTCAATACCTACAATAAGATTGATCAAACTATCAGGGAGAAACCTTCTCAAGCGTTCCCAGTCCCACTCACCTGAGTCATCCACCCAGCTAGAAACTGATGAGTTCTGCTCCTCCTCAAACAGCTCCCTGGAAGTAAAGTCCTGGAGGATCAACCCATTAGCCACCCAAGGTTGGATCCAGAAGCCAGTGGTCTCTCCATCTCTAGGACTCCAGAGAGTTGCCTGCTTCATGAAAGGCATTGCTTTGACAATTCCCTTCCACAAACTAGAGTGATTACTCTTCTTCATCTTGTGGATTCTTCCATCTTTATGGTGGAAGTACTTCCCCTGCAAAACTTTAACCCATAAGTCCTCCTCATTATTGAAAAGGTTCCAGGCCAGTTTCACCATGTAAGCTAGATTCATAATCCTAGCTGATCTAAGACCTAGGCCCCCTGATTCTTAGGTTTGCACACTTTTTCCCAAGAGATGAGGTGGACTTTCCTCTTTCCCTCACACGAACCCCAGACAAAGCTTCTGCTTTTTTGGTCAATGGCATCACAGATTGAAAGAGGCAGGAAAGAGGTTTGCATAGCATAGGAAGGGATGGCGTTGAGCACACTCATGGCCAAGGTAACCCTTCCTGCTAATGAAAGGGTTATGGCTTTCCAATGGGAAAGCCTCCTATCCATATTCTCCAATATGTAACGAAAAGTAACTTTGGTCAACCTGCCATGTAAGACAGGTACACCAAGGTACCTTCCAAGGTCAAGAGTTGACTGGATTCCACGAACAAGGGCTTGGTCAAGTGGAAATACCACTAGCCTAGAACCTGGAGGTCCCAGGTTCGAATCCCTTAAGTAGTACCTTAATAACAACAAAATAAAACCTATATCACCCTTATCAAAAAAAGAGTTGACTGGATTCCAAGTCTAGCACAGATATTTTTCCTATCACAGGTTCTAGTGTTCTTGGAAAAGAAAACCCTAGACTTGTTCTTACTAATCAGCTCCCCTGAAGCATGACAGAAGGAATCAACACATTTCATAATAACATCAGCTTGTTTGCAAGAAGCCTCAGCAAAAAGGACCAAATCATCAGCAAAGAATAAGTGGGACAGTTCAGGGCAGTGGGGAGCAATTTTAACAGGTTTCCAACTTTTACTCTTGACCTCATTCATAATGCAGTGGCTTAATCTCTCTATGCATAATGTAAAGAGGTAGGGTGAGAGGGGACATCCCTGGCGAAGCCCTCTGGTCGGTTTAAAGCTTGTTGTTTCTCCTCCATTCCACAGAACCTGCATCTCCGTTGAGGTGACACATTCCATGATCATCCTCAAGCAGTTGTCAGGGATTCCAGCAGCTATAAGAGTGTTCTCCAGGAATCCCCAATCAATCCTGTCATAAGCTTTTGCCAAATCCACTTTTAACAGCATAGAGCCCTTCCTCCCAGTCTTCTTTGCCATGGAATGAACAGTCTCCTGCAGAATTATAATGTTGTCAGTGATATGTCTGTTAGGGACAAAACTGGACTGGTTTTGATGAACCAGTGAAGGCATCAAGTCCCTAAGCTTATTGGCAATACACTTCGTAATAACTTTGTAAACCACATTGCAAAGACTAATAGGCCTAAACTCATTCATGGATAAAGGAGCTTCAGTCTTAGGAATCAAGGCAAGAAGGGTTTGGTTAATCGATCTGATGTTGAGAGGGTTAGAGAAACAATAAGAGATAAAGGATGAGAAATCTCCCCCAATTTGTTCCCAGCATTTCTGGAAGAAGATAGCTTGGAATCCATCTTTTCCTGGCGCTTTGAGGCCATTCATATTCATCACAGTTGCTTTGATTTCCTCCATGCTTGGTGGATTGCTAAGTCTTCTTTTGGCGCGTTCATCAATGCTGGGGAAGTCAGCTGGGATTTCCTGCTGGTGGCCATTGTTTTCCTTCGAATAGAGCCCCACAAAGTACTCTCTTGCCATGGTTTGCAGGGTCTCAGGATCAGTAATCCAGTTTCCTTCTCCATCTCTAAGTCCTGAAATCCTATTCCTTCTTCTTCTACTCATCGTACTCTGGTGGAAGAATCTGGTATTCTGATCCCCATGTACAATCCAGTTTGCTCTGGATTTCTGGAGCCACAGAATTTCCTCCTGCCAGAGGGTCTCTTCCAGCTCTTCTCTCACTTGGCTTTCCTGCAATTTCGACTGAAAGCTGGGAGATTTATCATTCTTTTCCTCCAGCTTCTGCAGTCTGGTCCACAGGCTTCTTTTCCTTTTGAAGATGTTGCCAAAAACTTCTATATTCCAAGCTTTCAATTTCACCGAGAGGTCCTGCAAAGCCAAAGGGAAAGTATTATCCGAGTTCCAGGACTGATTCATAAAGGGAAAACAGTTATCATGCGCAAGCTAGGGAGCTAAGAACTGAAATCTTCTCACCAGATTGCTCTTATCAACTGGGGCATCGCTGCTAAGCAGGATAGGCCTGTGGTCAGAACGAAGCTTTGCCAAGTGGAGGTTCGTTGACTTCGGGTAAACCCTCAACCACTCAGAGTTACACAGGCATCGATCCAAGCGCTCCTTGATTCTGGATTTTTTTGTGAACCAGGTGAATTTTGGTCCCGTGTACCCCAAGTCAAAGAGTTCATTTTCCTCCAAACAGTTATTCAGAGCTCTGATTCTAGCATTGTTGAATGGTGCTCCTCCTTGCTTCTCCGAGGATTTAGATATGGAGTTAAGATCTCCTATCAGTATCCAAGGAATAACAGTTGTCCTACCAATCCGACTAATAGACTCCCACAATTCACCCCTTCTATGTTCATTCGGGCTTGCATAGATGGCTGTCAGCTGACAGGTACCTTTGTCACCCATAGAACATTTTAAGTTGATGAACTGTCTATGGCATTCAACGAGTTCCAGCTTCATCTGGTCCTTCTTCCACATCACCCAAATTCCCCCACTGAAACCGATAGCATCAGACACTTCCCAAGCATCAAACCCCTAAGATTTGATTACCTTGATAGCTTCCCCACCACTGATTCTAGGCTCGAGGATGCAAACAACATCAGGCATATACATTCTCAGGTAAAACTCCATAGTAGAGTGAAATTTCGGGTGCTTTGCACCACGACAGTTCCAGGAAAAGACTTTAATCATTGATGATAAAGTGGATTTCCCAGTCCCCCCCCCAACGGGTAAGAAGTCAAGCAGAGTCGACGACCATCGCCGTCACTGCCGTACCTTTTTCATAAGCCCCTCCTCCCCTTGGATTCGGGTCTGCATTCTCAGGCAGCCTAGCACTAGCTGAGCCTTCATCAAACTCCAGCTTTCGCGTCAGGGTCCCATTTTCTGGGGGTGGGCCAGCGGACTTCTGGGGGTCACCTGTGGGCAGAGAGGAGGATTCCTTCATCTTCGGTTGATGGCCCGTCGAAGCTCCTGCTAACTGACTCTTACCTGCGAAGAGCTCACCGGAAGCTTAGCCTCTGGGGTTTTCTGAGATGAGGTGACCAGGGGCTTAGCTACTGTTTTAGGCTTGTCCTCCTTCGCACCCAATTTCCCCATCCCCGAGGTCCCAGTGCCCTGCTTTGAACTTCCAGCATTCTTGGGATAAGGCTTCACCCCTGAGGAAGACACAAGCGGGGAGGCTTTTTGATTATCCTTCCTTCCTGTTTCCTTAGCTTGTTGAATCTTCGTCTTCTTACCCTGCTTCTGGGCACTATCAGTGCCTTGCTTTGCATTCTTAGGAGTTTCCTTAGTTCCCTCATTCTGGTCTTCCCTCTCATTCTGAGAAATCTTCTCCTGTCCAACTTTCTCGTTCTGCTCACTATCCATCTCTGTACTTTCTTCTTTATCACCTTCTTGCACTTCCTCCTCCAGTGCACTAAACCTCGATCCTACTCGAGGTTCAGTTTTGCTTGACACCACCGTATTCTGTTCAGTCTTTGCAGCAGCACCCCCTTGTTTGTTCTTCTTCCTTTTCGTCCGTGTTGCAATCATCCATGGCCCAAAGTCTCCAACAACTTCAGGGCGTATTTCTTGTCTGCTCTGCACAGGTTCCTCCCTTGTTCTCTGTTCCGGAGTAGTATTCTCCTCCACACGGGGGCACTTGCCTTCAAGATGTTCATAATGGCCACATTCATAGCACACAGTATCTAAACCTTCATACTCAACCCTCCTGACTCTTCGCTTCAATCTGTACTTCGGTACCAGCCTTTTCCTAAGATCAATTTCAACACAGATTCTTGCATAGTTCCCCCTGAAACCATTCAGCGTGTTATAATCGATCTTAACCACTCTTCCCAGGCGACTACCAATATTTGTAAGAATCTCTTCATCGAAGTAATCCATAGGGAGCCTAGGCAGACGAACCCAGACCATTGTGTTGTTGATTACATCATAATCCGGATCAAAATCGAGCCTCCACGGCTCCGAAGCGATGTACTGCTCATCCACCGTCCACGGTCCTCCATACAAGGCTCAGTTGTAGTCCAACTGGGATCCGAAAATGGCCTGGTAATAGCCATTACCAATATCGCCGATTTCCACCGATCCAGTTTTTGCCCACATCTTGTGCACACGTCTGTGTATGAAGGCAAAAGGGAGACTCTTCCCCAGGATTCTGAAGGTAACTGCTCTGCTCCAGCGATTTCTAACTCTGGCGTTTGTGCTCTTCTTAATTCGAATGGTGGGGCAGAGGGGATCGTCGTCCACATCTTCCCCATCGGATTCATCGGACATCAATTCATCGCCATCAGGAATCTCCATTGTTGATCCATTCCCAAGAACTGAATCCTTGTACGAGATTCTTCCTGTTTGTGTCGGTTGAGAGTCTTCCGCTCCTTTATCTGCATCTGATTCCCCCATCTCAATTTCTGGGTCTTCAATTCTTGTCGTGACCACTGCAAAATCCATGCTTTCTTGTCCTGAGAAGCCCTCACAAGTCGTCGCCTTGGCTTTCTTGCTCGGCTGGATGGGTGTCGTCGTCGGCGATGTCGTCGTCGGCGATCCATCTGGTGGTTTCGGGTCAGGGATGGGCGCCCCCGTCGGAGGCTCCATCTCACAACGGTCGCAAACGGGCAGAAAAGAAAGGAGAGAGGTCAGAGCAAATTTCTCTCTCTAACTTTACCTTCTCTCTACTCTGAACGCTCCTACAGTGTACCCATTTGTTTGGTATTAGTATATACCGAATACCAAATTTATTCCCTTCAAAATCACAAATCAAATATACAAGCGCACATACTCCTCTTCTGCCAGAGCGACTCCACAAACCATTTTCGAAATATATAAAATCAAACAAATGGGAAAATATATCAAGTATAATAATAACAAACTAGAAAAAATATGGTGTATAAGAAGCACACTAACAAAATAAAGTAATAAACTAAAACATAGACGAATAAACAACCCATAGACATACTACAAGTAACAAAATGAGTTTGATATAAGTTTTCAAATAGTGAAGGAATGAACTACGTACAATTAAGTGATCATCTTAATTGGCAATTGATGGAGTCTAATTGGGAAGGATAAAATACACACTAACTTATATTTGGCTATTTGATCAGTATTTTGGTACTAATACTCACCTAATCCCGTAATCGCTAATATCATTGAAATTCAATCTCAATCTCATAAAATATATGTGTATTCAATAAAACAAAATATAAAAAATTTGGTACAGTATTTGACATGATCCCAAGTAGCGATACCAAACTTCCAACCTAGCTAAGAAGATGTTGTGGTTTAATGGCTTTGAATGTGATTAATTTGAAGGCAGCGATAGGAGTGGGCACCTGGGTGGTTAATCTGTTGTTTGACATTGATTCACCCGTCAATAACCCAACCCACAACGGGTGGGTGATTGATGTGGGTGAATTGCAGATTGATCTCCTATGGATTGTGGGTGGATTGCGGATCACCTAAATGACCCGCACCTTATTTCCATGTGTTAAATTTTTTTGTTTCATGCTTATACTATAAATCATTCGTCATATTCCCTAATCGTTGCACACACTGATCATTGACTTCTAAAGTCGAAGAGTAAAAAATGTTTTTTTTATTACGGTTATTGGTTATAACTTACAATGTTGTGTAATGTCTATTAGATATTGTAATGCAAAATATATACCATTAATTAATTGTATCGAATTCACAAAACTCGTAAGTTTTCTCTACACTATTGGTTGATGGAGTAATGAAAAAGTTAATGCAAATACTATACGGATCCACATGCGACAAAATAAAAGTGTCTATATTGATACAATCTTACTAATTTATATGAATACTCAATCTTTCAAAATATATTTTCCCCCAATTGGTTCCTTTTGTTTATTTTTTTTCACTCTCTTAAAACTTCCACCTACAATTTCTCCCCTCATGATGTCTTACTCTTTTTAACTTTTTTGGTAGTCACTGAATATGAGATAATGTAAATAATATTTTTATCATTTTCTTTGATAATAGTTATCCCTATTTACCATCAATCTTTATTACTAATTAGTTGTCTCTTTTTACTTGGTATATAAGATGCAAAAGTTAGATATTGAAAATCAACTTTCATTCATGTATCATGCATAAGTTTATAAATTTGAGTGCTTTAATAAATATGGACATAAATTCATAAATCCAAACTTTCTAATCCTTCTTGGAGGATATGACTAAAACTAGAGAGAATTGAACTATTATGTGTGTAGGATAAATGTCGGTAAATTTGTAAAATGTGCATACTGTAGACTTGACCCCAAACCAATATTCATCAATTAGAAAAATAATATTATTTTAGAATGATCTATTATTTAAATTAAAGTTTGATTGAATGGGGACTGCTTAGTTGAGAAATCAACAATTATTTAGATACGATCTTATAAATCTGTATTGACGATCATAAATATGCTTTTGAAATTAAACCGCAAAATATAAGCGATTTAAAAATGATTTAAATAGATTAATCGATTAATTATTTAACTGATTAGATAAAACACGAAACTCACTCGTTCAATAGATCGGCACAAAACTAATTTATTAGGCAAGTTTGAAGTTCGTGTTACCATTTTTACTTTTCAATTTTCACGATTTTTCTGCTACTTAAATTTTCAAGTAAACGTTCTGCGCCTTGATAATTAGCTCTAATTGGCTCTCCTATCATCATCAGTAAACAGCTAAAAATTCCTTCTAATTTTCCTCAAAAGAGACGATAACATTCAAAGTTCGTTCTTCTCCTTTCTTCCGTCCAAGGGGCGAATTCTTTCCTTCCCGGTTCCATTTTCCCCATCCAAACACGAACCCTAACTCCGATCCGTCAATGTTCGAATTGGGGATGAATAGTCAAAAGCGATCTCCGGCATCATTTGATTGAATCTTTGGGGGCGTTTCGGCTGCTGCTACTATTGCCATATTCGGGAGCAAAGATGCAGCGGCGATACTGAAATTGGAGAAGCGATACATTCATTGGGCGGAATTATCAGCAATCCGCTGGGTGAATTGATCTCATGCTGATACATGGATCACAATGAGAACTCCCCGAAGCCTCTTAATCGTGGTTCGATCTTCTTCCTCAACTTGCCTCAACTTTTAAGCTTTTCTTTGCTTGTTTTTCTTTTGAACAGCGAGCTTCAATTTCTGCTGCCAATGCTAAAGTTTGCGTTTTTCGAGTGCCATCTTCTTGAACATATAACCTGAATGTGGGACATATAACTGGTGTGAAGCACGACTGGTAGCAAATGCAGCGTAGTATCTGCATTCATAGATTGACGATTTGTTGCAGTTGTATTCAGATTCTCAATTCAGTTAACTTATAGTGACGCCCTGCTGCAGCACTTCGATGCTGATCCAGTATGATAGACTTGCAAGGCAATAGCGTGATGGAGGGATCGATCGATTGACAAACCTTTATTCACCCCTCATTCACTTTGGTCAATACAAGTCACTTCATATCGACCGTCTGGGTTTACAATGCTTAGCTGTGTACACGGGTGGAATGTGAAATAAATACATAGCCGAAGTAACATTCTATAGGGTGATTAGCTAAGTTTGGTTGTGGTTACTGCTTAAACTAGTGCCCGAAGATTCTTGTATTCGGTCAGCTTTGGAGACGAATTATATAATTTTCTAACTCATATGATCATGCCTCTTTCTTCTTCTAGTCGTTCCTAGACGTCTCTCTTTGTTTTTAGTTAACTAGCTATATGACTTTACGTGACACCGGTCTGGCAGTTAATACTTCATTTATCAGAAGAACTGCTTGCTTGACCAGCTCCTAATCTTTTATCTCATGTTTTCTTGTAGTAGGTGCTTCAAGAAACACATCAGTTGTTGTTGTTACACTAGAGACCAGTGAAGTATATATTATTGTCAGCTTGTCTTCTAGGGCTGACACCCAGGTGATATATATTGATCCGACAAGCGGTGCCCTTCGGTACACTGGGAAGCCAAGTGTTGATATTTTTAGGTCCGAAAATGAAGCTTTTGATCATATTACAAATTCATCAAAATGGCAATGTAGGAGCACAATCCACGCAAGGGCAATTCTGGGTTATGCGGCCCTTGGAAGCTACGGTTTGCTTCTTGTAGCTACAAAGTTAACATCCAGCATTCCAAATTTGCCTGGTGGGGGGTGTGTATACACTGTGACAGAGAGTCAGTGGATCAAAATATTACTTCAGAACCCTCAACAGCAGGGTAAAGGCGAGCTGAAGAATGTTCTAGAGTTAACTGAGCTTGACATTGATGGGAAGCACTACTTCTGTGAGACAGCAGACATAACTCGACCTTTTCCAAGTCGTATGTCCTTAGAAATACCTGATGATGAATTCGTATGGAATGGATGGCTGTCAATGCCTTTCAAAAACATTGGGCTTCCGCAGCATTGTGTCATTCTACTGCAGGTTTTTCTTGAACTTTAACATGTTTGTACGTACTATTATTGCCAGTTTTTGCTATTAAGAACTTCAGAATCTTGTCTCTGGCTGTATGGCTTATCCTCTTGCTTCAGAAAAGCTACAGCTACCAAGATTTGGATAGGCGAATGCTGAAAGGAAAAAGCTCATGAGATCTTCTTGCCTCTTAAGCATTAGACTTCCTCATTTATGTCTTTCCTTTTCTCAAAGCATAGTTGCGTTAGCATTCTCTAATATCTCTGTCCCTTATCCCCTTTAATGGATCTCTCATGGATGTTGCATATTCAGTACCTACATCCACATCTTCGGTACATATTAATTAGCATTCATGATTTTACCAGCACACCTTCATTAATGAAGCTTAACGGGATGATTTAGAATCTGCTATGCTATGCTATCCATACTAGAGGTTTTCAATTAAAGGGCTATTCTTAATCACACTGGCATGTTCACACTCACACGAAATGAAATTACTCAATTTTCTCATCTGCAATCCCTCTAAGGAGGTCCGGCAAGCTTCTTTCTCCATGGTACAGGTTATAGATGCAGGTATAAAGCTAATCTCGAATTTTGTCTGCATGTTTCTACTGACAGCATAGAAAACAAAGAGCCTTATAGTGCTCTTTTTATTTGTGTTTGGAGTAATTTCATTTTGTATGAGATATATTTCCTTGCTTACTCAAAAGGAGTAGATTATGGTCAATTTATTTCGAATAAGAGAATAATTTGTGCCTGAGGTAAAATTTACATGTTAATATTTTGCTTGGTATTAATGTCTAGGGCTTTGCAGAATGTCGAAACTTTGGAAGCTTGGGTCAGTTAGAAGGGATTGTTGCTCTGACCGCTCGCCGTAGTAGGCTACATCCTGGGACTCGATACTTGGCTCGGGGGTTAAATTCTTGTTTCAGCACAGGTGCGAAGAGCCAGCTCCCTCTTCTGAATCATAGTGTGTGCTTTAGTTTCATACTCTCCTGGGTTATGTCTGAGCTGGAGGGATATTGTTGTATAAAACTCTCTCGTTGACATGGTATCTCTTCATGGAACGCCATTGTGGGATCAACTTTGTGTTGAAATGAAGTGAACTGGAATCTGATTCATAGTTTTGTTATGCACTTTTGAAGTATGTTGTTCGATACTTGCACCACAACGTCCAACCTTCCCTATAATTTAAAGTTGGTACTTCAAAGCTCATTTGCTCTTCAGAAGTGTATATGTGTGACTTGTTTATTTATAACTATTCGTCTGATACTGTCCATTATTTTTATCACTTGATTCTTTGGGTCCAGCTGACTTTTGAGTGCTCATAAACAGGAAACGAGGTGGAGTGCGAACAACTTGTTTGGGTGCCCAAAAAGAGTGGTCAAAGTGTTCCCTTTAATACATATATCTGGCGACGTGGTACGATTCCAATATGGTGGGGTGCAGAGTTAAAGATCACTGCTGCAGAGGCAGAAATTTATGTTTCAGATAAGGCTCCTTATAAAGGAAGCCTGGATTACTACAACAGGTTGAGCAGGCGTTATGATGCTAGAAACTTAGACATAGCTCTTGGTGACAGCCAGAAGAAAAAAGCTTTCGTTCCGATTGTATGTATCAATTTGCTTAGGAACGGGGAAGGGAAATCAGAATCCATCTTAGTTCAACATTTTGAGGAATCTCTAAACTACATCAGGGCTACCCGAAAACTTCCCCATGCCAGAATACATCTGATAAATTATGACTGGCATGCTAGTACTAAGTTGAAAGGTGAACAGAGAACTGTTGAAGAACTTTGGAAACTTCTTGAAGCACCCACTACCGCTATTGGCATTTCTGAAGGTGATTATTTACCTTCAAGACAACGACTCAATGAGTGCAGAGGTGAAGTCATCTGCAATGATAATTATGTGGGGGCGTTTTGCGTAAGAGCGCATCAAAATGGAACAATACGTTTCAACTGTGCTGATTCATTAGATAGAACAAATGCTGCTAGTTACTTTGGTGCCCTCCAAGTTTTTGTGGAGCAATGTAGAAGGCTGACCATATCTCTAGATAGTGACCTAGCATATGGTCATCTTTCGACCAGTAACTATGGTGGTTACACAGCTCCCTTGCCCCTGGGCTGGGAGAAACGATCTGATGCAGTGACAGGGAAAACCTATTACATTGATCACAATACTAGGACTACAACCTGGAATCATCCTTGCCCAGATAAACCTTGGAAGAGATTTGAAATGTCTTTTGAGGAGTTCAAGAGGTCAACAATTTTATCTCCTGTATCGTTGCTGGCTGATCTTTTCCTTCTTGCTGGAGATATACACGCGACACTTTACACTGGCTCTAAGGCCATGCATAGCCAAATATTAAGCATATTTACTGAAGAAACATCAAAATTTAAACAGCTCTCCGCAGCTCAGAATATGAAAATTACTTTGCAGAGAAGATACAAAAATGCTGTTGTTGACAGCTCTCGTCAGAAGCAACTGGAAATGTTTCTTGGAATCAGGCTTTTCAAGCATCTACCATCAATTCCAGTCCAGGCTTTAAATGTATGTCCTGTTTCATTCTGCACATAACTGTTGTATAATCCTGATTGGCTATGTGTCTAATATTTCCCTCTTCCTGACCCATGTCGTCTCATTTATCCCTGGCCCTCTCTTCCCTATAATTTTCATATTGAAAACAATCTCATAGAGACTGAATCTACTAGTTCAAACCTCAATCTCCATGATGAGAATGAGTTCCTCATCCAAATGCTCTTGAGGGGTATATTTTCTGGTACCATGTGAACTGTTTTTTGATGAGAACTCTGGTCAATATCAGGAAATATGGCTTTGATTGATCGGTTAATTTAGTTAGTAACGAACATTATTTGGATACGTGTCTTTCCTTGTTGCCGGATGTAATTCATAAGGCATGGTTAGTTGGGGCAGAGAAATCCAATTTCACCGATTCTGGTGGCTTGGTGCCGCCTTTGTGTGTAAAAGGAACATGGATAACTTGCTTGAATGAACTTGGTTGGGACTTTCCCTTTAGGGGTTGCTTGAGTCACTTGTTCCTTCGTTCTTGGAATAGAGAGCATTTTCTGCTTAGAGTTACTTGAAAATGCCAAAGTTCCTCTCTGTTTCAGTTTTTGAGCTCCTGTGACATCGAAGAAACCGAGAATTACTTGCTTGCCTTTTGCTTCTTGTTAGTTATGAGTGCAAGTGCAGTTACTTCTTGCAACCTGAACTCTTGGTTTTATTCTTAAATTTCCTGTATAAAGCTTGATTGGGCTTGATTAGCAAGCAATCATGGTATTCTAGAGACGATTTTAAGAAATTTGTACATAACCAACACTATTATCAGGAATTTTTTGCGACAGCCTTGATCTATTAGCCCTCACCGTCTAGTAAATGATCATTTTTGTTACTGCCTTAAGTGTAAAGCTTCTCCATGTAAATGTCTTAACTTCATAAGAGTTTAAATTATGCTTACACATACTTAATTTGTCTGATCAAAGGGGAAAATGCAAGTCGTTTATTGTGGAATGGTCACTGTGATTATGGGATTAACAGAACTAACTAGCTATAATTTGCTTACTGGTTATATGTTGCTTGCTGGTAAATACAGGTGCCTTCTAGACCCACTGGTTTCTCTCTCAAGTCTGTGACAAACATCTCTCCGAGTTCTACTGATGCATCTGTTCTCTTGAGCTTCAAGAGGAAAAATATTACATGGGTACTTTGAATATACTCTCTTCCTTATGTTTTCAAGGCCCAGCTTTGAGGGCCAAAAGAAATAGTTCCCCTTGTCTGGTTTTCCAGCATGTATTGAACGTAGAGTTTTGTTCTTCTTTCGTGCTTCCGTTGATTTTCCTTTTTCAGAATGTGCATGAATCCTGCTTTGTTTAACAGGTGACTCAGCAAGATGCAGATGTGGTTGAGCTCTTTATCTATCTTGGGGAGCCTTGTCATGTCTGTCAGCTTCTTTTAACGGTATCCCATGGTGCAGATGACTCAACTTGCCCGTCAACAGTCGATGTCAGGACGGGGCGTTCTCTAGAAGGGCTTAAGTTGGTTGTGGAGGTTAGTAGTTCACTTTTCATCCTTCCAGTTGATGAAAAATGTTTTCTGTTCTATAAACTTGGAATCAAACTAGTCTTGTCAACAAGAAAGGTGGTTTCTCTGTTTTGGGATTTTGGAGAGGAACAGAAGGGAGAATGTGTGCCTGGGGCGGGAGGCGGGGGGTAGATGATTGACGTAGAGGCCATGCAAGGAAATGTTGTTCAGGAACTTAAGTTCTAATAATTTTTGTATGATGTTGGAGAACCAATATTAGGTATATGAAATATAGAACTTGGAATGTGAATCATTTATATCTCTTTTCTCTTACAGTCTTTAGTTCGGGCTAGGCTCATTAACAATGGAAAACGATCACTTTTTAGTAGTTAGAAGAATAATTCCCTGTTTGATATATACTTTCAGCTCCTGCGTACCTATTTTCTGGTTTATAATTTCATATTTATATGATTTGAATTATGTCAAGGCAAAACTAATCCTTTTAGTCTGAAGTAATTTAGTACATACTTTTTGCATATCGTATGAAATTATAAAATTATTGTGCGGTTCGTATGAAATATTAACCGGTTATAAACAAAACACTCTGATGCTGAGTTTCCAGATAAGAATGTTCTTTATAAATTGAACGGGCTGCTGAAAAAGATTTGTCTCCAGATATATGTTTGGATGGCTGTTCCTCTTGCTAACTGGAACCTATGGAACTGTGTGAAAGTCTAAAAGGTTGATACATTGTCTGTTGAGTGTTTAGCCTCTTAAGTCTTGAATATCATGAAAATGCGCTTGCATTTTGTTCTGTGGGGTACTGTTATTCTTTAATTCCCCATCTCATGCAACAGCAAAATTTTGTACTGGAAAATTGTGCTCCAATTGAAAAATATGCATGGTGTTTCCGCACCTCAATGTGCAAATGGCACAAACCTCGTGATTCCATACCGGGAAATTGTATTCCAATCACCTGAAGGAACAACGAGCTAAAAAAATACATTTATCTACACCTTGAGTTTAATATATTTATTTCCTTGTGTTGAAAAATATGCAGGGTGCTTCCTTACCTCAATGTGCAAATGGCACGAACCTCTTGATACCTTTACCAGGGCCAATTAGTTCTGAGGATATGGCTATAACCGGAGCTGGTGCACGTCTTCACGCTCAAGACTCGTCGAACCTTTCATTATTGTATGACTTTGAAGAATTAGAGGGGGAAGTGGACTTTCTTACTCATGTTGTCGCAGTTACCTTTTATCCAGCTATATCTGGAAAAGGTCCCATGACTCTTGGTGAGGTATGGTACTGTTCCTTCAAAGTTTATTCACTTGCTCTTTTGGTTTGCGTGGACATGGATTTTATGACTTGTTTAAGGACCAAAGTTCAATTCTCTAAAAAAGACTCTTTTTGAGAGGATCAGACATTTACTTGTTCAAATCGTCAGATTGCGAATCTTATAGCCGGCAGCGCAACCAAAGCCAAGCATGTCTTAAATCATCAGTATGCAATGTTTTTTTTTAGTCATCTGGTCTTGAGTTGTAAGTAATTAATGAATTCACCACCTCGTACACAGATGTGTTCTACTCTGTTTATAATGTTGTTGCCTCAGCATGGGGAAATATTGTATGTTGTTGCCTCTGCGCTAAAACAGTTAAAGCATTTTGTTACAGATAGAGATCCTTGGAGTTTCTCTTCCCTGGAGGAGTATATTTAATAATGAGGGCCCTGGTGTAAGGATACTTCAACTTCCCAAACAAGTGCAGAAGGAAATCAACCCATTTCTGTCTGATCCTAGCACCAATCCACTCTCCGGGGATACTTCATACGATTTAACTGTTATGCCATCAACAAAGCAAACTGCTTCTGGAAATTGGCTTGATCTGTTGTCCGGAGAAGATGCACCTTCATTTTCTCACCCTTTGGCACAAAATCATGGGACTGGCGGAGTTGATTTGCTCGACTTTTTGGGTGATGCTGCTACTGAAGAACATGCTGTTAAGACTGACCATGATTTCTCCTCATCGCAAGGTGGAAAATCTGTAGATGTTGGTACAGAAAAATACATAAACTGTCTGAAGGTCCTTGAAGGGGAGCAAATGGTAGGGCACTTCTTTTTTATACTTTAATTTGTTTTTCATTTCCTTCAGTCTTCTTTGATGCTATGTTCATGTGGTAAGACGGGTTGTTTGCTTTTTGTATAAGGCTATGTTTGTTTCATCTCTTTTTAAGCTCATAAAATTTTAAAAGTCAAGCCAAAAAAAAAAAAAAAGAGACAAATATGTTGTAAAAAGAGCCGGGGTGAATGCTTGGTGACATTCCGTGAATGTAAATGAATGTAGCTCCAGTTTGAGAATTTTTTAGTCATCATGTAAATCAAAATGTAGTTAAGCTACTTAAAACTAGGTCCGCATGACCTAATGAACTTTGGTGTTTTTACCTAATGCTCGTCTTCAATTTTTTTTAATCTTTCTCAGGGCCGAAAGTTGGACTTTGTGGAAGCTATAAAACTTGAAATTGAACGTCTTCGACTGAGTCTTTCAGCTGCAGAAAGGGATAGAGCTCTCTTGTCCATTGGAATAGATCCTGCTTCAATAAACCCAAATGCTTTAATTGATGTATTATATATTGGGAGAGTATGCAGAGTTGCAACCACCCTTGCATTCCTTGCTCAAGTTTCTCATGAAGACAAAATTAATGCTGCTATCGGCCTTGGGAGCATTGATGATGAGGTTATAGATTTCTGGAATATCTCTGGAATCGGGGAGTGTTGTTCTGGTGGCCAGTGTGAAGTTCATGCAGAAAAAGGAACTTCTCATCATCTTTCTCCTGCATTGTCATCAACAGGAAATGGGCAATCAATATTTAAGTGCTCTCAGTGTCGAAGGAAGGCATGTAAAGTTTGTTGTGCGGGAAAAGGAGCTCTTTTGCTGGCAAGCTACAACTCAATGGATGCCATCTACAATGGACTTGCGAGTGGAACAAGCTATGGGAGCCAAGCTGATAGTTCTGCTAATCGTGTAGTGCCACCAGATGGCGTCATTTGTAAACGATGTTGTCATGAGATAGTGCTCCATGCTTTACTCTTGGATTATGCAAGAGTGTTAATTAGCTCGAGAAGAAAGAACAGGGCAGAAAATGCAGCTTGTCAAGCTATGGACCAGGTTATAGGATCTTCTTCCGGAACTCACATTTCTAGTCCAGCTAGGTCCATACAAAAGTTATTATACGAAGAGGAATCAGTTGCTGAATTCCCATTTGCTAGCTTCTTGTACTCGGTATGGTTGAAACTCTCAAATTCTTTAATTGTTTGATTACATTATTTCTCACTTTAGGATAAGCCTGATTAACATTGATGTTAAATGCCTATGAAGATCCTATAATTGTTTGGACTTTCGTGTGCTGTGAATTTGATAATGCCCTTGGAAGGTAACAACTATCGTTTGTTACATATACCTTCTTTGAATATGTAAAGAACAATAACAAATTAGTTTCATATGGAGATGTGCATAATCATTTGTTTCCTTGGATTACAACATTTTGGCTCTTCTCTCCTTCAAAGTTTTGCCTGTCCAATGAATGGCTTAAAGTCAGAATTTAGAAGTTCAACCATGACGGGTATTTGAATTGAAGATTGAAACCAAGTCATGGTTATATTACTGTGTGCTGCAATTAACCACGAGGCGAGGAGGATATAAATCGAGCTTCACTGAATATTAGTGTTTGTTGGAATGAATGGACGAGGTGTGGCTGTTCCCTACACAAAATTGTCAATGCTCTAGTTTGTTGGCTGTTAGAAGTCGGCGATAATGAGAATTATGATTTGTTGTATTTTTTCCTTTCCTTCATAGAGATATTTGTTGTATTTTTGCTATTAGAATGTTATCGATTGTTTTATTATAGACCTCTGTCCCCTTTGTTATTGTTTGAAAATATATTATCCAATTACAGGTTGAAACAGCTAAGGATTCAGCTCCATTTTTGTCATTACTTGCTCCATTGAACTCTGGATCAATTAACTCATATTGGAAGGCTCCTCCAACAACCACTTCTGCTGAACTTGTTATCGTTCTTGGAAGCCTCTCTGATGTCAGTGGAGTTATCTTGCTCATCAGTCCCTGTGGCTATTCTGCAGCTGATACTCCCACTGTATGATCACCTAATTTGTTATACTTCTACATGTCTTTACTATATCATGGTTCGAGTATTTAATATAGACGAGGTTGCAGCTACATTTCTGCAGTTGATGTTTGATTGTGTGTGCATAGTGTTTCTGAGATGTTTTTATTCAAGCAGGGAATTCCCTTTCACATCACATGGCTGTAATATCTGATGAACCAGTCATTGATCTGCATATTTTTTCTTGTGATTTTCTGAAGGTTTGAGCGTGGTAAATTTTTTCTTTCTTGTGCTGTTAGGTCATGGTTTAAAGTAATCTCCGGTTGATTTGCATGATCTAAGGTATTAGGGGTCAGATTCCCGTTCAGTTTGCAAGGTTGTGTACAGCCACGAAGTGTTCGGGATTGTTTTCTCAGCCAGTTGAGGGGTTGCTGCAGTTTGATATCTTTTTCAAGTGACATTGATATTTTCGTATTGCTTTTCTGTCTCTCATTTCTTATCTGTGAAGTTCTGGTGCTGGGCATGCTAGTATCTCATCAGTATGTATGTGTCTTTCCTTATGAACATGGCAGCTGACAGTCATTTTATGGGTCACTTGTGATAATAGGTTCAAATATGGGCTGGCAATAAACTCGAGAATGAAGAAAGGTCATGTGTAGGGAAATGGGACATGCAATCGTTGGCCAAGTCTTCGCCAGAAATTTATGGACCAGAAAGAGTAGAGGGTGAGGGTGAATTACCCAGACATGTAAAATTTTCATTTAAGAATACCGTCAGATGTCGTATCATCTGGATAGTGCTACGTCTTCCACGAGCTGGATCAAGTTCAGTCAATATTCAGAAAGACTTTAATCTGCTATCCTTTGATGAGAACCCCTTTGCTGAAGTGGATAGACGTGCTTCTTTTGGTGGAGCACATGAAAATCTCCCCTGCCTTCATGCTAGGAGAATCCTCGTTCTTGGAAAGACAATGAGAGAAGGGGCAGAACTTGCACGGCAAAGTACTGACACCATCAATATGAGTGGTTGGCTCGATAGACCTCCACAACTCAACAGATTCAAGGTGCAAATTGATTCTGTTCCTGTCTGCTGAAATCTTATTTAGAATGTGTTTGTTTCCGCTTTTGCTAAAAAATAAGTACACAAATTGTTTTCATGTTTTAGCAAAAGCAGAGTTAATTTGATATGGAAATTTTTTGCTAATAAAATAGCAATTGATGAGATGGTACTTGGTAGATAGTTTGTGTAGTGATCAAGTGATGTAGTAATGTGTGGGTAAGTTGACTCTTCATATTTCAAATGAGCGAAGTTGGGAATTTTTTTAGTGAGGTTACTTTTAACTTTTTGCGGGCCCTCATGAATATATTTTTGAAGAAGTAATATTTCATTATTCTAGGTTTAGTCGACCTTTTTAAAGTGCTTTCTTTCTTTTAAAGTTGAAGCTGGATCAAACGCTTCTGTAACCGTAAGTCTGCTTTTGAAAAATCTAGAAAGTGATTTTAATTTATCATAAAAGCATCATATTTGGTCAGCACGGCCAAACTAGCTCAACATTATTTAGCTCTAATCATCTTTTTTGTTGACCAGGTGCCGATTGAGGTCGAGAGGCTTATTGACAATGATCTAACCTTAGAACAGTATTTGCCTCCAACTACTCCTTTGCTTGCTGGATTCAGGCTTGATGCTTTCAGTGCAATCAAACCTCGGATCATCCATTCACCATCTTCAGATGTAGACACGTGGGATACATCTGCAACATTTCTGGAAGACAGACACATATCTCCAGCTGTACTGTATATTCAAGTATCTGCATTCCAGGTATAACTTGTCAGACCACCGTTATTCTTCTATGCATGATGCTAGTGAAATTGGCAAAATTAGGTCTAGCCAGATAGTTTCTGACATATTAGGTTGCAGTTAGTGTGAGAAAAAAATCAATGTTGGCATACTGGAACCATGGGCAGTAGATGTTGAATGAAACAATAGTTGTCCTGTTAAACTAATCAATATGCATACTGGTAATGGCAATTTTACATCACATATATGGTTGTATTTGTACTGTTAGTTTTTGGGAATGGTAGGCTGCTGTTGGGAATGGAATCCTAATACAAAGTAATGAAATCCTTTGTTGGGAATGTCTTAAGTAGTGTTTTCATCAGTAAGACAACTGTGTCCTTTAACAAAACTTCATAAGCTCAAGAGTAAAGTACCGAGCGGAACATGGAAAAGTAAATGGTGGGAGCTTTTAACCAATTTCACATTGTTGCGAAAATGAAGCAGAAGGGACTGTATCAAAGGTTTGCATTATCGCTGTCATTCCCTTGGGACCCATTGTTGGGGAAGAAGTCCTTGTAGCAGATTATCTGTGACATTACTTCTATGCCATCTAATTGCTGAAACAAATGTGAGAAGTCAGCTAAAAAGCCACTACATTTATGCAGGAACCAAACAAGTTGATAACCATTGGAGAATATAGACTGCCAGAGGCCAAAGCTGGAACTGCAATGTACTTTGATTTCCAAAGGCAGGTACAAAGCCGGAGGGTGACATTCCGTCTCCTGGGAGATATCGGTGCATTCACCGACGACCCAGCAGAATCTGACGACTCTGGAACGAGGACTCTACCTGTGGCAGGAGGCTTGTCATTGTCAAATAGGGTTAAGCTATATTACTATGCTGATCCGTATGAACTTGGGAAGTGGGCAAGTCTTTCTGCAATTTGAGATGCATCCTGTGGAAGGAAAGAGGTCTGTCACCAAATTGGTCTGTAGTTTGGAAATGGAAACTAGCAATGTGTTTGGTGTTCTGGCAAATGTGTGTAGACGCCGCATCATCAAGGGGATGGAATGAATTTCAGAGTGAGCTTGTGCTTTGGACCTTCCATATGATAGTAGTATTTTTCTTTCCGCAAACCACATGGATTCAATCATTGTAGCCGTAATTGAGATATTTGAGCCTTATTTATCCGAGGAATTGAAAGCATTTCGTTTCTTGGCTGTTTTCAGCTATATGACTCTTTTGTATATGGCTGTTTTCTCGGTAATACGAGTGATCTTTTGACAAAAAAAAGTGTGTGTAGAAACGTTTAACAGATTGTAACGACGACAAGGCTTGAACAAAAAAAAAAAAAGTAAAAAACCGGACAAGTTCAAGGGCTTGTATAGAAAAGTTCCAAGTTCAGGAGCCAAGATAGAGAAAGTGGCAAAGTTCGAGGGCCAAAATGACACTTCATTCTTGTTTTACCTTTGAGACAGAAAACCTAATAAGCTGCCTAGTCGTTGTTGCATTTCAGTTTTTTCCGCGCCTCCCCCTTTTCTCACTCGGTCCGGTGCCTGAACGCCGGCAGCGGCAGCCTTTCTTCTCCCCGGCCGGTCTCTCTTGCGGTCTTGCCCTTTCCCTCCGCCGCCGCCTGCCTTCCTTTCTTCCATCCTTTGGCAGTCATCTCCCTCTTCCAAAATCTCAAGTCTCACTGTTTTTCAAACAAGCTCGTGCTCAATAAGAAACCTGCTCTGAATTCGTAAGTGCTGGCCTTCCTTCTTTCTTTCTATTCTCATTGTGCTTGCGATTGAATCTTTCTCATTCATGGTTTTCTTTTTTCCCCCGTGTGAAGCTGAATACTTGCTCGCCCTGAACTACTAAGATAAAAAGCTTAGGTTCCTGTAACGTTATGTATCTGATCATTAGTTTGTACTAGAGTGGTACGCGGTGAAGTTGCTAGATATTACTAAGGGTTGCTGGAAACCTATAAGATAATGTTAACTGAAGTACTGAACCAGTCAACGCCATTTCTTCCTGGTATTTTTGTTTAGATTTTGATTTTGCAGACTGCTTAGGAGCCAGGTTTTAATGGCTGATGGAATGATTTGTTTTATGCCCTTCTGCAGGAGTGCTGTCTAGAAACTAGCTATGAACTACCGATTTCAAAATCTGCTCGGTGCTCCTTACCGGGGAGGGAATGCCACAGTCATCCAGAATACCCAGCTAATCTCTTCGGTTGGAAACCGTGTCTCTATCACAGACCTTTTGAAGTCCCAAACCGTTACTCTCCCCTTCCAGTCGTCCTCTAACATACGCCGGCTTGCAGCCTCGCCTGATGGCACATTCCTCCTAACTGTCGATGAGAACAACCGTGCTCAATTTGTTAACATTCCAGCCCGGGTGTCCCTTCATCGCATACATTTCAAGCATGGGGCTGTACACGCTGTGCAGTTCAGTCCTGATGGTAAATATATTGCAGTGGCTACTGGCAAATTAGTTGAAATCTGGCTGTCTCCTGGCTTTAAGAAGGAACCCTTTGCCTTCCACTTGGTTAGGACTCTGGCAGATTGTGAGGCTACAGTTACTGCATTGGAATGGAGTTTAGATTCTAAATATCTTCTTGTTGGCTCTAAGGATTTGACTGCAAGACTGTTTTTGGTTGAGAGACTTAGTGAAGGGGTAACGAATAAGCCATATTTGTTTTTAGGACACAGAGATACAGTTGTTGGTTGCTTTTTTAAGTACAGCAGGAATAGCACTACCCCAAACCAGGCTTACACTGTTACACGCGATGGTTACATATTTAGTTGGGGTTATGGTGGCTCTGATGGAGCTGGAGATGTTGATAAGCTCCAGCATGATGAGCCTCTTTCCCCAGGAACACCAGAAAAAGATGGGGAAGAAATTTTGAGTGGTGGAACTGAAAGTAATGCGAAGAAAAGAAAGAATCATGATATGGAAGGGGATGACCCTTCTTCGAAAGAGTACTTGCATAAGGGGAAATGGCATTTGCTTCGGAAAGATGGGCTTATGCAATCACCAGCAAAAGTCAGTGCATGTGATTACCATAGGGTATTGGATATGGTTGTGGTGGGATTTTCTAGTGGTGTTTTTGGGTTATATCAGATGCCAGATTTTGTTTGCATTCACCTACTGTCAATATCAAGGGAGAAGATCACTACAGCTGTGTTTAATGAGATTGGTAATTGGTTAACTTTTGGGTGTGCAAAGTTGGGGCAACTGCTTGTATGGGAATGGAGATCAGAGAGTTATGTGTTGAAGCAACAGGGTCATTATTTTGATGTCAACTGTTTGGCTTATTCCCCAGATTCTCAGTTGTTGGCTACTGGAGCAGATGATAACAAAGTCAAGGTAAATGGATTCATAACATAGTTGAATGCTCTAGTCTTGACCTTCCTGTGTCTATATGTTTGGGTTTGCTTGATATGGGCTTTGAATGCGAAGACTGTTCTGAAGATCATGGGATACATTAATCTTAATCATATGCTATCCTCTGATCACATTACTTTTTCGGCTCTTACAGTTGATAGTTCTCTTTCTTTCATGGTCACTGAGAAGTGAATTTATGGTATACAGGTCCTTCTGTATTCGTTATTTTGCTCTAAAATGTAGTATGAAAGAAAATATGATTTTTCTTGCTGTTTAGGCAATTTAAAGGCTGTCATTTTTTTATATCGAAAAGTCAATTCATTACTGGTATTGAACTGCATTCAGTTGTGTCATTTGGGTTGGGTAGCAAAGTATTAGTTGTTGAAACCTTTTGGGGACTATCGCCTCTTCCCTTTTTTAGGCCATTTATACTTTGCATTTTTGAGTTCTAATGCGAACATATTTCATTTTTGTGAGTAATGTTGCATGCATATTTCACATGTGAATATAATTTTTTCCTTATCTCCTTTTTGGTATTTTGCATGATTTGCTACCTGTTCTCCTTTGGTCTTGATTATTGTGTGAATTCACTATTGCTTGCAGGTGTGGACTGTCTCGTCAGGGTTTTGCTTTGTAACATTCTCAGAGCACACCAATGCTGTTACAGCACTTCATTTTATGTCTAACAATCACTGCTTGTTAAGTGCATCACTAGATGGAACTGTACGTGCATGGGATTTATTCCGCTATCGGAATTTTAGGACATTTACCACTCCGTCATCAAGACAATTTGTGTCCTTGGCAGCAGATGAAAGTGGTGAAGTAATTTGTGCAGGAACTCTAGATTCCTTTGAGGTACATTGTCCTGTTTATAAGTCTTGAAACTACTTTTGCACCATACACTAAAGTTCAACAAAACTAATATAATCTCCAACCAACAGTGCCGTGGCACTACTACATAGTACTCATCATGCTTCTGGATTATGATTGGTTTATTATTATGTGTCATATGCAACAGATATTTGTTTGGTCGATGAAGACTGGCCGTTTGTTGGATGTGCTCAGTGGTCACGAAGGTCCAGTTCATGGGCTGATGTTTTCCCCAACAAGTGTGAGTTCTATTTTTGTTGTTGGTGTTTGTTATTTTAAGTTAAATCCAACCCATTCCACCCAGTGATTTTTTTCTACCTGCGTGATATGTGTACCTGAATATTTTTGTCAAGCTGTAGCTTGCCTGCAGTAATTATTCATTTTATTGTTGTGTGTCTACATATGATCACATTTTGATATAAATGGTTACCGTTTGTTAATTTTATCCTGTTATATGTAGGCAATCTTGGCATCATCTTCCTGGGACAAAACTGTTCGCTTGTGGGATATTTTCGAAGGAAAAGGTGCTGTTGAAACGTTTTCTCACACACATGATGTTCTGACGGTGGTTTATCGTCCAGATGGGAAGCAATTGGCTTGCAGCACATTAGATGGTCAAATTCATTTCTGGGATCCAATCGATGGATCTCTAATGTACACCATTGAAGGTCGAAGAGATATTGCTGGAGGCCGCCTCATGACTGATCGCAGATCAGCTGCTAATTCAACAGCAGGGAAATGCTTCACAACATTAAGCTATTCTGCTGATGGGAGTTACATTTTGGCTGGTGGAAATAGCAAATACATATGCATGTACGATATTGCAGATCAGGTTTGTGCCCCTATCTAAGCTTGATCTAATCTTGTATCTTTAGAATTCCAATAGATTATTTGTAATGGGAAGTGCGCCAGAAGAAATGAACGCTAACAAATGTATACCAGCTCATACTGTCCCTTATAGCCCTTATATGTTAATCATCCTTTCAAAGAGTTGGTCCCTTATAGCCCTTATATGTTGGTCCCTCACTCCCTACCCTAACTATGTTTTCTTAACGCATGATCTGCATGCTGCAACATATTTCAAAGAGTTGTCAATGTGCGATGGCTTGCTTTTTGGGGAATTAGAGGTAATTAATCTGTTGAGGTTATTCATGGACAGGTTCTCTTACGCCGGTTTCAAATAACTTTCAACCTCTCTATGGATGGAGTGCATGACTTCCTGAACTCCAAGAAAATGACTGATGCCGGTCCCCTTGATTTGATCGATGACGACGACAGTGATGCCGAGGAAGGTGTTGATATACAAACACGGGGTAAGTTGGGTGGTGACTTGCCCGGGGCTACCCAAAATCGAGGAAGGCCTATAATTCGAACAAAATCCCTTACGATTGCACACACAGGGCGAAGCTTCGCTGCTGCTACAACTGAAGGGGTTCTAGTTTATTCAGTTGATGAATCTTTCATATTCGACCCCACTGATCTGGACATTGATGTGACACCAGAGGTAACTCATTTGGGTCGCCGTATTGATTGCTACTCACGATGCCCTCAATTAAATGTTTCGGTCTCCTGCTAATATACTATTGTTTCAATGTTAATCATCGTTTCAGGCGGTTAACCAAGCACTGATTGAAAATCAACCGAGCAGGGGTCTAATCCTCAGCTTACGACTGAACGAGGATTCGCTGATTAAAAAGTGTGTATTTGCTGTAAGCCCCGGGGATGTAGCAACTGTTGTGTCATCCATTCCTCATAGATACCTACAGAGGCTAATAGACGTGTTTGCTGATCTCTTGGAAAGCTGTCCTCATCTGGAGTTCATGCTCAGTTGGTGTCAGGTAATTGGGGTACACTCTGAACCATCATTTGTTTTCAGGTCTAGGAATCTTGATTTTTGACATTGTTCGACTTTGTTTTTCGTCGGCAGGAGCTTTGCAAAGCTCATGGTATCTCGATCCAGCAGCAGTCCAGAAACCTCCTTCCTGCTTTGAAATTCTTGCAGAAGGCCATCACCAGAATACACCAGGATCTGGCTGATACATGCTCCTCCAATGAATATATGCTTAAATATTTATGCTCTACAACCACAAGCAAGTGAAGGGTACTATCATTTGGTGGAGAGCACAGCGTCGACAGCATCGATCTGGATAGCTGAAGGTAATGTACATTGGAGCAACTATGAAGGAAACCAGTAAAGTGCAACGAGGATGGAAGCATGAAAGAGGTTCTCAATTTTGTCCTGCCATTTTCAGTTTTTAAAGACCTGCAAAACCCCTTTGTTGTGTGTTTGGAATGGAAAATAGATTGAGAAATGAATCTCATTTTGGTGAAAATTTTGGAAATTAGAAATCTATCGGAAGTTGTAGGAATTCAGTTTACGTTAATGCCTTATTATTTTGCTATTTTATCCTCATTTGGATTTCCGTTCCCAATATAAAACAAACTTAATTAGTTATTAATTTCGTAAATACGACTTATTTCCATTATTGAGAATTATATCAAATACAAACGATTGAAAATAAAATTCTACCAATATAAGAAGTAAAATTTCATTTTTGATTCTAACTGAATGCGTTCCTGGCCGGCGACGAATCGCGGCCGCGTTTCTTCCTTCTATCCGGCGAAACCCACCGCCCGTTCGACCAATCAAGATGAGGTCGCAGCTTCGAAACAGGGTAAGCAATCTCATCCCCTGTGTAATCAAAGTAAACATGGTACATCATCCCCTTCTTCCCCGTCACTCTGCCGACCCACCAGGCATCGTTGTCCCACGCATCCACCGCTTCCATCGGGCCGAATCCCCCGCACCCAAAGCGGATTCGCGGCGGGAATGGCCGGATGAACTCGCCGGAGACCGTTTCGATCAGAAGCTCCGACTCGTCCTCTGTTTTGACCAGATTGACATACTCCACCTTGTACTGGTTCGAACCCAACACCTCCACCACATTCCCCTCAAAGTAGGAACCGTGAAACCCTTCTTCCTCGCTCGCTACTTCGACGCGGTCGCCCCGCCGAAACGCGGCCGTCTTCATGATCGCGTGCTTGCTGGGGTAACAAAAATGACTCGCCGCCGGCGGGACTCTGTTCTTGATGTAAGTTCTTGGAGAGACTGTTTAACTGTGGAGGGGGAATTTTTATAGCTTAAACATGTAAAAATCCTTACGGAACTAGGAAAGATTTTGTGGAATCCGAATCCGTGCAGGAAATTGGAAGCGCGGGAGAATGGAAACAGGGGACAGGAACGGCTACGGAAGGATTTAAAAAAATGGCTAACTAATACGATTCATAACAAAATACTACAATATGCATTTCATTTCCATCTTATGAAAAGAATTGTATAATGGATAGTATCTACAAAATTTCAACAAATCAAAATTGTTGGAAACTCCTTATCTAAACTTTTGTATTTCGAGCATACATGCATTTTGTAGAATACAATATCTATTACTTGATTTAATAAAAAAAATGTACAATACATGATGTATTTTTAATAAATAGAAAATTCCATATACTGAATTTAGAGATGAAAATTTTGATCTAACTTGTTTTTCCCTATCTGTTTGACTTATTTTGGAATGGATATTACCAGGCCCATAGTCAGGACAAGCTTGAGTACTATCCTCGATCTGAATCTTCTCATTTCCCAGACGTTTTTGCCTAAATTACATGTAATGATACACGGATTACTTAGAATTTTACTTTTATCACCTCAGTAACGAAGTTGTAAATAGACGAGAACCTTGATTTCTCGATTACTTTAATTACCTTTACCATATAATAATTTGTGTCTTGGGGTTTTAATGAAAAATGAATATTACTAATATTTTTCTTTTTAAATTACATACCCATATGAGTTGACGGACCCCGATCTACGCCCCATAATAAATTATCCGACTTGTAATGGAGCATATATGAGTATCAAGATACCTCCTTCGAACATGCCCGATTGTCATTCCTAATTGAAACTCTTCCTTATTGTGAGATTTAATATCCATAGTTTATAATTCATATATTAAATTCTTAAAATTCACGTCTTGAATTTAATACACATATTCTTTTGATTTGATTGATTTCACTAGTATATTAGGTGTAGAGATGTAGACTAACGGCTGCTTGTTCATGGGCCCAGATAATGCTCAACATCTCGACTCAAAGCCTTAAGAAATAAACAGGCCCATTTCAAAATCTAGCCCATTATCTGCTTCGCCATATAAATGTAGGGTTTAGGGTTTCGCCCTTCCCTTCTCTGCCTCGCCTGTAGCTGTTCCAGTTCAAGTTTCGGTGTTCCTGGCAATCGCATAAATTTCCTCCGCCGCGCTCTTTCTTCCCGGCAATCGCAACCATGGAAGTCGAAGCTCCAGTTCCTGTTGCAGCGCCCACTACTGGTCCGGTGGAAGTCAAGTTGTTCAACCGCTGGACGTTCGAAGAAATCTCGGTACGTTCTGTCACTCGATCCTTTTTTTTTTTTTTTTTTTGCTTCGTTCTCGTCTTTCCTCGAGTCTCGTTGTCTGGAATCACACCGTTGCTCTTTCTGTGTACGATTTTCGATATGCTAACACCCTCTAATTAGGGTTTGCACATTCGTTTGCGATTTGTATTCTTGTAGATCAACGAAATTTCCTCGCCTGAGTAGTTTAGGGAGTGGGAAAGAGTTGGTGCTTATGGATTTGCTTGGAGGCTCTGATTTTTTCCCTAGTCTAATTAGGGTTTATACGTTTGTTTTGTGACTGGTATTGTTCTAGGTCAATGACATTTCCTTGGGGGATTATATTGGCGTCCAATCGGCCAAGCATGCAACTTTCATTCCCCACACAGCAGGGAGGTACTCGGCCAAGCGTTTCAGGAAGGCCCAGTGCCCGATCATCGAGAGGCTTACAAACTCTCTCATGATGCACGGGAGAAACAATGGCAAGAAGCTGATGGCTGTCAGGATTGTGAAGCACGCCATGGAGATCATCCATCTCCTAACTGATCAAAACCCGATCCAAGTCATTGTTGATGCTGTCGTCAACAGGTCAGTGAGATCATAATCTGAGAGCGAGCGAATTGTATTGGTTTGTGGGTGAGTTTGTTTCTCAATAGTATTTTTTTCATTTGCAGTGGTCCTCGTGAAGATGCAACTAGGATCGGTTCGGCTGGTGTCGTGAGGCGTCAGGCTGTGGATATATCTCCACTCAGGCGTGTCAATCAGGCCTTGTACCTCTTGACCACCGGAGCTAGGGAGTCTGCCTTCCGTAACATCAAGACTATTGCGGAATGCTTGGCGGATGAACTCATCAATGCTGCAAAGGGATCCTCGAACAGGTTTGTTTGCTTATGGATTGATCTGTGTTGATTGTCATTGGATGCTCGGTTTGCTGATTACGCCCTCTCTGTTTTGGTTTCCAGCTATGCTATCAAGAAGAAGGACGAGATCGAGAGAGTTGCCAAAGCCAACCGTTAAGAGATTTGTGTACGTCTGCTGGTATCTTTAGGGTTAGCCTGTCTTGCTTGGGAATGCCGGGAGAATTTTGCTGCTAGACTTTTAAGTCGATGTTGTTTTTATGTCAGTTAGTGCATACCTGGAGTATGTTTGGATGCTGGGTGCTATATTTTTGTTAAGTTGATACTTTGAACAATTTCATGCTGAATCATTTCTTCAGTTTGTTACTCATCTCTGATGTTATTATATCCTGATATGCCTATATCTCGTGGTCTATTGGTTAAATTAACAGGTTTGCCTGGTTGCTTGCAAACTACTCTACGCTATACACAGTTATGCACTACTCTTGACTCTTTCCCTCACCACTGTAGTTATTTGTGTCCCTCTCTTGTATACTGTCTACGACACGTTTTCATAGTAGCACGGTGAATCTTTGCTCCAGCTCTAGTGTCGTAGATGCTGAACACTCGAGTGTTATCGAGTTTCAGAATTGTGATTGAGATAAGGCAACTCACTTCTCCTTAAGTGGTTGTAGCCCGTACTTAGCAATGTAAAGTAGACAGGGTTTAGAGCCAGAAAGTTACACATATCTAACCTAGGCAGAGAATATGGTTGGCTATTGTCCAATCTCCCAAACAAAATGCCCAGAAAACTTGAAGCAAAAAGCTGATTGATCATTAGCTCCCAGCAGCAACCCTAAAACCCAATGTCTCTACACCCTGAGCTTTGATCTAAGCCCCTTCAGTTCCTGCCTAATGTTACAGAAACCCGGATAAAAATAGGCCTTATGAAGAACAAGCTCCAAAAAAAAGGGTCATATAACTCAGGATTTTGTACCCGCCCAGCAAGTAAGTACTTGAGTTCTTTTGAGTTATCTAAGAATTTTCAATAAAATCAGAATCCCAGTTTTTTTATCAAGCAACCACTAGCAAACTGTTAGTTGGAAACAAAACTAACCCTTAACAAACAATAAGTTATTAAAAAAATGACAGACAACAAGAGTATAAGACTCATGTAGACATGATGAACAATCACCATTCACCAGAATCGTTACTCATAAATAACCTGTTTTCAAATGGAAATATGTTAAAAAAAACTAGCAAGAGCTATGTACGAAATGTACAAGGCTACAAAAGGCAAGACTATAAGACGATGGCCAAAGGAGAGTGGATTGTTGCAAGTTCAGCAAATCAAGCCAAGATCATACACAATTCAGACTGAGCATTAGCTTCTCCCACCCTGGAATCCCCCAAAGTCTCCCCACTGGTGGCGGAGTCAGAAACCGGGATGAGTGGATGCTAATTTGAACGGTTGTAATTGGTAAGGGAGTTGAGACTTTATCTTTATCGACTACTTGATTTTCTAAATTTGTTAAAAAAATTCACGTGTAATTTTACTTATATTTCAAAGTTAATGGACCATAGGCTCTCCTCCCTTCAACATAGCTTCAACATTCTCCCATGCACCATGAGAATAGTTGCTCGGTCGTGGCTTCTCCAATTGCTATCGAAGGATTTTAGAAGAGCTAATCCAGAAAGTTAGGGAACAACGATGACAAACATGATGTGATAGAAAGACATGAAACTTTTTGATTCTGATACACCAATATACTAGATAAGTGTTGGAAGTGTTACTAGTGACGCCAAGTTGTATACGCTAAGTAGTGGTGGACCAGCTGGGAGTACTATCAGTGACGTCCAACAGGGACATTCAAAAGTGACGCCTGACAATGATGCATGACCGAGAAGTCTGATCGGTTGACGCTCGCTACAACTATATATATAAATGCTTCCCAGACCTCTACGAAGGGGGAACTCAACTTTTTATCCACACTTTAAACTTGGGTCTCTCTCTAAATATTCTCTCAACTTAGTTTAGCCATGAACTGACTTGATCGTCGGAGTACAATTCAGGGGCATCCCCATCTTTCCATTGGTTCTCTTTTTCCCCGACGAAATCGAACAAGCGGATCAAGAATTAAGTTTCACATTAACAAATAATCATTGTTCGTATCCTGAACTAGGCGACAAACAATAAATTTTCATGGTAAAAGTAGACTAAAAGATTCATTAACCCTAGAAAGAATATATATATATATATATATATATATATATATATATATGTATGTATATATATATATATATATATGTATGTATGTAAATCCCAAATTACAAGACATGTAGAAGTAGGGCTACAATGAAATGCATACATATCTCTCACAAAAAAGAAGCTCTTTCATAACTCTCAAGAGACCCCAAAACGGGACCGCTTTGCTGTATCTCTATACAATCTGGCCTATATACACAAAAACCTAAACCACTGAGACAAGCAAAAGGGAACTTACATTACAAGCATGCTTTGGTTCCCATGAGAGTTCGAAGGCTGGAAAAAGTTGAGAGACTACTTAATTGCTTACTGTAAATTAATTAGTGGCCTCATTTTCTTTGCTTAATTATTACAAACAAATGCATCTTACTTAATCATCCATTATTAATGTAACTAGCTCGCTAGCTAGTAGGAGGCCACGGCTATCTGCATCTCTGCTTCATTGATCGGCAAGAAACTCACACGTTTCTGCACCAAATTACGAAATGTGCACAAAGGTCAGATGCTACACGAATTAACAATTTACGCAAAATGAATTACCAAGGTACTTTCTTCTATTTGTCATAATAGTTATTAATAATAAAATATTCCATTTATCTCTGTTAATTTCTAAACTATATATATTAAATACAACACAAAAATTTCAAAAAAAAAATGAGAAAAAAAATGTAAATTCCTCGAGCTCAGTTTTCTGGATCTAACTAACAGCTCCGCGTTAATATATTTTTCCATGAAACGAGGGAAAGACTTTTCTGTAACCAACTTGTCTAGCCGTCAAAGGAGCGCGGAGCGAGAAGTATCCTTTTTCTAATTAAGCGCAAGCGTGAAAATGAGACAAAGTCAGGCGGAAAAGGTTGACTACGTCCTAGAGGACTTTTGCTAATTAATAGTAATGGTAATTTCTGATTTTATTTGTCTCAATCTATTTGGAGCGGTTATTATTCGACTCGTAGTAGCGTGGGATTGGACATGAAAATTGCTTTTGATATGCCCCTTCATGTTCTCCACCTATTTGATCATGATTTGCATTAATATATATACATATTTTTTCCTTTTTTGACTTTTCTAAAATTATATGTTCATCCCAAAAAATATTATAAAACTCTATATTTTAACTTTTTAGACTCAATTATTCTTTCTAAGTATTTTTTATGTGTTATTGTAAAAGAGTTGAATATCAACGTTTCTTTTCAAATAACTTATAAAAATGGATCGACTTGCTTCGTCTCGCACTCGAGCGAGTATTATTCGATCTAATTCTCACTTAGTATGAGGCGAGTATGGGTATTGAAATACCCGTCTGGCCCGCACATTGCCATAAGTACTAATTAAGCTTAGATCTACCCTTTTCTTTTATTAAATGAGAGGACTTGAGGGTTGACTGCAGGCGAGCGACAAACGCATGTGCATGGAGGATGGTGGGATAATTAATATTAATACGGCATTAATTAAGTACTCCTACACTACAATAGTACGTATCAAGAAATGGCATCAATCAAGAAATGGGTTATTAAGTCACTAATTATATTATCCCTAATGAGTCACTATCTCCCAAACCAAACAATTGACACTTCTTTTGTCCACAACCCTCTTCGTTTTCGACGTCATGATTCCCTCATATCCGAAATCAAACTAAAGAAGAAGAAAAGAATAAAGTTTGTCTTTTTAACAAGAAAATCAAGGCAATAGAGTTATTTAACTTGTAAAGCCATCAAATTATTTAATTTTTAGTGAGGTTCTACATATTCATTGTTTAAAAAAAATCACATTTTGCCATCACCAACAAAAATATCCCCTAGCCGTATTGTGTATTAGTGCCTAAACTAGGCAAAACAAAGCCAATTAGCACTCACTTTGACAAGATTCATTATTACTCCGGTAAATGTTAAACGTAAATGAGTCCGATTCAAACATTCAATTTAATATTGACCGGTCAACTAGTCTTATTTGCCACATAGCAGTAAATGGTTGACTGAATGATAAACCCTATTTGTACGAATCAGAATCAAATCCTTGATCTCATGATCGAAGAACACGGAATCAACCATCACAAATATTATTTCGGTAGCAAATTTATCAAAAAACCCAATTGATAAATTTGTGATACCAAAATTTAAAATGGGTTCCTTTAATTCAAGCATAAGCAAGTAAGCAGTCGTGCTTCAACTATAACACATTACAGTAGCGCAATAATTTCTAACCGTAAATTACGAAACAATTTTTTTCCCCCAATTAGAGGAACATTTTTAAAAAAAGTGAATTAAAGTCAAAAAATTTATGCTTAATTATCTATTCAGTCAAAATTGGTGTGCGATTAGGCATCGATCTTAGCTAGCACTTTATAATAAAATTGAGCTGACGAAAGCAATACGTAACTATCCACGTCACGTACCTTCATCACGCCGTCACGTCGTCGAGCACTGCTCCCCCCGCCGCCGGCGCCGACGGCGCTGCCGCTCCCTTCTCCTCCACCGCCGCCAACTTCACCACTCCGTCCACCACCAGCGCAAAGATCCATAATCCTCGCCGCGGCTTCACCCTCGTCCTTACTCTCCCTCATCAGCCTCTCCACCTCCGCCCTCGGCAGCCGCACCTTCACCCTCACCGTCCCGGCTTCCTCCCCGGCGCCGCCGTCCGCCACGGTGACGCTGCCGGCCACCGCCGCGGGCGTCATCAGCGCCGAGAGGTCGGAGGCCGACCTCCTGGCCAGCTTCAGGTTCTCCAGCCTGTCCCTGGCGGTGAGGTTCATTGGGCCCGACCAAACCCTCCTCGGGTTCGCGGCCCGGCCCACGGACGCGGCGGGCCCAGTTTTGGGGAGCTCCACGAGGAAGTAGAGCCGCTTGGGGAGCAGGTTCTGGTCTGGTTCGAGCGGTTTGGCCCGGGAGCCGAAGTGCTTGACCGACTCGGACTCGAGGAGGCAGTGGCCCGGCGGGTGGTCCTTCAGGACGTCCCCGGCTCGAACCGGGGTCTTGAGCTTGAAGGTCTCGCCGTCGAGCTTCATCACCTTGGCTCTCCTGTGCTTGGATCCTAGGCTGTTTCCCATCGTGCACGGCTCGAATAAAGTTAAACGTGTCTGGACGAGAAAGCAGTACTAAGATGGGCGAACTTTGAGAGAGGGAGAGGAACGACTTCTTAATTTCTCTGAAGAATAATGATGGCCAAAAGGTTTGGTGGTTGTTTAAGTAGAGAGAGAGATAGAGAGGATGGAAGAATTGCTTAGAAATGGGTTGTGAGATTTAATGGGAAGAGTCGTGGTTGGTAGTCGTGTAAAGGTCAAACAAAGAATGCAATTTGTTTTTGAAAAGTTAGACGAGAGGAAAGGTAGTACGTAGTGACTGGTTAAGATTTATGTTGATGGAAATTATACGATGCGGTGCGATTTGGATCGATTTGACCGTATCGTTATGTCGATCCTATTATCTGTTTTCGTATTTCGAGTTCTATCACTCCCATAATTTTATTTAGTGTACTTTGATAGCTACGTATGAACAAATTGTATTGAGTCTAAACGAAAAAAAAAAGGTACTAAAAGACAGAAGCTATTCAATTATTCCGGTGATTACGAAATTTCAGTTGGTGAAGGCTTGGAAATGTTGAAAATTGTGTATGAGTTTCATGATAAACATTGCCTATGAGGTCTGAAATTAGGTTTGAAATGTTGAAAATGTACTGAGTAGGGTACCAATGGTACGAAACATAATAGGAGAGAGAATTCTCATTTTCTCGAATATAATTCTCGAAGTTTGTCTTTTGGTTATCATGAAAATTTTGGGTTGTTGAAATTCTAAGCATGTTGAGGCCATTGATGTGTGCTCTACCTCTCGACATCTCATCTTGTTTCTTTGATCTCCAATAATTGAGAGATCCTCCCATGAAAACACAATTAAAAGCTTATCTCAACTTCAAGTTTGGTTCATTTGGGAAGAACAACCATTGCCCAAGTAAACCATGAACGTTAGACCTTGATCGTGGTTGAAGAGATAGGTTACACTGATGAAAGCAAAGGTGTATGTCCTGAACGGCTAAAGAAATTCTTAAAGGCGGTGGCGAGTGCGTTTCATATTCATGTTATGTCTTGTTTTCTTCCTGTATATTTCTAGTTATATCGGAATTTTGTTAGATACATAACTTGATTTTGGTGGGGGTTGACACATGAGATCCAATAATCTGAAAAGCTAAAATTAATTGAATAAGCAATTATTTTTTTTTTTTTTTACTAGGGACGACTGCATGCATGAATATTAGAATATATGATAATATATGTGTGAAATGTGTGTAGAGGTATGAACATATGGTCACACCTTTTACCATATCTTGTTTAGTTATGACCGTCAAGCAAAAGACAAACGAACAACAGCCAGTCAGTCAAGACGTGCATATTCAATTGTCTGGTCTTAGTTTTATGGTAACTGTCTTTTTCATTGTGTAGAAGTAATAATTGAAGGAATATATATGGTTTGTCGTCCATGTTTTGATCACTAGTAATAATAATAAATATTCGAAGGCAAGAAATTACAGGGGAAAGAATGCAAGAAGAGATTATGAGAAATGGTCAGAGCTGGGTGCCATTTTCGATTAATTATTTACTTAATTCCACCATGATCATGATGAAATCAAACCTTTTGTGTTGCTTGATTGTCGACCAAAAGATTTATATATAACGAAAAAGGAAGGAGGTAAAGGGTTGGCGGTAATCACGGCGGCTTTGAGTAATTCAAAACTTGTAAATTTTCTTCGCCATGCACGTGATCAACTCTGACTCCATTATCATTCTGGAATACAAGCTTATTTTATTCATTACTTCGTGGTAGAATCAGGAATCTGAATAAGAGATTGATTTAAACCGTCCTTAATTGGGAGAGGCCGTAAGACCTTAATGATCACGCTACGTCATTAATTGGGAGAGGAAAGTCGAAGGTTAAAGCCTTATCGATTGCTCTGTTTTCTATTATTGTTACAAATTTCATATGTAATTTTATCATATATTTCAAATTTGAAGGGCTATAGTCCTTCCTGGCTTCATACTAGCTCCTCCATTGAATTCGTCCATCACAGTTTATGATATTTTTATAAAAAAACAATTACTTTTACAATAACCAATTCCTTGATATTAGATCGTTTGAAAAATCGCTCAAAATAACATATAAAGTAAACTGAGCAATCTTTTGTTCAATGTAGATAACTAAATCATCACCAAGAAACTCATCATTCATTTTGTCTCGTAGTCTTTTCTTCGTTATTTTGAAATTTTTTCATAACTGAAACTACAAGTTCACCTGAAAATAAAAAAATGGGTGAGGCTGGCTAGGAATTTAAGATTAACTGGGCCTCCTCATGGGCCGTTCAGCCTTTGCTCGCTCTGGCCCAGAAATAACGATAAGCACTGCAGGGCCCTTGCGGCGTATTATTTCCTTGGGCCCGTAGGCCTGTCTAAGATTAGTCCCACTCGGCCCTTCCATCTTATTTCCACGGCACCGATAAGGTGGGACAAAAAATCATTTTCAATTTGCTTTGCACCAATAATAAAACTGGAAAATGATTATAATTTACACATATGAAACTAATGATTGTAAAATCGTGATAAAGGTGTATTTTAGTCGTTTCATATACCACTAAATACCGTCCACAAAGATTTAGCAGAAAAGGAAGAAAGAAAGGAAATTGAAATCCAGATTGAGTAGTGCATGTGTGTACAAATCAAATACCTTAAGCTTCTTGCGGCTAAAAAAAACAACAGACATGATAATATTCTTTTTTGTAAGATAATTAACGCAGCCGTCTTTCCTTCTCGCCGGCCGGCCGGCCGGCCGGCCGGTAGCTCCGCCTTGAAAACAAGGCTGTGTACAACAACACAATGAATGAAATAGAAAAGGCCACAATTTTGATTGTAATGGCGACACTTCTCTCTTTCCCCATCCTTTGATTTTTTTTTTATATCAACCCTTTTTTTCCTCGCAGCTGGCTGGAGGATCCAGCCTTTTTCACCACCTTTTATTTGTTGGGTTCCAGCAGTCGTTGCAAAATGTCATTTACGTAATAACAACAACGCACGTGTATGACATATAACAAAACAGAGGACTCTTTTTTTTTCCTTTTTCCCTTCCCCATCTTTGAACAACAGCCTGGATGTATTTTGCCTGTGCTGGCTGGGAAATGATTGGTTGAGTTTGCAAATTTTGACATCTGACTCCTCTTCCTGATTAATTAGTTGTAAACCAACAAAAGTAATGGCTAGCTAGGTGTTGTAAAGAAAAGATCAAAAGAACAGCAAGACAGCATTCGGCATCCAGGGATCGCGGACCGACCGTAGATTTGTTGGGTTTTCTGGTTTAAATCGGACCGGACAGGGATGGTTATTTAGCCGCCGCTTCTCTCGACCGGAGATCAAACCTAATTATTTGGTTGCAACTAGACTGATTTAAACGGTCCGGTTTTCGATTAAATTGAAAACCGGGAACCGCGTTTCCCACCCTAGTTTGGAACACAACTAAATAGAGGCCAATGTTGTGATATATTATTTAGCTTTATTATTAGGCAATTCCTTATTACCATAGGGATAACACATTTTTCATTTGTTTTGTAATTCTTTGGGTTATTACTTTGATCTTATTCGGATTGAAATTCTTAAATTTAAAATGCATCAATATTGGGTCATCATTTAAACTTCTCGTTTTTTCAATTTTCAATGTCCATTTTATGCAAGGTTGTCAATAAGGTTTAGCCCGATGGTCCGATGGAGTAAGTGGGTTGAGAGTTAATGGTCTGATCGCTTGAATTCGGTTCCGTTCGGATATATGAAAAAAGTTATTATATTGTTCACATATTTATAAATTATATCAAATCTTATATAACGCATGGTAATCACATATAACATTACACCAACATAAATGTTCGTACTTGAATACAACATATAGTAAAAATTCAAACACACTCATATATAACGTCAATATTCAAATATACAACTCAGAATTTCAAAAATAGGGTTAGGTGAAAGAGAAAACTGGAAAAGAGACGCAATTCACACACGAAAGGAGAGAACAATACCGAGTAACTTCCAACCTAGAAACCTTGCAACGAATGGACTAGTATTTGTATGGCTCCCGTTTGTTTACGGGATCCATGTCAAACTGCGAGTCGTCATTCATATCTCGCACTCGTATAAAACCCAGTTGCGCCAAAACGCACAATAATGTTATCACGTCAGTTTTGCCGTATTTTATAGCATGGTTCAAAACGGCGTGATTAGTCTAATAAAACGCTTCACCTAGACTAGGGTTGGATTTTCGGTTAGTTCGGTTATAACCGATAACCGAAATGTCAGCTACCGGTCAACCGCGACACCAGCATTGCCTACCGCCAACCGTCCGACGGAAGCCATCGGTTAGCCGGCAACCGACCGGTCGGTTACCGGTTAGTTGCTCGGTTAACCGACATGGAAGCCAAACAGTACTACTACCACGCCGTCCTGTTCCCATTCATGGCGAAAGGCCACATCATCCCACTCCTCCCCGTCGCCCACCTCCTCCGCCGCCGCCTCATCCGCGTCATCGTTCTCACCACCCCAGCCACCCGCTCCTTCATCGTCGACCACTCTTCCTCCGACGTCATCACCATCCCTTTCCCGCATGGAATCTTCCCTCCCGGCATCGAGAGCTCCGACAGGCTCCCTTCCATGTCCTCGTTCCCTCGATTCGCCATGTCCACCAAGATCATGCAGCCGGACTTCGAGCGCGTCATCGGTTCCCTACACAGTACCCGACCCGTCGATTTCTTGGTATCCGACGGGTTCCTCGGGTGGACATTGGAGTCCGTCAACAAGTTTGAGATCCCCAGGTTGGTGTTCTACGGGATGAGCTGCTACGCGTCTTGCATTTGTAAGGCCGTCGGAGATGGCAGCCTCCTCGCTAGGGCTTCGATTAGGGTTAGGGAATAGGAGGGCAGGGCGGCGGCGTTTTGTTTGAGTGGAGGGGGTTAGTTTTGCTGGTTAACCGGCGGTTATCACCGTCGGTTAGCCTGTTAACCGACATAGCTAGCCCCGCTACCGCCAATCGCCCAAAATTACAATTTTCGGTTAGCCGGTAACCACCGGTTATCGGTTTAACCGACCGGTTAACCGGCAACTGATAACCAAACGGCCAGCCCTGACCTAGACATGTCCTCCTTGAGGGAAAAGAAAAAAGAATGGAAACTCAAAATCCAGATTGAGCTCATGTGTGCCCAAATTATACCTTGCTTCTTCGGGCTAAAAAACAACAGACATAATAATATTCTTTTTTGTAAGGTAACGCAGCCGTCTTTCCTTCTCGCCGGCCGGCCGGCCTGCCGGTAGCTCCGCCTGAAAACAAGGCTGTGTACAACACACACAATGAATGAATAGAATGCTATAATTTTGATTTTTGATTGTAATGGTGACACTTTTCTCTTTCCCCGTCCTTTGATTTTCGTTATCTGAACCCTTTTTTTCCTGGCTGGCTGGTGGATCCGGCTTTTTTCCCCTTCTTTGAAGTTTGAACAACAGCCTGTCTGTATTTGCCTTTGCCTAATTGCCTGTGCTGGCTGAGAAATGATTGGTTGAGTTTGCAAATTTTGACATCTGACTCCTCTTCCTGATTAGTTGTAAACCAACCAAAGTAATGGCTAACTAGGTGTTGCTAAGAAAACAACAGTAATAGTGCCAGGGTCAGTGCTTGATTGATATCTAATTAGTCCCTCAACTTTCTCTGTGATGGATTATCAAGTCTCCATCAATTCAGATTGAGTCAACAAAGTCCTTCAAGCTCACATTTTGGTTTATGGAAGGGTGTATCGGTACGTGATATAAGATCTATTATTAAATATCTTCCAACGTTATGAGTTATTGGATCCAGTTGGTTTATGACAGGATATCTGAGCCTTCTTGTGACCGAGAAATCTTGTGTTCGTATTCCGGTGACATTATTAAGCAGGTGGTATTTTGAAGTATGTGCAAACTTCAATCCTTTTTTTTTTAATTGGCTTTCGTTTGAAGGATGTGTTAATAAGTGATATATAATCTATAATCGAAAACAAACCAACAAACATGAATAAGCCCACACATCGTGGGTCCGGAGATTGAGAATGTATATACAACAGCTTCTCCTAACTATCCGACCTAATCCAACTCGGAAAAAAAAAAAGGTTCCAAACCAGATCCGAAACAAACCAACAAACATGAATAAGCCCCCACATTGTGGGTCCAGGGCCGACCACCTTCATGCCCCCGAAACCTCAAACCGGGACGCTTCGTCCCTGAACCTAGGGCGGCGGTTTGAGGTCTTCGGTCCGAGGGCTTCATGGTGGTGGCTATGGGTTTGAGGTCTTCATGGGCTTTGGGGATTATTATGTATTTGTGTTATTGGGTTAAAGGTTATTAGGTTTAGTACGTGGGTATGGGTTTCATGAGCCATGTTGCAGCCGAGTAGTAGAGTAGTAGTTATGGGACGGGATACGTATTAAGAGTTGGGTCAGTTAGGGTTACGTATTAGGTTTTCTAAGCCTATAAATATGTACCTTTGACATTAGTTCCGTATCAATCAAATAAATCAAAGGTTTATAGACACCAACGTCTTTCTCTCGCTTGTGAGTTACAAGCAAAACCCTTGAATCGTGGGTTACGGTTCATCACGACCCGACAACAAGATTTCCATAACTTTTAGCTAGCGACATATAAAATTGTTTTCAAGTCATAGCAACGCATTAAACTAATCGAGGTGTTTCCATTCCATTCCAGTCTCATCAAAACATCAGCTGGTATGCAAGTGGTACTTGGAACGTCAAGGTGTGTTTCCCCAACACAAAAAGAACGGCGTGATGGTATTATTTTCAGTCTTACGTTCTCCAAGATCTCAAGGGTCGGTTGCGATCTAGATTTTGCTTTAAGAAGAGAAAAAGTTTGAGTGCCACATAAGAACTGCCTGCCACCCAACTTGCCTATCTAAGCATTACGACTTCCCAAGCCGCCTGATTGATCACAACATTTGGAAGCACGTTCGCCACCACCAGAGGGAATAAAAAATGGAGTCGTCATTCATATCCCACACTCATAAAACCAGTTGCGCAAACCCATAGTAATGTTCTAATGTTGATAAATGATAACCAACGTCGATATACAAGAATGAAGAAACACACACAACACATGTAAGGTTAGATGAGCAAATTGAAGAAAAAAGAGTGTGGGCACGAACAATGGTGGAGCTACATGTGATAAGAAGAAGAAGAAGAAAAAAATACAAGATGAGTAGTCTCTCCTCCAACATTTATAATCAATTGGTGAGAAACTTTTGAAGATATATGAATTGTATGGGTTTTACAATTCCAAGCAAAAAATGAAGAATTATCATCATGTTAGTTTTGCCAAGCACGGTTCAAAACGACGTGATTAGTCTCTAAACGATTGTATAACACTTCACCTAGACATTAAGCTCTATATTAGGCTCTAGCACACCTAGGAGTGCTTAAGCGAGTTGGGTGCAAAGTCAGGGCCGAACATCCACTTTGCCCCTAGCACATTCTTGAACATTGATTTTCAAACAAACCAAATATTAATATTTGGAATTGAACTATGCATAATCGGAGATTTTGAACCGAATTTAGCATTCAAATCTACAATTGGGTCACTTGGATCGAGAGATCCGATGAGCTAATTAAAAAGCACTGTGGAAAATTGAACCCAAATTCCACGAATATTGTATTAAGATTACAAATTATGGAAATTGAAAAAGACAAGGATGATATAGATTTTACAATTTCAAAAGAGTTGTCATATATACCTATGAATTCCATTGGACCCAAAAATGATACATTGAATTCCATTGGATCAATATAGGCATAGACAAAGCAAACGTGAATTTTGAACCAAAAAGATTTGAACCGAATTTAGCATCGAAATCCCTCAGTGCAAACGACCACGGACAATCCCAGCCACAAAGCCCACAACAATCAAAACGTAACAGCAAAAAAAGAGAAAAACATATCCATAGTTGGGGGGGAATCAATCTATCTGTCTTTTGGCCAGATGATTCTCTTCTTTTCATTCAGATGCCAAACATATTATTATGGGTATCTCTCCTTTCCTTCCTTTCTTTCTAGTTTCTACAATAGCCACTCATGAACGTGGGGTGGACAGGAAGAGCAGAGATTACAATCAATTATACAATTACATAAAATTAAATAAATACACCGAGAAAACCGCCTTTTTTTGCGATTTCCCCCATCTCCATCCTCGTTGTCAAATAATCAGGAATCAATAAATAAAAAAAGAAACGAAATAAAATAAAAATCAATTAATTAAATCCAAGTAAATTGTTCCTTCCTCCACTCTGGAGTTAGCTGTTGTTACCTTCAAACTTCAAACGTTAGTGGGGATGCAGCTTCCGAATATGCTCCAGCAACGACCCCGCCTTCCTCTTCGCCCTCTCCGTCCCGCTCTTCGCCAGCTCAGTCAACGGAATCACAGCTCCCAGCCGGCTCAGGCAACCCAGATTCTCCGCATCCCTCTTGCACAGCGACAGCAGGATCGACGCCGCATTCTCCTTCCCTCTCCCCTGCCCGGTCCTCAACAGATCGATCAGCACGGGGATCGTGCTCGCCTTCACGATCGCCGCCTTCGCCTCGACGTTGCTCGACAGAACCGACAGGATCGTCAGCGCCTCGTCCACCATCGCGCCTCCGCCTCCTCCTCCTCGCGAGTGATCCCTCAGCATTCGTAGCAGCGCGGGGACGATCCCTGCGCGAACCGCCCTCCCTTTGTTCCCCTGGTAGATGCACAGGTTGAACAATGCAGATGCAGCATCTTTCCTCCCCCTGCTGCTGCTCCCGTGCTCCAGGAGCTCGACTAAAGCTGGAATCGCGCCCGATGCTCCGATTATGATCTTGTTCTCGTCGCCGAGGGATAGACTGAATACCGTTGCTGCAGCGTTTTCTTTGGCTTCTACGCTGCCGGCTCGAAGGACCTGGACTATGGAAGGGATTGCTCCCGCCAGCATGATCAGACCCTTGTTGTTCTCGTAGATTGAGAGGTTCAAGATCGAGGTGACTGCATTCTCCTGGATGACGACGTCCTCGGCGGTTAAGAGCCCGACGAGGACAGGGATGGCACCTGCTTCCGCGATTAGGATTCTGTTGTCCGTGCTCCGCTTGGATAGGGTTCGGATCTCGTGGACTGCTGCTCGACGCTCGTCGAGGGACCGGCTCGACAGCTTGCGCACCAGTGCTTGAACTGCGGCGATATCCCCACTCACGTCGCAGCCGCGGATGCCCTTCTTGATTCTCCCGTTTGTGAACCCCGTCGGCTGCTCGATGTTGTGCTTCGTGCACCACTGCGCTATCAGGCTTCGTAGGACGTAGTTGGGCGTCAGCGTCGAGTGCTCGAGCTTCTGCTGGGTTTTGGGGCAGGTCATGTTGCCTGCGTCGACCCATCTCTGGATGAAGGACCTCTCGTACGTCTGAAATGAAATTATGATGAAAAACCCATCAACAGAAATCCCAATGAAATGAAATGAATCTGACTACTCTATCAAATGTCAATCACTGTCGGTTCTAATTCATACCTGGCCTGTGGCAACGATGACTGGATCTCTCATTAGCTCCAAGGAGATGGGACAGAGGAAATCGTCAGGGATGGTGGGAGCATCGGCCTTCTTCAAGTCCTCGAGACTCTTTATACCTGAGCTATTAGCCTTCTTCTTCTCTCCCTCCTCCCCTGCAGCAGCTTCTTCAGTCAGCTCTCCTGCCTGAACCTGGTCGGCATCGTTGCTTTCCACTGCCACCGTCGCTGCGGCGGAATCACGATTGACACTCCCAACATTCTCAATCTTCCAGCTCCGATTCAATCTGCTACCGTTGCTGCTGGCCCTTTGTGCAGGATCAATCTCTCTGCCTAGAGGTTGTTGGGCTGATGGTGCGGCGGCGGGAGAGATCGTCTCCGCATTCACGAACCTGTATCTCTCGGAGGCTCTCTGCAGCTGTGATCTCACCAATGCAACCTAGAGCAGCGATAGATAGAGAGAAACGTGTTATATATCAAATTGAGCTCCATTGAAGAAGCAAGAAGGAACGAAAAAAGCAGTCTGGAAAGCAAGCACACACCTGTTCTTGTACTTCCTCTGAGATATTGAAGCGATCGAAAGGGATATCAGCCAAAGCCTTCTCGAGCTTGCACGTTACGGATTGGAACTGAAGAGCGATTTTGCGGTGAGCTCCATCCTTGAATCAACAGTAGCAACAAAAAAAAAAACTTCAGGCTCGAAACAATTCAATTAGCCTCCACCCCCAAAATGCTCTAAGACTGGATCCACATTTTCAGGCGATTGAAACAAAAAGAGGAAGACAAATTGGAGGAATCTAGTGCAACTTACAGAGCGGTTAGAGGATTTGGAGCCGCCGGAAACCAGCAACAACCGCTTAGCCGACTGAAGAGCAGCGAGCAGCGCGGAGCACCAACTGGCCGACGAAGAGGAAGCGGCGGCGTCGCAATCCAACGGTCCAGATTCGCCGACGAAATCCGCAATCTCCTCGAGGAAGTGCGCGAGCAGTGAGATCCTCCGCACCAGATCCGTGGAATCCTTCCTGAACGTCGACGACGGAGCAGCGGCGGCGGCGGTGGAAGCGCTCCCGCTTCCTCCGGCGAGAGTGATGTCTCGGACGAGCTGGAGGAGGAGCCCCGCGGTTGGAGTGGCGTGGTCGGGGAGTAGGGCGGCTCCGGCTCCGCCTCCGCCGCCGGGCATTTCGGGGGGGGGAGAGAGAGCGCGGGGGGTTGAAACGCCGGCGGAAGGGATCGGAAGGCGGAGGAATCGGATATAGCTGGATGTGGTTCAGACAGCGAAAATGGAGTTGTGTGGATGAAAGCGGAATGGGGATTGAAGGATTAAGGCAGAGAATGCGGTGGTGGTAATTAAAGGGAGGGAAAAGGATTTTAATTTTATATTTGAGGGGAAGGGGGCACAGCCTTGTTGAAGGGGATTTTCTTTTTTTATTTTAATAAATTTGTATTGGTTCTCTCGTCTTGTGTCTGATTGTAATTAATTTCATTAAGTAGGGATTATAATAATGATTTAATTTTTTAATTGTGGGGGCTTCGTTGAAATGGTGGTGACATGTACAATGTCTTTGGGTGGTGCGTAAAGGAAATGCCGATGCGTTGGACTTTTTCTCTTTGTGGAGAGTTGGGGTTTCCTTTCTTTTGATGAAATTACAGCTATTAACGAAATTATTGGTGTGTTCTTGAAATAATAATAATAATAGTCCAATGTCACATTGTTAGTTAGTTACAAAGAAAAAGTGACGCAAAAAGTTTAGAGAAGGCTCGTACTTGTTTGATTAAAACAATATAAACATACACCTAACCAGAGAAGGGAGTAATTGGGGATGACAACGGGTCCGAATAGTGCAATTCATTATTCTAGTAAAAAAAAATAATTAAGATTTTACTCGTACACATATAAGAATCGGGTTAAATATAAAAATCATACTCATATCCAATCGGATTTCGGATATCTATGGTTAACCATGGAAAAATAATTTCTCGTTATAAGTTCAACCAACATGATAACAATTTCATATATGCCGACTCTAGGTGAAAATTTCAGACTCAATTTCATGGAAATATTATATATGCATTATACTGTTTATACATCTCAAATGTTGAGAAAAATAATGATCATTTGCATGTGCATAATTGGGCGAGTTAGAATTGGATAGAGAGAAAATCATGTTCATTCATTACCCGTAATATTTGAATTCGAGATTTAACCATACCAATTAAAAAAAACTGGTTCAAATTTTATCAATCCAATTAGGTCGGATTCGAGCGACTAATTATTTACTTACTTTATCCCTAGACATAATGAGACCAATCCCACCCATTAAGTTCAATGAGTTGAACATAGCTCGGTTCATTCAATTTTTGGAGCTGAGTTTACTTAAACAGGAGAGAATGAATATTGGGGTTTGCTGGGGTTCCTTGGCAAGTGCGTCTCTTTGGAATTTTTTTCTTTTTTTGCTTTCTAGTATTCCTTACTTGGATATATTATGTTTGAATATAGAAGAAAAAAACAATTTCAGAGAAGAATGTACATAAATGTTTTAGTTATAGTAGAAATTTATATTTGTTTTTCCCTTTGTGGATCTCTAATCGTGCTATTATGTCGATACAAACATGTATAATTCATTATGTCATTTTGTTGGATCTCTCATATACATTTCCGATCATTAAATCAAAAGTTCTAAGGAGTATTCTAAAATTTTCATATATCGATCCAACAATCAAGACACATACAAGAAAAACACCCCATAACAGCAACATGAGCACTAGCATAATATCCAAATTTTGTGACTCTCGATTTTGTTGAAGTAACAATTTTAGTGGTACTTATTTTTCTAGCATTGTTCCTTATAACTGGTTTAATAGGAGCTTATTTTAGGAACTCAGCCAAAACAAATAGGCACATGATGATATGACCATTTCTTTTATTATAGGACATAATTATTAGGAGCTGGATACGGAGTTTATTTAATTAATGACAAACATCATTGAGCTATGATTCATGACCAAAAAAAGTTCACTAGTTACTAGCATTAGAAGGAATTGATCAGTCACATATGAGGAAGTACTGAGCAGTGAGCACTAGTCATGTTATGAAAAATTGAATCGGATAAGTGGTTGAACCTGTAAAACCGGAAAATCAATTACAATTACGATCCGGATCATTTACTTGGACCGCTAGCTAGGAATTGAATCAAATGCGTTTTTTAACTATAGAACATGAAACCAGACGAACCATCCATCCTAGTTTGGTCAGTCCACCAATTCACTATTTTAACGGAACACACAAAAACTAAGAAAACAATACTTTAACATAAACTAAAATCATCTCACCTAAATTACTAATTTTATTTATGCTTCCTCTTCCTTTCTTTTTTCAGCCTTCTTGTCGGATCTAACCGTCTTTTTCATAATTTCGAAACCGTCCCAGTGATTTATTAGTACTCTTGGAGATGAATATACGTCTTTCATGTTATAAACGCATTCATGATTCATTCTTGTGAATGTATATACGTCTTTCATGTTATAAACGCATGAACGAGTCTATTAACGGTTAACCGGTAATTCCAATAATGACTGATCACTAAATCATAAATCATCAATTTTACCGGTTCGACTTCTGATTTAAGAAGGAGAGAGAAAGCGAGATTCGCGGGACGGAGAAAGAAGAACGAGTGGGGATTCGCCGGTGAGGTGGAAGCCAGTTGTATTCTGGTAGTGGTGGAAATTAATGGAACGGAAAGCACTGTTAGTTTTTTTTCTTTTTTTTCCCTCCATTTGTTTTCCTTCCAGAACAGCATTCTCCCTTCTCTTTGCCAAACTGTACTCTTTAAGGTTTTTAAAATGAATTATCTTATTTAATTAAAATTATTTAAATAAACAGATCATGATCTCATTTGCTTCTGATCTTGGTGGCGTTGAATGGTAACGGCAAAATTGTGGGATGATTCGGAAATTCACGTCAACTCCTTTTGCCTTTTTTTTTTTTTTTTTTTGTGGCAATGAAATGTGAGAGTTTAGTTTTGGTCTTTTGCTTACTGTTTGGTAGCAGCTAGTTTAATTATTATCACCATGACTCCTTTCTCAGAATTTTTTCTTTCCCAAAGATAGACTAGAATTCAAGAAGAGCCGAGGTTGTTGTTGTAATATTGACGTGTGCTCAAAATGGTTTCCACCAACATGTCTTCATTTTTGGACCATCCTCTTCTCTCTGCAGTTCAGTTCCATGTGTACAAACTGGTAACAACATTTGGGGTGGTAGTTTTTGATACGACATGCGGTCTATATGCCGAGAGAAATAGTAGATGTAACGCATCTTAATCTTAACAAATATTGAAGTATTTTGATTTTACGAGTTATGTCACGCACTCTTCAACCAGCCTCTCACGTGGCCACATCATCCATGGTTCATCGCCCAGTTTCTAATTATTAACATACTAAGCAGAGTCAAAAATAGACAGAGCAATAGGAAATGGCGGTGGAGCAGTAGGGGAAATAGGAAAAATGAAACGTAAGGGAATATTATATGATAGGATCTGCTGTGCTTTTCTATTATTATTATTGAAATATAGTTCTTTTTTATTCAAAGCATTTGTACAGTAAAATAATAAAAATTAATGATGAAGGATTGTGTACAGAGGATAATTTGGTGTTAGAAACGAATGCTATAGAATTTTGTAGAACAAGTAAAAAGTGTCTGTATGATTTTAATTAAGTCATGCATTTAGGAACGACAATGGGTAGGCCGGGCGGGTAATTTGATATACATATCAATTTTGTAACAGGTCGGGTTTAGATTAGGTATTTTGTTTGGGGGCATGATCGGGTCAGGTCGACACATATGGATATGCAATAGTCGACACATATGAATATGCCATATAAAGAGAAAAAAAAAGTACTTCAAACAATTGATTTTTTTCCATTAATAAGTCTACAAATAAACTATGACATTATAAATTCAGTTAAATTACTCAAAATTTGAGTTTTGTACAACTTCATTATAACTAAAACATTATGTACTATAATTGAAACATTATGTAGTAAAAGTAAAATCCTAAATAGTTTGATAAGATTACATAAAATTTATACAAAACGAGATGACAATGGAGAGAGTGAAGTCGAATAGAACCCACCCGGCTAGGAGACGAATATTACCCGCTTAAAAACAAGTCGAACAAATCGAATATAACATTATCAAGTCAAAATTGTGTATCTCTAGATGCATTTACAACTACTACCATTTGGTCATATAGTACAAAAGTTTAAACTATGAGAGTAATATTATGTTGACTCAATATATTATTATGTTTTTAAATGAAAAGTGAAAAATGAAAACTTGCATCTTTGAATTTCTTCTTTCTTTTTACCCCTTCTGTTTAGCTCTTTTGGAACAGCAGGGTGTGGTCTGATCCACCTAGCTGTGTCCCCTTTCACCTTTTCTTCTAAATTTCCTTTGCCCACACTTTGAGAGCTCAATTGTTGTGAAACCTTTGTGATGTTCTATTGTTGTTTGTGTAATCTACTTTTCTTGTCTGGTAATAAAATTGGGAGTCACCCTTGTGAAAAAAGAAGTGACTACTACTACATTAGTACAATCTGTTTTGCAATTGCATATTGAGTTTTCGTGTAAAATTTGCATTTGATCAAATATCCGTGATGTGGATGTTGCTTAGGGGTCGTTTGCTTCAAGGATTTGGTACATGGATTTGGTACAAAAAAACGAACTATCAAGGATTTAGGTACAATCCGTTGTTTGCTTGTACCTTTTTTGGAGACCAAATCCGTGGGGCCCACGGATTTTAAGTGTCAAAATCCGTGGACCCCACGGACTTATAAATCCCACATATTGATGTGGGATTTGGAATATAGCATAAATCCTTGATGAGATTTTACCCATATACCCTCATGCACTTTTAATATTCCAAGGTTGCCCTCAAATTTAACTATTATACATTATAATTAACAATAAATGAATAATATAAACGTTCAATTAATGTGCAAACATGAGTTAGATTTTTTATATCATTTCTTGTGTTCTAGTTTTCTTTGACCTTTTCATGGAACGTGTAATTCTTTGTTCTCCCGATTTTAATATATGTTGTTATATGTTACTTTTGAAAAGGATGACAAAGAATTGGTAATTGATTATGTTACGTTTAAAGTTAAAACGGAATTTTCTCGTTTATTATTATTGTCCATGTGGCAACATTATGCTTATTAGTATATATTGTCCTTGTTTTGTGTACATATCATAAACATGTCAAACATATAGAAAATGATAGTAAGATAATTTTGAAGTTTTGTCCTTGTTTTGTGTACATATCATAAATATGTCAAACATATAGAAAAGGGCAGTAATGTAATTTTTGACTTTAAGTAGTAAATCCCACACCTTTAAATCCATGATAAAAACATCCCAACAAACAAAGGATTGTTACAAATCCATGATGCCTCAAGTCCTTGATAAATCCTTGGGTTTTTAAATTACAAAAACCTCATTTTTAAATCCATGAAGCAAACGACCTCTTAGTCTCCCTACAAAACAACCTATTACAAAGCTTATCAACAACTACCCAAATTGAATCTAGTTTGCAAGAATAAAAAAAGTATTTTTGGCCTAGTTGGACTCTATGAAAATGCCATCGTCATCTGCCACCGGCCGGCCACCGCTAGCTGCTATTGTTCTGAACAAAGAAAGAATTGCGGTTCTTATCTACTCTTCTTGCCCAACTCCTCTCCTCCTACGTACGTACACTCCTCTCTCTTTGCTCTTTTTGGGTGGTTTTTGAAACCCAGAAAACATAGACGAGAAGATGGATCGTAACGGAAATTGCATGTTGCATATATAGTTGGAAAAGAAACAGCAAACTCTTCTCTCTACTCTCGAAACTCAACTTCTTTGCGTCCGAGACGACGACAGACAACAATCATCAGTTCCCAACCACAAAACAGCTTAGTCTGCGAAAAAAAAAAGCAATCAACAAGATCCCAAATAAATTAAAAGTCTATCGCATTTGTCGTCATTATTGCGTAAGTGGTGTGCAGTGAAGTAATTTTAGAGTAAATGAAGATAAAATGAAGGAATAATAAATAAATAAGTTTTTGTTTTTTGTTTTAATGTAGCTTGCCTCTTGCATGTGGTCCGTTGACATCATTTTGGTGGTAGTATTTGATACGACATGCGTTTTGTATCACGAGCTGTTACACCAAAGGCAGACAATTAATTAAGGAACCAATTAGCAAGTAATTAACAAGTAAAATTGATACGAACCTTCTTGAGGGGGAGGTAATTAAGGACAATAGAGAGAGGCATGCTGAATATGGCAGATTATTCAGTTTTTTTTTTTGTTTTTTTGGGTAGAACTCACAGACACTAATTTACAGTTTACACTTCACTTCTACTTAAAAATTTTTGGCAAGTGGAAAGAATCAATGACGGACAACAGAATTCCAACGCGGAAACACACGTCAACGAACTGAATTCTTCTAACAGAAAATGAAGGAAAACCAATTCTCACGAGACTAATTAATACCATTAAACAATAATAACAGTTAGATTATAAGTTGCAGTTTCTAAATGTTTATAAAAGTAGGAAATTTATAATTGAAGATCATTAATGAATTGTGATGGAGGCACAGATCCATCTGGGGTATTATTTATTATGTATTAGTGTGAATATTTAATTAGTAGGATCAAAGTGATAGCAGGGTCTCTTTAGGTCTCTAATTATTAGGATTAGGGTGTTTTTCTAATTTAAATATGTACTTTGCAACAGTAATTACTACATTATTTATTGCTTTAATTAGTATTAAGATATTTTTAATCCTTCAACTTCCAGTGTCCTCTCTAGCTAGACTAGCCGCAGACGGTCATCACTTCTTGGTTCTTTCTTCCAAATTCGTTTTTGCCAATTCTCTTCTTATTTATGTTCGTAATCACGTCTTATTATTATGATAATTTCGACAGCATGTGTTTGGTAATTGAGTGTGGGGCTTGACTAGAAGCTATAAAAAGTAAGCGGGTTAATGATTTGCTTTTCTGTTTAGATGATGATTAGATAAAATCTGAAAGACAATTTTCCCAAAGGACAAAAAGAAGTGGCCGGTTGGTACAAATTGTACAACACAAAAAAAATTGACACAAGCCCACGTTAATTTCTTGAACTTAAATTATTTGTTATGTGGTATTTGTACGAAAATTTCACGTTTGAATGAATTATAAGCAGTTGTATTGTTGATATGTTGTTAACACTCAAAAATTTATTGTTATATTCATCGGCGCGCGCTTTTCTTAAACCGTCTCTTTCCTGCTTGGTCAACGCGTGTGTGCATGCGCTTTGTTAACATGCATATGTTATGGTGTTAATATGTAGGGATTTTACATATGGTTTTAATATAACAGTGTGCTCATAAGAGATTCATCGTAAGTTATAAAATATTAAAATGTGTTGTTAAACATGTTAGATGGGAACAAAAGTTTTGAACACATTTTATTACACAATGTGCATTATGGAGCTAGGTATATATTAAATGGATTCTTGGTAACTATTAGGGATGGCAATTTCGACCTGACTCGTTTTACCCGACCTGTTTTGACCTGTTTTGGATTGAATTTGAGTTTTGGATTGAGAATTATGAGAAAAAATACTTAAAAAAACGAATATTTCAAATAATTTTATCGCTCTAAATTACACACCAATATCCATATGAGTCGATCTGATCTGATCCGACATGCGCCCATGATAAATTAGAAAATTATCTGATATGATATAAAACTAATATAAGTAGCAAAATATATGTTCGTCCTTATCTACCCATTTGTCATTTCTACTGATCTCAAGTCTCATCAACTCCCTTAATATATATCATTCATTTGTCGATCTATATTAACCTTTTGAATCTAGATGCTTGAGTTGTGTGGGTAGATAACCAATCTAGCATTGGGGAACTTTGTGAAAAGTTGGAATTCAAGATTTCTTCACGAAACTCAAGAGGTCGAGTTTAAGACGGAGAATCAGCGTCGCTTGTTCCCCCCCTGAAGTATCCCGCCGTTTCCTCTACTCCATCCGCCAAATTCTGCAACTGTAGTCTGTAGTCGTCTCGTCTCTTTCCTGCCCCAGCCCAACCTATCGTTCATTTTTTCCTGTAAACTACACTGGCAACAAAGTGAATTTTGCTTCCTGCCACGGTGCCACCGCAGCCGCCTGTCCCGCCGCCCATCGCATCTCTCGCCGCCTTGCCGGTCTCTCTTTTGGTTGTCATTCCGTAAGAGTTTTTGATTGCCATGTCTTTGGTTTGCTTTGATTAATTGGATTTCTCTGTTGTCAATTGGATTATTTTGTGTTTTGCTGAAAGGGATTTGGATTATTTGTTGACTTGATTGGTTTCTTTGTTATCAATTATTTCTTTCTTTCGTGCAGATTTGTGCTCCATTGATTCTACACACTGTCCTCCTTCAACGGCCGACTCCCACTTCCTCGCCTAGACATTGATCGGTAAATGGTCCAATAACCACCCTTCTCTTGGTAGGAGTGAAAAAAACCAACAGTAAAAAAAATCCCCTGCACTCTCCAATCCGCAAATCATGCCAAATTTTGTATCAGCCTTGGAACAATGATATGATGTTCATTTTGTGCATGCTTTGTGTTAAATAAATTCGAGTTAGAAGCATCTGCATGTTAATAGATTCATCATAACTTTCGTCTACAATTGTTGTTTTTCTCACAAACCGTTGTCCTATATTATTGGGCAGCTCCAGTGAATTACTCTAATTTAAGTTATGACTCCAACTCAAGCATCTTCTTCTTTGGCTCTTAGCCATTATTGGCAACTCTAAACCGTCATATATCAGGTTCCGTTCCACCAATTATATCGACATTCCATACAAATAACCTTGATTATAACTGTAAAGTTCAATATGATAGTGACTATATAATAGGATGTCATAAATCCATCGCAAATGGATTGTATAACACGAGTAGAACTTATGCATGTTTTTAAGTTATTTCAAAAAAATGGAAGGTGTGGGTTATTGCCCTAATGTTGATAGACATGGCACAACCATTGTTGGCCCTTTGCAAGGATGACTTGATTTGTAGAGTTGTAGATATATTTTGAATTTTCAGAGTTGACGAAATAGGAAATATCGTCAAATGCTTTCACCCATAATTGCTTGATTTGTGGCTTTCATATCTCGCGTTTAAGGGCTGAAACTTTAATAATGTTGGAAAAATTGGTAGAATGTAATATGCTACCTAATTTATTAACCTTTAATCCATTTATTAGTTTAACAATAATTGAATTAATTAAGAGGTTAAAGCTAGATTTCAAAGTACAGTGCGATTAGATACCAAAATTTAGTTTTTATTTTCTTACAAAATAATGTCTTATACCATTATAAACTGTCATAAATTGGAGGATAAACTTATACTTCTACATACTCTTCCTAAAATAACAATTCAAAGTAAAAAAGCAACAATAGGGCTAACTGCCCAACGGGCAGGGTCGAAGCTAGTATATATAGTATAGTCTTTAATATAAGCGGGTTGAGAAAAAAAAGGCCTGCCACGTCGGTCACGAAGGCTTCTCCGTGATTTTTCGGCGTTTTGTAGTTTATTTATTTCATAATTTCTTCTGCGCTGAAACGGGCTCGGTGCCGTGAGCCCGTGACAAGGTGAGCGGACAGGCAGTTAATCTCTGCTACGTAAAATTGGAATGCTTTCGTTGGATTATATACATATTAATGAATAATTCCAAAAAGGGGATTTAAAATGTGCATCTCTAATTTTTTTTTTAACTTTTAAGCCTTTTCTGTAGCTAGAATTTTTTTGTCTATGTGTTACTGTGTTTTGTTACAAGAAATTTAGATATATTAATGATATATATAATACCTCATTGGATATATTACTCATACATTACATGGTACAAAACCAAGAAAAGGAAGGGTTCATGCTGGTTATTCTATATATAGGCATTAAAGAAACAGGCAATATCTAAATCTAACACGTAAGGCCCAAAAACTTGTACAAGAAAATTTATAAATAAAATGAATATACAAAACCTAAAGGAGCAGAACCAGTGGATCAGCTGGGCCGAGTTAACATATGGGCTGGCAATTTCTGAACTAATTAGTCGGTGAAAAAGGCCTCGTCAGGCCCAGATAAAGGAACAAAAGAAGGAAGTGAAGAAGTGGGCTAGGAATAAGGGTATTAGAAGGAATAGAGCCTTCACTACTAGCTACTAAGACTATTAAATTTCATAAATATAATATTTTCTAGTTCTCCACTAATAATCTTGACCAGTTTGGATTTTTGACATGCAGACTAGAATATTTCCATTTACAGGTAAGCATCTATACTTTAGTTTGTATTCTGTCCTTTGAAGTTCCTCTTGACATACACTCACTGCCTTTACTACAAACAGATACAAATAAATCAAAATCAGTAGGCAACCACTACCAAAAAAAAAAGAAAAAAAGACCGAAGAAACTATTATTGTACAGTGACTGACTTCAGAACTTAAACATGAATGAACAGACTCCTTGTTCTACATTAGTATTCCAGGTTAAAAAATTTATAAGAAAATTTATAAATAAAATGTATATACAAAACCCAACGGAGCAGAACCTATGGATCACGACTGGGCCGACTTGACACATGGGCTGACAGTTTCTGAGTTAATTAGTGGACGGAAAAGGCCTTATCTTTTTATTTTTATTTTTTATGGTTAAATCATTTTTTAAGAAAAAGGGTTATTTAGGGTGCTACATATATATTTATGTTTCTTTTACATACAGTAAATATGAATTCATTAAGTTATTAATTACACTTCACTATATGCAGAATTGCAGATGGACGGAGGATCAGCCCTAGTACTTTTTGTGGCTGCCATTGGTAATGAGTGTAAATTTAGTTTGCAAATTTCTTTTATTATAAGAGTTTTTCTTTGCCGAATTTTATTATACGAGTTAAAATATATTTAGTTTGCGACATTTGTGATGCTTCTAATATTATATGAGTTTTTCTTTTCGAATGAAATTGATTATGAGTTATTAGACATTTAGTTTAATCCTTTTTTTTTTTTTTATCTTTGAACCTCCTAACACCTTAGGTACCCTTGTGGGAGTGGCTCACTCACTCTTTCCTTTGTAAGTTTTAAACTATTTATTGTGAGATTTATTTTCGATTTGTTTTTTTATACGAGCAGTAAGTATTTTTTTGGGTCAATTTTCAGAGCTGACGTACGGAGGATGTCGAGTAGTAACTCCATCCTGTCCGTTTCTTCTTCCTCACCCCAACGAGTTATAAATTTTCTGGTACACCTCCTTTTTTTCTGGTAAGTTATTCATTTATTATTACTATATTTTTTATTTAATATATTTTGTTCCAAAATAATTAGACAATGATAGATAGAGGTGGCATTTAGTATCTATTAAATTCAATTCAACTCATTCATTAGAATATTCATTCAGCTAATTCAATTCATTTAAATGCAATCTATTTTATCCAAATCCAATTGGATTGGTGGATCCATATAACAAATCACAATTTAGTACATATACTTATTATATTTACATTTTGGTACGTATGTTTAGATACAAAATATCATCAAGACATTGTGTCTTGGTACGTGAAATTTTTCATTATAACACTTTTAGTACCTAAACTTTTCTAAATTTAAATAATGGTCCTAGACATGGATGACATGTTGATCCATGAATTGATCAATAATTCATCCAATCCATAAATCCAATCTATTTGTCGCCTCTAATTATAGGAGTGGGCGTTGGTTCGGTTAAACTAGATAGTAATAATTCTTTTAAGAAAATGTACTAATAACAGTTATTTACAGGCACTCGGTCCCGTTTATCGCAAGAACCGACGGGTTCCTGCTTGTGACAAATGGGGTTGCACTCCTGGTGGATACAGCGTATATATACATGTATATACGCTGTGCCAATCCAACCAGGAGAGCAATAATGGCAATCTGCTCTGGATTGTCTGTCTTGTTTTTTGCCGTTACGGTTGCCGTCTCCCTTCTGGGATTCCACGGCCACCACAGGGAGCCAGTTGTGATGCTTTGTCTCTTTGCATCACAAATGGCCGCCTGTGTGTGGCCGATCTACAGCGGGGTAAGTTGGATTCTTTTCTCCCTCTCCGTCTTATACCATTTTGACTTAATATGAAAAAAACTAGTAATTTATAACAAGAAAAAACACTAATGCTTAATTCATTTGATAAATATAGTACGTCGTCGTCACCACACAGTCCGTCAACCATATCTCACTTGGTGAGATATCAAGTGGCGTGCTAGCCGAGCTGTTCTGGTTGTCGTACGGAATTTACCGGCGCAGCGTACTTTTCTCCGTAAGTTCGAATTTACTTTATCTTTTTGTACAATTTTTTAAAATCTACTTAGTTGTCAAATTTACTTTTCACCATGCTAAAGAAGATATACTGGGAAAAAAAATGAATTTGATGCAGGTTCCGCACGGCGTAATGCTAATTCTACTAATGCTCGAGGTGCTCGTCTACGACGCCATCGGAAATGACGGCAACAACAACCCGGCGCCACAGGTAACGAATTACCGATTTTGAGTAGTCCACAATTAATTGTGTATATATATATATTTTTAATAACATTGTGTTTTATGTTTTTTTTTTTCCAGGCTTTCCGCGAGATGATCGTTAGGGTTACGCCAGTGAACGAAGATGTTTAGACGAAAAGTGAAAAGGATCGTGGAAATTAGTTTCTTTACTTATTAAAAGTTTTTTTTTCTGTTAAATAATAACTCATTAATCTTTGTTTCCGAACTAGTACCGGGCCCGACCCGTTGGACTGTTGGATTTCATGTACCGTAGTTTCTCATGAAACATTTAGGCAAGTGGTTGGCCTATGGTATGAATTTGGCCCAAAACCTTACAGTCTCACACCCTTTGTGAGCCCAGCCCATAAACATTCATGTCAACAACTCAACCATTATAATAATTAATAAGTGAAAAGCAATAGTTATGTAAGTTGTTATAAGATGTAAATCTATGCCAAATATGCATTGAACATGTCAGTGCTAGTACTGACCCAACCAGTCTTAGAAGCACATTTTTAGCCCTTCAGGAGCCAACACCTGGTTCAAGTTCTGCAGCTGGTTGCGTATGATTAAACCTACCAACCAAATCTGTATTAGGAATCAACCATTGATATGAAATCCAATTTCACACTTGGCTAATACTATTCTCAACGGGATGTAAAAATATGACTATGATTCTGTGTTCTTGTGTTGATAAGTGTAAATGACTTCATAATAACTCTTTCATGAAAGCATGAATGTAAATCCGCAATTAGATAATACTAGAAAATTGGGCCGTGCTTTGGCGGCGGATGTGTCTGTGATGCTGAACATGAACATATGTTCGAACCTAATTCATAGAAGTTGCGATTCGGGCTGCAAAGTCAGAGAATAGATGGAATAGTTTCTTAAGAGTTGTGCAGCTGTTAAATCTCCAAAATGAAGTGTTTGTGGCATAATTAAGAGGGTACAAAATATATATAGAGAAGTTCATAAGAGTTGAGCTTAACTATTGTCCATAAAGAAAAAGGAGATCAAAAATCGATATTTGCCTCTTGTAAATTTATCAACACGTCTTCAATGTTAAAGAGTACATAAAAATGTGTGATCGATGATCTTCAACTCATTAAGATAAAATGATATTATTATTCTTAGTATGCTTATAAATTGAGGAAAAACAACCAAAATGAATACCAGCCCAAAGTAGACTACTACATATTCACCACTTGCAAGACACTCTTGTGCTCCAAAGTTGGGTCTTGCTTCTTTCTCTGCAAATTTTCATGTTCTCAAACCTGTATTCATTTGGTGAAGTCTTTCCCCTAGACTCGGAGGAAAATGTCTAGAAATGAGTCTTCTGCGAAGTATCAAATCCATATGCAAAAGTTGGTCAGTTGTAGTGAAATTAATATGCAAAAGTTGAAGGATCAAGTTCATAACTGAAACACAAAGATATCTTATTGTGACTTGACATGGGAGGCAACACCAGTAGAGCAATCTAGCAAACATCCATCAGCCTTAGATAACTTCTTAACTGAATCAGTAGGCCACTGAGATGGCTTGGAAGCCAGCAAACCAGCATCAGAAATAATATCTAATGGATATTTCCTTTGGCAAAGAGATATTCCTTTGGATGTTCTAGCTACCTCAAGGCCTAAGAAGTACTTGTGAGAGTACCTATATCCTTGATTTTAAAAGCATCATCAAGTGCCTTCTTAATCTCATTTATACCATTCACATCATTACCGGTTAGGACGATATCATCCACATAAACTAAGAGAGCAAAGTACTTATCATTAGACTTGCGAGTAAACAAAGAGTAATCTGATTTTGACTAGGAAAAACCAGAAGATAACATAAATTGAGTCAGTTTATGGTTTCATTGGCGACTCGCTTGCTTTAACCCATACAACGACTTAATAAGTTTACAAACTAAGTTCTTTGGTTTTCCAGGAACATGTAAGCCTCGAGGGAGTTTCATGTAAACTTCCTCAGTTAGATTGCCATGCAAACAGGCATTGTTTACATCCAATGATGTATTGGCCAATGTCTAACAGCAGCTATAGCTAATAAAACACGAACAGTGGTCAATTTTGCCACGGGAGAGAATGTTTCCAAGTAATCAATACCAGCAGTCTGGGTATAACCCTTAGCCACAAGACAAGCCTTGTATCTTTCAACCGACCCATTGAGTTTGTATTTAACTCAAAAGACCCATTTATAACCAATTGGCTGTTTACCCTCAGGAAGAGTAGTAACAGTCCAAGTATTGGTAAGTGCAAGTGCCTCAAGTTCTTTAGTTTATTCGTGTTTTCAACCCATAAAGGGTCTTGTGAAGCTTCTATGAAACTTATAGGTACTCGAATAGAATTGACAGCAAGAGTAAATTTCTTTTGCGGAGAAGATAAATTGGTAGTAGCCACCACTACAAAAAAAAGGGTCTATGGCAAGGGTTATTTTCCTTCGTAGCAAGGGTTTTAACCCCTGCTACAGGATTTAGCAAGGGTTTAACCAACCCTTGGACGGACCCTTGGCAAAGCCGCCCCTGCTACGTGTAGCAAGGGTTATGGGCGACCCTTGGTGCAAGTCCCCTGCAGCGGTTGTAGCAAGGGTTTAAACCCTTGCTACACGTATGTGAAAATTCAAGCATGTGTTGCTTGTACCAGCGGTTATAACCCTTGCATAATTCGTTGCTACATCTAGCAAGGGTTTCGAAACCCTTGCTACAGGCCTTTGTAACTTTATGTAAAATTGCTGAAGATACACTACTTGCAAGGGTTAAAACCCTTGCACAGTTTGTGACTAAAGCTAAAAAAACATTTGTGTCGAAATCAAAATGGTCACTAAAAGTCGTCACTAAAGAGAGGCAACAAGATTCGTGGCAAAAGCTTGGTTGCAAACCCTGGTCATTAAAACAAATCCAGAACCAAGTTTGTTACTAAAACTCATACCATATACCCATTAATCATAACATAATATGATTCATAATCCAAAAGGTGTTCTTTACATGACTAAATACTAATCACCATGAACATTCAAACACACTCAAAAGAACCCAAAATGGTGTTCTTTACATGACCAAATTCATACCATATACCCATGAATCATAACATAATATGATTCATAATCCAAAATAGTGTTCTTTACCATCGACCATTTCCAAAATGCTTCATACGACATTTGATCATGAAGCTCGAGATCCCATTGATGGTGTAGGAGCATTAGTGCAACCCCATCTGCGGCTCTGTCAACTTTGAACCAATCAACTGCTATTAGCTGGAGAAGTGGATCTCCACCCACCACCTGAATTATTATTACAACCAAAATCAATGCATAAAACAAGAAAATTCACTTTAAAAGCACTTGAAAATTCAGTTCTGAATTAACAACGAATTCTTATGTCATTGGAAGGAAAATGAAAATTTATCGACGCTATTTTCCCCCAATACACACAAGAATGATCATGTTTAACCACTTATGAAGTGTTTCCATGTGCTAGGAGAGGAATATCTCAAGCATCATCATCTAACACTCAGTAGGCACAAGTATGTTGATTATATTAAAAAAAAAAAAGTTTGCACAGAGCCACAACAAGGGAGACCAAAATGATTTCATTCAGTTAAGTGGAGTTTGCCATTAACTGGAATAACACAGGAACATACAGGATCAAGATCGTGCGTTGACCAAAAACGGAAAGATGTCGTCTTCTTAATCAAATAACATAATAGAAACAGAACCTGAAGCCATTAACCAAAGCATTAACAAATTTTAAAAACAAGATTTGGCAGCCGAGACTATCACCACCCAATCCTATGACCATTGACAGAGATTTGTAGGTTGAAAAAACAGAGTAGAAAAAAAAACAGGGCAGAGAGACATGGGAGGGGATTTACCGAGGAAAGAAGGAGAAGAACGATTCAAGGGGCTGAGAAGCGCCACCTCGATGGGTCTGAAGCAGGACAGTACCCAAACTTCTCGGCCGTGGCCGCTAGCACACGCCGCCATGGTGTTTCTGAAAGTCAGTAGCCTGACAGTATAAAAACAATTCTCAGGATAAATTTTTTGCCATAATCAAACACTGCTACTTGTATTGATTCTCTACCAAAACCTTAATTTTTTTGTCCCAACTTGGCAGTGAAAGATTGTATTCCGAAGTCCCTGTCTCTATCTAGGTCAGGTATGTCCTGCAATGTAACAAAATGAAAAGTATTGCACCAGAGTCAACTTACATATAACTAGCGACAAAGCAAACCCAGTTGGGAAGTTCAAGATGCAACTGGCTACCAGAAATGCATGCCTCTTCCATCTCATAAGCGGGAGCTATATGTAACACCAAACTTTAATGATTAAGCTTTCAACTAAACCTTGTTCATATAATAATGATGCAAAGGGTTAATGCAAAAGTAAGCTTACTTCAATAGAGTATGCACTCCCAAACAGAAAGCTAATGAGCAAGGCAGGCAGAAGAAGAGGGGACTGAAATTGAACCCCATGTAAAGGCTCTGCATCCCAATTTTTCATCAACACATGTTAACCAGTACGAATCGTCAAATGAAATGGAATTAGCAGACACTGTGATTCAAGATATTGAACAACATGAACGAACTGCACTCTAATTATATAGAAAAAAGGACTCTGGTTATGTCTATGATTGATGGTCGTTCACATATAAAGTCACAGACTTTATATCTTTATATATCAACTGTGGAGCAGTTCGAGAAACAAAAGAAAGTCATACTTATCCAATCATCTTTCAACTTTCTTCCTCTCCTTATATATTTGTATTTATAAGTTGGCAAACTGGACATTACTTCCTTCGACAGACCTTTGCTGACTTCGCCAATCGATTCTTGTAACTGACTAATTTCCTACACAAAAATGCCAGATGAGCTAATTTGCTAAACTATTCCATAATCACAATTTAACTATTCCGCGGTGTGATGCATTCCAGATTTTATTTGATACCATTGGAAACACAACATGCGGAAAAGCTTTACCTCGTACGTCATATTATCAATATCAACGTTGTCCTGAATTGCAGCCTGCAATTCAAATGGCTTGAATATAAGCTAGCACAATGCAAAGTAACTGTGATACTAAGCTCATCACTCATCCAAAAACAACTGGCGGACCAAGTGGTTGCAAGACTTGAGACAAATGATTTACCGAAGAAGAACTTGATCCATGGAGAGTTTTTTTTCTGGTCCTGTGGAATTACGAAGGAAGAGAATGTGTCATGAACAGGTAATGTAATCATGAGTAGAATTGAGAAAACAGAGTAATAAAGGAGACTCAGATATTATTACTTGTTGTTGTTCTATGAGGATTGCTCAATGACATTGTTCCTAATGAATTCTCCATCCCCTCCAACTGTAAAGCTAGAGCATCATCATTTGCTCCATCCCAAACCCCATATCTATTGACCTTTTGGTAATCATCCAAAACTAGTAAGAAAGCAATCCCCAGCCCATTCATTCTCACCTTTCCTTCCTACAAATATCTCTCTTTCTTCCCCCATTAGTTTCTCACTCACCCCACCCCGCAAAAGTAAACCATTCAACTGCATACGAAGCGGAAATTGAAGCAATGGCGCTATCAATTCCTGTCTCCTCCACCACCACCTCCACTCTCCTTCCTTCCTCTTCCTGCCACCGACATCTCTCCTCTGCTCAACACCGTCGCCGCATATCAATCACAATCACATCCCTCCTCTTCGTCATCGAAAACCTCACTACTGCAAGCAGCCGGCGGCGGCGGCCGCGCTACAAACCCTAAGAAACCTAATCGGAGCTCAATCGCGCAAGAGAGGGAGAGCGCCAGCGAGGGAAGTAGAAAGCTAGCGAAGAAGAGAGAGTGAGCGAGTAAAGAAAATCAGAGTATCACCTTTCAGCAGGAGTGGGCGAGGAAGGTTGGGGAATCGCCTCTTTCAGCCGGAGTGGGCGAGGAAGGTCGGGGAATCGCCTCTTCAGCCGGAGTGACCGATGAAGACTGGAGGAGCCGCCTCTTCAGCTGGAGTGTGCGATGAAGACCGGGGAATCGCCTCTCCAACCGGAGTGAGTGAGGAAGGCCGAGGAATCGCCTCATCAGCCAGATCGAGTGAGGGAGACTCGAATCGTCTTTCAGGCGGAGCGATTGAGGAGGGAGATCGAATCTCCTTCGCTGATTTTTGGATGACTAAGGAAAGAGTATGCGACTATATTTAGTAAGGCTAGCAAGGGTTTGCGAACCCTTAGAACAAATCTCTGGTACAATTAATTCCGAAAATTTTAGTAGCGGTTTCGTAACCCTTGGTATAGGTCATTTTCCTTATAGTGCACATGATGTGAGATAGGCTATTTAACTGAAGCATGCACAGGAATTACAATAGTAATCGTTAGGTTTCTTAACACGAGAAGAAGTACGATTTAAACAGTCAGTAGAATGCCTATCTAATGTATGATAGTTGAAAAGACCGATTTGCTCCCATTGAAAACTGACACCGAATGTATGATAGTTGCGTAGATATATGGATAAAAAGAAAATACGAGGATTGAACAGTGGTATAATATCCAAATTTCAAAATTGAATCCAACAAAAATATCTTCAAAAATATTAATCAATTTTATTACATTCCTTTGAGCAACATAACACAACTCAAACTAATTATTCCTGTTGGAAGTAGCAGCAAAACATAATGAGTAGAGTAACATTTATAACCTTCTAATAATTTTTCATACGATCGATCAACTATGGGAGGCGGGTGGGTGATAAGTTACAACACCAAGCTATCCACCAATTACAACACCAATGTTTATGATAACCGTCTGGTTGATCCTGGCTTACGGAACTAGATATCTCTTGAGGAAAATATCTAGCATTGGAAGCTTGACTTCCAATTATGAAACTCGCAATCAAAATGAAGCATATGGCTATGCGCAAATCTAGAGCCATGTGAATGATGATTTCATAAAATTCTGCTGATCACTCCTTTATGAGTAGGATAATGTGTTAGGCTCACACAAACATACGCAATATTTATATACTAATCTTCCTGGAATTTCGGTTGAACAAATCAATTTACGTAACCTTTTCTATAATTGGAAGATACAAAAAAAATTATTATTATATTTTTAGTATTTATGAACCAATTTGTTATAGCATCTCCATTGGTGTAATGGCATTTGCAATTGCATTTATTTTTTTTATTGTTACTTCATATTTTTGCAATCCAACTCATCTTACTTGTATTGCACCACATCAATGCAATTAACTTGCAATTGCAACTAATTTTTTTATTTAATTTATTAAAACATAAACACTCAAATAGCAAAAATAATGAATAATTTAATAATAAAAAATATGATGTGGCTTGCATTCCATAATTGCATATTTGCATTATATGCAAGCTTGGAAAGATGCAATTTTCATCTACATCAATGCAATTGCAAATGAATGTCATGTTATAATGCAATTCTAATAGCAATTCCAATGGAGATGCTCTTAGGCGTAGGTTATAGTACAAAACCCTTAGTTTTGTAGTCCAACAAAGTTAGACCCGACAATCAGCTCGGGTTGGGGATATCGGGGTGCAGGTCATCATGGGTCAGGTCATTTTGGGTTGGCTAAGGGTCATATATGACTCAACCCAAAACTTTCTGGCTAAGTTTCATATCATTTCGGGTTTGAGCATTGTCATAAACAATAGCCAACATGCTTCATATTTATTTCCTTAAAGAACAAAAGATTTCTTATCTTTATGGCAATAGTGTACATAACACTTGTCAATTAAAATATTCTCAAATCCTCTATGCTGTTGAAAGAAAATAGAATTGCACAAATCGGAAAAAAAATTGCAACTCGCTCAAAAAAATAAAGAGAGTAATACTACTACAATAAACACATAATATTTTTTTATAGGTACACTCCAAACTTGTCTTTCAAATCTTTGTGAGTTTTTAAAAATATCTCACAAATTTATGAGCGATTTTATCATTTTGAGGATGACATATGAACTGGAACAAGTTTGGAGTGATATAATTGTGGTACTCGGGATTTTTCCAAATGATTTTTCCAAATGATTTGAATTATTGAGACTAGTTGGTTTTCGACAAAGATATTGCTTTTTTTAACACAAATTAAAGCAATTTGAAAAACACTTATTTTAAAAAATCTAATTAAGTCTTTATCCTACCACAATTACTGAAATTAAGTCTTTGTTGTCATTGAAGCCATCAATCCTTGTGATAATATGTTGATTCCCGAGAGTACATTTTTTTCGGGTAAATGCCATATTTGGTCACTGATATTACTAAATTGTGTCATGTTTAGTCATTAGAAAAATTTACGGTAAATACAATATATTAGCCACAACTATTATGAAGCGGGGAATTACCGCCACTATTATGGAAATTCAAATTATTAGCCAAACGTTAACTCTCTGTTAACAATTCCGTTAGTAATGCTGACTAAACTTTTGTGTTTTAAAGTTATAAATTAAAAGCAGTCTGACATGGCTGCTGCTATGGCCGATGACGTGGCCTTCTCAGCCTAATGCCTTCTGAATTCTGATAGAGTACACCAGTTGTTGGTTAAGAAACCTAACAATGCCTTTGAAATACCGAAACAGAGACATAATGCAGCTTCTTTCCTCTGTGAGAGATTAGTACTTGGCTCATCAGGCTCCCATGTTTTCACAAGTCATAGCTTTCTTATTCAAATCCAAAATTTAATTCGTTTATTTTCTTCCATGTTGTACAATCAAATATCTATAATGAAACAGATATAGCACGTAATGCATTATTATCCCTAGCTATAATTGACTTGAACCTGAACGTGTCTAATAGTTTCAATATTATCTTCACTTCGAATCAAACTAATTAATTAGGACATGCACAACCACTAGCTAGCTAGCCAGCTAGGGGCATGCAAAATAATTATTATTAATCTTCCATTTAGGTCAAAACTTATGTTACCTAATTCGTCTACCCAACCCCACCGCTCCCGCTCTAAAGCGGCAAATCGCGATTTTCCCACAAATCGTAAATAATTCACGAATTGTATTTCACGGAATCGCGAATTATTTTACAGAAGAGCGCGAATCGTCAACGAACTAATCTCTTGGTTCTAAAACACGAAAGCAAGAGCTATGAATTGGAATCGAAGTCTTGATTTGGTAGTGAAACCTAAGAAATCCAACAACTAAATATATATGAAGACATCTGTAGTGGATGAGAGACATCTGTAGTGGATGAGAGTGGCTGACGAAGTGAGAAAGAAGATGGCAACCAATTCATAGGGTAATCATCTTAGCAAGATCGGGAGAATCATAGTTGATATGGGAAACAACAAGAATTTGAGTACAGAGCAACGAGAAAGAGGCCTCTGTTCAATCACCTTCCTCGCCGGCACCATGAATTCACGGCCTGCCGACTCCGTCGTTCTTCTTCTGCCCATAAAATTAGTTACAATAGGAGTCCAATCGACCGATTAATTGATCTAGTTTAGGATTAAGGCAAATGAAGAAGCATCTACCGCTTGCATTGAGAATGGAGACTGGAGAGTGAGAATCTGGGATTGAAACTTTGGGGGAAACAGAGGGAATTGCTTCCTCTGTGTTGGTGAATTAGATTGAAGAGAGAGAGGGAGTTAGGTTAGGTGGCTGGCGGAGAGAAAGTAAAGAGGATAAGAAATAAAAAAAAATAAACTGTAAATAAATATATTAACAAATGAATAAAATAATAATAACTTTTCTCGTATAAGAATACTAACTAATATGATAACATATTTTTTATACCATGAAAATTTTCTTTTCTTAACACTAATGGTATTACAGATAATTTTAACACAAAATTATTTATTAATTGGAAATTAATATGAATTAAAAATTTAATAAAAATAATATAATAATCACGCTCTATACACGCTCTTAATATTGAATTCTCTTAAACTAGACGCTTTCACGCTCTCGCTCCCGCTCCCGCTCCGCGAATTGGTTACCTAAGTCCAGCCTTCTGTTCAGCTGTACCAATCATTGTGAAATTCTAGATATCCTTAATGAAGCAAGTGTTGTGAAAAAATGTTAATTGCTAATGCATCATGCCTAGTTAACCTATTAACAGATAACAAGTTGAATGTGAATGTAGGGATCATTAGAACATCTCGAAGCAATAACTTGCTATTTAGCCAAACACTACCTATATGAGTTACTTGAACTCTAGAGCCATCTGGTAAAGAAACATCTGTGTTCTGAACTGTTCTAAAACTAACAAAAAATTGTAAAGAGCAAGCAACATGATCCGTATCACCCGTATCAACAATCCATTCAGTATTCAAAGTTATCATGCCAAGAGAAAGAGCAAATTTACCGAGGTCCTCACAAGGTGCAATGTAAGGGGCGGCAGTTCCTTGCTTCTGGGATGAAATGATCAATTGAGCAGATTCTGAGCTTGGAGCTGAGACAGACGATACATTTTGAAGCATGTTTACTGATCCGACTGTGGAGGAGGAAGCCATGGGTTTGCATTTGAGACTGCAGCATAGCAAGAAAGGCTGCAAACTGATTAGAAGAGAGCTGAACACCACCACTGGAAGCATGGTTATCATTATCAACAGCTGGTGAAGAGTCTTGATCATAAACAACTGCATTGCCACCTCCTTTGCCTTTGGCTTTGTATAAGGGGGGGGGGGGGGGGTAACCGTGCTTTTTGAAGCACTTGTCAACAGTGTGCCCTTTCTAACAGAGAATGATCTTTGATCATTTTCAAATCCCAACGGTCGACACCATCAAATGTCGCCGGATCATGCTTTCTTTTTTCCAAGACCTGCCGATCAGCAAAACGCCATCGTGTCCACTTACCTATCCGCTGCCGTTTTGCTACTTCTCTCCCTTCGATCAAGAATGAAGCAAAATGCCACCGTCTCTTTCATCACTCCGCTGCCGTTTTGCTATTTGAGTGTCTGTCTTTCTTTCGGTTTAAGTCTTGTTGTTGTTTCCATTCCAAGTAATAGGACAGAACTCTTTGACAGCTAAGAAGCTTGTCTTGTAGCTCCTTGATCTGCACTATATAAGCAGATGTTTGATCAATGAGAAGAACCAAGTGATTCTAGGGTTTTCAAACCACATTTGTTGTTATGGTATCAGAGCCCTTTAAACCCTAGCCACCGCAGCAATGAAGGCCCAACATGCTGATCAAAATGCAGCAGATGATCAACAATATGAAGAAGCTGTTGCACAGAATGTTCATCCTCAACCACAAGCAAACTACGTTCTGGAAGATCCATACTTCCTTCATGGTTCAGAGCAACCAGGTTCTCTGTTGGTGGGAGAGAAACTCAACACCACCAACTACAATGACTGGAGCATAGCTATGCTCAACGCTCTAGCTGCCAAAAACAAACTCGGTTTCATAAATGGAACCTTGGTCGAGTCAGCTGCCACAGATCCACGAAGGGATGCTTGGACTCGTAACAATGTCATGATCCTCGGTTGGATCCAGCAGTCAGTTAAATCTGAGATCCGCAAAACCATTCTCTCAAGCAAATCTGCCTCAGAAGCATGGAAGAGTCTTCAAACACGCTATGGTTCAGGTGATATTGTCAGGGTTGCTGAGTTGGAAGAAGCTCTGTCTACCTTGAAGCAAGGTAATCAAACTATAACTGAGTACTATGGCCAAGTTATCACTTACAGAGATGAACTTGAAAACTATCAGCCCTTGATTACCTGCACTTGTACACCTACCAGTCACATTAATTGCTTAGCTATGCGTCGAGTCTATGAGTATCAGGAAACATATTATGTGATCAAGTTCTTACGAGGTTTGAATGAAAATTTCTCTGCTGTGAGGTCTCAAGTGCTGTTTGGTGATGAACTTCCAAACATAAACTGTGTTTTTCAAAGAATGTTACAGCATGAGAGGCAAATGTATGGAACCCAAAGAGGAAAATTGGTTGCTTCTGCAACTTTAGATTCTACTGCTCTAGCAGTTCCTGGTACTACTAGGAGACCTAATTCTACCAGCAGAAGACCATATTGTACCTATTGTAGGAGAGATGGTCATGCTGAAGATACATGTTACAAAAAACATGGTTATCCTCCTGGCATGAACCTTTCTAGACCATCCCCTCAACAGGGCAAGATATCTGAAAGCACTTTCTGTAAGAAGCGAGGGCATACAGAAGACAAATGTTTTCACAAACATGATTTTCCACCTGGTTACATACCTCGAGATGGTAATTCTGGTGTTGGTAGGGGCAGGCATTCAACCAATGCAGTCTCTGGGGAGGATGAAGAAGAGGTTAAGTTGACCAAATCAGATTATGATAGACTCATGAGTCTCATGGCTACTCAGAAATCTCCATCATATTCAGCAGTTGCTTTTGTTACCAACAGAAACACACCAGGTATATGCATAATCTCATCACCTACTGTGAATGCTGTTTTGTATGATCAATCCACTTGGATTCTGGACACTGGAGCTTCAGACCACATAGTCTGCACTCTAGCTCATCTCACTAATCACAAGCCCCTGAGCAATGTTTACATTCACATTACCAACTGGCCAACATATCCAAGCCGCTCACATTGGAAAAGCAGTCTGCAATGATCTCCTAATTCTGGAGGATGTTTTGTACATACCTCATTTTACCTTCAATCTAGTTTCTGTGAGCAAGTTGACCACCAGAAACTCATTATCCTTGACTTTTTCTTCTAACCTTTGTGTTATACAGGATTTGGAGCAGAGGAGAATGATTGGTTCTGCTAGATTGAGCAATGGTCTCTACTACCTAGAAGCATATACTATACCTAAACACATCACAGCAGGCACTTCTGTTCCTTTTGACATTTGGCATTTTCGATTAGGGCATCTGTCCCATTCAAAAATCTCTTACCTCTCCCAATTTTGTACCTCCATTCAAACTCAGAAAGAGCTTCCCTGTGATGTCTGTCACTTTGCTAAGCAAAGGAGACTTCCTTTTCCTATAAGTCAGAATGTAACCAGTTTACCTTTTGAACTTTTACATGTAGACATTTGGGGACCAAACCCAGTTCCAAGTCATGATGGTTATAGATATTTTCTCACCATTGTTGATGATTTCACTCGCATGACTTGGATTGTCCTGTTACACTTAAAATCTGAAGCCAGACCTCAGCTTATAACATTCTGCAACAAAATGTAGAAACAATTTAACTTCCCTATCAAAAGAATCCGTAGTGATCAAGGGAAGGAATTTCAGATGGAGGACTATTATGATTCCAATGGAATCATTCATGAGATGTCTTGCGTTGAAACTCCTCAACAGAACAGCAAGGTTGAGCGCAAGCATCAACATATCCTTGCAGTTGCAAGAGCACTCAGATTCCAAGCTGATTTGCCAGCTGGTTTTTGGGGTGATTGCATCAAACATGCCATCTATCTCATCAATAGAGTCCCATCTTCTATCCTAGAAAACCAAACTCCTTACCAGAAACTTTATTCAAACCTCCTGACCTTACAGATTTGAAAGTTTTTGGTTGCTTATGCTTTGCTAGCACCCTTGCAAATCACAGGTCCAAATTCCAACCTAGAGCTAGGAAAGGTGTTTTATTAGGCTATGTGCAAGGGATCAAAGGTTACAGATTCTATGACCTGGTCAACCATGACATATTTATCTCCAGAGATGTGATTTTTTTATAAATCCCATTTCCCCTTTAAAACTCTCAATCTGGACTCTCCTCCTTCACCTACTAGTGACAACCTTTATCCCTTACCAACCACATCCTACCCCATTCCTGATGACCCACCCTCTTCTCCTCCACTATCACCAATACCACCTCCTGATCCTCCCTTACCTACTTCCACTCCTCCAGATACTCCTCCTTCTCCTTCCACCACTTCCATGGAACCATCATCACCCCAACCATCCTCCCCCAATCCAATTCCTTCACTTCCCCCATCCCCAGTACCCCAACCAATCCCCACCAAAAAATCAGATAGACAATCCAAAAAACCTGCTCACCTTCTTCAGGACTACCATTGTTATCTTTCTCATCAGTCTAGCAAGGCCAATCAATCAACTCTGCCTCAGATTCACAACATAAGGTATGCTCTTTCTACTGTTCTCTCCTATGACAACCTTGCTCCTCATTACAAATCTTTCATTCTAAACATTTCTTCCTACAAAGAACCAAATATCTATAAAGAAGCATCTCAGTCACCTCAATGGTCAGCTGCCATGACTCATGAGGTTCAAGCATTGATCAAGAACCAAACATGGGATATTGTTGAAAGGCCTATTGGGAAGAAACTGATAGGAAACAAATGGGTTTATAAAATCATGGTTCTTTCTGATGGTTCCCTAGACAGATTCAGAGCTCGATTAGTGGCAAAGGGTAACACACAACATGAGGGTGTGGATTACCAGGATACCTTTGCCCCAGTTATCAAAATGACAACTGTCAGAACTTTCTTAGCAATTGAAGCCATGAGGAATTGGCATATACATAAACTAGATGTTAACAATGCATTTCTTCATGGTGAGCTTGAAGAAGAGGTTTGCATGGCTCTCCCTAAGGGTTACTCTCCACCACCTGGATTTACAGACCCTGTTTGTCGTCTCAAGAAGTCTCTCTATGGCTTAAAACAAGCCTCCATACAGTGGTTCTCCAAACTCACTGATACTCTCATTCAGCAAGGCTATTCTGCTAGTAAGGCCGATCAATCTCTATTCTACAAGGTCACAGATTCATCATATACTTGCATACTAATTTATATTGATGACTTAGTTCTTGGTGGGAATGATCTGTCTGAAATCCAGCATTTGAAAGACATTCTACATTCAGCATTCAGTATCAAGGATTTGGGGGTATTGAGATTCTACTTAGGCATTGAAGTGGCTCCCAACAACAAAGGAATTCATATATCTAAGAGGAAATATACTCTGGAAATCTTACAAGAAGCAGATTTGTTAGATTCAAAGCCTGTCTCTACTCCAATGGACTATAAAGTACATCTCAGTGAAGAATGCAAGAACCCTATCCTAATCCAGAGCTTTATCGCACTCTTGTGAGAAAATTGATCTACTTGACTACTACAGGACCAGACATAAGCTTTGCCACACAACAAGTAAGTCAATTCATGGCTAATCCTAGCACAATTCATTACAAAGCAGTTACCAGGATCCTGAGGTATCTGAAGGCTGATCCTGCATCCGGTTTGTTCTTCCCCTCTGCTGGCTCTTTTCACATCAAGGGTTTCTCTGATTCAGACTGGGCGGCCTGTGTTGACACACGCCAATCAATTACTGGTTACTGCATCTACCTCGGTGATTCTTTGATTTCATGGAAAAGCAAGAAACAACAGACAGTTTCACGTTCTTCTTGTGAAGCAGAGTATCGCGCGTTTGCCTTCACCACCTGTGAGCTCCAGTGGTTACTTTATCTCCTCAAAGATTTCCAGATCACCCATCACCAACCAACTACTCTTTTTTGTGACAATCAGAGCGCACTTTACATCGCGCAGAACCCACCTTCCATGAAAGGACGAAACATATCGAGCTCGATTGCCATCTTGTTCGAGAAAAAATTCAGTCTGGCACAGTCAAACTTCTCCACGTCCGCACCAACCATCAGCTTGCAGACTTGTTCACAAAACCACTCTCTCCAGCTCCATTTTCTACACTACTCTCCATGCTTTCTTTTTTCCAAGATCGGCCGATCAGCAAAACGCCATCGTGTCCACTTACCTATCCGCTGCCATTTTCCTACTTCTCTCCCTTCGATCAAGAATGAAGCAAAACGCCACCGTCTCGTTCATCACTCCGCTGTTGTTTTGCTATTTGAGTGTCTGTCTTTCTTTCGGTTTAAGTCTTGTTGTTGTTTCCATTCAAAGTAATAGGACAGAACTCTTTGACAGCTAAGAAGCTTGTCTTGTAGCTCCTTGATCTGCACTATATAAGCAGATGTTTGATCAATGAGAAGAACCAAGTGATTCTAGGGTTTCCAAACCACATTTGTGGTTACTTTCAGACCGCAGTGTGTGCAAAAAGGCCGTTGTCACTGTTGATTAGATGTCCTCGGATTACTAGGCTACCAATTCCTCCGGCCGGCCGAAGGAAGCGAGCAGCCATAGCAAGAAGCTCTGTTTGAGAAGGCGTCTAAGTGACTGCATTGGCGGTAGGAACACTAGCCAGACAACTAGCGTGCACCATTTCTTGTTCGTGCTGATAAACCATAGAGAATACTTCGTTCAAAGGAGAATGATTCATCTACACCTCGAAGGAAACACATAACTTGTTGAGCTAATTGATACTCCCGCAACCGATCAGCCATGCCACAATAACACCTCGAATTATAGCGGCAAGAAAGAAGAGGATTACACGCTAATAGTTCATCCCAAACAACCTTGAATATGGTATGATACTTAGTAACGAATTGAAGAACCTTGCTGCATAGCATAGATTTCCTCCCATAGATTTGAAATCCGAGTGAGATTGCCCTTGCTGAAACGATGATGCAAATCAGCCCAGACTTCGGCTGCAGAGTATACTATTTGCGATTTGAGAGGAAACCACTCGATTGAGCCCAGCTCAACACCATCTGATTGCAACGCACCCAAGCCTGCTGCATTGGATCGCCCTCTGCTATCTCCATGATTGATTCGTCGACGAAGGCAAGTTTGTTCTTGGAAAGAAATGGCTTACGCATTGCTCGCGATAGGACCCTAACAACAATTTGTGTTGTGGGAAAGTGAAAACCCTTGTGTGATTTCATTGGTTTTGGCAGCATATATAGCTGGTTCAAAGTAGCATTACAAGACAAGCTTGCTTCTTATGCAAGTACGAACCAAAACAGGAAAAGTAGTAAAAATGTAACATTGGGATTAAAAGTGAAGGTTGGCAACTTGATGTAGTATGCTGCCATTCCAGTTGAACGTTGTCGTTCCAGCCGAGTCTTCAGGCTGTGCCATAAACGACGTCACTCCATTTCCTTCTTCCTTGTGTTTGATCTACAAGGGGGAAATTCAAATTTGTTGAATTATCCCCTGATACCCCCCCCCCCCGCGCGCAAGCTAGAGGACACAATTCGTGGACACCAAGCTTGGAGAGGAGTAAGGAAAATGTTGTCGGCGGAAGCGGGTTCTGGGCGATGTAAATTGCGAACTGGTTGTCGCAATAGAGGTTGACTGGCTGGGGATGGGGAATGCGGAAGTCCTGGAGCAAGTAGAGAAGCCACTGGACTTTGCAAGATGTGCAAGCAAGAGCACGGTACTCTGCCTCGTAAGAAGAACGAGAAACAGTTGTTTGTTTCTTGCTCTTCCAAGATATCAGGGATGAGCCGAGGTAGACACAATACCCTGTGATGGAATGTCTGGTGTCGACGCACGCAGCCCAACCGGAGTCACTGAATGCTGTCAATTAAAGCAAAGATGCTGAGGAGAAGAGAAGGCCAGTAGATGGAGCATGTTTGAGGTAACGAAGTATCCTTGTCACAGCCTTGTAATGTGCATTTGTTGGGTTAGACATGAATTGGCTGACCTGTTGGGTGGTGAAGCTGATGTCTGGCCTCGTTATTGTCAAGTAGATGAGTTTGCCAACCAAGTGTCTGTAGTGTTCAGGGTTGGGATAGGAATCCTCATCGTGGGTGGATAAATGAGATTTGTAGTCCATGGGAGTGCTGACTGGCTTGGTGTTGAGCAAGTCTGCCTCTTCTATGATTTCCAGAGTGTACTTCGTCTGTGAAATATGTATACTAGAAGTAGTTCTAGCAACCTCGATACCAAGAAAGAACTGGAGTTCACCCATGTCTTTGATGCTGAATTCATGGTATAAAAAGGCTTTGAGGGTGGTGATCTCATTGAGATCAGTTCCACCAACAATTAGGTCATCAACGTAGACTAGAACACATGTGTAGGATGTTGAAGTAGCTTTGTACAAGAGTGAATGGTCTACCTTGCTGGAGACATAACCCTTTGTGTGAAGCTTTTCTGCCCATTTAGCAAACCACTGACGAGATGCTTCCTTGAGACCATAGAGTGATTTTCTAAGTTTGCAAACTGGATTCTTGAAACCAGGAGGGGCAGTGTATCCATCTGATAACTTCATGTAGACATCTTATTCTAAATCCCCATGTAGGAAAGCGTTGTTGATGTCTAGTTGGTGGATGTGCCATTTTTGAGAGGCTGCAATGGCTAAGAAAAGGCGAATGGTTGTCATTTTGACCACAGGTGCAAAGGTGTCCTGGTAGTCAACCCCTTCTTGTTGGTTGTATCCTTTAGCAACTAGGCGTGCCTTGTGCCTTTCAATGATACCCGTAGAGAGGAACTTCAACCTGTATATCCATTTGTAGCCCACCAGTCTCACCCCTTCAGGTTTCTCAACTATGTCCCATGTATGGTTTTTAGCAAGGGCTTCCTTTTCAACATCCATGGCTGCTGACCAGTAGGGAGAAAGGATTGCCTATTTATAAGTTGATGGTTCCTTGTGAGAGGAAATGCTCAACACAAAGTGTTTGTGAGAGGACAGCAAGTTATCATATTTGATGACAGAACTCAGAGAATGAGAGATACCTGGAGAATGGTGTTGGGGAGAATGACTGGTGTTGCTGCTCTGCTGTAGAAGATTACAATGGTAGGCTTGAAGTTTAGAGGGTGGTTTAGTGACTCTGGTTGATTTGCGAGGTGGAGGAAGGTTAGATGGTGGGGGTGGTGGAGGTGGTGGTGGTGAGGAAGTAGGAGGAGAAGAGGAATCTGAGTCTTGAGTCAGAGTCTAGAGAGGGAATGTGTGGTTGAGAAGTAGGAGGGGAAGGTTGATAGGTTGGGTTGGGTTGGGGTCATCAAACAATGTAGGATTTGAGGGGTTATGGTTTATGGTGTTTGGGGAATCATGTTCAGTAGCAGGAGTGGTGTGAAAGGGAAAATGATCCTCATGAAACTGAACATCACGAGATGTGAAGATTTCATGAGTGGTGAGATCATAAATTCGATACCCTTTGATACCAGGAGTGAATCCAAGGAATATACCCTTTCTAGCTTTAGGGTTGAATTTTGATCTATGGTTGCTGAGTGTGCTAGCAAAACATATGCAACCAAAGACCTTAAGTTCATTGAGATCTGGAGGTTTCTTATGAAGCTTTTCATATGGGGTCAGATTGTCAAGAACAAAGTAGGAACTCTGTTGATAAGGTAGACAGAGTGTTTGACACAATCTCCCCAAAAAGAATGAGGTAGATTAGCCTGAAATTTAAGATCTCTAGCAATAGCTAAAATGTGTTGATGTTTTCTTTCCACTTTGCTGTTTTGCTGTGGTGTTTCAACACATGATTGTTCATGAAAGATTCCAGTTTGATTGTAGAAATCAGTCATTTGAAATTCCCTACCTTGATCACTTCTGATTGTTCTAACTGGTTCCTCAAACTGCCTTTCAATGTAAGTGCAGAAGCTTTGTAATTTTGGTCGAGCTTCTGACCTAGCAGTGAGGAGGAGGATCCATGTCATTCTAGTAGATACAGTTGAACTGGTAGGAAATGGAAGTCTTTTCTGTCGAGCAAAATGGCAGACATCACATGGCAAAGACTTGTATGTTTCTATGGATGTACATAGTTGTTTCAAAAGAGGGACTTTGGAATGGGAAACATGTCCTAGTCTATAATTTCAAAGGTCAAAAGCTTGAGTGCTAGCAGATGTGATGTGTTTAGGGCTACTGTCTAGATTGGGGTTGTCAAGTAGGTAAAGGCCATGAAAGAGCTTAGCAGAACCAGCCATCCTCCTCAGCGGCATGTCCTGAATCAAACATACATCAGAGAAGAAATTCAAACAAAGAGACTTGTTCTTGGTCAGTTTACCGACTGACACAAGGTTGAAACTGAATTCTGGGACAAACAGGACCTCCTCTAGTGTTAAGCTGTCAAAGCAACTAACAGTACCAATATGAGTTGCTTGGACTTGTTGGCCAGTAGGAAGGGTGATATAGACATGATGAATCTGTCTATAGTTGATTAGATGTGTAAGAGAACAGACTATATGGTCTGAAGCCCTTGTGTCTAATATCCAAGCTTCATTGTAAGGAATGCCAACTGGAGTGCTGAGTGAAATTTTACCTTGAGGTGGAGTCGTGCTAGTAAGGAAAGCAACACCTGAGAAAGCTGAACCAGTAGAGGACTGAGCTTAGTGTGCATCAGTTTCATCAACTTCTCATAATCAGCTTTGGTTAGCTTGAACTCCTCTTGAGTGTCGTTGGTCTCAGTTGTAGAAGCAGAGTTGGCATAAGGCTTGGATCTTGGGTTACCCCTTCCAGCTCCAGCCATATTGGGTGGATAACCATGTTTGGAAAAACATTTATCCTCACCGTGGCCAAGCTTTTTGCAGTGAGCGCACTCGAGAGATCTGCCTGATGGGTGCTGGCCTTTGGGGTTCATGCCTGGAGGCCACCCATGCTTGTGAAAACACACGTCTTTAGTGTGTCCTTGAGCCTTGCAGTGTGTACAGAATGGTCTGCCTTTCTTGTTGGCAGGGATCTGAGAGGATGATGCTAAGGCCATAGGATCAGGGGACATAGATTTGCCTTGGGAGGTGCCATAGAGTTGTCTTTCGTGTTGGAGAACTCGTTGAAAAACTCTGTCAATAGAGGGTAAAGCATCTCCAAAGAGGAGTTGGGATCTTACAGTGCTGTAATTGTCATTGAGTTCTCTTAAAAACTGTATAACATAGTTAGTGTCTCGATATAGATGAACTTGTTGCATAGCTCGACACTGATTGTGACTGGTTGGTGTGCAGGTACATGGATCTAAGGGTTGGTAGTTGTCGAGCTCATCCCTTAGTGCAATGATATCATCATAGTAGTCAGTCACAGAACGATTACCTTGTTTCAGGACAGCTTGTGCCTCGATGAGTTCAGCAACCCGAATCATGTCCCCTTGTCCATATCGAGCTCGAAGACTTGTCCAGGCCTCTGATGCTTTTCGAATGGACATGATGGTCTTCCTAATGCTTGGATCGACTGCCTATTGTATCCAGGAGAGCACCATGATGTTGTTTCTTGCCCAAGCCCAGGCTGTTGGATGATCAGCTGCTGGCTCAGCAAGAGTGTCATCAATGAAGCCAAGTTTGTTCTTGGCCCCAAGAGCATTGTGCATTGCCTTGCTCCAATTATTATAGTTGATGGTGGTGAGTTTTTCTGCAAAAAGAACGAGCCCTGGTTGTTCAGATCCATGAAGGTAGAATGGATCAGCCATGGGGTCAGGATTTGCTGCAGGTGGGGGTGGAACAGCTGTTGCCGCAACATCAGCTTGTGCTGCAGCCATGGATGCTGGTGGCGGCTAGGGTTTCCAATTCCCAGGCTCTGATACCATAACAACAATTTGTATTGTGGGAAAGTGAAAACCCTTGTGTGATTTCATTGGTTTTGGCAGCATATATAGCTGGTACAAAATAGCATTACAAGACAAGCTTGCTTCTTATGCAAGTACGAACCAAAACAGAAAAAATAGTAAAAATGTAACATTGGGATTAAAAGTGAAGTTTGGCAACTTGATGTAGTACGCTGCCGTTCCAGTTGAACATTGTCGTTCCAGCCGAGTCTTCAGGCTGTGCCAGAAACGACGTCACTCCATTTCCTTCTTCCTTGTGTTTGATCTGCTAGGGGGAAATTCAAATTTGTTGAATTATCCCCTGATAGACCCATCAAGATCGAGGAGACGAGGACTGCAGCCGGATTCTCATCGTGCATGCAAAACGAACTGTTAGGATCTTGGAACTCCAACACAGGCTGAGAAATCGGCATCTGCGGTGGAGGAATCGACTGCTGCGGCGGCATCTGCGGTGGTACAGGAGGTCGTTACCCAGACCCAGACGATCGAGGCATCGTCGTCAACAGATTGAGAAACAAAAAATCGAGAAGAAGAAATGACAAGGAAATGTCGAGAACCCATTCCGTCTGGCCCATGTGTTAGACCAAAAATCGGGTTGCATAAACGAAAACACACAGTAGCATTTATTTTCATTTTTGCAAAGACCATAACGTCCATCCGAAAATCACTCCCAGCCCAGGGTAGCAATTTCAAAATGAAAGAAATCGAACTCATGAAATTGCTTTATATATTTTGTAGATAGATGATCAATGGTTCAAGATTTGATCCGGGTAGTCCTAAATCCTTCTCGAGAGCTACTTGTTTTGCCCCTTCTAATGAAAAGACCGATTTGCTCCCATTGAAAACTGACACCGAATGTATGATAGTTGCGTAGATATATGGATAAAAAGAAAATACGAGGATTGAACAGTGGTATAATATCCAAATTTCAAAATTGAATCCAACAAAAATATCTTCAAAAATATTAATCAATTTTATTACATTCCTTTGAGCAACATAACACAACTCAAACTAATTATTCCTGTTGGAAGTAGCAGCAAAACATAATGAGTAGAGTAACATTTATAACCTTCTAATAATTTTTCATACTATCGATCAACTATGGGAGTCGGGTGGGTGACAAGTGACAACACCAACCTATCCACCAATTACAACACCAATGTCTACGATAACCGTCTGGTTGATCCTGGCTTGAGGAAGTAGATATCTCTTGAGGGAAATATCTAGCATTGGAAGCTTGACTTCCAATTACGAAACTCGCAATCAAAATGAAGCATATGGCTATGCGCAAATCTAGAGCCATGTGAATGATGATTTCATAAAATTCTGCTGATCACTCCTTTCTGAGTAGGATAATGTGTTAGGCTCACACAAACATACGCAATATTTATATACTAATCTTCCTGGAATTTCGGTTGAACAAATCAATTTACGTAACCTTTTCTATAATTGGAAGATACAAAAAAAATTATTATTATATCCTCACACTACTATATAGACGTCCTTGGTTAGAACACATGCAATTGAAAATTTCTAGCCTTTTGCGCAACTTAAGGGAGGATTGTTTGGTCTTTTTGGATGAAGCATTATTTTATCCTATTAATCCACTGTCGCTGCTTGAGTTTGCTTTCTCAACTATTTAAGTTTGATTATAATAGAATAGGTATTAAGGTATGAAATTGGCTTCAAATACATTAAAAAGAAATTTGGAAATTCACATCATAGTTTTCGTTTAAAGCAAAGTAGATTTGACCCGTTTCTAAACTAATGGTAACGTCAATAATTATAAATATATAAAATTAATTATTTTTGAAACTACGTTAGTATGTGAGCTATCAAATGAACAGTAAAAATGAAACACGTTGATAATAATATACATACAGACGTTTTAAATAGATAAAATTCGTAAGATCGTGTATTTCTAGATTTGTTGGATAGGATTTATGAATTAAAATTTTCGAAATGTTTTACAAAAATAATTAATATTTAGTCATGAATGAAAAAGCAACATTATTTGGAAATATTATCATTAACATGTGTACCTTGGACGCACTAAATATAGTATAAATTTCAAATTTGTGAAGGTTAGTCTACAAGACGGGGTAGATATTGAGATGAATGTGGTTCACACGTTTGGTTTGATTAATGGATTGTCGATTTTGCATACGAGAAGACATTATTCTCATTTACAGTCTCTAACTAATAGCAAATTTACAACTTTGGAAGGGACTAACTTCGGGTTATGGTAAAATTAATATAATTTGAATTTATGTATTTTGTTGTGTTCTATAATTAAGGAGTTAAGCAAACAATTTTTGATTCCTAATCATTTTTTTTTTGTGATAAGATTGATGAATATGAAGTACCTCTCCCAACAAGAGTCAAAGATAAAATCCAACTAAAAAATATTGTGAAAAAGATTTGGCTAATAAAGAGTGTTAATCACATAAAAAGAATAACTAATTATTTCTTCACCAAAATCAGATGAAGATAATGACATTGCAAAGACAAAAGAAGACAATACTTGATGTAGAGATAGGGGTTTCATTTATGGGAATGAAAGGCACTATTATTAGTGGATATGAAGATGCTATTGATGGTGAAGAAATCTAAAAATAGTATAAAATTTGTGTAGTAATTTTGATATCGAGGAGTAAAACGAAGTGTTGGTAAAGCCTTTTAGATGTCGGTTCCCTTGCATATGTCCTTTTAATTTTGATAAGTATTTTGGACGATGGACCGATTAAAATGTCAGAAAATTATGATGTATATTTTTTAAATTCTTCCAGTAATTAAATAATTTCAATTATTTTTATAATACAGATAAAAATGTGCCACACTTCCTATAATTATAATCAATAGTTCAATACAGTCAAAATCACGATTCTATGTAGAAATATTTTGGTGATTTAGAAGCGTAAAAAACGTAAGCTTTTAAGCTTTAAAGCGATTATGACTACAATTGTAAGAACAAAGAGCGATCCTACGTAAAAGTGTTTTGGTGAACTAAAAATGAACAAATGTAATCTTTCCAATTTTAAAGCGCGATTTTTGACTGTATTAATTATAATTATGGTTTATGTCATTGATCAAATGAACCGACCATCGGGTCGGGCCCTTATCTAGTTTTTAGTATTTATGAACCAATTTGTTATAGCATCTCCATTGGTGCAATGGCATTTGCAATTGCATTTATTTTTTTATTGTTACTTCATATTTTTGCAATCCAACTCATCTTACTTGCATTGCACCACATCAATGCAATTAACTTGCAATTGCAACTAATTTTTTTTATTTAATTTATTAAAACATAAACACTCAAATAAAAAAAATAATGAATAATTTAAAAATAAAAAATATGATGTGGCTTGCATTCCATAATTGCATTTGCATTATATGCAAGCTTGCAAAGATGCAATTGTCATCTACATCAATGCAATTGCAAATGAATGCCATGTTATAATGCAATTCTAATAGCAATTCCAATGGAGATGCTCTTAGACGTAGGTTATAGTACAAAACCCTTAGTTTTGTAGTCCAACAAAGTTAGACCCGACAATCAGCTCGGGTTGGGGATATCGGGGTGCAGGTCATCATGGGTCAGGTCATTTTGGGTTGGCTGATTTCGGGTCATATATGACTCAACCCAAAACTTTCTGGCTAAGTTTCATATCATTTCGGGTTTGAGCATTGTCATAAACAATAGCCAACATGCTTCATATTTATTTCCTTAAAGAACAAAAGATTTCTTATCTTTATGGCAATAGTGTACATAACACTTGTCAATTAAAATATTCTCAAATCCTCTATGCTGTTGAAAGAAAATAGAATTGCACAAATTGAAAAAAAAATTGCAACTCGCTCAAAAAAATAAAGAGAGTAATACTACTACAATAAACACATAATATTTTTTATAGGTACACTCCAAACTTGTCTTTCAAATCTTTGTGAGTTTTTAAAAATATCTCACAAATTTATGAGCGATTTTATCATTTTGAGGATGACATATGAACTGGAACAAGTTTGGAGTGATATATTTGTGGTACTCGGGATTTTTCCAAATGATTTTTCCAAATGATTTGAATTATTGAGACTAGTTGGTTTTCGACAAAGATATTGCTTTTTTAACACAAATTAAAGCAATTTTAAAAACACTTATTTTAAAAAATCTAATTAAGTCTTTATCCTACCACAATTACTGAAATTAAGTCTTTGTTGTCATTGAAGCCATCAATCCTTGTGATAATATGTTGATTCCCAAGTACATTTCTTTTCGGGTAAATGCCATATTTGGTCACTGATATTACTAAATTGTGTAATGTTTGGTCATTAGAAAAATTTATAGTAAATACAATATATTAGCCACAACTATTATGAAGCGGGGAATTACGCCACTACTATGGAAATTCAAATTATTAGCCAAACGTTAACTCTCTGTTAACAATTCCGTTAGTAATGCTGACTAAACTTTTGTGTTTTAAAGTTATAAATTAAAAGCAGTCTGACATGGTTGCTGCTGTGGCCGATGACGTGGCCTTCTCTGTCAAAATTCAATAATAGTAACGGAAGTAACAGACAATTAGCCATATCTTGACCCGCAACAATAGTTATGGCTAATAATTTGAATTTACATAGTTGTGACTATAATTCCCCGCTTTATAATAATTTAATATAAATTTTGGTCACTCGAATTACTTAAACATGTCACATTTAGTCACTCTTCCGTTAGCCTCCGTCAAACTCCGGTCACTCGAATTACTGAAACATATAACATTTGGTCACTCGAATTTTTGAAACATGTCACATTTAGTAATTCGAGTGACCATAATTGATATAAAAATTTTCTAGTGACTAAACATGACACGGTTTAGTATTATCAGTGACCAAATGTGGCATTTACCCCTTTCTTTTTTGTAGCTAGTCGTAAGAAAAATATCGGCTCGTTAATCGCAATCTAAGCCCAACTGAGTAATTGGACCTTGATCACTTGGACCTTGTTTAATTTGTTTCGAGTTTTCGTACGTGATCCAACTTATGCATTTACTAGCTTTGACCCTGCCTGTTAGGGGTGTTCAATTGGCTACCATGGTTATTACCAAACCAAATAAGCCTAAATTTCATTAACTATGGAATACAATATCATAACCAGACCGTCCAAACTAATACAACAACCAAATTAAAGTTTAATTAGTTTGGTTAATTAGTTAACCAGATTAACCAATATAAAATCACATTATCATTAATTGAGAAAATTTCGGTTAATTTATCAATTCACAATTTATATAATGAATAAAACATAACTATCAATTGAAGCAAAGATGCTGAGGAGAAGAGAAGGCCAGTAGATGGAGCATGTTTGAGGTAACGAAGTATCCTTGTCACAGCCTTGTAATGTGCATTTGTTGGGTTAGACATGAATTGGCTGACCTGTTGGGTGGTGAAGCTGATGTCTGGCCTCGTTATTGTCAAGTAGATGAGTTTGCCAACCAAGTGTCTGTAGTGTTCAGGGTTGGGATAGGAATCCTCATCGTGGGTGGATAAATGAGATTTGTAGTCCATGGGAGTGCTGACTGGCTTGGTGTTGAGCAAGTCTGCCTCTTCTATGATTTCCAGAGTGTACTTCGTCTGTGAAATATGTATACTAGAAGTAGTTCTAGCAACCTCGATACCAAGAAAGAACTGGAGTTCACCCATGTCTTTGATGCTGAATTCATGGTATAAAAAGGCTTTGAGGGTGGTGATCTCATTGAGATCAGTTCCACCAACAATTAGGTCATCAACGTAGACTAGAACACATGTGTAGGATGTTGAAGTAGCTTTGTACAAGAGTGAATGGTCTACCTTGCTGGAGACATAACCCTTTGTGTGAAGCTTTTCTGCCCATTTAGCAAACCACTGACGAGATGCTTCCTTGAGACCATAGAGTGATTTTCTAAGTTTGCAAACTGGATTCTTGAAACCAGGAGGGGCAGTGTATCCATCTGATAACTTCATGTAGACATCTTATTCTAAATCCCCATGTAGGAAAGCGTTGTTGATGTCTAGTTGGTGGATGTGCCATTTTTGAGAGGCTGCAATGGCTAAGAAAAGGCGAATGGTTGTCATTTTGACCACAGGTGCAAAGGTGTCCTGGTAGTCAACCCCTTCTTGTTGGTTGTATCCTTTAGCAACTAGGCGTGCCTTGTGCCTTTCAATGATACCCGTAGAGAGGAACTTCAACCTGTATATCCATTTGTTGCCCACCAGTCTCACCCCTTCAGGTTTCTCAACTATGTCCCATGTATGGTTTTTAGCAAGGGCTTCCTTTTCAACATCCATGGCTGCTGACCAGTAGGGAGAAAGGATTGCCTATTTATAAGTTGATGGTTCCTTGTGAGAGGAAATGCTCAACACAAAGTGTTTGTGAGAGGACAGCAAGTTATCATATTTGATGACAGAACTCAGAGAATGAGAGATACCTGGAGAATGGTGTTGGGGAGAATGACTGGTGTTGCTGCTCTGCTGTAGAAGATTAAAATGGTAGGCTTGAAGTTTAGAGGGTGGTTTAGTGACTCTGGTTGATTTGCGAGGTGGAGGAAGGTTAGATGGTGGGGGTGGTGGAGGTGGTGGTGGTGAGGAAGTAGGAGGAGAAGAGGAATCTGAGTCTTGAGTCAGAGTCTAGAGAGGGAATGTGTGGTTGAGAAGTAGGAGGGGAAGGTTGATAGGTTGGGTTGGGGTCATCAAACAATGTAGGATCTGAGGGGTTATGGTTTATGGTGTTTGGGGAATCATGTTCAGTAGCAGGAGTGGTGTGAAAGGGAAAATGATCCTCATGAAACTGAACATCACGAGATGTGAAGATTTCATGAGTGGTGAGATCATAAATTCGATACCCTTTGATACCAGGAGTGAATCCAAGGAATATACCCTTTCTAGCTTTAGGGTCGAATTTTGATCTATGGTTGCTGAGTGTGCTAGCAAAACATAAGCAACCAAAGACCTTAAGTTCATTGAGATCTGGAGGTTTCTTATGAAGCTTTTCATATGGGGTCAGATTGTCAAGAACAAAGTAGGAACTCTGTTGATAAGGTAGACAGAGTGTTTGACACAATCTCCCCAGAAAGAATGAGGTAGATTAGCCTGAAATTTAAGATCTCTAGCAATAGCTAAAATGTGTTGATGTTTTCTTTCCACTTTGTTGTTTTGCTGTGGTGTTTCAACACATGATTGTTCATGAAAGATTCCAGTTTGATTGTAGAAATCAGTCATTTGAAATTCCCTACCTTGATCACTTCTGATTGTTCTAACTGGTTCCTCAAACTGCCTTTCAATGTAAGTGCAGAAGCTTTGTAATTTTGGTCGAGCTTCTGACCTAGCAGTGAGGAGGAGGATCCATGTCATTCTAGTATGGTCATCAACAATGGTTAGAAAGTATTTGAAGCCATCATGAGTAGGAATAGGATTAGGACCCCAAATATCAACATGTATTAACTGAAATGGTTTAGTAGATACAGTTGAACTGGTAGGAAATGGAAGTCTTTTCTGTCGAGCAAAATGGCAGACATCACATGGCAAAGACTTGTATGTTTCTATGGATGTACATAGTTGTTTCAAAAGAGGGACTTTGGAATGGGAAACATGTCCTAGTCTATAATTTCAAAGGTCAAAAGCTTGAGTGCTAGCAGATGTGATGTGTTTAGGGCTACTGTCTAGATTGGGGTTGTCAAGTAGGTAAAGGCCATGAAAGAGCTTAGCAGAACCAGCCATCCTCCTCAGCGGCATGTCCTGAATCAAACATACATCAGAGAAGAAAGTCAAACAAAGAGACTTGTTCTTGGTCAGTTTACCGACTGACACAAGGTTGAAACTGAATTCTGGGACAAACAGGACCTCCTCTAGTGTTAAGCTGTCAAAGCAACTAACAGTACCAATATGAGTTGCTAGGACTTGTTGGCCAGTAGGAAGGGTTATATAGACATGATGAATCTGTCTATAGTTGATTAGATGTGTAAGAGAACAGACTATATGGTCTGAAGCCCTTGTGTCTAATATCCAAGCTTCATTGTAAGGAATGCCAACTGGAGTGCTGAGTGAAATTTTACCTTGAGGTGGAGTCGTGCTAGTAAGGAAAGCAACACCTGAGAAAGCTGAACCAGTAGAGGACTGAGCTTAGTGTGCATCAGTTTCATCAACTTCTCATAATCAGCTTTGGTTAGCTTGAACTCCTCTTGAGTGTCGTTGGTCTCAGTTGTAGAAGCAGAGTTGGCATAAGGCTTGGATCTTGGGTTACCCCTTCCAGCTCCAGCCATATTGGGTGGATAACCATGTTTGGAAAAACATTTATCCTCACTGTGGCCAAGCTTTTTGCAGTGAGCGCACTCGAGAGATCTGCCTGATGGGTGCTGGCCTTTGGGGTTCATGCCTGGAGGCCACCCATGCTTGTGAAAACACACGTCTTTAGTGTGTCCTTGAGCCTTGCAGTGTGTACAGAATGGTCTGCCTTTCTTGTTGGCAGGGATCTGAGAGGATGATGCTAAGGCCATAGGATCAGGGGACATAGATTTGCCTTGGGAGGTGCCATAGAGTTGTCTTTCGTGTTGGAGAACTCGTTGAAAAACTCTGTCAATAGAGGGTAAAGCATCTCCAAAGAGGATTTGGGATCTTACAGTGCTGTAATTGTCATTGAGTCCTCTTAAAAACTGTATAACATAGTTAGTGTCTCGATATAGATGAACTTGTTGCATAGCTCGACACTGATTGTGACTGGTTGGTGTGCAGGTACATGGATCTAAGGGTTGGTAGTTGTCGAGCTCATCCCTTAGTGCAATGATATCACCATAGTAGTCAGTCACAGAACGATTACCTTGTTTTAGGACAGCTTGTGCCTCGATGAGTTCAGCAACCCGAATCATGTCCCCTTGTCCATATCGAGCTCGAAGACTTGTCCAGGCCTCTGATGCTTTTCGAATGGACATGATGGTCTTCCTAATGCTTGGATCGACTGCCTGTTGTATCCAGGAGAGCACCATGATGTTGTTTCTTGCCCAAGCCCAGGCTGTTGGATGATCAACTGCTGGCTCAGCAAGAGTGTCATCAATGAAGCCAAGTTTGTTCTTGGCCCCAATAGCATTGTGCATTGCCTTGCTCCAATTATTATAGTTGATGGTGGTGAGTTTTTCTGCAACAAGAACGAGCCCTGGTTGTTCAGATCCATGAAGGTAGAATGGATCAGCCATGGGGTCAGGATTTGCTGCAGGTGGGGGTGGAACAGCTGTTGCCGCAACATCAGCTTGTGCTGCAGCCATGGATGCTGGTGGCGGCTAGGGTTTCCAATTCCCAGGCTCTGATACCATAACAACAATTTGTATTGTGGGAAAGTGAAAACCCTTGTGTGATTTCATTGGTTTTGGCAGCATATATAGCTGGTTCAAAATAGCATTACAAGACAAGCTTGCTTCTTATGCAAGTACGAACCAAAACAGAAAAAATAGTAAAAATGTAACATTGGGATTAAAAGTGAAGTTTGGCAACTTGATGTAGTACGCTGCCGTTCCAGTTGAACATTGTCGTTCCAGCCGAGTCTTCAGGCTGTGCCAGAAACGACGTCACTCCATTTCCTTCTTCCTAGTGTTTGATCTGCTAGGGGGAAATTCAAATTTGTTGAATTATCCCCTGATAGACCCATCAAGATCGAGGAGACGAGGACTGCAGCCGGATTCTCATCGTGCATGCAAAACGAACTGTTAGGATCTTGGAACTCCAACACAGGCTGAGAAATCGGCATCTGCGGCGGCATCTGCGGTGGTACAGGAGGTCGTTACCCAGACCCAGACGATCGAGGCATCGTCGTCAACAGATTGAGAAACAAAAAATCGAGAAGAAGAAATGACAAGGAAATGTCGAGAACCCATTCCGTCTGGCCCATGTGTTAGACCAAAAATCGGGTTGCATAAACGAAAACACACAGTAGCATTTATTTTCATTTTTGCAAAGACCATAACGTCCATCCGAAAATCACTCCCAGCCCAGGGTAGCAATTTCAAAATGAAAGAAATCGAACTCATGAAATTGCTTTATATATTTTGTAGATAGATGATCAATGGTTCAAGATTTGATCCGGGTAGTCCTAAATCCTTCTCGAGAGCTACTTGTTTTGCCCCTTCTAATGAAAAGACCGATTTGCTCCCATTGAAAACTGACACCGAATGTATGATAGTTGCGTAGATATATGGATAAAAAGAAAATACGAGGATTGAACAGTGGTATAATATCCAAATTTCAAAATTGAATCCAACAAAAATATCTTCAAAAATATTAATCAATTTTATTACATTCCTTTGAGCAACATAACACAACTCAAACTAATTATTCCTGTTGGAAGTAGCAGCAAAACATAATGAGTAGAGTAACATTTATAACCTTCTAATAATTTTTCATACTATCGATCAACTATGGGAGTCGGGTGGGTGACAAGTGACAACACCAACCTATCCACCAATTACAACACCAATGTCTACGATAACCGTCTGGTTGATCCTGGCTTGAGGAAGTAGATATCTCTTGAGGGAAATATCTAGCATTGGAAGCTTGACTTCCAATTACGAAACTCGCAATCAAAATGAAGCATATGGCTATGCGCAAATCTAGAGCCATGTGAATGATGATTTCATAAAATTCTGCTGATCACTCCTTTCTGAGTAGGATAATGTGTTAGGCTCACACAAACATACGCAATATTTATATACTAATCTTCCTGGAATTTCGGTTGAACAAATCAATTTACGTAACCTTTTCTATAATTGGAAGATACAAAAAAAAAATTATTATTATATCCTCACACTACTATATAGACGTCCTTGGTTAGAACACATGCAATTGAAAATTTCTAGCCTTTTGCGCAACTTAAGGGAGGATTGTTTGGTCTTTTTGGATGAAGCATTATTTTATCCTATTAATCCACTGTCGCTGCTTGAGTTTGCTTTCTCAACTATTTAAGTTTGATTATAATAGAATAGGTATTAAGGTATGAAATTGGCTTCAAATACATTAAAAAGAAATTTGGAAATTCACATCATAGTTTTCGTTTAAAGCAAAGTAGATTTGACCCGTTTCTAAACTAATGGTAACGTCAATAATTATAAATATATAAAATTAATTATTTTTGAAACTACGTTAGTATGTGAGCTATCAAATGAACGGTAAAAATGAAACACGTTGATAATAATATACATACAGAAGTTTTAAATAGATAAAATTCGTAAGATCGTGTATTTCTAGATTTGTTGGATAGGATTTATGAATTAAAATTTTCGAAATGTTTTAAAAAAATAATTAATATTTAGTCATGAATGAAAAAGCAACATTATTTGGAAATATTATCATTAACATGTGTACCTTGGACGCACTAAATATACTATAAATTTCAAATTTGTGAAGGTTAGTCTACAAGACGGGGTAGATATTGAGATGAATGTGGTTCACACGTTTGGTTTGATTAATGGATTGTCGATTTTGCATACGAGAAGACATTATTCTCATTTACAGTCTCTAACTAATAGCAAATTTACAACTTTGGAAGGGACTAACTTCGGGTTATGGTAAAATTAATGTAATTTGAATTTATGTATTTTGTTGTGTTCTATAATTAAGGAGTTAAGCAAACAATTTTTGATTCCTAATCATTTTTTTTTTGTGATAAGATTGATGAATATGAAGTACCTCTCCCAACAAGAGTCAAAGATAAAATCCAACTAAAAAATATTGTGAAAAAGATTTGGCTAATAAAGAGTGTTAATCACATAAAAAGAATAACTAATTATTTCTTCACCAAAATCAGATGAAGATAATGACATTGCAAAGACAAAAGAAGACAATACTTGATGTAGAGATAGGGGTTTCATTTATGGGAATGAAAGGCACTATTATTAGTGGATATGAAGATGCTATTGATGGTGAAGAAATCTAAAAATAGTATAAAATTTGTGTAGTAATTTTGATATCGAGGAGTAAAACGAAGTGTTGGTAAAGCCTTTTAGATGTCGGTTCCCTTGCATATGTCCTTTTAATTTTGATAAGTATTTTGGACGATGAACCGATTAAAATGTCAGAAAATTATGATGTATATTATTTAAATTCTTCCAGTAATTAAATAATTTCAATTATTTTTATAATACAGATAAAAATGTGCCACACTTCCTATAATTATAATCAATAGTTCAATACAGTCAAAATCACGATTCTATGTAGAAATATTTTGGTGATTTAGAAGCGTAAAAACGTAAGCTTTTAAGCTTTAAAGCGATTATGACTACAATTGTAAGAACAAAGAGCGATCCTACGTAAAAGTGTTTTGGTGAACTAAAAATGAACAAATGTAATCTTTCCAATTTTAAAGCGCGATTTTTGACTGTATTAATTATAATTATGGTTTATGTCATTGATCAAATGAACCGACCATCTGGTCGGGCCCTTATCTAGTTTTTAGTATTTATGAACCAATTTGTTATAGCATCTCCATTGGTGCAATGGCATTTGCAATTGCATTTATTTTTTTATTGTTACTTCATATTTTTGCAATCCAACTCATCTTACTTGCATTGCACCACATCAATGCAATTAACTTGCAATTGCAACTAATTTTTTTTATTTAATTTATTAAAACATAAACACTCAAATAACAAAAATAATGAATAATTTAATAATAAAAAATATGATGTGGCTTGCATTCCATAATTGCATTTGCATTATATGCAAGCTTGCAAAGATGCAATTGTCATCTACATCAATGCAATTGCAAATGAATGCCATGTTATAATGCAATTCTAATAGCAATTCCAATGGAGATGCTCTTAGACGTAGGTTATAGTACAAAACCCTTAGTTTTGTAGTCCAACAAAGTTAGACCCGACAATCAGCTCGGGTTGGGGATATCGGGGTGCAGGTCATCATGGGTCAGGTCATTTTGGGTTGGCTGATTTCGGGTCATATATGACTCAACCCAAAACTTTCTGGCTAAGTTTCATATCATTTCGGGTTTGAGCATTGTCATAAACAATAGCCAACATGCTTCATATTTATTTCCTTAAAGAACAAAAGATTTCTTATCTTTATGGCAATAGTGTACATAACACTTGTCAATTAAAATATTCTCAAATCCTCTATGCTGTTGAAAGAAAATAGAATTGCACAAATTGAAAAAAAAAATGCAACTCGCTCAAAAAAATAAAGAGAGTAATACTACTACAATAAACACATAATATTTTTTTATAGGTACACTCCAAACTTGTCTTTCAAATCTTTGTGAGTTTTTAAAAATATCTCACAAATTTATGAGCGATTTTATCATTTTGAGGATGACATATGAACTGGAACAAGTTTGGAGTGATATAATTGTGGTACTCGGGATTTTTCCAAATGATTTTTCCAAATGATTTGAATTATTGAGACTAGTTGATTTTCGACAAAGATATTGCTTTTTTAACACAAATTAAAGCAATTTGAAAAACACTTATTTTAAAAAATCTAATTAAGTCTTTATCCTACCACAATTACTGAAATTAAGTCTTTGTTGTCATTGAAGCCATCAATCCTTGTGATAATATGTTGATTCCCGAGTACATTTCTTTTCGGGTAAATGCCATATTTGGTCACTGATATTACCAAATTGTGTAATGTTTAGTCATTAGAAAAATTTATAGTAAATACAATATATTAGCCACAACTATTATGAAGCGGGGAATTACGCCACTACTATGGAAATTCAAATTATTAGCCAAACGTTAACTCTCTGTTAACAATTCCGTTAGTAATGCTGACTAAACTTTTGTGTTTTAAAGTTATAAATTAAAAGCAGTCTGACATGGTTGCTGCTGTGGCCGATGACGTGGCCTTCTTTGTCAAAATTCAATAATAGTAACGGAAGTAACAGACAATTAGCCATATCTTGACCCGCAACAATAGTTATGGCTAATAATTTGAATTTACATAGTTGTGACTATAATTCCCCGCTTTATAATAATTTAATATAAATTTTGGTCACTCGAATTACTGAAACATGTCACATTTAGTCACTCTTCCGTTAGCCTCCGTCAAACTCCGGTCACTCGAATTACTGAAACATATAACATTTGGTCACTCGAATTTTTGAAACATGTCACATTTAGTAATTCGAGTGACCATAATTGATATAAAAATTTTCTAGTGACTAAACATGACACGGTTTAGTATTATCAGTGACCAAATGTGGCATTTACCCCTTTCTTTTTTGTAGCTAGTCGTAAGAAAAATATCGGCTCGTTAATCGCAATCTAAGCCCAACTGAGTAATTGGACCTTGATCACTTGGACCTTGTTTAATTTGTTTCGAGTTTTCGTACGTGATCCAACTTATGCATTTACTAGCTTTGACCCTGCCTGTTAGGGGTGTTCAATTGGCTACCATGGTTATTACCAAACCAAATAAGCCTAAATTTCATTAACTATGGAATACAATATCATAACCAGACCGTCCAAACTAATACAACAACCAAATTAAAGTTTAATTAGTTTGGTTAATTAGTTAACCAGATTAACCAATATAAAATCACATTATCATTAATTGAGAAAATTTCGGTTAATTTATCAATTCACAATTTATATAATGAATAAAACATAACTATCAATTGAAGCAAAGATGCTGAGGAGAAGAGAAGGCCAGTAGATGGAGCATGTTTGAGGTAACGAAGTATCCTTGTCACAGCCTTGTAATGTGCATTTGTTGGGTTAGACATGAATTGGCTGACCTGTTGGGTGGTGAAGCTGATGTCTGGCCTCGTTATTGTCAAGTAGATGAGTTTGCCAACCAAGTGTCTGTAGTGTTCAGGGTTGGGATAGGAATCCTCATCGTGGGTGGATAAATGAGATTTGTAGTCCATGGGAGTGCTGACTGGCTTGGTGTTGAGCAAGTCTGCCTCTTCTATGATTTCCAGAGTGTACTTCGTCTGTGAAATATGTATACTAGAAGTAGTTCTAGCAACCTCGATACCAAGAAAGAACTGGAGTTCACCCATGTCTTTGATGCTGAATTCATGGTATAAAAAGGCTTTGAGGGTAGTGATCTCATTGAGATCAGTTCCACCAACAATTAGGTCATCAACGTAGACTAGAACACATGTGTAGGATGTTGAAGTAGCTTTGTACAAGAGTGAATGGTCTACCTTGCTGGAGACATAACCCTTTGTGTGAAGCTTTTCTGCCCATTTAGCAAACCACTGACGAGATGCTTCCTTGAGACCATAGAGTGATTTTCTAAGTTTGCAAACTGGATTCTTGAAACCAGGAGGGGCAGTGTATCCATCTGATAACTTCATGTAGACATCTTATTCTAAATCCCCATGTAGGAAAGCGTTGTTGATGTCTAGTTGGTGGATGTGCCATTTTTGAGAGGCTGCAATGGCTAAGAAAAGGCGAATGGTTGTCATTTTGACCACAGGTGCAAAGGTGTCCTGGTAGTCAACCCCTTCTTGTTGGTTGTATCCTTTAGCAACTAGGCGTGCCTTGTGCCTTTCAATGATACCCGTAGAGAGGAACTTCAACCTGTATATCCATTTGTTGCCCACCAGTCTCACCCCTTCAGGTTTCTCAACTATGTCCCATGTATGGTTTTTAGCAAGGGCTTCCTTTTCAACATCCATGGATGCTGACCAGTAGGGAGAAAGGATTGCCTATTTATAAGTTGATGGTTCCTTGTGAGAGGAAATGCTCAACACAAAGTGTTTGTGAGAGGACAGCAAGTTATCATATTTGATGACAGAACTCAGAGAATGAGAGATACCTGGAGAATGGTGTTGGGGAGAATGACTGGTGTTGCTGCTCTGCTGTAGAAGATTACAATGGTAGGCTTGAAGTTTAGAGGGTGGTTTAGTGACTCTGGTTGATTTGCGAGGTGGAGGAAGGTTAGATGGTGGGGGTGGTGGAGGTGGTGGTGGTGAGGAAGTAGGAGGAGAAGAGGAATCTGAGTCTTGAGTCAGAGTCTAGAGAGGGAATGTGTGGTTGAGAAGTAGGAGGGGAAGGTTGATAGGTTGGGTTGGGTTGGGGTCATCAAACAATGTAGGATCTGAGGGGTTATGGTTTATGGTGTTTGGGGAATCATGTTCAGTAGCAGGAGTGGTGTGAAAGGGAAAATGATCCTCATGAAACTGAACATCACGAGATGTGAAGATTTCATGAGTGGTGAGATCATAAATTCGATACCCTTTGATACCAGGAGTGAATCCAAGGAATATACCCTTTCTAGCTTTAGGGTCGAATTTTGATCTATGGTTGCTGAGTGTGCTAGCAAAACATAAGCAACCAAAGACCTTAAGTTCATTGAGATCTGGAGGTTTCTTATGAAGCTTTTCATATGGGGTCAGATTGTCAAGAACAAAGTAGGAACTCTGTTGATAAGGTAGACAGAGTGTTTGACACAATCTCCCCAGAAAGAATGAGGTAGATTAGCCTGAAATTTAAGATCTCTAGCAATAGCTAAAATGTGTTGATGTTTTCTTTCCACTTTGCTGTTTTGCTGTGGTGTTTCAACACATGATTGTTCATGAAAGATTCCAGTTTGATTGTAGAAATCAGTCATTTGAAATTCCCTACCTTGATCACTTCTGATTGTTCTAACTGGTTCCTCAAACTGCCTTTCAATGTAAGTGCAGAAGCTTTGTAATTTTGGTCGAGCTTCTGACCTAGCAGTGAGGAGGAGGATCCATGTCATTCTAGTAGATATAGTTGAACTGGTAGGAAATGGAAGTCTTTTCTGTCGAGCAAAATGGCAGACATCACATGGCAAAGACTTGTATGTTTCTATGGATGTACATAGTTGTTTCAAAAGAGGGACTTTGGAATGGGAAACATGTCCTAGTCTATAATTTCAAAGGTCAAAAGCTTGAGTGCTAGCAGATGTGATGTGTTTAGGGCTACTGTCTAGATTGGGGTTGTCAAGTAGGTAAAGGCTATGAAAGAGCTTAGCAGAACCAGCCATCCTCCTCAGCGGCATGTCCTGAATCAAACATACATCAGAGAAGAAAGTCAAACAAAGAGACTTGTTCTTGGTCAGTTTACCGACTGACACAAGGTTGAAATTGAATTCTGGGACAAACAGGACCTCCTCTAGTGTTAAGCTGTCAAAGCAACTAACAGTACCAATATGAGTTGCTTGGACTTGTTGGCCAGTAGGAAGGGTGATATAGACATGATGAATCTGTCTATAGTTGATTAGATGTGTAAGAGAACAGACTATATGGTCTGAAGCCCTTGTGTCTAATATCCAAGCTTCATTGTAAGGAATGCCAACTGGAGTGCTGAGTGAAATTTTACCTTGAGGTGGAGTCGTGCTAGTAAGGAAAGCAACACCTGAGAAAGCTGAACCAGTAGAGGACTGAGCTTAGTGTGCATCAGTTTCATCAACTTCTCATAATCAGCTTTGGTTAGCTTGAACTCCTCTTGAGTGTCGTTGGTCTCAGTTGTAGAAGCAGAGTTGGCATAAGGCTTGGATCTTGGGTTACCCCTTCCAGTTCCAGCCATATTGGGTGGATAACCATGTTTGGAAAAACATTTATCCTCACTGTGGCCAAGCTTTTTGCAGTGAGCGCACTCGAGAGATCTGCCTGATGGGTGCTGGCCTTTGGGGTTCATGCCTGGAGGCCACCCATGCTTGTGAAAACACACGTCTTTAGTGTGTCCTTGAGCCTTGCAGTGTGTACAGAATGGTCTGCCTTTCTTGTTGGCAGGGATCTTAGAGGATGATGCTAAGGCCATAGGATCAGGGGACATAGATGTGCCTTGGGAGGTGCCATAGAGTTGTCTTTCGTGTTGGAGAACTCGTTGAAAAACTCTGTCAATAAAGGGTAAAGCATCTCCAAAGAGGAGTTGGGATCTTACAGTGCTGTAATTGTCATTGAGTCCTCTTAAAAACTGTATAACATAGTTAGTGTCTCGATATAGATGAACTTGTTGCATAGCTCGACACTGATTGTGACTGGTTGGTGTGCAGGTACATGGATCTAAGGGTTGGTAGTTGTCGAGCTCATCCCTTAGTGCAATGATATCACCATAGTAGTCAGTCACAGAACGATTACCTTGTTTCAGGACAGCTTGTGCCTCGATGAGTTCAGCAACCCGAATCATGTCCCCTTGTCCATATCGAGCTCGAAGACTTGTCCAGGCCTCTGATGCTTTTCGAATGGACATGATGGTCTTCCTAATGCTTGGATCGACTGCCTGTTGTATCCAGGAGAGCACCATGATGTTGTTTCTTGCCCAAGCCCAGGCTGTTGGATGATCAGCTGCTGGCTCAGCAAGAGTGTCATCAATGAAGCCAAGTTTGTTCTTGGCCCCAATAGCATTGTGCATTGCCTTGCTCCAATTATTATAGTTGATGGTGGTGAGTTTTTCTGCAACAAGAACGAGCCCTGGTTGTTCAGATCCATGAAGGTAGAATGGATCAGCCATGGGGTCAGGATTTGCTGCAGGTGGGGGTGGAACAGCTGTTGCCGCAACATCAGCTTGTGCTGCAGCCATGGATGCTGGTGGCGGCTAGGGTTTCCAATTCCCAGGCTCTGATACCATAACAACAATTTGTATTGTGGGAAAGTGAAAACCCTTGTGTGATTTCATTGGTTTTGGCAGCATATATAGCTGGTTCAAAATAGCATTACAAGACAAGCTTGCTTCTTATGCAAGTACGAACCAAAACAGAAAAAATAGTAAAAATGTAACATTGGGATTAAAAGTGAAGTTTGGCAACTTGATGTAGTACGCTGCCGTTCCAGTTGAACATTGTCGTTCCAGCCGAGTCTTCAGGCTGTGCCAGAAACGACGTCACTCCATTTCCTTCTTCCTTGTGTTTGATCTGCTAGGGGAAATTCAAATTTGTTGAATTATCCCCTGATAGACCCATCAAGATCGAGGAGACGAGGACTGCAGCCGGATTCTCATCGTGCATGCAAAACGAACTGTTAGGATCTTGGAACTCCAACACAGGCTGAGAAATCGGCATCTGCGGTGGAGGAATCGACTGCTGCGGCGGCATCTGCGGTGGTACAGGAGGTCGTTACCCAGACGATCGAGGCATCGTCGTCAACAGATTGAGAAACAAAAAATCGAGAAGAAGAAATGACAAGGAAATGTCGAGAACCCATTCCGTCTGGCCCATGTGTTAGACCAAAAATCGGGTTGCATAAACGAAAACACACAGTAGCATTTATTTTCATTTGTGCAAAGACCATAACGTCCATCCGAAAATCACTCCCAGCCCAGGGTAGCAATTTCAAAATGAAAGAAATCGAACTCATGAAATTGCTTTATATATTTTGTAGATAGATGATCAATGGTTCAAGATTTGATCCGGGTAGTCCTAAATCCTTCTCGAGAGCTACTTGTTTTGCCCCTTGTAATGAAAAGACCGATTTGCTCCCATTGAAAACTGACACCGAATGTATGATAGTTGCGTAGATATATGGATAAAAAGAAAATACGAGGATTGAACACTGGTATAATATCCAAATTTCAAAATTGAATCCAACAAAAATATCTTCAAAAATATTAATCAATTTTATTACATTCCTTTGAGCAACATAACACAACTCAAACTAATTATTCCTGTTGGAAGTAGCAGCAAAACATAATGAGTAGAGTAACATTTATAACCTTCTAATAATTTTTCATACTATCGATCAACTATGGGAGTCGGGTGGGTGACAAGTGACAACACCAACCTATCCACCAATTACAACACCAATGTCTACGATAACCGTCTGGTTGATCCTGGCTTGAGGAAGTAGATATCTCTTGAGGGAAATATCTAGCATTGGAAGCTTGACTTCCAATTACGAAACTCGCAATCAAAATGAAGCATATGGCTATGCGCAAATCTAGAGCCATGTGAATGATGATTTCATAAAATTCTGCTGATCACTCCTTTCTGATTAGGCTCACACAAACATACGCAATATTTATATACTAATCTTCCTGGAATTTCGGTTGAACAAATCAATTTACGTAACCTTTTCTATAATTGGAAGATACAAAAAAAATTATTATTATATCCTCACACTACTATATAGACGTCCTTGGTTAGAACACATGCAATTGAAAATTCTAGCCTTTTGCGCAACTTAAGGGAGGATTGTTTGGTCTTTTTGGATGAAGCATTATTTTATCCTATTAATCCAATGTCGCTGCTTGAGTTTGCTTTCTCAACTATTTAAGTTTGATTATAATAGAATAGGTATTAAGGTATGAAATTGGCTTCAAATACATTAAAAAGAAATTTGGAAATTCACATCATAGTTTTCGTTTAAAGCAAAGTAGATTTGACCCGTTTCTAAACTAATGGTAACGTCAATAATTATAAATATATAAAATTAATTATTTTTGAAACTACGTTAGTATGTGAGCTATCAAATGAACGGTAAAAATGAAACACGTTGATAATAATATACATACAGAAGTTTTAAATAGATAAAATTCGTAAGATCGTGTATTTCTAGATTTGTTGGATAGGATTTATGAATTAAAATTTTCGAAATGTTTTACAAAAATAATTAATATTTAGTCATGAATGAAAAAGCAACATTATTTGGAAATATTATCATTAACATGTGTACCTTGGACGCACTAAATATACTATAAATTTCAAATTTGTGAAGGTTAGTCTACAAGACGGGGTAGATATTGAGATGAATGTGGTTCACACGTTTGGTTTGATTAATGGATTGTCGATTTTGCATACGAGAAGACATTATTCTCATTTACAGTCTCTAACTAATAGCAAATTTACAACTTTGGAAGGGACTAACTTCGGGTTATGGTAAAATTAATGTAATTTGAATTTATGTATTTTGTTGTGTTCTATAATTAAGGAGTTAAGCAAACAATTTTTGATTCCTAATCATTTTTTTTTTTTGTGATAAGATTGATGAATATGAAGTACCTCTCCCAACAAGAGTCAAAGATAAAATCCAACTAAAAAATATTGTGAAAAAGATTTGGCTAATAAAGAGTGTTAATCACATAAAAAGAATAACTAATTATTTCTTCACCAAAATCAGATGAAGATAATGACATTGCAAAGACAAAAGAAGACAATACTTGATGTAGAGATAGGGGTTTCATTTATGGGAATGAAAGGCACTATTATTAGTGGATATGAAGATGCTATTGATGGTGAAGAAATCTAAAAATAGTATAAAATTTGTGTAGTAATTTTGATATCGAGGAGTAAAACGAAGTGTTGGTAAAGCCTTTTAGATGTCGGTTCCCTTGCATATGTCCTTTTAATTTTGATAAGTATTTTGGACGATGAACCGATTAAAATGTCAGAAAATTATGATGTATATTTTTTAAATTCTTCCAGTAATTAAATAATTTCAATTATTTTTATAATACAGATAAAAATGTGCCACACTTCCTATAATTATAATCAATAGTTCAATACAGTCAAAATCACGATTCTATGTAGAAATGTTTTGGTGATTTAGAAGCGTAAAAACGTAAGCTTTTAAGCTTTAAAGCGATTATGACTACAATTGTAAGAACAAAGAGCGATCCTACGTAAAAGTGTTTTGGTGAACTAAAAATGAACAAATGTAATCTTTCCAATTTTAAAGCGCGATTTTTGACTGTATTAATTATAATTATGGTTTATGTCATTGATCAAATGAACCGACCATCGGGTCGGGCCCTTATCTAATTTTTAGTATTTATGAACCAATTTGTTATAGCATCTCCATTTTTTTTGGTAAGCCTTATAGCATCTCCATTGGTGCAATGGCATTTGCAATTGCATTTATTTTTTTATTGTTACTTCATATTTTTGCAATCCAACTCATCTTACTTGCATTGCACCACATCAATGCAATTAACTTGAAATTGCAACTAATTTTTTTTATTTAATTTATTAAAACATAAACACTCAAATAAAAAAAATAATGAATAATTTAATAATAAAAAATATGATGTGGCTTGCATTCCATAATTGCATTTGCATTATATGCAAGCTTGCAAAGATGCAATTGTCATCTACATCAATGCAATTGCAAATGAATGCCATGTTATAATGCAATTCTAATAGCAATTCCAATGGAGATGCTCTTAGACGTAGGTTATAGTACAAAACCCTTAGTTTTGTAGTCCAACAAAGTTAGACCCGACAATCAGCTCGGGTTGGGGATATCGGGGTGCAGGTCATCATGGGTCAGGTCATTTTGGGTTGGCTGATTTCGGGTCATATATGACTCAACCCAAAACTTTCTGGCTAAGTTTCATATCATTTCGGGTTTGAGCATTGTCATAAACAATAGCCAACATGCTTCATATTTATTTCCTTAAAGAACAAAAGATTTCTTATCTTTATGGCAATAGTGTACATAAAACTTGTCAATTAAAATATTCTCAAATCCTCTATGCTGTTGAAAGAAAATAGAATTGCACAAATTGAAAAAAAAATTGCAACTCGCTCAAAAAAATAAAGAGAGTAATACTACTACAATAAACACATAATATTTTTTTATAGGTACACTCCAAACTTGTCTTTCAAATCTTTGTGAGTTTTTAAAAATATCTCACAAATTTATGAGCGATTTTATCATTTTGAGGATGACATATGAACTGGAACAAGTTTGGAGTGATATAATTGTGGTACTCGGGATTTTTCCAAATGATTTTTCCAAATGATTTGAATTATTGAGACTAGTTGGTTTTCGACAAAGATATTGCTTTTTTAACACAAATTAAAGCAATTTGAAAAACACTTATTTTAAAAAATCTAATTAAGTCTTTATCCTACCACAATTACTGAAATTAAGTCTTTGTTGTCATCGAAGCCATCAATCCTTGTGATAATATGTTGATTCCCGAGTACATTTCTTTTCGGGTAAATGCCATATTTGGTCACTGATATTACTAAATTGTGTAATGTTTAGTCATTAGAAAAATTTATAGTAAATACAATATATTAGCCACAACTATTATGAAGCGGGGAATTACGCCACTACTATGGAAATTCAAATTATTAGCCAAACGTTAACTCTCTGTTAACAATTCCGTTAGTAATGCTGACTAAACTTTTGTGTTTTAAAGTTATAAATTAAAAGCAGTCTGACATGGTTGCTGCTGTGGCCGATGACGTGGCCTTCTCTGTCAAAATTTAATAATAGTAACGGAAGTAACAGACAATTAGCCATATCTTGACCCGCAACAATAGTTATGGCTAATAATTTGAATTTACATAGTTGTGACTATAATTCCCCGCTTTATAATAATTTAATATAAATTTTGGTCACTCGAATTACTGAAACATGTCACATTTAGTCACTCTTCCGTTAGCCTCCGTCAAACTCCGGTCACTCGAATTACTGAAACATATAACATTTGGTCACTCGAATTTTTGAAACATGTCACATTTAGTAATTCGAGTGACCATAATTGATATTAAAATTTTCTAGTGACTAAACATGACACGGTTTAGTATTATCAGTGACCAAATGTGGCATTTACCCCTTTCTTTTTTGTAGCTAGTCGTAAGAAAAATATCGGCTCGTTAATCGCAATCTAAGCCCAACTGAGTAATTGGACCTTGATCACTTGGACCTTGTTTAATTTGTTTCGAGTTTTCGTACGTGATCCAACTTATGCATTTACTAGCTTTGACCCTGCCTGTTAGGGGTGTTCAATTGGTTACCATGGTTATTACCAAACCAAATAAGCCTAAATTTCATTAACTATGGAATACAATATCATAACCAGACCGTCCAAACTAATACAACAACCAAATTAAAGTTTAATTAGTTTGGTTAATTAGTTAACCAGATTAACCAATATAAAATCACATTATCATTAATTGAGAAAATTTCGGTTAATTTATCAATTCACAATTTATATAATGAATAAAACATAACTATCAACACATAGTTATAGTTGACCCTTAACATAATACATGTAACTAAGACAATTATCTTACGGTTAGTATAGAAGTATTCACCTAATAAAAATTTATCACAATGGTATGGGTTAATGTATTTTGTGTTTGTTTGAATTGACTTAGTTTTAGCAATTTTCATAGGCTGAAAAGGACCTTGCTTTCAAATTTTCATCCAACATAATGTATGAGATTTATCTAAATTAGGCGTTCATATGTTGTGGTCTACACTCTACATATACAAATATACATTATAGGAGCAATATCAAGCTTTATATTTTATGAGTCTAAAGGGGATGAATGTTTAACTCTTGAGTGGTTATTCAAAGTATTAAGTATGTGTATATATTAGATATATGACTAATTATTTTTCTAGTTAATTTGGTTTGGCTGGTTAGGAGTGTCTGAAACCAAACAAGCTAAAAATTTTAACCAAACCAAACCAAACCAATTATCCAAATTAACCAAACCAAATTATCAAAATAGTACTGGTTACAACGGTTACCATGGTAACCACACCGTTTGAACACCCCTACCGTGTCCATTGGGCAGGTAAATGTTTTTCAATTTTATGTGTTTTTTTTTTTTTTTGTTAAATATGTGATTTTGATTTATGAATTTGTGATAGAATTTAAAATTATTTGATAGATATTCTAATAATAATTCTTTAATTTTGTACATAGACATAAATAACTTTTTTAGTCCATAAAATCTATAAACCTATAAATGTTCATAATTCTCACACACGGTACTTTCAAGTAAAAATTGTATTCAAAATATTCATGATCAATAAAAACACATCCATTGATATTATCGTGAGTTTTAAATGCAAGTAAAATTAATCTAAAAATTACACCCTAAATTAATGTACAGCTTTGAATAAATCAACATGCAATATAGTTTACCAACATTGTGAAATTTTATGTGTCATGCACAATTTTTAAATATATTATCAATATATTCATATACATAAGATAATTTAAAAGTGCTATGCAAATATTCAAAAAAAAAATCCTTATGTATTTTGTAGATAAATGGATAAATAGAATATAGGTTAGTTTCTTGTTTTTGATAAGAATCAGAGACCTATATATATGGAAGTAAATGGTTTATTTATTTATTTTATAGATGGAAGTAAATGGGGTTGACAGAAAAAAAATCAGGTAAATGAAAAGAATGAGGAAAATAGGGGACATGGAATGGTTTAAGGGAAACAGAATGTATTTTTTTTTAATAATTCAAAGACCCATATGGCATATATAAGGAAGGAAATTGGGGTGCGATAAAATTAATCAGGTAAAATAAATAGAATGAGAAAAAATAGGGTAGGTGAAACGGTTTAAGGGTAAAGGGAGAAGGGTTTCCAATTTTTAATTTTTTTGAATTAGACAGAAAGGGAGAAGGGTTTCCGTTTTTAATTTTTTTTAACTCTCCGTGTAGTTAATTAGGTGGGTTTTGATTGAAGGAAAGCAAGTGATGACGTGGCAATATGGGTGGACGGGGAATTTGAATCCCAGTATGGCAGCTGGAGAAAACGCTTAGAGGTCGTTTGGAATTTGTGAATGTTAAATCGTTGCAATGTATTGATACAATGGATGTATTTTAACAATACATTGTTTGGTTGTTGAGATTCTACTTTATGCATTGATTTACATAAAGTTACTTTTACGGGAAAATGTCATATTTACCCTCAACTTTTAGTATAAGACAAAAACTATTAGGGATATAAATGGAAAGAAAAGTTGATACAAATCTAAAAACAACAATCATAACAATCTCAACTTTTAGTTGAGATTGTATAATGCATCATTTTTTGTGATTGTTGGTGGGACCTATATTCAACAAACATTGTATTATGCACAATACATATATTCAACAAACACAACTCTAACAATCACAACTCCCAAACGTCCCTTCATATATTGTTTAGATTTAGGGGTCGTTTGGAAGTTGCGTATGTTAAATCGTTGTATTGTTATGAATCACTATGATATAAATGTTTGCATTGATACAATAGATGCATTTTGAAATTACATTGTTTGGTTGTTGAGATTATAATTTATGAATTGATTGTTATAAAGTTACTTTATAAGGAAATGTCATATTTGTCCTCCACTTTTAATATAAAACAAAAAGAATTATGGACATGATTGGAAAAAGTAAAGGTGCTCAATTATTAAACCAACAATCTCAACTTTTAGTTGAGATTGTACAATCCCTCATTTTTGTTGATTGTTGGTGGGACCCGCACAAAACAATACATACATTGTTTTGCAACTTGACACTTCCAAACGTTGTATTGTGGACAATGCATGTATTTAACAAATACAACACTAACAATCGCAACTTCCAAACGACCCCTTAGGGTTGGGCCTAAAGTCAAAGGCGGAATGTTACCGTTTCCTTCAGTTCTTTTATACGTATTTTTAACTTTTTTCTTTTACGCTACCCATATTAGAATTTACAATTTAATCAGATACAATTTTTTCTCTCCCTTCATACGTTTTTACTTTTGCCTTTCATTTCGAAGTTTCAAGGAAAGATGTGATATAATCAGTTATCCCCATATACCAGAGTTTTTTCCAGAAATAGCACCTTTAAAAAAAAAAATTACAAAACTAGCACTCTTCCAAAACTAATTACAAAACTAGCACCTATTTTAATGAATCGCACCTTAGAGGTGCGATTTATAAATGAAACGCAGCCTTAGAATGCGTTTCCTTCATAAATCGCATCCCTAAGATGCGATTTCTATGGTAAAACGCATCCCCAAGATGCGTTCCAAGTTTGGTCGCCAGCGACCTTCTGGATCGCACGATTAAGATGCGATCTGACGGGCTGCAGCATAGCCACGTCAGCAATCCGCGCGACTGAGTGTGGATCGCACTGGTGAGGTGCGATTTCTCGCCTGGAGAATTGGAGCGTCAGTTTTCTGCGCGTTCAACGCATCGGGACGCGGGGATCGCATCTGGGGAATGCGATTTGGCGGGGATATCGCACCGGGGGGATGCGATTTCTACGGGGTAAAATTACCCTACCGCCCCCGAGGGGTGCGATCTGTTGGGTATAAATACCCCCCCTCCCCCTCTCATTTCTTCACTCCACACAACCCATTCTCCTTCTCTCTCTAGATATAATCTCTCTAAACCCTCCCCTCCCAAAAGCCTAGGAAATAAAAGTCTGTTGGTTGCGGCTAAGTCCGATCTGCCATCAGAAAATATTTCTTAGGTTTTTTCCTCAAAAACCCGCCGAGCCGAGCCGAAGCTCTGTCCGAATTACGCCGAAAAAATGGCCGATTGGTGGCAAGGAGAAGGAGTTTACGTCGATGAATTTCAAGCGGTATGTACTCATCATTCTGGTTTAATTTTTATTGTTGTTATAAGTTTTTTAATTAATCTATGTACTAACCTAGTTATTTTCTCGTAGGTTGGGGAGGGCGTCGATATATACAACCAAAGGTATTATCTCGAGCAAGGACCGGTGGATCCAACCGACTTGTACGACCAACCCAACCATCGGTCAAGGGATGTTTGGAACGATCACCCGGTACATACAATTCTTCACCATTTGTCCTTCTTTTATTTTGTTAATGTGCCTAGTGTAATATAAAATAAATTTATGTTTATTTTTTAATCGTGTTGGTGGTTTTCAATAATTTAATCGAATACATAGCGCCACTTACTTCGACTCTTTATAAAGAGATGCACGTCTAAGGAAATGGGGTTTTAAGCGATTATCATATCCTCCCATTACCTGGGAAAATCGGGTATTAAGAGATCCTCGGATCCCCCCTTTTTCTGTCAAAAAGACTGCGTTTCTAAGAAGATGTATACCTCTTCTAAGAGTCTAACGAGTGTTGCTTTGTATTCGATTAAATTATTTAAAACCACCAACACGATTAAATTATTTACCAAACATTTGAATATGTATGTTTCTACTTAAATTATTATTCATTAACAATGTTATTTATGTTAATTAATTAAATATGTTTGTTTTACGATAATATGTATGTACCTCTTTAAATTATTATTCATTGACAATGTTTTATGATAATATGAAATGTCTTTTTATGATAATAAAATTATGTTTTATGTTGCATAATTTAATTAAATTAATTTAGTTATACGAAAAAAAACCCTTACTAATAATAATTAACGTGTAAAATTTTCCTAGGAGTCACAAACAATAATCCGCTACAGGGGTACCACAAATGTGCTCCCATTCCACCCCGCTATCTTGCCATTTCTCAAAAGGGCACGGTTAGACTCGATTAGGCATTTTAACGGCATCCAAATCGATCGTCAACTCATCACCGCATTAGCCGAGAGATGGAGAAAGGAGACCCATTGTTTCAACTTTAGAGAAGGGGAGGCCACCATCACGCTAAAGGATGTCGCCATCCTAACCCATCTGCCCATCGACGGCAAACCGGTGTGCGTGAGTGATCATCCCCCCGAGGATTGTGACGGTATGCCCGGTTGGCAGCATTTCATCCACAGTCATTTGCCCTCCATCTTGGTACTGAAAATAGGAATGAGGATCATGGTAACTTTGGTAGGGATGATCGTCATATAATTCACCTCCACCATGGATACCAGATGTTTGACCGTGTCCAGAATGACCTCCAACACTAACGGCTGGCTCGGTGTAAACGAACATCTCGGCTTTGGCCAATTTGTTGGACCTCAAGAATTCGAGCATGGAATCTACGTCATCTTGAGTGGTTATGGTATATTCCTCATGCCACAATGACCCAGTTGCTCTGTTTGGGTATCGGTACACCATACGATCTACCCTCCTCGTGCCATCCATGCAAGTAACGTCAGTGCATATTCGATGGAGGTCTTCAAGCTTCGGTCTGGTACCGACCGTTACTTTCTGAAAATTGCCACCGACGTAGGTGGCCCCCTTTCCGGTGTCTTCCGTGTAACCATTCCACCGTAAGCCAAGCAACAACTGACGGAATGCCATCTGCACACAAACAAACCATAGTTTTAGTTAATATCATAAAAATCACAAATCACAAATAACAATAAAAAGTAACACAAAATAAACTTACGAGTTAATGTTAATGCAATAAAAAGTAACACAAATTAAAGTTACGAGTTAATGTTAATGGCATAAAAAGTCACACAAAATAAAGTTACGAGTTAATGTTAATGGCATAAAAAGTAACACAAAATAAACTTACGAGTTAATCTTAATGGCAAACACACTAAATAAATATAGATATACAACAGAAAAATGAAAGAGAATGCGAGGGAGAATGAGAGGTGTGAAGAGTCTGTTTTCCGGCAAGTCTTATATAGGGGAAAAAATTGTGAAAACCGCACCTCTAGGGTGCGGTTTTAGTCTGCCATGCAACCCTACGTACATAATTCTCTGCATGGTGTCGGTAAATAATTGACACGTAAACCGCACCTGGGGGGTGCGATCTACCTGGTGAAATCGCACCTTGCAGATGCGGTTCATGTTTGGAGAAATAAATCGCATCACCAAGGTGCGGTTTAGGTAGGTCAGGCCTAAACCGCACCTCGGCCATGCGTTTCATGTAGGCCAGACATGAAAACGCATGGGCAAGGTGCGATTTAGGCCCACCAAATTAGATCGCACTCTCAAGGTGCGATTTATGTGTAAAACGCACCTGGGGGATGCGGTTTATGTGTAAATCGCACCTGGAGGGTGCGGTCAATATAAAAGGGTGCTAGTTTTGTAAATATTTTTGACAGGGTGCTAGTTTTGTAATTTTTTTTTTTAAAGGTGCTATTATTGGAGTTCTACCCATATACCACTCATAATAGTAGTTAACTCATCCAAAAAATAATAAAAATATTTTTAGTTCGGTTATTTTTAATAGATATAAATATATGTTTCATAACCTCGTCAAAAGAAAAAATTGGTAATGTTTGTGTACCGCAATGACAACATGAAAGTTCAATGGTCTAATCGACCTTCTTGTCTAATACAAAACACATAATATAATTAACGATATTAAATTATACTCAAGTCTAGTTTTTAAAATTGTCGCGTCGATTCCAACCGTAACAAAATCTACACATCCTCGTTTACCAGCGTTACTCTTACGGTCATATCACGGAGAGCCTGAAGAATTAAATAGAAAACACAATGTTATAAAAAATACAATTGATAATTATGCACTACTTAAACCGGTAATTGCTCGTTACTTGTGGAGCTGGATTGTTGTCGCCATTATTTCCTATGGCGTCATAGATCAGCACCTCGAGCATTAGGAGAATACACATTACCGTGTGTGAAAAATTATGACCCGACACGAATCCATTTGAAAAATAAAAAATAGGTTGAAGTTTTTATTACTGAAATTCAAATGACATGAACCCGATTAGCCCATAACTTTTTGGGTTGGGTTGGATGGATTATCGGGTCGACCTGTTATACTTGTTCCACTTCATATGCCATCCTCAAAATGATAAAATTGCTTATAAATTTGTGAGATATTTTTAAAAATTCACAAAGATTTGAAAGACAAGTTTGGAGTGTACCTATAAAAAAATATTACGTGTTTATTGTAGTAGTATTACTCTCTTTATTTTTTTGAGCGAGTTGCAATTTTTTTTTTTCTCTCCAATTTGTACAATTCTATTTTCTTTCAACAACATAGAGGATTTTAGAATATTTTAATTGACAAGTGTTATGTACAGTATTGCCATAAAGATAAGAAATCTTTTGTTCTTTAAGGAAATAAATATGAAGCATGTTGGCTATTGTTTATGACAATGCTCAAACCCGAAATGATATGAAACTTAGCCAGAAAGTTTTGGGTTGAGTCATATATGACCCGGAATCAGCCAACCCATGATGACCTGACCCATGATGACCTGCACCTCGATATCCCCAACCAAATCTGATTGTCGGGTCTAACTTTGTTGGACTACAAAACTAAGGGTTTTGTACTATAACCTACGCCCTAACAAATTGGTTCATAAATACTAAAAATATAATAATAATAATTTTTTTTCTGTATCCGCCAATTATAGAAAAGGTTAGGTAAATTGATTTGTTCAACCGAAGTTCCAGGAAGATTAGTATATAAATATTGCGTATGTTTGTGTGAGCATAACACGTTATCCTGCTCAGAAAGGAGTGATCAGCAGAATTTTATGAAATCATCATTCACATGGCTCTAGATTTGCGCAAAGCCATATGCTTCATTTTGATTGCGAGTTTGATAATTGGAAGTCAAGCTTCCAATGCTAGATATCTTCCTCAAGAGATATCTAGTTCCGTAAGTCAGTATCAACCAAACCATTATCATAAACATTGGTGTTGTAATTGGTGGATAGATTGGTGTTGTAACTTGTTACCCACCCGCCTCCCATAGTTGATTGACCGTATAAGAAGTTATTAGAAGGTTATCAATGTTACTCTACTAATTTTGTCTGCTGCTACTTCCAACAGGAATAATTAGTTTGAGTTTTGTTATGTTGCTCAAAGGAATGTAATAAAATTGAATAAAATTTTTGAAGATATTTTTGAAGGATTCAATTTTGAAATTTGGAAATTATATCATTGTTCAATCCTCATATTTTCTTTTTATCCATATCTACGCAACTATCGTACATTCGGTGTCAGTTTTTAATGGGAGCAAATCGGTCTTTTCATTAGAAGGGACAAAATAAGTATCTCTCAAGAAGGATTTAGGATTTCCCTGGTCAGATGTTGAACCATTTATCGTCTGCAAAATATATATAAAGTAGATTCATGGATTGATTTCTTCCATTTTGGAATTGCTACCTTGGGCTGGGAGTGATTTTCGGATGGACGTTATGAGTCTTTGCACAAATGAAAATAAATGCTAATGTGTTTTTTTCGTTTATGCAACCCAATTCTCGGTCTCACACATGGGCCAGACGGAATGGGTTCTGATTGGGCCTAATGTTAGTTCATCCAGGTACCCAATAACTTCAGTCAAACCCTATCGCCTTCTCATTCACACATCCTCGCCGTCGATCGCTTATCACTAACCTCGAAGTTTGTCCGCATCTCTGGTCTTCCTTCCGCAGATGCCGCCACAGCAGTCGAATCCTCCGTCGGTGTCGGAGTTCCAAGATCCTAACAGGTCTTTTTGCATGCACGATGAGAATCCGGCTGCAGTCCTGGTCTCCTTGATCTTGATGGGTCCTAACGCGATCAATGCGTATGGCATTGCTTTCCAAGAACAAACTCGCCTTCGTCGACGGATCAATCACGGAGATAGCATAGGGCGATCCGTTGCGGCAGGCTTGGGTGCGCTGCAATCAGATGGTGCTGTTTTGAATAAATTATATTTAGATTGCAATTTTAAAATTCTCATTTATTTAGAGGATAGACGCAAATTAAATTTATTATTTAAATCAAATTGAAATAATCAAAATATGAAATTCATGTTGGATTGTGAACTGAAGCTGGAGTCCTTGTCCTTCTCGGATTCGGACTGTCTAAGGCCACAAAGAAGTTAGTCTCGGCGGCGTCGTTTGGTGCTGAACTAAAGGCTCCTGCTGTTTAAGTTGCTGCGGCGCCGTTTCCATTTGAGTCAGTCGAATAAAGCCAAGCATTGCGTTTTGGCAAACTGTTCTTTTGATACCTATTGTTTTTGAGTCCTGTCATAGTGGTCAAATTTGACCGTTGAAGTTTGTTAAGAGTTAGAGTTGTTAGTGCAGCTGATTAGTAGGTAAGCTGTTAGTCATGGAGGAGTTGAGGCCGAATCTTGTGGCTCAACCCTAGCTATTTAATCATCTCTTTGCCATCAATAAGAAATTCGTCAGTTTGCAAAGCATTTGTGTTTATCATTATGGTATCAGAGCACCTATAGCAGACTGTAACCAAGAGAAGAGAGGTTTTTTGAGTGAAAGAATTCTGTGATCTGGGGTAGGGAAACACGAGAGTTGCTTGTGAGGAAAAACAGATCAGGGTGAGTGAAAAATCAACATGGGTGATAATGGAAGTAGTGCTCAGGTCTGTATCCCAAAATTTGATGGGGATTATGAGCACTGGACACTGGTTATGGAGAATATGCTCAGGTCCAAAGAGTACTGGACTGTGATCAGTCCTGGCTTCAGAGAGCCTGAAGCTGGAGAGGAGTTGACACCAGCCCAAATGAGGAGTCTGGAGGAGCTAAGGTTGAAAGATCTCAAGGCCAAAAACTATCTGTTCAGTAGCATTGACAGAACACTGCTGAATACCATTGCAAAGAAAGGTACTGCAAGAGAGCTGTGGGAGTCTATGAAGGAGAAGTTTCAAGGCAGTGCAAGGGTTCAAAATGCTCAGTTACAGGTACTCAGAAGGAACTTTGAACTGCTTGAGATGAAAGAAGATGAGTCTGTGTCTGAGTATTTTGCTAGAGTAATGATAGTTGCTAATACTATGAGAAATTGTGGGGAGGACATGTCTGATGGAAAAGTTGTTGAGAAAATTCTTAGAACATTGACTGACAAATTCAATTATGTAGTCTGTTCTATAGAAGAATCCAAAGACATAGAGCTCTTAACAGTAGATGCACTACAAAGTTCTCTTTTGGTACATGAGCAAAAGTTTAACAGAAGGAAGTCAGCTGGTGAAGAGGAGCAGGCCTTAAGGGTCTCTCATGAGTATGGTTCTGGAAGAGGTGGTAGAGGTCAGGGAAGAGGCTTTTACCAGGGAAGAGGAAGAGGTCGAGGAGGCAGAGGCTGGAGCAAGGAATCTGTTGAGTGTTACAGGTGCCACAAGCTGGGGCATTACAAATATGAGTGCCCTGAGTGGTACTCTAACCAGCAGGCTCATTATGTTGCCTCTGGAAGTATGCAAGATAAGAGTTATGGAGACATGAATGAAGATATGTTATTAATGGCCTGTGTGGAGACTGAAGAAGGAAGTGAATGGGAAGAAGAAACACAGGGGCTAATGGCTTTTCTGGATTCTGGCAAAGAGAAGTCAAGTGATGATTGGTGGTTTTTGGATTCTGGCTGCAGTAACCACATGAGTGGTGACAAGAAATGGTTCACCAGCATAGATACAAACTTTGCTTGCAAGGTACGGCTGGGAAACAATTCAAGGCTTGAGGTTGCTGGAAAAGGAGAAGTGAAGTTGCAAGTAAACCAAAGAAGCATAACAATCCAGGAGGTCTTCTATGTACCTGGTCTCAAAACAAACTTGATAAGCATTGGTCAATGGCAGGAGAAAGGGCTGATGTTTGTAATCAAAGAGGGCAGCTGCAAAATCTATCATGAAGAGAAGGGTTTGTTGTTACAAACTGAAATGAAAACAAACAGGATGTTTGTTCTGCATGCTGAGCACAATCCTGCAAATCAGCTTGCTCAGTGTCTCAAAACTGATGATGTCATAGACCCATACTTACTCTATGGCATCGCAGGTTTGGACATCTGGGAATAGCAAATTTGCAGTTTCTGCCGACAAAGAAACTTGTGAAGGATCTGCCAAAGCTGAGGGGAGGAATTGGAGTTTGTGAAACTTGCATGATTGGCAAGCAACATCGAAAGCCCTTTCCCAAGAAAAGTCAGTGGAGAGCAACTGAAGGACTGCAACTGATTCATGCAGACCTATGTGGTCCCATCACTCCAGTATCAAATGGAGGCAAGAGGTATATACTCACACTGATTGATGATTATAGCAGAAAAATGTGGGTTTTCTTCATGGCAGCTAAGTCAGACACCTTGGAATGCTTCAAAAAATACAAACTGCAAGTTGAGAAGGAGAAAAACTTGGAGGTCAAGTGTCTAAGAACTGATAGGGGTGGTGAGTTTATGCTAAATGAACTCAAGCAACTCTGTGAAGAAGCTGGAATAAGAAGACAACTCACTGCTGCCTTCACACCTCAGCAAAATGGTGTAGCAGAGAGAAGAAACAGGACCTTGATGAATATGGTTCGATGCATGCTGAAGGATATGAGTGTTCCATCAAAGTTCTGGGCTGAAGCAGTGGCCTGGACTTGTCATGTGCTGAACAGGAGTCCAACTACAGCAAATCAAGGGAAATCACCCCAAGAACTCTGGACTGGTAATCCTCCTTCTGTTGCTCACTTTAAGATTTTTGGTTGTGTTGCTTATGCACACATACCAGATCAACACAGGAGGAAACTTGATGATAAAAGTGAGAAGTGTCAGTTCCTGGGAATTTCAGTTGAATCCAAAGCCTACAAGTTATATAATCCTAGAACTAACACTGTTGTGGTGAGTAGAGATGTGGTGTTTGATGAAGCAAAGGGCTGGAGTTGGAACTCAGACTCACCACCAGAGCAAATCAAGTTGGTTTGGGAAGGAAGTGATGAAGACTGGGAAGATTCTGATACAGAAGAGGAAGTGGATTCATCAGCAGGTTCAGATCCTGAACCAGGTGCAACTGGGACACAACAACCTGGTAGTCCAAAAACACCAGAACCAACAGTGAGTGACAAAGAGATAGAGGAGGAGGATCATGATGCAGAAACTGATGTGTTAGGACTTCCCAGCACCAAAAGGATCAGGAAGCCACCAGCCAAGCTTGCAAGTTATGACTGGCAAACTCACTTTACTGTACCAGTTTGCAGTTCTGCAGGAGAAGATTGGATAGCCTTTGTGGCTATGGCTGGTGATCCACAGTCTTATGAGGAAGCCTGCAAGGATCCTAGATGGAAGGAGGCAATGAAGGCTGAGATGGAATCAATCAAGAAGAATCTGACCTGGGAACTCACTGATCTGCCAGCAGGGAGTCAAGCCATAGGCCTCAAGTGGGTTTACAGGACAAAACTCAAGGAAGATGGAACCTTAGACAAGTTCAAAGCTCGACTGGTGGTGAAAGGGTATGCACAGAAGGAAGGAATCGATTATACTGAAGTATTTGCTCCAGTGGCCAGGTGGGACACCATCAGAACTCTTATGGCCCTAGCAGCTCACTATGGTTTAACAGTGCATCAACTGGATGTGAAGAGTGTTTTCCTGCATGGAGAGCTTACAGAAGAAATCTATGTTGAGCAACCTCAAGGGTTTGAGGTTGCTGGGGAGGAAAAGAAAGTATACAGGCTGCACAAAGCCTTGTATGGCCTCAAGTAAGCACCAAGAGCATGGTACAGCAGAATTGAAGCCTATCTCGAGCAGACTGGTTTCAAGAAGTGCAATTATGAACACACATTGTTCATTAAGAGGTCTGGATCTGATATTCTCATTCTCAGTCTTTATGTAGATGATTTAATGTATGCTAGTAACAGTCCAGTGATGATTAAAGAATTCAACTCATCTATGCAAGCTGAGTTTGAGATGACAGATCTAGGCAGAATGAGATATTTTCTAGGTGTGGAAGTGATTCAGAAGGAAGGTGGAATATTTATCTGTCAATCAAAGTACATAAAGGAGCTGCTGGAGAAATTCAAGCTGCTGGAATGCAATCATACTCACAATCCTCTAGCACCAGGGCTGAAGTTAACAAGAGCTGGAGATGGAGTTGCTGTCAATCCCACTGAATACAAGAGGTTGATAGGAAGTTTGCTGTATGTCACAGCAACAAGGCCAGACATTATATTTTCTGTGTGTTTGCTGAGCAGGTACATGGACTCACCTACCAGGCAGCATCTTTTGGCAGCAAAAAGGATACTTAGGTATCTAAAAGGGACTATGAATCATGGAATTTGGTACAGGAGAGGCAAAGGGGATGAGGATCAAAGTCTGATTGGTTATACAGACTCGGATTATGCTGGAGACTGTGATGACAGGAAAAGCACTTCTGGCTATGTCTTCTTTCTTGCAGGAGCAGCAGTATCATGGGCCTCCAAGAAGCAACCAGTTGTGACTCTCTCAACAACCGAGGCTGAGTTTGTTGCAGCATGTTTCTGTGCCACACAATGCATCTGGCTCAGGAACATTCTAACTGGAATGAATTGGAGCAGAAGTGTGCAGTCTGAAACAACCATCTTTTGTGACAATAGCTCCACCATCAAGCTGGCTAAAAATCCTGTGCTGCATGGGAGGAGCAAGCATATAGATGTTAGGTTTCATTTCCTAAGGGAACTGGTAAGAGAAGGTGTTATGGAGCTTGAGCACTGCAGAACTCAGGAGCAGATTGCAGATTTGATGACCAAGCCTCTTAAGCTCGAAACATTTCAATCCTTGAGAACTAGACTGGGTGTATGTAGTGTGGAAGATCTGGAGATGGAGGAGTAATCAGAAGATCAGCAAACCAGCTCCAATTCAGGGGAGGATGTGTTGGATTGTGAACTGAAGCTGGAGTCCTTGTCCTTCTCGGATTCAGACTGTCTAAGGCCACAAAGAAGTTAGTCTCGGCGGCGTCATTTGGTGCTGAACTAAAGGCTCCTGCTGTTTAAGTTGCTGCGGCCCCGTTTCCATTTGAGTCAGTCGAATAAAGCCAAGCACTGCGTTTTGGCAAACTGTTCTTTTGATACCTATTGTTTTTTAGTCCTGTCATAGTGGTCAAATTTGACCGTTGAAGTTTGTTAAGAGTTAGAGTTGTTAGTGCAGCTGATTAGTAGGTAAGCTGTTAGTCATGGAGGAGTTGAGGCCGAATCTTGTGGCTCAACCCTAGCTATTTAATCATCTCTTTGTCATCAATAAGAAATTCGTCAGTTTGCAAAGCATTTGTGTTCATCAATTCAAATATCAAACACCAAGCAAAGTACTTATGGAAGAGCTAGTGGACTAGCTACAAATAGTGGAATAGTCATATGAATATGATTTTCAGATGTTATATTTTTTATTTCTTTATTAAAAAAATACAAACAATTTATTTAATGTAATTGGTAATGATTGTTGTCTTTCTCTAAAAAGACCGTGGTTCAAACTTCGAGACTGATGAAATTTTTTTCTTATAAATAATGAATAAATAATAATTATAAAGACAAATTTACCCTTTTTACTTTCGCTCTCATAACCCGAAATTTGAATTGTTGAAAAACTGCCACCAACTCTGATATAATATATTTGTAGATACAAAGAAGAGATTTTTCTGAAGCTTCAAAATTCACTGCTTTTTAAACTAAAACATGAATAAAAAGTGTCGTCCAGAATTCACAGTTGGTCGAGCATGTCGGACCTTCAGCCCGCTTGTCTTTCTTTTTCACAGGCCTTATGCCCACTTCTTCACTATGAAATAGGCCTTAGGCCCGTTCTGGATGCACAAAGAGGAAAATAAAGAAATTGGGCTTGAAGCCCGAGCTAGAGGTTGGATAAGGGAGGGCTTAAGCCCGCTAAGACTGGACTTAGGCGTTCTTTTCATCTGTAAGTCGACCAGAAACAATGACATGCTTTTTCTAAATTTGCTCGATAAATTAGGGTACATAGGTCTTTTCATATACTAGGGCAGTTTCCGAATTCTGATGAAATCTGGGTATTGAAAGGGAAATTTCATATTTAGGATCAGCTTGTAAATCGCAATTAGTTTGGTATCAAATTGTAATAAGAGATATGAACATAAATTTCGAAAGCAGAAAAATGAAATCTGTCTATTGGGTGGAATTGCACAAATATCAAAGTTTGGTACTAAAACTTTATATTCTGGAAAGTGTGGTATCAAACTGTAAATGCTGAACACTATAGGTATCAAAAGGTAATTTGTCAGTTAAGGGTAGTTTTCACAATTTTCTAGGGAGATTATTACGGGAAAAATTAATTAAGATAGTACATAACGCTCATAAAATGCGCAATGGGTGACACCTCGTAATGTATTGTAGGTACAAGAAGAGCATAGACATTTTGGGACTTGGACGTGCAGATCGGACACCACATTGGATAATTTGAAGGTGAGTTAAATTAATTTAATCCAAATCATTTAAACAAGTTCTTTAATAATGCCTTTCAGTTATGGTTATTGTCTTGTATCATTGCTTCAAGGACAAGTAAGTCATTATGAGTTTTACTTTAGGTCAAGTTATTCACTTTCAGCTTCTTATTCAAGTATGCATATATAGAATGAACATAATTCATCCGTAATCATGTTTGTTATTTAGTAAATGTGGCCTCTATTCAAGTTCAACCATCTCAAACAATAGTTCCAAAAGTGTTAGAATCTCGGGTTAGATTTGATATTGTAGCCCCCATAAAATTATTTTTGTTCCTATAAAGATCCAACAGTTTCAAATTTTTATTTTCATCCATAATCTAGTTAAGTGTAGATTTCGTCATCTTAACTAGATAACTTCGATCATTGTTTTTGTATAGGTAGTATTGCTTAATTAAAATAAACATTTCCATATATTTTTTAAAAATTAAAATGATTATCATTAATGAGACGTCATCATGGTTGTCAAACCGGTCTCATACCGGCCGGTTCAACCGGGTTCAACCGGTACCGGTCACCAAACCGGCTGGAAAGAGGCCGGTATTTAACTGTGGTCAAATCCGGAAATTCCAGCCGGTTAGACCAGAAACCGGAATTCAATGTTACACATATTTTATCCGAAAATAAACACCATTCTTAGGATTTGAACCAAGTACCTCATGTTCATTTTAGACTCTCTTATTCACCAGTAGGCTACAAGCAATTTTGTTGTACATATTAACCTTATATATTATATATCTAACACTAAATTTTACACAAATCATTATAAACATTAATAAAATTCATTTTATATAATTTTATTTTTAAGCATCTAATTGTTTAGTATTGGTTACCAATTCTTAGCTATAAATTATTTTGTGTGAAATAATTTTTTTAACTGCTTTTTGATGACTAATTTATTTGGAATTGAGGATTTCCATTTGTCTCATATATTTTATTAAAACCGGCACAACCGGCATGAATACTGGTTGTACCACGGTCGGACCATTCCACTTTCAAAACCGGCACACTGCATAAACCGGTTTGACAACCTTGGACGTCATCAATGACGGAAATTCAAAAGAACATAGCTAAGATAAATCATTAAAAATTTCCAGTCCAAATTAATTAGCCATCAGCCCGCTCGCTTGTCTTTCTTTTTCACATGCCTTAGGCCCACTTCTTCACTATGGGGTCATTTGGATGCAGGTTTTGGGTGTGGGATTTGGGCACAATCTTACATAATGTGGGATTTTATTAAAATCACTCATTTGGAAAGCAATTATATGATAAGAGATTTTAAATATTAGAGATTTTAGAAACCCACAATTGTGGGATTATGAAATAGCTGATGGTGATCAGCTATTTTAAAATCCCACACAAATCCCACAAATTAAAAACCTAGATTTTTAAACCAATAATTTGAGCCAAAATCCCACAAATTAAAAACCTGGATCCAAATGACCCCTATGAAACAGGCCTAGGCCCGACCTGGAGGCAGAAAGAGGAAAATAAAGGAATTGGGCTTTATGTATTCATTTTATTTATAATGTTGTTGTGAATAAAATCTAGGTAAATTAAATATTGTTGTGACCAGGAAAAATTTCCCTCTAAAAAACTGGAAACCTATAAAATGTTTTGTAAATGCATTAATGTGGTATTTTTTCGACGACTTATACAGGAGCAAACCAGAGAAATGGACAGGTCATCATTGTTCCCACTTCTTGCTATTAGACTGCTAGGTAATGTGTTAAAACTATTTTTCTTTTGGTCAAATCAAATTATATATTTAGTTTAGCAATTTTACTATCATTCAGAAAAAAACAAATAATAAAATGAGCTTTGCTATATTATTGAGTTCTTAGATGTCTTATGTAATTTTTTTTTTCTTTGGACCTGCTGCAGGTAGTTTTGGAATGCTTCTTTCAGCTCTTGCCCCTTTGTGAGTACTCGTGTTTATTTCCTCCACTATTTGAATTAGTTAAATCATTTTACTATAAATGCATCACCTGATTATATGAATAAAATGCAAGTAAAAGTTATTTGTACTATAGGTAGGAATTTATGTATTTTTTGTTATGATTAACTAGGAAATTATTTTATATTAATCATAACTAACCAATTAAAAATAATCAAGACAAGTTCGAAATCAGTATTAACTATTAAGGGATCGGGGGTCAATAAAAAATTAAAATCAAAACACCGAAATAGGGAAGAAGAAAAAAACCCAGCATCATTGATGGAAATTATAATTTCATGTGTTTTTAATTCAATGTAATTTTACCGCAACAACGCAGAATCAAGAAAATGTGGAGCACCAAATCCACCACTACAACAAAACCCATATATAGCGGCTAAGAGAATTTGCCTCTATAAGCCTATTATTTGCCTCTATATATATTTAGAGGCAAATAATACATTTGCCTCAAATACTCCAGTGGCTATAGCCCTATAGAAGCAAATATAGCGGCATATGTTATCTGTCGTTGTTTAAGGATTTTGTGACTAATATATTAGCCGCTAATGTCACTTTCATTTTGCCTTTATATTCAATATCAGAGGCTTAAGCATTTGCCTCTAAAATGATTTTTAGAGGCTATTAATTTTGACTCCAAAAATATCAGTAGAGGCATATATTTTTGTTTCTAAAAATAGTTAATGAGGCAATTAAATTTGCCTCTAATATTATTTATAGAGGCAGATAATTTTGCTTCTGAAATTAGTTTTTAGAGGCTAACAAATGTTCTTTTGTTTGATTAATTGAATTGATTTATTGTAAAAGAAATTGATTTGGAAAGATGAATATATTGTACAACATTCCATATTTCCATTGATATGATAGTTGAACAACATAGTGCCAAGTGTACATCGTAAGATTGAAGAGAAGGGAAATGAGAGTCCACAAATGGGAAAAGTAGTAGTCAGTTAGTATTGGGGCATATATCAACAACTTCAAAACAGAAAATACTATGATTCGAGAGTTAAGAAGCATTCATGGAAAGTTGTAGCTAGCAGAAAACTAGAATTCAACTCTATAGTATTGCAACTCTTTGTGAATCCTAGAGAACTTGACTGCTAGCAAGATCATAAACTTCAACTCGATCAACTCCTCTTCGTACCTGCAGACGAGCAACATCATAAATTACTACAGTGAACTACTACTTTGGTGAAACTATGATCATCATAATTGATATTATTTTAAGAAATGTATCCATAATCAAGTTTGATATCATCACTCAACCCACTACTAAATCACACCATCTTATCCAAATTTAAATAGCGTATCATCTAACTCGGGTTCAATAATTGACTAATTGCGAATCTAGAGAGAGCTACCTCTTGCAAGCCAATAACAATCGGCAGCTCTGCTGCTAGCCTGTAACAGAAGCAAACGATCAAATTAATACCCATTGGCAGTTAAAGACCACGACAAGTAAGTAGCTCAGCATTTTTTTAAAGCAATAGTTCATCAAATACATGCTGAAATTAACTTCTGCTGACCACTTTCCAGACAGTGCACGGATTTCTCCATCATGTACAAGGGAATGAAACAAAAAGAATAATTGATTTGGTTAATCCCTATAGTTCATCACTGCCTCACAAATCTTATGGCATGTGGACCTTTTATAGGGTAAGGTTTCTTGACATACAGTCAGCCTCCAATGACGTACCCTTCCTTCCTTGTGAGGCCACCAACCAAGAAGACATAATTTGACACAAGTAGATCACATAAACCCAATCCATAAGCAAGGGTTCGAACTTATAAGATCGGCTGAGAATCAGCACTGTCCTAACCACTCAAATTATTGAAAGAGTTCATAAAACAAAGCTTATACTCTTTCTTTTATCCCCTTCTTTTTGGAAACTAAAAATTGATCTCTTATCATCTCATTCGTATAACAAAATGAAATATAGATTCACTGAACCAAACAAGCGCCATGTAGGGGAATCAGAGGAGATGCTGACCACAGCCTTAACATGAAATTGAAGATAAGAGATTCAGTTAAATCAGTAGAGTAGAGAACCCTTACCAAAAATGGGTAAACATAAGGAATTAATTCACTGAATGAGCATCGGAGACAATAGCAGATCCGGCAAGGTCTCACTAATCGGCGAAGCTCAAATTTGCAGAACCTGCATCCAATTATTTAAACAGAACGAAAAAAATCATGAAAGGAACATCTCCTCCACCGCCACTGAGGTGGGATTTCACTTCTCTGTATTTGGGTTCTAGTTTTGATCAAAAAGTTCGTCTTGACCCTAACCCCTAGTTTTAAAACCAACAGGCAATCGAGCAAGAAACAATAAATTGAGCATGTAAAACTCAGAAAGATTATGGATGAACAATTTAAAACCAAAATAGAAAAATCCCCAACTTTAGCTTCAAACCTTACACCACCCCAAATTCAGGATTTCAACCCCAAAGTCACAAGTGACGATCGAGCCGCAGCTTCAATCCCCTCTGCTTTATGCCCATCGCTGAATTAGTTTTATAATAATTAAATCAAGAATCCAAATAGCGGCAGAATTTATATTTGTTGTATATAGACGATCTATAGAAGCAAATTATATATTTGTAGTGTATCTCATATTTTTAGAGGCACATAGTTGTATCTATTGAACCAAATTATATATTTGTAATATAACTCATAGTTTTAGAGGCACATATTGGAAGCTGTTGAGGCAAATTATATATTTGTAGTATATCTCATACTTTTAGAGGCACATAATTGAAACTATTGAAGCAAATTATATATATGTTGCATATAATATCCTTTTAGAGGCAAATACAATATTTGCCTCAACAAGTAGCCGCTATATGTGGGTTTTGTTGTAGTGCACAGAAGGTGTGTCTTCGCCTTTGCCCCTCGTCAGGGCTAATACACTGTTATCCTATTAATGGTTTAACCGATAACCGAATGAGAATCGGTGTTTAACGATTACACCGATAACCGATTAAATAGTAAACGATAGGTTCCCGGTAGTCAAATTTTGCTAATAACTAACCGATGGTTAAACGGTTAACTGACTAATCGATTACGACCATCCTCATAGTTAGAGACGAAATAATAGGCTTCCGGAGTTGCAAGCATAGGCCAAAAATAATGGGGTGTTTGAAGGCTTACAAGACCCCTTGCATATCCTAGTTGTAATAGTGACTTAAACTCAAATGAGAATAATTTAAAGGCCGGGTTTTAGAAGGAGCACAATAGAAAGTCAGACTTGCGCACAGTTGTTCGACAACAATCAATAATATTAAGCTTCCATATAATTTGGTGGGGTTTACGAGTTGAGTAATTATTGTTGGGTCTCTATATTTATATGCTTCTTTAATAAAGTTTAACGGTGTAATGGTATTATTGTGTACTTGTGTTGGATTGAGTATATTATGCATTGATATATATCTATGTTAAATTACATCTTATTCAATGATAACAACTTAAGAAAATAGCACATGTACATATGAAAAATTATAGAAATTTTCACAATTAAAAAAAGGAGGTCTTTTCTTGGTTAGGTTATGGATTGGTTATTTTGGTATAACCTTGCTGAATCACTTAGTTAACGTTATCCGATTAACCGACAAAATCACTGAGAACCGACTGTACGGTTGCGGTTAACAGTAAGCACAAAGTGCTTGACGGTTAACCGAGAACCGACTAAACGGTTCCAGTTATAACCGAACTGATTATCATCCCTACCCCTCGTTAACTTTGCGGGGCACTTAATGTTTTTCTGGTACGTTCTATTAAATACTTCGTTTAATACATGTATGTGTATTCATATGTATTTTATTCGTTTAAAATTTTCATATTTGTATTATTGTGAAGTCATTTTATTTGTTTCCGTTCATTTTTTGGCTCCCATATTAAACACGTATAAAACCCGTATATCCGTATTTAATAAATTAAATTGTTAACTTTAATATTATTTATATAGCTTTTTTAAAATATAATTAAGTTGACATATTCATGACTATTAACGTACTATTAAACGTAACATTAGCTTAAAGACGAAGTAAAATACCCACACGTATTTTTTACCTAACTTTCTCGTACCGTGTTTTACTAACTATGCTAATAGGCTAATATGTATATATATATTAATTAGAAATAAACTTTAAAATTACATAGACTAACATTATTTATTTTTAGGTACTCACTCCCATTTATTACGAGTCAAAACGGCTCAATGATCGTAATAAATGAGATTGCGATTTTGATTGACACGACGTGTATATATGTGTATATATGTCATGGCAGTCCAGGCCGACGATCTATTATGATCGTTTGTAGTAGTTTGTGGGTCTTTGTTTTCTCAATCTTAGCAGTCGTCTCCTTTTAGGGAGTTCAAATTTAAATTTTTTGCAATTTTTTTACGGATACATATGATTTATACTGAGAAACAAAGTTATTCTGCAGGTTCCTCACATTATAATGTGGGGTTTAATGTTCGCGGAGCTCATTCTGTACAACTGGTTCGGACCACTAGAGGAGGATTTTCAGAATCCACCTGCACAGGTAAAAACGAACCGTTTACTTTCAAATGCATATATATTTATAACTGTCAATACGTAACCTTTATTTTTACTTCATTTTTTAGTCTCTCCGGGTGATTATGTCGAGGATAAAGCCGATTGCCGAGGATGTCTAGACTTAAGTGATTTAAGTTATCTTTAAAAATAATAAAAGCGATTGATTCTACCAAAAAAAATGTTTGTCAATTTAAGTAGCACCCATAGGTGCATAATTAATTGAGGATATATAACATTGTATTTGTTATATAATGGATATATAACATTGTATTTGTCATATAATACATATTTGTCATATAATAGATATATAACATTGTATTTGTCATATAGTACATATATAATGGATATATAACATTGTATTTGTCATATTAATACAAAATTAATTATATGACAAATACAATGTTATACCTGTTATATAATACATATAAACATTGTACTTGTCATATAGGACATATATAATGGATATATAACATTGTATTTGTCATATATTTAGTTTTGTATGTAACATAGTGGAGGTTCACCTATACAATGTGTATATACAATGTTTTGGTGCAGGTACCGTTGTGGGACTTGCCAATGCTATGGCTCCCATGTAAGTGTTTATTATTTTTATTGTATGAATATTTTTATTTTTTTTGCAAAATGGAGCTCTAGCAACGCCTCAATTCTTAATTAATAAAAATCATAGAGTGGTCGAAACTCGAACCAAATCAAAGTACAACCTATAGTTCAAATTGGGACAAAAGGGTGATAAACATTTTTTTTGTTTTGATATGTTTTTTTATGAACAAATAAATAATTACTTCATGATGATTGTCATTACAGCCCTGACGTGAGGAAGATGTGGAGTAGCAACTCCACCCTCGGCGTCACTTCTTCACCTCCATAGAGGGTGATCAGCTTCCTCATCCGCCTCCTCTTCTTCTGGTATGCAATTCATAATTTTGTGCATTTATTAGTATTTATTACTAAATTTTTAGTGATTTAAGATATTTGGCTCCAAATTAATTAATTAATGATATGGTTGGGCTTCGGTTTGGTTTAACGAACCGAACATTTATAACAAATAAGTCATTCCATTGAAACCAAACTGTTAAGGGGCATAAACGGTTATGTTATGTTTGTTTTTCTTGGTTTTAACCGAAACCGATAAGTGTGACTCGATTTGAGACCAAATACCTAAAACTTCAAGTTAGCCATATAGTAATAAGGTTCTAGAAAAATATGTACTAATACTAGTTATATACAGGCACTCACTCCTGTTCATCACAGGCAGTGATGGGCTGTTGCTTTTCATCAACGGGGTGGCGATCCTCGTTGACACGACGTATATATACATGTAATGAGCAATTACTGGTTTGAGTAGTGCATAATTATTAATTGTGTTTTTTATAACATTCTGTTTTCTATTTTTATTTTCCAGGCTCTTCGTGAGATGACCGTAAGAGTGACGCCCGTAAACGAGGAAGTGTAAGGATGGCGCCTACGTGACAATAGACTTAATGTAATTTAATATTGTTACTTATTAGTATGTATTTTATATTACGAGCAAGAAGGTCAACTAGAACATTAAACTTTCACTAGTTTTCATTGCCCGCGCTCCGCGCTAGGATATGTATAACATATGTTTATAGTTGCTTAATTATGCAAATAAAAAGGAAATATTATATGTGATCATTCAAATACACAATCTACTGATCTTGTTTTCAATCAAGGCAAATCCAACACGAAATCAAAGTTCTACATTTAAATTAGGGTAATGTCTATTTTTTATCCAAACTTTTTTTCAGATTCTTTTATATTATCCGAACCTATTAAAATGCTATTAATTATCCAAATATTTCGTAATGCATCAAAATATTAGCCATTTTTATGTTATCATTAATAATTTTGTAACCCTTTTCTTAGTTAAAATAGTAAAATTTTAGAATTTTGACCTTCATGTATTTCTTTCAAGTCAGTATCATGTTGCCAAGTCAATATTACTAACAAAATTGCTAATTGGACGTTAATATTTGACTAATTCTTAATATTTTAATAAGTTTGGATAATATAAAAGAATCTGAAAAAGGTTTGAATAAAAAATAGACCTTGCGCTTTAAATTATAGTGTCATATAATTTTGAATGAGTACATGCGCATATGACATTTTATATATTACAACTATCATTTGGACTCTCCAGGATCTTAGTGGGGAACATTTCAACATTTTGTTTGGGTAGAAAACATTTCAACATTCACCTCAAAGAAATCATGTATATCTATAAAGGAGTACCATGTGGGTCACAATCCAAAACTTCCTAGAGAGAATCAATTCACCAGATGCGAACTTGTTGATAATGAAACAACTCAAAAGCTTTCTTGACTTTCTTAAACTAATTGAAGAGACTTGAAAGTAGTTTTGGCAATCTACCAATCACACATCACAACATAATGTTCCAACAGAGGCACAATCCATTGCTAATATCAACGGCATATAAGGCAAGAGAAGGAAATAGAGTCAGAAACATAATTAGGCATAAGGGTAAAAGTAACACTTTGGGGCACCCCAAACCAAATCTCTACCTCCTGTGAGTTCTCCATTTAGAGGCACCACATGTTATTCATCTATACACAATAGCTTAGTTTGGCTCTGCTGTAGCTTTTGCAGAAACATCTTCTGGCTGGAGCTTTTAGATAAGTATTTTTCAAAAAAAGCAGTTGAGTGTTTGGCGGTAAAACTAATAGAAGTGTTTTTTAATATGAGAGGTTGTGTAAAATGACTATAAAGGACTCATAACATAAAATATGAATAAGAATTCTAAACAATAAAAAGTAGTCAAAATGGATCTTGTTAGATTTCTTTTATATTAAATAATATGATTTTATAATTTATTTTATTTTTAAAATGATATAAATGAAGGAAAATTATATTTTTTTGAAATAAAATTAAAATATGGTAAGGATAATCTTGTATTTTCAAAACATCTTTTCGCAGAACTCCAAATTGAAGCTTCTGCTTTTATGTTATACAAAAGCACTGAAAAGCCGAGATTTTACAGGTGTTTGACCCTGCTTCAGCTTTTAAAGCCGAAAAACACTTCTAAATGCGAGCCAAACATAGAGAATAAAGGTGAAGAAATCATTTTACAAGTGTTTGACCCAATCAGAACCCATTCCGTCTGGCCCATGAGTTAGACAGAGAATTGGGTTGCATAAACGAAAACACACAGTAACATATATTTTCATTTGTGCAAAAACCATAAGGTTAACGTGCATCCAAAAATCACTCACAGGCCATGGCAGCAATTTCGAAATGGAAGAAATCAAATCCATGAATTTCCTTTGTATATTTTGTAGATGATCAATAGTTCAAGATTTGATCCAGAGAATCCTAAATCCTTATCGAGAGCTACTTGTTTTGCCCCTTTTGCTGAAAAGATAGATTTATCCCATAGAAAACTGGCACCGAATATGCGATAGTTGCACATTTATGGATAAAAAGAAAATATGAGGATCAAACAATGATAGAATATCCAAATTTCAAAATTGAATCTAACAAAAAAATTCAAAAATTTTATTCAATTTTATTACATTCCTTTGAGCAACATAAAACAACTCAAACTAATTATTCCTGTTGATAGTTGCAGCAAAACAAAATAAGTAGAGTAACATTGATAATCTTGTAATAACTTTTTATACTGTGGATCACTATGAGAGGGTGGGTGACAAGTGACAACACCAACCTATCCACCAATTACAACACCAATGTCTACGATAACCGTCTGGTTGATCCTGGCTTGAGGAAGTAGATATCTCTTGAGGGAAATATCTAGCATTGGAAGCTTGACTTCCAATTACGAAACTCGCAATCAAAATGAAGCATATGGCTATGCGCAAATCTAGAGCCATGTGAATGGTGATCTTGTAAAAGTCTGTTGATCACTCTTTTATGAGTAGGATAATGTGTTATGCTCACAAAATCAGACACAATATTTATATGCTAATCTTCCTATAACTTCGGTTGAACTAATCAATTTAGGGTAACCTTTTCTATAAATGGAAGACACATAAACAGGACATCGTTGTTATTATCATTATATTTTTATGAACACCAACTTCTTAGGCGCAAGTTCCAGTACAAATCCCTTAGTTTTGTAGTCCAACAAAATTAGACTGGGCAATCGAGTCAGGTTGGGGATCTCGGGTTGCAGGTCATTATGGGTTAGGTCATTTTGGGTTGGCTGATTTTGGGTTTGTTATTGACCCGACCCAAAAACTTTTGGGTCAGGTTTCGGTTCATTTCGGATTGTGAACCTGCTCAGAAACAATATCAAACATGCTTCGTATTTCTTTAAAGAACAAAAAAAATTCTTATATGAATGAAAATAGTGTACCTAACACATGTCAATTAAAATATTCTCAAATCATCTATGCCGAAATAAAACACATATTGCAAAAACAAAAGGAATTATAAATTGCACAAATTGCCAAAAAACAAAATAAATTCAAGAGAGTAATACTAATACTTTCTATTTTTCACTTGACTGTCATTTAGTTGACCATTAAATCTAACGATCAAAAAATGTTTCGGAATAGTATTGACATCGGAATCCAAAAATTGGGACACAATTTTCATGCAAAAAGCATAAAAAAAACAATTCACATAAACCCTAAACTACAGTAATTTTTCACCTTTTGAGGTTATAAATTCAACGGAGTCAAGTTCAAGTTGGGCCTACCTGAAAGCTTTTTCGTTCAAATTTTTTCGGCCCAGTGGAAACGTGAAGCCCATGGAGCCCAATTGATGCATGAGAAACTGTTCCAAAATCTACCCCTCAAATCCCGCCCCTTTCCTCTCTTTTTCAAAATAAAACTACATAAAAAAACAACAAAAAAAAAACTTTCAGCGCTAAAACATTTCGTTCCCTCCCCTGCATTTCCCCAAATCTCCTCTTCTTCTTCTTCTTCTTCTTCTTCTTCTTCTCTGATGGCAGAAGTAATCGAAAGCTACGCATCCTCCCCGTCGACGGAGCGCGGGAGAGGAATTCTAATCTCCGGCGACGCCAAATCCAACACCATCCTCTACACCAACGGCCGCTCCGTCATCATTAGGTACCTCGACCAGCCCCTCAAAGTCGATGTCTACGGCGAGCACGGCTACCCTGTCACCGTCGCTCGCTACTCCCCCAACGGCGAGTGGATCGCGTCTGCCGACACCTCCGGAACCGTGAGGATCTGGGGCGTCCACAACAACTTCGTCCTCCACAACGAGTTTCGCGTCCTCTCCGGCCGAATCGACGATCTACAATGGTCCCCGGATCAACTGAGGATCGTCGTCTCCGGCGATGGCAAGGGAAAATCCTTCGTACGTGCCTTCGTGTGAGTTTCCCCCCTCTCGATTATCTTAATTTCCCCCCTTTCTTTTAACCATCAAACCCTAATTTCGAATTTGAACGAGTTCTTGAGCGAGCAATTTGTTTCGCGGATTTTGTGAAGGTGGGATTCGGGAAGCACTGTGGGGGAATTCGACGGACATTCGAAGCGAGTGTTGAGTTGTGCGTTCAAGCCGACGCGGCCGTTCAGGATTGTTAGCTGTGGGGAGGATTTCGTAGTGAATTTCTACGAAGGCCCTCCATTTAAGTTCATGCACTCTCACAGGTTTAATTGCTTTCCAAATCCCTCTTTTCAATTTTCTTTCTTGAAAATCCACATTTTCAAACGAGAGATGACAATGTGAGTTTCGCCATTGCGTGGATGTAGGCAGCATTCCAACTTTGTGAATTGCGTGAGATTTTCACCAGATGGAAGCAAGTGCATTACCGTGAGCTCGGACAAGAAAGGGTTGATCTACAATGGCAAGACTGGTGAGATCATTGGAGAATTGTCCCATGAAGATGCTCATACGGGGAGCATCTATGCCGTTAGTTGGAGCCCAGATAGTAAGCGGGTCCGAACTCCGAACCACAATTACTGACCATTTTCTCTCCAATTGAATCCGATTATAAGCTCAAAACCTTCAGCTGATCGTTATGCCATTTACCATCATCATCCAGGTGCTTACTGCTTCGGCCGATAAGTCTGCTAAAGTATGGGAGATTTCTGAGGATGGGAAAGGAACTGTGGTGAAGACACTGACTTGTCCTAGTTCCGGTGGGGTTGAAGATATGTTGGTTGGATGCCTTTGGATGAACGATCATCTCATCGTGGTCTCGCTCTCCGGGGCGATCAACTTGTTCTCTGCAAGTGATCTTGAGAAAGCTCCAACCTTGTTGTCCGGACACATGAAGAATGTCACGGCATTGACACTCTTGGAAAACGATGAACAGAAGACGGTTTTGACCAGCAGCTACGATGGCCACATTATCAAATGGGTTCAGGGTATTGGTTATGCTGGTAGATTGGAGAGAGGGAACAATTCCCAGATCAAGTGCTTGGCAGCTGCGAAAGATCAGATCATGACATCCGGATTCGATAACAAGGTAAACTTCCATTCTTTTTAAGTACCACTGCAGTATGTAGGCCAATGTTTAGCTCAACCAGTTAGTTACATTCTAGGTGCATAGAATGGGTCTACAAGGGAATGACAACTCTGGTGCATTTGAGGCTGTTGATGTCGGTAGCCAGCCGATGGGCTTATGCCTCGCCTTGAATTCGCCTGCGTTGGCTTTGGTCTCGACCGAATCAACTGCTATCTTGCTCGGCGGTTTGAAAGTCCTGTCGACCACGAAGCTCGACTTCGTGGCCACAGTGTGTGCAATAACACCCGACGGAAGCGAAGCCATCATTGGTGGAAAGGATGGGAAGCTGCACATCTACTCTGTCTCGGGCGATACACTGACTGAAGAAGCTGTTCTTGAGAAGCACAGAGGTGCCATCACTGTGATCCGGTATTCCCCCGATGTGTCCATGTTTGCTTCCGCTGATTCCAATCGTGAAGCTGTTGTATGGGATCGTTCTTCCAGAGAGGTATAGCATCCTCATAACTCTGTTTTAGCCTTAGAATCGAACATTTTTATTGAATGTGGTGGTATTGTTGTTGCAGGTTAAGCTGAACAACATGTTGTACCACACTGCACGGATCAACTGCCTTGCCTGGTCTCCTGGCAGCACGTTTGTGGCTACTGGTTCTCTGGACACATGTGTGATCGTTTACGAAATCGGGCAGCCGGTTGCGAACCGTATAACCATAAAACTGGCTCATCTAGGCGGGGTCTACGGCTTGGCGTTCACCGACGATTGCACCGTGGTCAGCTCCGGCGAGGATGCTTTCGTTCGCGTCTGGAGGCTCTCATCACAATGATGATATTGACTGCATTACATAGCTGCTCTCTGTCTGACTTCCGGTTCTTGTGTTGATGCTGAGAAGATGAACAGCGTGAGAATGCGGTAAATAAACTGCGGGTTAAGCTTCCACAACAATGGCGGCTTATCATCTTTACCCACGTTATACATACAACAGTTTATATGTGAGATCCAAAGGCATGCTGCTATACAGTTAGTTACAGAGTGGAAAGTTGAAGGTTTGATCGATATCACGGTGAGAAATTATTAGTCACAGGAGAGTTTTTTTTTCTCTCTATTTTTTTATTACAATTCCATATTTAGCCTCGCACCTGATTTAACTTTTATGTAGTGGAGCTTAATCGTTGTATTCTATTTTGAGAAATTATTGGGTACTCTCGGTCTCGGAGTACCTCTGTTTCATTGTCATAGGGCAAGATTAATACGCACTTCAAATTTATGTTGTGTGGCACACACATTATTAGAACATATCTTGTTGAACATAATTAATTTGATTTCGGTTTTTTTTTTAAATAAAATTAAAACAAAGGAAATATAATTTGCTAAACCAAGTTAATCTTATATTCATTGTCTGATCAGGAGACACTTGATGATATGTAAATGTGTGCTCTAATATTGTTCATCAATTATTTATTTATATCATTATTGATCTTCAAATTTGTCCCCTTTAATTTCTTCTCGTTCATTTACATCTAAAGATTGAGAGTAACTTTGTAAGCCTATAAAACTGCCAGCATTCGACACCTAATCCTATTTTCTTTTATCTAATGGTGAAAGACAACTTTAGAGCTTCAGAATCATCGATTTTTTTTTTCTTCCTTTGACTTGAAGAAAAGGAGATACATGAACAGAATCGATAAAGCTCAACCAGAAAAAAGTTGGGGAAGAACATTTTTTGATCGGCAGGAAGAGTACATGAAGAATTTCATTCTTAATCTTATCATGCAAGTTATGGGCCTTTTGTCCAAAAAAAAAGCAGTAAACCAGTAGCAGGCCAAACCCAACAAGAGAATCTTGACAAGAAATTAGAAGAACAGCACCGTCTCCTTTTATCCTCTGGTGACCACTTCACTTTAGCTCTATGGGAACTCAATTGCCACGTTTCCAAAATTTCAGATTAGGGAACAGAAACTTCAAGAATTGAAACACCGTATACTAACGATTGTTCTACAATATTTTTTTTACGGGAGGTTAAATTAATTGACGGTATTCAACCAGCCTAGTTATTCTGCTAACTAGAAAATTCGTTAGTATATACTAACTAACATACAAAATGTATGAACTAATATCCAAGTCTGCTGAGTATCTAGATAGCACAGACTAGTATTCAAAACATCACAAACTAGTATCCAGATAGCATATACCAACTAATATCCACAAACAACCAACTAGTATTCAATATGGATACTCTTATGTGTTATCTGGATACTAATTATGTGCTATATGGATACTATTCTGTATTGTCTAGATATTATTTTGTGAATTTGGGATAATAGTTGATTCATGGTGGATATCAGTTAGCAAACTTTGAATACTAGTCTGTGGTCTTTAGATACTTTAGTACTTGGATACTAGTTCATGTATTTTGGATATCAGTTAATATCTGCTAACGAATCTTCAAGTTAGCAGATTAAATTTTCCTGTATTCAACTATATGAAATGATTGATTATAATTTCAGCAAAAAATTATCGTACCCGTGATTATTCCACTACAATCTCCGGTGAAACCTTGGTCGAGATTGATAGTGATTTGGAATCTCTGTAAACATTGCTTGCATGACCAGATGACCTGAGCCCATATGGATTCCAACCTTCCATAACTCTCCCCCACCTTTTGATTCCTGTTTTATTCGTCCTCATCATCATCACTTGATTTCTTGTTTATTTTTTTATGTCAAACAAAATTCATGTAAAGTACATATTATTGATTTTTTATTCAAAGAGCTCATCTTTTCCTTCTATCAAAAACTCTGTTATTCAGAATGTCAAAATATATAACAATGATTTGATGACTTGGGTTATATGTATATTTTGTCCATTTACTTTGTAAAGTTCTCAAAACGTACCCTCTATAATTCTTCACATCATTTTTTCCTTGTAGTATATTATCAAATGTGACCATCCATTCAAAATTCTTTTTGACAATATTCTTACATTTTAGATGGAGGGACAAGTTTGATAACATCATTATAGTAGAACGACAAACAAACGTGATCTAAAAATTATAAAAAGCATATTGGAGGAGAACTTTGTAGAGTAGTACGTACAGGAGTAAAGTATTACTTGTAGCGTTGTTTATGTGGACAACACACACCTAGTCCAATAGAACTTGTTCAATACCTGTTGACTCAGTCTTCTGACATGTGGTCTTGTTTCTACCACGAACCAGCGTCCACGCCGATCTGAATTACAGCAAGCATTTATTTATTTCATAGAGAACCAAAATGATACGATTATCTTTTGCGCTTGGTTAGGATTTTGGGTCCAAAGCCCAAATATATAGTTGACGATATAATTTTTTTTTACACCCCAACCATGAAATTATGAATTTGAAGTCTGTACAAATTTACAATATATTACCATGGAAATCAACTATTAATACACAACACAACTAATCCAAATAAGAAATCTCTCGATTAATTATTTAACCCTCCCAAAGATCAGTGTGGAAAAGGCCAAACGTACAACCACTATCGGAGCATAACTGTACAAGCTAAGCAATGAATCCACGACCTACTCGAAAGTCGAAACTACCTTTAGGAGGAAAAGGGAGGGAATTTTTAAAGCAGAAAGAACCTTCCTATCTACATTTGAGTGCACAGTCCCCACATCCAGCGGATTCCCTCCTAGGGCGGGAGGAAAAAAAAAAAAAAAAAAAAATACAACGCATAACCAAAAATTATGAAATCGTACAACAAGTTACATCGAAAAAGTCAAATTAATAATGAAGTATCTTGTACTAAAACCATGATTTCTTCATATTTCAACGGTTTCATACCGCGCTAAAAATACTAACATTCTGAGTGTATTAACCAGTATTCTTGGTCCGATTGAATGGTAAGGTACGATTTCTAAAACATTTAACATAACTGGAAGCACATTAATTAATTTACCTGGAAAAAGTAATGAAAAGTAGCTAGCTAGCTAGCTGGAACAACAACAGCAGGACAACTGGGAAGGCAATATATAGTTATATATATATATATATATATATATATATATATATATATATATATATATATATATATATATATATATATATATATATATATATATATATATAACAAAAAAAAAGCAATTTCTTATTTCTACATGACGGAGCAACCGTTTGGGTTGTCGTCGCTGAACATGGTGGTGAAGTGCTCGCCGGCGCCGGTGGGTGCGGAAGGGTTGGGGAGCGCCTGGACGACGTTCCTGACGTAGCCGGAGGGCGCCTTCTTGTCGTAGGCGCCGGCGACGTAAGGGTAGGCGACGAGGTTGTACTGGACGTAGGGCCAGAACTCGGCCTTCTTCCCCGTCCTCAGTATCTTCTTCAGCACCTTGTTCGGCTCCACGTGTCCCGTCACCACCACCCGGCTCTGCTTCCGGATTACTTCCACCGATTTCACTCCTGCATATGTGTATGCCGGCGACCGGCGTTACATTTATTAACAAATTCGTTGAAACACAATATTAAGAGAACGACGGTGTTGGGTCAGTTTATTTACAAGGTCAGGTTAGCGTCAGGTTTTTTTTTTTTTTTTTTTCCTTACGAGCAGTATTATGTTATACTACGAGTACTGTTACGTAATTGAGAGAGTTATATTCCTTATCAGAGTCGTAGAAGTTAGGTTTTCTCAACCAGCCTCTGATACCATGTTGAAACACCGGAATACGGTGGGAACTGTTGTTTATTATTACTATAAAATCACATAGGGTTTATATAGAGTACAGAGACGGACTTCTATAATAACTCTTAACACTAATACGGAAAAAAAAACCCTAACTTCTACGACTCCGATCAGGAATATAACTCTCTCAATTACATAACAGTACTCGTAGTATAACATAATACTACTCGTACTACCCATACTCTAATAAAAAAAGCAAAGATGGATCGCTTTCAAGGAATAAGAAAGGCATAGGGAGCAAGAAGAGGAGGAAATTAAACCTTTCATGTGGGAGACAGCGTTCCTGACTTTCCTCTCGCAGCCGTCGCAGTCCATTTTCACCTTGATCTCCACCGTCTGCGAATTAACCCCAACAAGAAAAGAAAGAAGAAGAAGAATCAACAAACCCAGCCGACGACGACGTGCAACAAAATAACCAAAATTTATGACCATAACGACGAGATCATATCTACTGCAAATGAATGAATTTGATCACAGGTAGTACGTACGTACCTGGAGAGGCTTGCGCTTCCTCTTCTGCTTGGCGACTGCGAAGAAGTCGTGCACGAAATCGGAAAGAGAGTCCAGAGCTCCCATGTTTAAGAAGCTTCTTAGCTTCCCGCTACTGGAGAAGAGAAGAAGAGAGGGAGAAGAGGATATGATGGTCTCTGGAAATGTTGCACTTATGGATGGCGCGAGCTCCTGTCTCTGTATTTATAGAGAAAAAGATATCCCCATCAGCTTTGCAGGTAGCTCTTTTGGAAGAATCTAGTCTTGTTCTTATGTATTTGTTTTTGTTACTTATTCACTTTCTTTCTTTTTCGTTTTTTTTTTATATTACTGGAAGTTGCGATGAGAATTTGAACCCGTCCTATCGGGTATTACATGATCGGACCTGTGTTGATGGCGCGGATAATATGTGATTTGTAGTATGGTGGACCTGTGTTGATGGCGGATAATACACGATCGGGTATTAGATAAGATAATCCTGCTATGAGATTAATGTCATGATCATAATTAATGTATAGCACATGATCATGTCAAATGACAACAAAGTAAACTTGTTTTTGCTCTCTCTCTCTCTCTCTTTTTTTTTAATGGTTAACAATGCCAACTTTGTTAAGATGTGTGTGCTTGATGATTTTTTGGTACGATGTACAAACTATCGGGGTTCGATTTTCACATCTTATATTATTTCACAAAAAATTCATTAGTGGCCACAAGTAAAATTGTAAATACGATTAATCGGCCACTCTAATAAATTTGTTGAGTATTTTTTTTAACTCAGACTTATATAGAAGGGATAAAAGACGGGAATTTGGGAGAGGGAGGAGCAGTGCTTTGGGCGCAATTGGCGGGGAGGGAATTTAATTAAGGAGACAAGTGTCCTTGTGTAATTAAAACCAGTGTGGAAGTGTGGAACTGTATAAAAGAAAATGACGCCGCTGCGCCCTCTTTCATTTCTGTATTATCTCGACCACATCCTTTTTCTTCGCATAAATAAAAATAAAATTATCTGCATTGGCTTCTTTTATTTTCGGAAGAAATACTAATTGCGTAACGTTGCATTCATAAATCTTCTTCTTCTTCTTCTTGTTGTTGTTGAAGTAGCAGTGATGAAGAAATAAATGCGCAATGCGCGGTGGGAGTGTTTAGCTTGTGCGACGGGGTTAAGGGTAAGCTCTCCGTCTGTCTGACTTTAATTTTTTGCCTTTTCCCGCAAGAAAACGCTGAATTTCAGCATCACTTTCTGCCGCACCAACCAGGCTAAGGACATAGGCGTAGTAGAAGCTTTTTTCCTTCTCGTCTGCATCTCATCATCATTTGTTCCTCGTTTTCAGGGTGCCTATTATTACCCAGCAGCAGCCAATCAATATAATACTTCTTCATCTTACATATGCTAGTTCCAGAATTGGGTTGGTTCCAGAATTTCATTTCTTTGCTTGAGTGGTCTCTTTAGCTACCTTCTTACCCAGCTTTCCTAAACAAAGCTCCACTCTCACAAGTCTTAATGCTGCAATACCCTCTACACAGTACTAAACAGTAAACAAGTCTCAACTCTCGTACACATTACTCGAAAATCTCGAGCCAACAATCCTCCGCTGTACTTCTGAGAGTAGACCGGAAAACTCTGCTGCATCTTTCACACTAGAGTACAGAAACATACAAGCACCATGACCCTCCTTACTAAGCTGCCATCCATTGTTCTTGGCCTAGCAAGGCTACAAACTACCTCCAACGTTCTATTCCAATGGAGAACTGACATTTACAAAACAAATGGTCCCCTGTTGCACAACAGACGAGCATCCGAATCAATCAGCCCCAAGCCTTTTAAGTTTTCACTCATCTTAATTTTGATTCATGATCACAAGCCAAATCAGAAGCCTGTGCTTTGGAACCACATATTTCCACCATAGCATCTTGTGCCAATCAACTCTCTGTTTTCTGGGTCTTATTGACTTCCATACAGTTTTGATAGAGAACTTGTGCAAGACTGCCCTTCCCAACTGACTGCATTTTTTATTACCATCTGCCTCAAGTCTAAACTGGAACCAAGGTCTAAGTCTCAGAAACTTTCTCCATAACCAGGATGGCAGGATCCTACTTGAGATTATGAGAATTTCCAAATGGTTCTTCCTTTCATTTTGTGTATCAAGATCCAGACCACCCAAAATGATCCTCAACGGTTGACAGATAACAACAGAAATTCAGTAGGCCAATAAGTAACTTTAGGCGGGAAGCCGGGAACACTATATTTTTGTTCTAGTTGCGAGAGACAATTTGTAACAACAGGTTTTGGCTATTGATATGAGAGATCCTTTCGAATTTCAGCAGTGAAGATCAATAAATTACATAATGGGTGTTACAGAGTTAACCATGGGACTCAGTAGCTGAAGAATTACTCAAAAAATCCGCCTCCAAAACGGAAAGGTACCTAGTCATGAGTATGCAGATCCAATCAACAGTTGATGACTCCATGTCCTTCTGAAAGATAGTAGGAATTCAGTGACAGGAGTTTATGGTTTAGAGTGGAACTCACAAGCTAAAATCGTATCTCAGTCTGTTGTTGGTGTGAGCAGTGATGCATCCAAAGGCGTTTTCCTGAGCTTGCGCATCTTTTCTGCTAGATTCGAAGCAGTGACCTTATGACCGTTCTCCACAAGAGTCTCCTTGAGATTGCTGAACAATGCTGCAGGAGGCCGAATACCAACATCCAGCATTTCCTGGAAGTACTTGCAAGCATCGTCCACCTTCCCGTTCTGGCAGAAGGTGGTTATCAATTTAGAGAACATATGCATGCCAGGAAGAATACCTCTGCCCTTCATCTGGTTCCAAACCTCCACTGCCATATCTAGCTTATCCTCATTACAGAACATCCGCACCACAATCTCGTACGTACTCAACGTTGGCTCGCATCCAGCCTCGCTTCGCATCCTCTGGAACACAGAGTATGCCGCTTCTGTTCTTCGATTCTTCACCAAATGGTGAAGAATTATATCATAAGTTCTCGAATTCGGACCAACCCCACTCCTCCTCATCTCATCAACTGTCCTGAAAGCATCATCGATCTTCAACGACCAGCAGTATGCCCCGATGACAGCGTTGTATGTAGGTGCCTCTGGAGCAAACCCACAAGCTTTCGACCTCTCGAAGAACTCTATCGCTTCCTTCAGTCTCTTCACTGACCCCAGCCCATTGATCAATGTGCAGAAGATGTGAGGATTCGGGTTGCAGTTCTTCGATTCCATGTCGTGGAACAAATTGATCGCCTCGCTATATTTGCCGACTTTGCAATACGCATTCAGAAGAATGCTGTAGGTAACAACATCTGGATCAAGCCCTTCGTCTTTCATCTCCATGTAAACTTCATTCAACCTCAGTAAATTCTTCTCCTGGCACCAGCCTTCCAGCAATATCGTGTACGACTTGATATCAGGTTTGAACCTTCTCTTCTTCATTTTGTCGAACACCTCGTGTGCACTCTCCACCTGTCTCGACTTGCACAGCGTGTCGAGCAACCGATTGAAGTCGGAGGATTCCATCTTGAACCCGTACTTGCCCATCTTCTCAAATGCATCGATTGCTTCTTTCACCCTCTTGGCTCGCGCGTACCTCCTCGAAATCAGGGCAAACGTCTCTTTACTCAACAACCCTCGGCGCTTCATATCATCGACCAGAGTCCAAACCAGCTTGAACTGCTTGATCTTACCCAGAGACTCGATCAGCACATTGTAGCTCTCCGTGCTGTGATGAAACTCTTTCTGCTTCTCCGCCCACCTGAAGAACGATAGCGCGAGAACGCCTGCGTTGCTCAGCCGCTTCAATACCTCCAGCGCCAGAGTCGGCGAGAGCTCCTGTATTGATGCCTCGTCGAGCAACCTCTCCAAGTTGTTGGGGTTGTTGGACTCTTTGGACAGCAATTTGCAGACTTTGTCAGTGTTTCTGATGATCGTTTCGTCGGGTGGAAGTTGCGGGGTGAGGTTTTTCCTCCCGTCATGGAATTGGTCCAAAGCTCCACTGATTGATGTGGGAAAGGTTGATGGGTCCTGAGAAGCTCCATTGCTGGTGAAATTGCGAGGGTGGGCGATAGCGAGAGACGCGAAAGCGGCGTAATTGGAAGGTAAGGAATTTGAGCGATGAAGAACTCCGAACAGCAGAGAGCGGCCCATTTCGAGCATTTTGAGTGAAGTGAAGCAAGAAATTTCAGCGCAAAGCAGCGGCGCGCGAGACCTAATTTGGGCGAGTAGAAGGGCTCGGTTTGAGTAGTTGGTATGGGTGGCAACATGTTCGGTTTCGGTCACTAATCAACCCGAACGGTAGTGAACCGGGTAAAAATGCTCGGTTTGAGTAGTTGGTAAGGATGGTAATAGCATTTGTTTCAGTTAACCACTAACTTATTTGGTAGTTAGTGAACCATGAACTGTCAAAATAGGTTAGTGGTTAACCAAAATCAAACAGATTGTCACTCATAATAACTACTTAAAACAAGCCATTTTACTCGCCCAAACATGAAGCAAAAAATGCATAATCGAACTGATAAATCTTATCAATAAACCACATGTTATCGATTCGATCAACGGTTGGTTTGATAGCTACCCACTAACCAATAACAACCTCTCTGGCATTTTTCTTAGTGAAATTATTGATGGTGTAATGTAAACTATTCAATAAAATTTAATTACACTTTTACGTTGTCAACATAAAATAATAGTTATAAGATATAACATCGAATTCATATTCCAAATTCAAAATTCAACATATAATAAAAAAATCTTTATCCAATTAGTGAGAATGAACTAGTAAGACATCAAACGCAGGCACAATCACCCAATGATAAACACCATCATAAACATCAAATAACAAAACGCTATTAGGGTGCGATGTTCGCACTATCGATTCCAAATGGGTGTCACAGAGTGGTGAATTTCAGGTTCTGACTCTTAAACATATTTGAGACTTTAGGTGGAGGATTTTCTGCATTCGATGTGAATTGAGATGTTTGGAATTGTGACTTTAGTTGGTTGTTAATCTTGTGACTTTTTCCCTTAGCCAAAGCACAAAATATGTGATTATACTAGTAGGCGGTTATCAGTTTTCTTATTGGTTAATCATTAATTGATTAGTCAGTTAGCGGTTAACCGCTTAAAAAACACACTTAGCTGAAACTAAGTCGCTAATAAATTATGGATTGTTCCTATTGAGTATTGACGGGAACTCATCTTAACACTATAATAACAAATTGGGTCTGCATCGTAACTGTAATGCCAGTGCAGAACCTGTAAAAAAAAACGCCAATTACAGTGTAATTGCCGAGAATCACGGGTAGAACACAAAGATTGACATAAAAAAAGGTCGTATCCTCAAATCTACTTTAATATTTTTTTTTTAAAGATACAACACATTTTATTCTTACCAAACTAAAAAACCACGTACTTCACACCAACAATGTGTGAATGACATCATCCAATCACATTTTTAGGTTTAAGCTTACGGAGAACAATTACCATAAAAAGATTCTTGAAAACACTTAAAAAGTACATTTACGTGTCACGGAGTTGTCTCATTGGTTGATGAGTTTCTAGTGACAACGTACGTACGCATTACACGGTGGGTACCGGGTTACGAAGGACGGGAATTAGTTCCAGATGATTCTTTCTCCTCACAGTGATGCCGAATATTTCTTCCATATCCAAATTCGCCGGCTCGACCCCATGGGGGAGCTTCCAGTCGAAATGGTACAACAAATTGGCGAGGGGAAGCTCCACTGCCGCCAGCCCGAACGTCATCCCAGGACACATCCTTCTCCCCGCCCCAAACGGGAGGAACTCAAAGTCCCCACCTCTGAAGGTGACTTCGGTGTTCGAAAACCTCTCCGGACAAAACTTCTCCGCCTCGTCCCCCCAGTAACGAGGATCCCTCGCGATGGCCCAGGCATTCACAACTACCGTGGTCTTCAGAGGGACGTCGAACCCGCCGACCCGACACTCCTCCCTGCACTCTCTGGGAAGTACCAGCGGCGCGGGAGTGTGCAGGCGCAACGTCTCCTTGATGACCATTTTCAAGTAGGGCAGGTCGCGAATCCCGGCTTCATCCACCCTTTTTTTTTCGCCGAACACTTTCCTCACCTCGTTTTGCGCCTTTTGCAGTACTTCTGGATTCTTTATCATCTCCGACATCGCCCATTCGGTCAGCGACGAGGGGGTCTCACTCCCGGCTAAGAAAATATCCTGCATGCATGATTGACAAAAAGAAATTATTACTCTGATTTTACATGGCCTACACGATAATTTCTAATGTTTAATAATATGACTGAATCTAATTCGTATAATATTTTGTTAGTGGACAAGTCAGGTCAGGAGGAGGAGGACCCTTGCTTTGATGTGTGTGATTTCAACAACCAAATAATGCAGAAAATCATATTGATTAGAGTTATCCTTTGTGTGCGTGTGTCCCATCAAAGATCCCCGCAGATCTTATTTATGCACTAACTTTATGAAAATACCCCTAATAAACTAACATATAATCATGTCCTAATCAATTATTTGTTCATTATTAGAAACTATTGAACATCTTAATCTATTTTTTCTCACAGATAAAAACAATATTAAGAAAAATTCTCATAGCTACAGCTAGCAATGAGTACTGACATTACCCATACCGAGCAGTACTGCCTGCATGCAATTTTGTATTTTGGCTACCAAACAAGGAATCAAAGTAACGAGTACCGAGGCAGCAGCAATATCTTAAAGCGACCTTCATGTACGTCGTCAATGGGTTGAGTTGGGTCGGATTTTCTAAACACCAATAATTCAATCTAGCCGGTGTTATAATTACGTAAAATACTAATTGGATTTTAGAAGAGCAAAGTCAGGTCAACTGAACTAGTAATCATGAGTTTACGAAACATAGTTACATTATACATGAAATCTTCAAGCACATATCATAATATTATCAAAAAAATTTCTTACACATATATATTTATAAAGACCACGAACGTCCATAAATTATCTATATTTTTCGGTTTATATTACCATAATAACATCCATATTTTTCATGTTGAATAATAAAAAATGGAGTCATTTTTTTTTTGTATTTGGGGTGTGGGTTGATCGGAAGCGGATTGGATTTTGCTCAACCTGCCCATTTCCAAAGCGGGCCTTAACCCAAAAGCCGTCAACAATAAGTTTTACCCGTTATGACCGAGTTGAATGTGATCAATTCTATGCATAGATGTTTCTACCAACGTATCTTCATTACATTAATACCCTCACCACCCAACAAAACCCATGAGGATTATGCTTAATTAACACTTGAATCAACGATGAACAAGGTGATTAGTAATTACCAGAAGGAAAGCCTTGATGGCTTCGGTGGACAAGTTGAACCCTAGCGTGGTCTCATCTTCCTGTAGATTCAAAAGCACATCCAGCAAATCCTCTTCATCCTCGGCTTTCCTACTCACCGCCCTCTTCTCCCGATGCTGCCGGATAATGCTCTCCGCCAGCCGGTCGGTGCCCTCATGCATCTTGTCCAGCCACTCCTTCACCCCAAACAGCCTCTGCACCAACCCGCTCGACGGGAACAGGAACGACAGCCCGAACCCGCCGCCGTGCCTCACCAGCGCCTCGGCGATGGCGATGAACTCCTCCTGCTCCTCCGACACGTCGCCGAACGTGGCCTTCGAGATGATGCTGTACGACAGCCCGAACAACACCCTGGTCAGGTCGACGGTGGCTGCTTCACCTGCATGCGCGGCAGAGGTGGCAAATGGATTGGATTCATAAATTGGTGGGAAGATAAGATTGGTAGATCTATGGATTAAAATGGACTGGTGGATTGGTTCGTGAATCCAAACGACTGTCCAGGATTTGGACCAATATGACAATTTTGAAACGTTTAGGTACTAAAATATCATAAAAAAATTATGTACCAAAATGCAAATTTTTTTTCTTTCAAAGATTGAAATATTGTATCTGGAAAAATCAGCAACATGCTAAAAGCGTGTTTTAAGTTTAACTGCGATTCAACAGTTTCATTCTTCTAAATACCGACTACGAGATTTTTCTAGCGGGTACTATACGATTTTTCAATTATATTTTTCATATTAAAAAATAAATTTTAGGTACTAAATCGTGAAGGATAAAAATATAAGTGCTAAACTGTAATTTACCAAAAACCCCACGAAATCGGCCCATAAATCCATCGATCCAATTAGATTTGGATTTAAATGGATTTGAGTTAGTTGGATATTTAAGTGGATATGAATCTGAGTGAATTGGTGGATCGGATTATAAATTTGCCACCACCTCTACCTGAGGTACACTGGGCCGCGTCGGCGATGGTGCTGACCATGGCCAGCACCTCGGGCTCCCTGACGCGGCGCAGGGAGTCGACGCGCTTGGCGGTGAGGAGCTCGAGGGTGGCGATGCGGCGGAGCTGGCGCCAGTACTCGCCGTAGGGGGAGTGGATGAGGTTGATGCCGCCGTACATGATTTTGGCCTGGTGAGGGTGGAACGGCCGCTGCGCGAACTTGATGTCGTGGGTCCGCATCACTTCCTTCGCCGCCTCGGCCGACGATACGACGACGTGGCTGATCTCGCCGAGGTCCAGCTGCATGACGTCGCCGTGGGCTCGTGCCAGCTGGCGGAGGCGGCGGTGGGGCGGCTCGGCGCTGGTGAGGAAGTGGTGGAGGTGGCCCAACACGGGGAGCTTCCACGGTGCCGGCGGGAGGTTGTGGTGCGTGGTACCATTGTTGGGCCCGTTTTTGTTGGCATGGGCTTTTTTCTTGGAGACGAGGATTGAGAATAGGAAGATGGCGGCGATGGTAAGGAGAAGTGGGGAGAAGGTGAGTGGCAGGATTTGGAGGAGCTCCATTTTAGGAGATTTGATGGAGTAGGGACTTTGAACTAAGTGAGGAGGTGGTTTTTGGAGTGAGAGGTATGGGAGTGGGAGGGGGGAATTAAATAGAGTTGGTGAAGATTAGGGTGGGCATCGGTCTGTTCGGTTTATAATCGGATCGAACTGATGAGATGAGACTGGATGATCAAATTTAAAGCAAAAAAATAAGGATCAGAATCGGATCAAATGTATGTTTGTTTATTTGATTCGATTTGGTCCGGTTCAAATTTGATTTCAACCCATTTTTCATCGTACTTGAAATAATTTATAGAACAAGAAATGGATCGGCATATGTTATATGTGATTCAATTCGGTCCAAATACCAATTCGATTCGGTGTCAACCGAAAAGTTCTTCCACCCTAGTGAAGACTAGAGGCATTGGTTAGTGTCATTTTCGGTTTCATGTGAAAAAAACTGAAGACATGTTTAGTTATGATTTCATCTGTTGTTGTGGTAACATGAGTCGCCAATCAAACATAAATTAGCTGAAAATAATGAAATAAATTTAAGTAGCTTCCTTGTCGTTTCCAAAAAATAAAAATATTTCTTATGAGATCATATGATATAAGTTGTTGTAATAACTTTCATTTTCAAAAAAAATTTATGATCAAATCTTAATTGACTCATTTTGTACATAATTTTCTCTCCCCGAGTTCGCACAGCTCATCTCCGAATTCTTATTATTGCCAATATTATTTTCATATATTTTTCTCACTCGTTATTCTCATAATTTGTCATGTCACCCTCTCATTATTTTTTCTAATTTTGTCTTGCTCTCAATATTAATACTAAACGGAGTCTAATAAAGTAACTTAACACAAAAAAAATGCAAACTTCCATAATTTCTCACTATTTACCAACATTTTTCATTTTCATAGTATTAATGTTTTCACAATAGTGTTACAACCACAACAACAAAACTGTACTAAATGGGTTAAGGGTTCGCCTTTTCCTTTAATTAATTGTATTCCCGAAATGGTGGTATCTGATGGTTGGTGGCAAAGTTGCATTATATGAAGTTAAAATATCGGTATGGGCTTTGTTACGGACCACTAGGCACATGTTTCATGCAGGGCCGTCATAATTGACGACAAGTAATGGGCTTGCGTATCAACATTCTATTATTATATTTTGGTGTGTTTATTGTGTTGGTTGATTGAGTTTTGATTATTGTTTATGTTAATTAATTGAAATGTTCGTGATTTGTTGTGTGTGAACCTAATACCGATGAGATGTTCATTTGTTATCGGACAATTTTTCAATAAAAAATGAAGTATTAAGTTAGTGATTCTTATTTGTTGATGTATGCGAAATATACTTTGAGTTACAAATTCACAGCTGAGTCTATCTATAAATGTTGAATCTTGCATAAATTTATCATAAAATTGTGCTGAAAGTTCCCAACATTTGATGTATCAACTAGCGATGGCTAAATTATCTAATTTTGAATCATGTCCTCAAAGGAGGTGTGTAAGTCTCGGTGTAAAAGCTTGTGTCAGGATTTTTTGCACCAAGACACTCAATTCGTTATCTTATATAACATGCAATATTCTATTACTTTCAATGCTTTCTCGATCAATAATTGTTGTTAATTAGCTTAAAACATGCATATATTTTCTTCGTGGAGGTACTTGATCACTGTGTAGTCCTAGATCCTAATTTTTGTAAACCGTGAAATTCTCAAACGATTGAATCCTAGACCGCGAAACTCAAATGATTGAATCCTAGGATTTAATTCTCTAACTTGTAAATCCTCAAATCAAATACTCTTAAAGAATGATCGATGATTCTAATTCATCCGCATATATCCAACATACCATATATCCAACAAAGTTTGAGTTGGATGAAAGTGGACACGACCATCTCTCACAATCGATCACCCATCGATTGAACTTCCCAACTCCCCAGAAGAGAAATGCGTAGGACTCATTGGTAACTTATTATTTAATCTAATAAACGTTAGACACAAGATATGATGAAATCTCATCGCAAGGATCAGGTAGCTCACTTGCTAATGATATCTATCAAACCTAGTATAAGGTGACTATAGGTGGGAGCTTGCCTATGCAACACCCTCCTACTACTTTCCCTCTTCCATTCGATCTTTTGTTTTACTGTTTATTTCGTTCTATACAAAGACTTAAGGGAAACCTCACCGTCGTGGGATCCTCAACTCGCACCGGGTGTTTTCTAACCCAAGAACCTATCTCTTACTCACTGAGTAAGGAGAAACGAGAAAGGTATGGAGAGAATATGATTTTGGTTACCAACCAAATAAACTTGATCATGATAGGTTGATAGCTCTTGAAATTATCACTACAAGAAAATGCTCCTATTGCGACGGATTCTATTGCGACGACATAAAATTCGTCGCAGAAAGTGAACATTTTGCAACGAATTTTGTATTTTCGTCGCGGATTGTGTTAATATTCTGTGATAGGTGGGGTATATGATTTTGCGACGGTCTTTTCTTTTTCACGACGAATTGTTTCGTCGCAAAAGGTTTTGGGGACTTTCTACGACGATTGTCGTCGTCGCGGAATAGTTGGATATTTTCTGCGACGCATATTTTCGTCGCAGAATGTTTTAGACTTTTGTGACGAAGCGATATTCGTCGCAGAATATGTGAAAACTTCTGCGACGAAATGCATTTCGTCGCAGAATATGTGAAAACTTATGCGACGAAATGCATTTCGTCGCAGAATATTTTGAGCTTTTCTGCGACGATTGTCTTTCGTCGCAGATGTTCGAGACTTTTGCGACGATCGTCTTTCGTCGCAGAATGTTTGAGCCATTTTGAGAATTAAGAATATTTAGTGGATGAGTACCTATGCACATAACTAAGTAAAAAAACCTTATCGCAATCAATTGAATTGTGATTTTCGTATTAAGAAAGTTTAATTTATAAAAGGCAACAAAAACATATGTTTATTTAATAGATTGATAAATCTTGACATTTTATTTAAATATCTTTATTGAATAATATTTGGTTTGTAAATTAATTGAAGATAACCTTTGAGCTTTGGTCCCATAAACTCTACATGATTAAGTTTTTAAAAGATTTAGACGTACAAGGATAATTGGAATTAGGTTTAACAGAATGTTTTGATTTTGAAATCTTAGGCTTTGACTAAAATAACAACGAAAAGTTACATTTAACAAATGGTTTAGTAGTAGTCTATTGGTTGAAACATTTGTCTGTGTGTTGATGTTAGCTCAAGGTTAGCTGTTCGAATCCCCGAGTATGATTTTTTGGTTCTGCGACATGGTGAAAGGGTAGTTTGGTCAATTGAGTATCCTTTAGTATATAAAGGATGAGAGGGGAGTGAGTAGAAAACCCTAGCCGCCCAACTCATCTTTTCCTCCTCTGGTCTTCTCTCCCATGTAGACAACAACTCATCTTTTCCTCCTCTCTTTCGATTCTTTAATTTTCACCTTCTTCCTTTCTCGTCTTTTCTCCCTTGTAGACAACAAAACCCTTAAAACCGTCGGCGGAAAATATGATCCTCTCGATGAGAAAAGAAATCTGGAAGAAACGGGTATCGCCGGTGGCCTCGGAGTTCGATTACGCTGAAGGAAGATCGACGGGGGGCCAGGGTTTTGGGCTTTGGCCGCGGTAAATCGGCTCCTCTTGATCAGAAAAGTGAAGATCCGGGTAAGATTCGGCCTGCATGTGTTTTTCTTTTCGTTTTCTGGTTCAAGAATGGATAATGACATTTTTCCTTCTGGGTTTTGGTTTCGAACGAGGCAAGAAGAAAAGAGATCGGTAGGTGGCCTGGATTTTGGCTCCGGGCGCAACGATTTGGGTCCAATCGGGGAAGGATGACCAGATCTGCTCTTCGAACAGGAAAAGCGAATGAAAGAAACCAGATCTGCTCTTTCGGCGACCAGATCTGCTCTTCCGAACGGGATATGCTCTGTTTTTTAAAATTGTTTAAGAAATCTGACTTAGCAAATCTGGATTTTGGATGAGTTGAAAGCACTTAATTTGGGGGAATCTTGATTTTTAGGTTTGATGAGGTGCTGATTTGAGGTTTGACAAAAGAGTGAACCAGAAAACGAACCCGGGGAATGATTGTGACCTATACTGAAATAGCCCGAAAAGAATTGTGACCTATATTGAAATTACCCAGAAGATAAATTGTAAATAACTCCAATTCAATTTTTCGTTTCTAAATCATGTAACTTTCTGCGACGAACTACTTCGTCGCCAAATAACCTTCCTTACTGCAACGGAGGTATTTTCGTCGCTGAATACCCATTCTGCGACGACATGGTCGTCGCTAAATCGTCAAACTTCTGCGACGAATTTAGTTTTTCTGCGACGAACCAGTTTTTATTCGTCGCAGAACTTTCTGCGACGCTGTATAGGCGACGGAAGATTTTTCTCTTCTGCGACGGTAAAATCCGTTGCATAAAGTATTTGCGACGGATTTTAGGGTTTCTGCGACGCTTTTGTTCCGTCGCAGAAAGTGTATTTTCTTGTAGTGTATGTCACCAGATTTCAGCTTGGCCTTAGTTTCTTTATGGTTATGATTCATGGTTCACCTCTGCTTCTTGGTCTCGACTTATTTTGGAAGTTTGCGAGCATAGACCCGGGAAATGGTACCATGATTTCATTTTGGCATGACGTTTGGAATCAAGGGATGGTGATGTCTTCTGCATTTCCCCGCGTTGCTGCTGCTGCCGCTGACTCCGAAGCAAGACTTTCTGATGTAGCATCCCTCAATGAATGGTGTGGAATCCTGACCCAAACAGTAAGTTCTCGGAGAGATCTCTATACAGGAACATAGTGCTGGAAAAGTTGCCAGGAATGCTTGATTTCCCGTTGAAACAAGTTTGGAAGAAAATGATTCCTAGTAAAGTGTGCTTCTTTATGTGGATGGTGTTCCATAACAAGATTCTTACTGTTGACAACCTGAAGAGGAGAGGGTGGTCGTTGGCGAACAGATGTTGTCTTTGTTGTAGGAAAGAAGAATCTATCAATCACATGCTGGTGGAGTGTGAGTTTGTGATGGAAGTGTAGAGTCATATCAACAGGGTTAGAACGGTTGCGTCCTTTCAAGACAGGGAGGTGAAGTTAATAATCAAACACAGCCCTCATTCCAAACCTGGAAACGTCGGAGAGTGGTTTAGAGACTGTATCTTACATGCTGTTTGGTGGTTTGTGTGGTTGGAAAGGAATCAACGGGTGTTCGAGGAGAAGAAGTCTAATGCAGGAGGGGTGGCTAGAAGAGCTGCGAGGAACGCGATGGAATGGCTGGTGGCTCATGGTCAGATAGATAAAATCCAGGGCGAGGCTTGTTTGCACGAGCTCCTGTTAATTCGCTGACCTGTTGTGGCGATGTTGGTCTTGGTGTAATGGCAGATTGGTTCCTGCTGTGATTTGTGGAGGCGAGACCCGGACTTGGAGTTGTTGACGTTCGTTTTGTTCAGTTTGTTGCCGCAAAGATCTATCGATCTTGTTGGATTGGGCAACAGCGTATGGCAGCATGGATAAAGATTTTGGAGCCAGGCGTTTGCAGGAGTTCAGGACTCGCATTCTTTGATTTCGGTTGCTGCTGTTCTGGTGGATCGATGGTGGCGTGTGGTGTTCTTTGCTTCGGTTTGCTTCTTGCTGTGGCTGCTATTTTTGTTCCTTGGTTCCGGTGCTTCTCGGTCACTGCGTGGCATGGGTTGGCTTTGGTTCTTGTTCGGCTGTTGTAGGCAGTATCTTTGTGGGGAAGTTCTGTTCTTCCTTTTTTGGGTTTACTCTGTTCTTGCTTGTCTTTTTTATTTTTGTTTTTGTTTGTGATCAATCTTGTTGATCATTTTTGTCTGTACTCTTGTTGATCTCTGACAGTCTCTGTCAGTTTGTTTCGTTTTATATTTTAATGCAATCACCCTTATCAAAAAAAAAAAAAAAAATAGAGGCTTCTCATTCCAGTTCACTTAGTTCCGAGTGCCCTTAGTTCTTCTATGGTTATGCTTGCTCTACTTCTACTTTCTCTATCCCCTTGTTTTGCAGATTTTTTGTGTTATTGATTTGTATTTCCACGATATAGATAATTTTTTGAATGTCTCGCTAATTGTTGTCATCGTGATTTACAAATTTATGAAAATAATTTCCAGCTTAAAATATATCACTCTATAGCACCCTAGTACAGGGTGGTAATTAACTTGTGGTAGACAACCATAAAAGGTGGTAAATGGTGTTTACTATATTTCTATACCGTATATAAGAATTCTACATTATGATTATATTAATACAATCATGCTACATTTTCATACCATCATGATATAATCTTATGTACTATCAACTTTATCAAAATGATATATAGACAGGTAATATATGCCGCCATTTTTTTTGGTTTCAAAATATAGCAAAGTGAATGTTATTTTAAAAAAACACAATTAATCTAACCTTTCTGCACAAAAAAAAAAGGAATTTTGACTTTAATCAAAAGATATATATATATCCCGTAAAAAATCATCGAAGAAAAATTTATACATAATCAATAAACAAACCAGATTAATGACCGGATCCGCTCCCAATATAAAGCCATCAAATAATCCAATTATATATCGCTCTTAGTCTTGATTGTACTGATAACACATGATTATGCATTCTTTAAGAGATATCTGGACAAGATCTGTTGTTTTTTTGTCTTTGAAAATCACTAAAAAACACCATACCTAAACGATATCTGAGTGATAACATAAACAAACACAACTTGAAATAGAAGCAGCTTTCTCATTATAGGAAAAAATAACACATAACAAAGCTACTAGACACACATTGACATACCTAATAATGTATATCATCCCATCAGCTTGGCTCTTAGCTTATTGGCTGCTACTGCATATTATGATAAATAGCATCCAGATTTTTTCTCAATATTGTATCCATATCTAACAGGGATTTGAGATCCGTGTCTGGTTTAGTGGATCCAGGAGAGATTTACGTTTGTTTGGCGGATCAAAGAGAGTTTTGCGTCTGAAAAAAAGCGAACAATATCGTACTAATTGAGCTCACGAGTTTCGACAAGTGGGATCAGAGTCTGGTTCGGTTCGAAACAATGGACGTTAGTTTTTTGGGACCCTCATTCAGTGACCTCGGGATTTGAGATCCGGGTCTGGTTTAGTGGATCCAGGAGAGATCCACGTTTGTTTGGCGGACCAAAGAGAGTTTCGCGTCTGAAAAAATCCTTGTACCGAGAAACCCATCTATATACGGTGTCTGGCAAGCCCACACGGATTTACTCTTGGATTCCTTCCCAAAAAGCCTCGTACTAATTGGGTTAGATGGACACTAATATCAAAGAGTCTTTTTCCTTGTATTTCCGATGTGGTACTTGGATTGTGCCATAAGTAACAACTCGAACTTGGAAGCATTGGTTACCGTTTGGTCACCCTAGCACATCAAACCTATACCCAAAGGATATGCCAATCTTGAAAGCACGTGTATGACTAAGCTTACTATCAGTCTTTCAAAATATTGGTGCACATTTGTCGACCATGCATGAATCTCTTTTTGTTTTTTTTCCTTTGCGACGTTTTTTCTGCAGAAATACTCTCACGATGACCCAAAAGCAATAAAACATCTCTTTTATGACTTGTTTGGTAAAATCTGATCGGAAATATTATTTTCATTTGTAATTAGTAATTTCATAGAATTTCATTTTCAATGTTTTTCGTTCAATCGGGTGCCTTTATTAATAGGACTGGCTATTTGGTCCGCACTGTTTGGTTTTATCCGAAATCGGATCGTATAACTCGGACCGGGACCGGACTGGGACCAGATAGCAAACAATCCAATCTCATATTCGGGCTTAGATTTGAGGTAAAAAAACCCGGATAAGACCGGATAAGAGACCCCAACACTCAAATCCCCACAAGCTCAATCTAAAATCAAGATCAAATTGGGACCGGATCAAGACCGGACTGTATCCAATCCAATGTTTGGTCCTTATATTCCCGAAAAGACCGAACTGGAACCGGATCAATTTGGTCTAATTTAACCGGACCGAACCGTATAACGACCCCTATTTATTAATAGTAAGATATCTAACATGTAGCATACCTTTCTTAAAACCAGTGAGGGCTAGGGCAGTGTGCTTGTAAAGTACATACTACCAAAACATACTTCAAAATTACTGATTAAGGTTGCACTTTAAGCCAGACCGCAAATAAGAGGCCATTTTTCCCGTAGTGCTCTTTGATAGCTTGATCTGAGCCAATTACGAAGATAAAGAGATCGTCATAAGAAAACAAAGATGATTAAGAGGGACATTCTTGCACATCGGGTGATAAGGAAGATAACCAGAAGATGCCGAAGAGTTTAAAAGCTCAGTCAATCCTTCCACTATAGTAGCAAATATATAGGGTTACAAATAGTCACCCTCTCTAACACCATTCTTAAGTTTGAAACTTGAAGGTAGCCCATAACAGGCAGAAACTTGAATATGTAGTCCCAATGTACAGATTCAACTACTTTCACGAGATAAATTTTTATTGCACATCTCGATGAAAGCAAATATACCTTCCATAACCACTGACCAACTACTCTTGTGTTAACATGATGGTATCAATAATCCATCTTTATTTAATGAAAACTATTTGATTTTGGCTCAGTATAAAAGGGAGAACCTCTCCGAGCCGATTGGACAATTATCTTTCCTACAATTTGTACAAAACATTCACACAAGAAATATTGCGAAAATATTTCAGTTGCTCAGCTTTATTTATTTACCTTTGGACTATGAGAAACGGTTGTGCCATTGATTCCCCTTAACCTCCTGCCAGGATCAACCAAGTCATAAATCCCCTAGTGGCATCTTCACCAATTATAAGTCATGTTCTTCTAAAAAGTCTGACGAGAATCCATTAGGACCTGGAGCTCGATGAATATTCATATTAGATATGCTATTAATCATATTAAAACGACTGTTTAGCAATGTCCAATGCACCATGCACTATGGTCTCTCCATCCGGCGCCAATCATTTCCTCTCACCATTTTGATGACTGAACATCGTTCACAAAAGCAATGCATGGTTGCACACTGGGTGCACAATGAAGCAAAAGATTGTGACATTGCTCACCCCACAACGAAGCAAAATATACTTTGATGGTATATGGGTAGAATTTGATCAAGAAGTCAAGGATTTGTAGCGCAACGGCTAATCTTTTGCGAGTATAAATAGGAGAGTAAGGGTAGAAATCAACCCAGAGATAAGAAAATTTGAGAGTTATAGTATGTTGAGGGGATTTTGATATGAGAAGACAGTGACAATTAGCCACAGCTCGTGACTTTTGACCGATCTTCGTCTTTTTGGCATTTTTCGACCTCCAATTGTCACGGAACTCGTCTCGGACCTTCCCACGCATACTAGGGCACGGAATGTATCAAAACAAGCACAACCTAATCTAAAATAGGTCGAGAGACCACGAAATGCACAATCAAACTATCAAAATATGAGGGGTAAAAATAAAATATCTACAATTAAACCCGAATCAATATAACTATAAATTCATTAAACTCTAGATATTTATCTTGTTTGCCCAATGAATTCACGAGTTTCAACAAAATTGTCTGGTAACTCACAATCTCATATGTTTTGTCGTTCGGGGATTAAGCGGGTTGATTATCTTGTACAATGGTGAGAATATTTGCTTAGTTATGTGTGAACTCCACCTTTTCCTGGCTCGCAGTTTGCCGGTTGGTGACTGCTTATTTCTAATAGCAGACTATTACAACTATGTTTGGAAGAGCGGCAAATGGGAGGGCAAGTGCAAGCTTGCGGGTTAAACACAAATTTCAAGGGGTTTACTCTTGTAATAGGTGGGTACAAAACGTAAGTGAGTGCAAATTCATTATTTCGGATTACCTTCTGAATTGGGGTGCAAGGAAGGAAATGAAGGAAGGGGAGGGGATAGGAGGAAATTATGAATTTTTTAATTATATTATAATTAGATAATAATTAATATTATTAGTTTTTTCTTATAGCTATCATTAATGTAGACGTTGTTTGTGGTTGATCTTTTGACTTCGATAGCAAGTTTGTCAATGTTCGTCTAGTCAAATCGATATCTCTTGGCTGACTCGAATTTGCATTGAAAATTAGAGATAAGATAAGAAACATTTGTGGAAAAGATAGAGATGACCAGTTTAGTTGACTCACTTTAGTTGACTAAATAGTTAAAACTTACAGATTTGGACGTGTTTGACAACATTCAATTTAAAGTTAGGCACGAGAACCCCCCTTAGGATGACCATTTACGAGGTCGCTCGACCAATGATTATTAGTGTTGTTATAATTAATTATTATTTGAGTATTATTATATAATAATTATTATATTATAATATAATTATTATAATTCTGATATAATAATTTTTATATAATAAATTTTATTTATACTATTTTGTGATAATATTTTAAAATTTTGATAAATCTATTTTATAATAATACAGTTATTTTTCACTCTACTTGCACTCCCACCAAGTTGCAACCCCAACAAATTACCCCTCAACTTGTACCCACTCGAACTTGCACCCTTATTGCCAAACATAATGTTAGTCTCCATTGTATCGATAATCATTATAAACATGTGCAATCTGTAAGACACAGACCAAGCACTTCAAAGTAGTGTGTCTCTAGCTACTTTTCTTTCTTTTAAATAATCAAAATTACACCATATTTAACGATTTCTACGTTATTGAACCTATATAAGAGTAAGGTTTTTCACCAAAATTGATTGTTCTAGTTATACCTTTCCGAACTTACAAAAAAAAAAAAAAAACTCCATTTTGCTCTCACATTCGCAGTTATGTCATGCTACATGAATTTACAAGGTTTAGCAGCGTGTCCCTATATTGCCATATACCAATTACAACCATGGAACCGACCGACGACCATGCTTTTCCGAGTAGGGATGACAATCAAACCCATGGCCGTGGGTATCCGATCACCCCCGATCCAGTCAACGTGGGGAATTCTCGCATTGACTGGGTATGGGGTGGGTATGGGTAAAACCCGCAAACAGTTAGATGGGTATGAGGCGGGTATGGTTTTAGCATCCCCACCCCATACCCATATCCGCTCCATCAAGAACATTTCTTCACATATAAAAAGTATATTGATTAAATTGTAATCTATCATTAATTGTGAGAGTAACTCATAAAAATAAATAGTAGAAATACAATTGAGTAACCACCCAAATCAAAACATAATTCATTTCCTCCAAATCTTCCTTCATTCTTTGACTTTTTCCCTCATGTTAACAACATTATGTTAGTAAGTTATTACTTAGTAGATGTATCAAAGTCAGAGAATAATGATTTCGCTTGTATTGTTACTCTATCTTATGGATTAATGGATATTTTAGAATAAGCTGCTTAGAATCGTATTAAGAATGATTGTCTCTTTGTCGACTTTATGAAATAGTAGGTGCGTTTAGTATTATAATTGAAATTTTACATATCGAATTTTAGCTATTATAATGTTAGATGTACGGGGCGGGTATTACCGATGGTTACTCGAAACCCATGAGTATGGGGATGGTTTTGCGAATCCTTCCCCCGCATGGGTATGGGACGGATATGGGTTTGGATATTTGAAAGCGGATATGGAAATGGTTTAGACAAATCCACCCCAAACCCGCCCATCGCCATCCCTTTTCCCCGTGTTCTTGCCTTCCTGAAGCAGCCTTTTTAGTTGTTTTCATATTTAGTTAAAGCCCATTTAAATTTCAATAGATCAAATTAACCTACACTTAAGTGAAAAGCATGCTTTATCATTTATCATTAATGTATGACGATGGCCGCATAGGTACATGACTAATAAGATAAACGAACACACAATTTATGTCGTAGACAACTTTTTGTAACAATGACAAGAAAAAACATAGCACATAATTAATGAAACGTACCTAGACACACATTAGTATACCTAGTGTATACTATATATCCCGCCGGTCTCCCTTAGCTTATTGGTTGTTACTAGATAGTAAAATCAAAGAGTGGGTACAGGATTACGGAGGACGGGAACCAACTTCAAATGATTCTTCCTCCTGATAGTGATGCCGAATATTTCTTCCATATCCAGGTTCTCCGACTCGACTCCGTTCGGAAGTTTCCAGTCAAAATGGTACAACAAGTTGGCGAGGGGAAGTTCCACGGCCGCCAGCCCAAACGACATCCCCGGACACATCCTTCTCCCCGCCCCAAACGGCAAAAACTCAAAATCGCCGCCTCTAAAAGTAACGTTGGTGTCGGTAAACCTCTCCGGCAGAAACTTCTCGGCCTCTTCCCCCCAGTAACGAGGATCCCTCGCTATCGCCCACACGTTCACGACCACCGTGGTCTTCAGGGGAATGTCGTACTCGCCCACCTGGCACTCCTCTCGGCACTCCCTGGGAAGCACCAGCGGCGCCGGAGTGTGCAGTCGCAGCGTCTCCTTGATGACCATCTTGAGGTAGGTTAGCTCCTGAATCCTCGCTTCGTCGACCCTTCCCTTTTCGCCAAACACTCGTCGCACCTCGGCTTGTGCCTTCTGCAACACTTTCGGATTCTTAATCATCTCTGACATTGCCCACTCGGTTAAAGACGACGGAGTCTCACTTCCAGCCAAGAAAATGTCCTGCCAAAACCAAGTTTATTCGGTCATTCAATAAAGACCAGATTAATATTAATATACTAACATGTCACATGCAACAATTTATTACCAGAAGGAAAGCCTTGATGGCTTCGGTGGACAAGTTGAACCCTAGCGTGGTTTCATCTTCCTGTAGATTCAAAAGCACGTCCAGCAAATCCTCCTCGTCCTCGGATTTCCTACTCACCGCCCTCTTCTCCCGATGTTGTCTGATGATGCTCTCCGCCAGCCGGTCGGTGCCCTCGTGCATCTTGTCCAGCCACTCCTTGGTGCCGAAAAACCTCTGAACCAAACCGCTCGACGGAAACAGGTACGACAGCCCGAACCCGCCGCCGTACTTCACCAGCGCCTCCGCGATCTCGATGAACTCCTCCTGCTCCGCGGACACGTCGCCGAACGTGGCCTTCGAGATGATGCTGTACGTCAGGTTGAACAGCACCTTCGTCAGGTCGACGACCTGAATTTTTGGACAGGTGTGTCAGTCGATAAAAATCAAAATAATAAATTAAAATTTAAGTCTTGTAAAATACATAATTTCATAATTCATATAGATCCACCATAACTTTTTTTTATTATATTATAAAAAATTTGTGAAATGCATAATTCATCACTTATTTTGCAATTCAAATGTTTTTTATTCTAACGGATTAATTGATCACTAATTAATCCGAATATGAAGATCGTTCTCCATTCACTTCTGTAGTAAAATCAATCATTTCACGGCAACATGAATCTTTCCACCCAAATTAAACATCAGGTGCGAAGGTGTGTGGCTTGACACACCTTTCAATGTAGTCGAAATAGAGTTTCTATAATATAGGAGGGTAATTAGCTTCTAAACTTTAAACCGTAGATTTTGACTACACTTTGCAAGCTAGGTCTGCCCGCACTGACTGACCTGATCCCCAGCAAGGTGCGCTTGCTCCGCGATGGTCCGCATCAGGGAGTCCACCTCGGGCTCCCTGAAGCGGCGGAGGGCCTCCACCCGCTTGGCGGTGAGGAGCTCGAGGGTGGCGATGCGGCGGAGCTGGCGCCAGTACTCGCCGTAGGGGGAGTGGATGAGGTTGATGCCGCCGTACATGATTTTGGCCTGGTGAGGGTGGAAGGGCCGCTGCGCGAACTTGATGTCGTGGGTCCGCATCACTTCCTTGGCGGCCTCGGCCGACGAAACGACGATGTGGCTGATCTCGCCGAGCTCCAGCTGCATGACGTCGCCGTGGGCTCGTGCCAGCTGGCGGAGGCGGCGGTGGGGCGGCTCGGCGCTGGTGAGGAAGTGGTGGAGGTGGCCCAACACGGGGAGCTTCCACGGTGCCGGCGGGAGGTTGTTGTTGTTGTTGGCTTTTTGGGATGATGCGGCGGTTTTCTTGTTGGAGGTGAGGATGGAGAGGAGGAAGATGGCGGCGATGGTGAGGAGGAGTGGGGAGAAGAAGGTGAGTGGTGGTAGGGTTTGGAGGAACTCCATTTTTAGGAGATAATAATGAAGAGATTGGTTTCTTACGTTGTAATGGTGAGGAATGTTGGTGGTGAGATATGAGAGGATTAAATAGAGTGAGTGAACGCCGCCGGGGGATTGGGTCAAAATTATTGAGCTTGTTGGCTTAGTTGTCGAATTTTGAATAGAGTGCAAAAACATATACTTTCCTGATAAATTCGTGGTAGTTTAATCAATATATTTTAATATATAAAAGTTTAATATTGAAGTTATTATTAATTAGTGGTTTCCAAACTATTTTTAAGTGCAAGTGTGGAAGTTTCAAGCCATTCTTTTACCCCACTCTCTCATTATGTTCATCTATTATTCCGTCAGGTCTACATCTATTAGCCATTAGGTTTCCCATAATAGTTATATTGTCTATATAAGTTTTCATCTGTTGTTCATTGTTTCCCTTATTGTAGCAATTATCGATTAGGTTTCTGTCAATGATATTTTACACAAATCATCGCCTTGGCCCGCCAATTCGCAACCCATCTCGAAACACTATCAACAAAATCAATGAACAATAGATGTCACGACGGCTACCGAGTATATGCACAATACTCACCTTCGCCCACTAATTCACAGCCCTTCTCCAAGCATTATTGGTGGAATCCTAAGTTCTACCCATCCAATGTGTCTCAAGACCGCTACCGAAAATCCATAATTAACATCCTCCCCAATAACTCAAGTTACTTGGATGTACCGAGTTACTTGGATGTATGGTACGTACTTAACCACTTCCTTCACACTTCTCAAACAAAATGCAACTCATGGGTTTAAAGTTTGCATGGACCCATCATTTCATGTGTTTTAAGACAACATTTAATATTAAGGATCGTGAGGACTTGAACAGAAGTGAGCTTAAGAACAACCCAGCTTTACGAACAAGGGCCTGATCTAGTGGTAATACTAACAGTCTATAACCTGAAGGTCTCAGGTTCGAATCCTTTAAGTAGTATCTTAATTACAAAAAAGTAAAACCTATATCACTCTTATCTAAAAAGAACAAACAAACTTGTCAAGAACCACTTAGCTCTAATAACTCGAGTTGTTGATAGAGTTTCATATTAACATTTACAAGTCACAGGATGATGAGTGGATGATGGACTGGGTGCTTGATCCTTGATATTGTGTGGAAAAAATTTGATTGAATAGTTAAGGAGATTGACAATATTGCGTGGAAAGTAAGTTGTATGAATAAATACAAAAGAAGTTTATAATTCATTATGGTTGAGAACGCATTTTATTTTGACATGCACGGTCCTCTTTTATAAGCTGAAATCGACCATACAAACATGACGAGATTATTGCGAAAATCGTAGAGGTTAGGGTGTTAATAAAATTCATTAGCACGATGTTAATACTAGCTAGTTTCAGTCAATAAGAATATTTTATTGTAATGATTTTTATTTAACGGGTTAGACTATTATAACTCATGTGGATTTATAAAGCGAGGGACACACTTGTAATTATTAAAATTTGAGGCACTTATACATTAATCGGGTACCACTAGGCATAAATTACAACAAATCACACTACAAAACACACCACAAAATTCATAAAGCATACAAGAATCTCACCACACAACCAAATTTATAAACCACACCGCTAATACCAAAAATCATATAAGAAAGCTTACAAAGCATACCACAAGTTTGTTAAAGCATACCAGAAAACTCATAAAGTATATCACAAGTTTTCTAACGCATACCACAAAAATCTCATAAACGTGGACCTATTTGTAAATTTAAAATTTGTAAGGATCAAAATGTAAGATAAAATTTTTAGGTGCTAAAATGCGATTCTCCTTCAATTTTTTTACAACTTATATGCAAAAAATTTAATTCTAGGTATAAAATCTTAGTATATTAAGTTTCGAAATCAAACTATAATTTGTTTATGAAATCAAAATCAAAAGAACTATCAGTGGCTAGTTATTGTAATACCCCTGAAGATAATACGTGTTATATTTATTATGTTATATATATAAATATGTTGTTATTATAAAATTAATTGTTAACTAGATATGGTGCCGGGTTGAGTACGAGGCAGATACATTTTGTATGTGTATATTTTATTCCCAAAACAAAACTATTTAGTATCCGAGTCCAAGTGATACATATAGAAAAGTGGAACACGAAAGCCTGCCAAATTTGAATGGAATTCATTGACTGATGACACATGCATGGGCGCGCGAGGTAAATTTTTTAGACTTTTGATACTCTTCTTGATCCGACTTTCATGTGTTTTAACTTTTAAGCTATTTTTTTTAATAAGGGTATCAACGTTTCATTATTGGTAAAATTAGAAATGTTAATTATCAAGTTCAAATACAAGAGCCAATAGGACCATAATTAAGAATCCTCGTGGCTGGTCAAAATAAAGAAACGCATAATTAAGCAGTCTATGACATTAGTTCATAAAAAATTGTCCACTTTAATTGACATTAGATGGGTGGTTATAAGGAAGTTGCATGTGCAAATTACTCCACTATTAGTTCATAAAAAATTGTCCACTTTAATTGTCATTTTTTTTTCAATATTGTTTGATTGCATATATCATCTCTTTCTTGTCAAATCATTGTGCTAGTTAGGACTAGGCCTGTAAATAAGCCGAGTCGAGCATAATTGATGAGCTTGAGCTCGGCTCATTTCTTAACGATCCGAGTTGGGCCGAGTTTCGCCTAAACTTGAGCTTGGCTCGTGAAGAAACGAGCCGAGCTCGAGCTCAACTCCTCATTTAGCTCATCACAAGCTCGGATCAATAAGTTTATATGGTTGAACTTTTAAATTAAACTCTAAAATAATAGTCAATTTTCATCACTAATTGATCTCATGTTTATATGATGTGTTATGTACTATAGTTTATTTCATAATTTTTGACTATTTCATATCATATTATATAATAATAATAATTAGTAACTAAGTATTCTAGAATACATAATTTCTCTTTCAACTTATAAATGTGACATAAAGGGTCACATATTCAAAGTCTTAAACCATTACATATTATGAGTTATAATCTTACAAACATATTAATTATTTAAGAAACCACATTATACGTGACATATATTGATTCACTCATAAGTCGTTAGTCGAACTGTCTTGCTAACCACACCGTCAATCCTTCTCATTAGCTCGAAACGAGCTAGCTCACTAATTGAACTCAATGAGCCACTGAATCGAGTAGACATGGACTTGTGTAACCCATGCACGCTGGAGTGGTTCCGAATCAACGGTTTCAGGGAGTCTAGTCCCACTTTGCAGAAAAAAGATCAGTAGTTGAAGTGGTTAAAAAATTCCTGTGAACTAATCCTGATATTTAGGAATACCAAGTAATGTACACTTCTACTATGCTATATAGTATTGGTGCTTTAATGTACAACTTGAAGTTGTATCATAACAATTAAATATATAAGATTAGGTTGTACCATAAAGGAATTTGTATCATTATGTTATGGTACAACTTTACAACTTGAAGTTGTACCGTCACATAAGGTACAAGTTTAAGTTGTACCATAAAAGAATTTGTACAAAAAATATAGGTACAATCTGAAGTTGTACCGTAACGTTAAAGGTACAATTTCAAGTTGTACCATAAAAGCAAAAACCTATAGCACCAATGCTATATAACACTGTAAAATTCTAATTAGACACTTTGATTATCAGCATAGATTGAAGTTGCCATTTTCTTTCAGAAGACGTAAACAAACGTGGTTCCCCATTGCTTCATCTTTAGCCACATCTCATCTTCGCTTTGTCTTCTCCAAAACTGGGACTCGCTTTCTATCCTCTGTCAAAATGAAAGTAAGAAAAACAAGAGCTCTTGCACCTGCTAATGAACAAGCAAACAATGGCAGCTCAAAAAATCATTGCTTTCTTTATTAACTCCAGCTTCCGTCAAATGGAGGTGACAGAAACATCATCATCACTTCCTTCACTGTCGCTGCTGCTGCTATTGCTCCCACTTCCACTACCACTGCTTCCACTACCACTGCTGCTTCTCGAACTAGACGACCGATTATCATCATCACCACCGGTGGCATTATTCACCTGAGCTTTGAGCGCTTCTGCTGCATTGATGCGGCGCCCTTTGTGTTCTTCGTCGCCGCTGTCGTCCACATCAGCAATCTCATCATCAGAGTCGTTCTCATGCTGCTGCGGAGGAGCATGGTTGTCAGCAGGAACCACAACAATGTTGTGGTCTTCGGTTGTCATGGCATTATCATCACCACCGTAAGGGGAACTTGAACCAAATATGTCTTCTATATCTATATCACAGTGTTCTTTGGCTTCATCATTATTCTTGGGGCTAGATGGCTTGCCGACCTTTGGTGGTTCGATTTGGTGATCATTGATCTCCTTACCAGAGTATATTGAAGCTGTAGCAAAAAAGGAGCACCGAAAAGAAGCAGATGAGTGACGGAAGCTTCAATGAAAGATTTAGCTGAGGCAGAGAGAAATCTCAGAATATGGTGTTGATCACATGTTTCTGTAGTCTCCATTAGTCCACAGAGTTGCGAGAAACTTGAAGAAACAAAGCTAATTGTGTCAGCCTTACCATAGCTGAAGAAATGAAGGCCTGAAGAATGATAAAAATAAACAACTCCAACAAAGCATGAAATACCTGGAATCGGTGGCATCTCGACATCAATTCGTTCTACCTCGACCTTCACACATACAAGACAATAAATTCACAAAATGAGAAACCAAAGGGAAGTAGAGTGATGTTCCCAGACCAACTGTTCAGTTAATATCACCTTCGTTTGCCAATTGCAAGCACATGTACTGGAATGACAAATGTAAGCAAGTAGTAAACGCAAGGAGTACATATCACTCCAAACTGAAGCGGACAATGTTGAAGGACCATCTAAACTTCCTCAATCTTTCAGTCACGATTCAAGTTGTGCTGCATATTTCAGAAACAACCGCCTCGATGTTGGAACTCTTATATAACGGAACACCAGAACTTAACATTTCTTATATTCTTACCTGATTTTGACTCATTGTAACCCCATAACCAGTTTTGATAAAACCAACTCATATAGTTTTTCTTCTACAAACCTGTAGCCCAGTTCACTGATGCTCTGAAAGCTGCAATTCATATCGTTGAATAGCGTACGGTCAACAATCAAAGCAGAAACCAAAGCAAAACAAGAAATGCAAACAAGGAGAACCAAAAGCGGCAATTCTGATGTGACGAAGAGACAACAGTTTCAACAATCCTAATGAAAGCAGGCATGGTCATGGTCATCCACAGTTCAAGAGAATGAAGAGCAGCAGCTTCGTGGACTAGAAGTTATAGACATTATACAAACATGCCGTATTGAGCTATACAAAATTCAACGCACTAACAATTGGAAGAAAGGAAATACGACTCACAGGAAAGGAAGGCATTGCAGGTTTGCCAATTTGGGGAGGTTTGATACCCTTCCCAACTGGAGGAGACAATCGAGAGTCCCCAGACGACCCACCAGCAGCAGTAGCAGTACATTCGCCAGGCTGCCTCATGTGTTTGAGCTGCTTGACAGCCCTATGAAGCCTCTCCAGGCGAAATGTGTGGCCGTCAAAGAACAAGACTGCATCGTTTTCTTTGTAATCCTCGCTGCTGCCTTCGAAATGCACTTTGGATTTCACCGATTGGTTGCTCTGAAACTCCAGAGAGACCCTGTTCCCTTTGTTCTTGCGCAAAGCGCCAGGCTTCGACTTGTCAATGGAGGCCGGCTTGAATTCATCTATGAAAAGAGAGCCAAAGACCGTTATGAATCCATCGATAATGAACGAAACAACAGAAACTTGTTTGGAACTTGGAAGTTGCAGGAGAGTTGATTGGTGGAATTAGGGCAAAATCGTACATCGCAAAGCACAGTACTTGTTGGAAGCGTCTTCTTTGAATGAAGAACCGAGGGAGAGATCGTACCAGCGATCCGGCTGTGGTGCGGTCTTGGGCTCTTCCTTGAAGTTGTTGGCCATGGTTTCCGATCAAGAGCCGGTGACTGACTGAACCCACTTCTCAAATTAACGGTCCGATATTGGAGAGATCATGGCGTGCGAATTCTCGCCGACTCTTCTTCCGGTGCTTTGGGGAGAAGGAGGGTTAGATCAGATCATGGTAGCGGCTGCGGGAAAGATGAGAATTGGGCTGTACCAGTTTGGTAGAACATAAAAATGTAGGTACTATTTTGTCAGTGGCTCAAAGTTCAGCCGTCATTAGTGTAATTATCCCACAATATCACTTCACTTGTGTTATCTTCTAGCGGTCTGCTGCTGCAGCCTGCAGCTCATTCTCGGAGCTCCATTGCCTTCTCTATTTTGTTTATCCTTTCCCTTCTCATCACCGCGCCAAAATCTGCCGGCGTTCTCGTCGCCGGTTCCTCTAGTAGAAAACCAAAATGGTAGGCCAGGTTTTGCGTTTTGGCGGGAATGGGCTTGGCCAGATACTCACCGCGGCGGCTGTGGCTCTCCTACTCCGGCTGTTTTCCGGCCCGGGCCCTGCTCTGCCGCCCGGTTCTGAGTCCGATCACGATGACATTGAGAAAGATGAGGATGAAGCTGGTGCCGATGATGAAACCGGCCATTCTCCCTCCGCTGGGAAGAAGGTTGCTCCGGTTACAATCCGGTGGCGCAACATCAACTGTTCCCTCTCTGACAAGCGCTCTGAATCAGTGAGTTCGCTTCCTTTACCTTCGTTTTGCTTTGGAACTATGGCAAGGAGATTGTCATTTGAGCTCAAAATTCATCATACCAAATTGCGGAGTAGCTTATTTTTGGTCGAGAGGAATTTCGGCATGCACTTAGAAATGCGTCTCTTACCCTCGGTGCATCAATGATTTGATGAATTGGGCGAGAATTTTTGGGGGGCGTTGGTGCTTACAGTAGGGTGATTTTGCAGGTAAGATTCCTGCTTAAAAATGTAAGCGGAGAGGCGAAACCAGGAAGGTTGCTTGCAATAATGGGGCCATCAGGTTCAGGGAAAACGACTTTGCTCAATGTTTTAGCTGGGCAGCTGATGGCATCCCCGCGTATGAATTTATCCGGTCTTCTGGAGGTTAATGGGAAGCCATACTCGAACAGAGCTTACAAGTAAATATACCTTGTTAGTAAATGAGATTGTGGTTGAAAACCGTTTTTGCCTTGGAGGTCTTTCAATGAGATTTGGTCGTCTCGCAGGTCGGCTTATGTGAGACAGGAGGATCTTTTCTTTTCTCAGCTAACTGTAAGGGAGACACTTTCGCTGGCCGCAGAGCTTCAGCTTCCTCATATATCTTCTGTGGAAGAAAGAGATGAATATGTGAATGGTTTGTTGTTCAAACTGGGTCTGGTAAGGTCATTTCATCTCTATTCCCAAACTAAATTTGATGTTAGTCCGATTCAATTTACCTATTAGATGAATTACAGACTTAGGATCAGATTGCCTGAAATGGGTGGTTCGAGCTGAGGGGTTGAATGTTTCGATGTTGCATACTGCAAAAAAAAAAAATTCCATTTAGCTGCATGCTCAACTTAACTACAATACAAGTTATACAACAGTACGAGATGACTTTCTGGAGAATGTTGACCAAATCTTAAGATTGTATATTGTTGCTCTCACATGGTAAAATTCTTATGATGGTAGTATTGAACGTGTAAAGGTAAGCAGTTGAAGAATTCACGTGTGAAGCATGGAAGTGTGCCTCATATGTGTTTGGGTCCTGAGTTTATTGTAAATCATGGAACTTCTTTCAACTTGTCCGCTCGTATTTACTAAATGATAATTGGTGATCAAGCTGATTCTTGGTGAATTGGATTTAGAATCACTGCCTCAGTTGTATAATAAATGAACATCTAGATCTTAAATACTCATCTTTTCATCTAGTACCATACCACTAACTGCTTGTGGTTTTTCATTTCCAAATGCATAACGTGGGTTTTCTGGCCTGTGATTTTTCATCTTTATTCAAAGGTTAATTGCGCTGATTCTATCGTTGGAGATGCAAAAGTTCGTGGTATAAGTGGCGGCGAAAAGAAGCGGTTATCAGTTGCATGTGAACTTATAGCGAGTCCTTCCATAGTTTTTGCTGATGAACCGACTACAGGTAAATGCTCATTTTTTATTACATTACATTTGGGTCTTCAAGTGGCTGGCAGAACTAAATTATAGTCCAACAGTAAAAACTGCTCTAGTACCTCTCTTTTTTTGCCAAAAGATCGGGTTAGTTTGTTAATGATAAAGAAGGAAAAGGTTAGTACAGATGTGGCCACAGCCAAGAATAAAAATCAAAAGCAGAAAGTAAACACCTGATGGGCTTTTTCTGGCCACGAGAAACGGCTCTAGTACTTACTCTACTGTTCCTGGTCGTTTAGGAGTGGTTATATTACCCGATGTTACTTCTACCATATGGGTTAATTATTATACAATTGCGTCAGCCAGAACCACCAGCAGACTAATTTAAAGGGATTGTTGTGAATTGAACTGAAGCATCCATTGTAAGTGTTAGTAAGTTGAACCCTGCAGCGTGATTGGATTATCACGATGATTGTTTCTCATAGGAGATGGGAGAGAAAAGGAAAGAAAGGAAATAGTATATTTTTTCACCATGATTATGAACGTAGTTTCCTCGAGGGGAGATAAGTGACTGAAAAAGATGGGAAGTAATCTGTCCCTTTGTGTCCACTCCAACTTAGAGTAGACAATCAAGGAGGAAGATGGATATTGAAGCCCATTCTGTTCTTACATTGTCCTATACATTATACAATTTTGCACATCCAATTAGACCTTTTCTTTTTCCTTCATGAAGCTACTTCCCTACTTCTGTAACGAGGAATGTGCTAGTCTTTCAACTCATCTCAGTTACATTGGTGAAGATACTCATAATGTATGATCATGATGTTAATCACTTGTGTGTTATCAGGTCTTGATGCATTCCAGGCAGAGAAAGTAATGGAAACTCTGCGACAGCTGGCTCAGGATGGACATACAGTTATTTGCTCGATTCACCAACCAAGGGGTTCGGTTTACGATAAATTTGACGACATTGTGTTGCTGACAGAGGGTGCTTTAGTTTATGCCGGCCCTGCTGGTGATCAGCCATTGACCTACTTCTCAAAATTTGGGTGGGTTACAGTATTCCATAAAGCCCCTCCTTATTGTGTATATTATATGTTATGCAAGTATTAAACTCCGGTGATCATGAGTAACTGAACTGTAGCTAGTCTGGAAACATTGTCCTTTTCCCTATTGGTACATTGAGCAGGTGAATGGCCCTGATGATGTTAATCAGTGGCGAAGCTAGGTTGATAGACCCCCTTAACTTTCAAATATATGGAAAATTACTTTGTGACAAATTTAGGACATAAAGTAGTCGGTAAGGCTTTAGCACCCCCTCTCCAGTTACCACGGTTCGAATCAGTCTCCCCTCTTTCAAGTTTCTGCCTCTGCAACTAATGTTAATGCCTTTCATGTGTGAAGTTCTATTCTAAGTATTGTCTAGTTAAATAGGCCCTAAAATAAAAGGAAGAATGCACATGATTGGCATCTATTAACTGTTTGATAAAGTGTTTCATAAGTGCATGAAAATCTCAGACTGATTGTTGGTTCTTTTGACAGGTATAAATGTCCAGAGCACGCCAATCCCGCTGAATTTTTGGCTGATCTCGTCTCGGTTGACTACAGCTCTGCTGAAAGTGTATACTCATCTCGGAAAAGGATCGACGGCCTTGTTGAGTCATTTGCAGAACAAGCAACCTTGATACTGTACACAACTCCACTTAAGAGGAGTGGGAGAGGCAGTGAGAGGAAATTTGGAAAAAGAGTTGCTTCAAATGGAAAAGGGAATTGGTGGAAACAATTTAAGTTACTTCTTAAACGTGCATGGATGCAGGTTTGCTTTTCATATGTCCTTTCATCAGATTATTGTTTACTTTTTGACTTAGTTGTAGATAACTGATTTCTTACCGAGGCTGCAATACAAATCATAAGGTTCATGGTTACATTTATCGTTATGGAAGGATGTAGGTTTGAGTTTGAACTGAAACAGAGAAGCAATGAAGGAAATATTGTTTCTGCTAAAACAAGTATGGCTACTCTTGCCCTTACCCAAGTTTCACTTCGTTTTCTGGAGCCCAGGCCTCACGTGATGGGCCTACAAACAAAGTACGTGCAAGAATGTCCATGGCATCAGCTCTTATATTTGGCTCAGTGTTCTGGAGAATAGGTAGATCCCAGACATCAATACAAGATAGGATGGGATTGCTTCAGGTATTGCTTTATGCTATTGGTTCCTTTGATGCCCTTTCCCAGTTGTTATGATCTTTTCTGATTCTGTTCACGTCCATGAAGTGCTTGTGTTTAATTTATTGCAAGGGCAATGCATATAATTACTCTTGGTTAGCTGCTCTTAAGGGTCTATATCAGATGACTTTTTTGTTAAGCACAACATAACTAATATTTCATGATTCTTGATACTGGGAAAATATTTCAACTAGATGTAATATTCTTAATGTCTTGAAGGAACTACACACCACTGCCCTTATCTTATGCGAACACTTGTTCGCTGTCAGGTTGCAGCAATAAACACTGCCATGGCTGCTCTCACCAAAACCGTTGGTGTGTTTCCCAAGGAAAGAGCTATAGTTGACAGAGAGCGAGCCAAGGGGTCTTACGCTTTGGGACCCTATCTGCTTTCCAAAATGATAGCTGAGATTCCTGTGGGGGCAGCGTTTCCTCTCATGTTTGGTGCTGTACTTTATCCTATGTCTGGCCTCCATCCTACTTTATCAAGGTAGGTGTTCCCTTTTTCTCCGTTTCGTCTTAATTCCTTGTATGATTCCGGGAATCCATACTGCAAACAGATCACTGAATTGTAAATTTTGAAGTGTAGGTTTGGGCAGTTCTGTGGAATTGTGACGGCAGAGTCATTTGCCGCTTCTGCAATGGGTCTAACAGTGGGGGCTATGGTTCCAAGCACTGAAGCCGCAATGGCTGTGGGACCCTCTCTCATGACAGTTTTCATTGTTTTTGGTGGCTATTATGTGAATGCTGACAATACGCCGATTATATTCAGATGGATTCCCCGTGTATCATTGATAAGATGGTAACTCCTTTGCATCCCCCTCTAGCTAGTAGTACTGTTTTCTGTATTCAGCTAGACAGCAAAGTCGAAATCAGTTTTCGAACTTCTTAATATAGCTAATACCTTGGCACCAACTAACTAGATGATTGTCTATTCAGGGCCTTTCAAGGACTTTGCATCAATGAATTCAAGGGTCTTCACTTTGACCATCAAAACTCTTTCGATATTGAAACTGGAGAGCAGGTGCGTGTCTTGGCTTCCTTATCATTTAATTTATATGGATCATAGTTCACTGTTCTGTTTCTTATAACAAAGTAGAACATTAGGACAGCTTAGTTAAAACTCTGAGCATTGAATTAAATGCAGAAGTAATACTTTCAATAAACTGATATACTTGCGGCACAAACTTTCATTTACCAAATTCATGGGATTAATCACTGATGTTGGCAGTTGGCATGCTAATTTGGATGCCAAACTAGAATGAGGAGAGACATTAGGTGACTATTTTAATAGTTAGTATAAACTTTGGTGACAAGTTCGTTAAATGTTAGTCCGATTTGGCAGTGGCCCTAAAGTACAGTTCCAGTTTACGTTATTGAACAAATTCATCAAGAATGAAGTCTATTTCCTGTGTGGTGAATATCAAGACCAAAGTTGAGATTAAATCTCCGAACAGTTGTTATCTGTTATTCCTAGAACTCTAATGATGGCTTAAAATGAGGTGCTCCAAGTTCCTTTGCATTGCAATGCTTAAACCCATTTTTTGGCTAAAAATGGTGTGCAGGCACTAGAGCGTCTATCCTTCGGCGGAAGCAGCATCAACGATACAGTGATGGCTCAGAGTAGAATTCTGGCATTCTGGTATTGCACCACCTACTTTCTCTTACAGAAAAATAAGCCCAAATACCAGCGGCTGGAGGCAGCACCACCTTCATCAGAACAAACCGAAAAGCTGGAGCCTATGGAGCCTGAACAAACTACGCAGCTACTTCAGCAACAAGATCAACTTACGGCAACACAAGAAGAGGAAGAAGCAGCAGCAGCAGAAGAAGAAGAATCAAATTCACAGTTCAAAGAGATACCACCACCTGACGACCAAATCCGACCATTTATCTTTGAAGGTTTGTAAACTAGTTTTGGGTAACTGCTGATAGAAAATCATTATACGAACCATATACCAGACATGCTGTTTATGGAGTTATACGTCCCACAGGTGCTAACTGAATGGAGTGTCTGTTTGCAATAAATGGGTTAGAAGGCAAGCTGTGTTAAGCTCTCAGGTGGCCCTCCTTTACAAGTTAGAAGACTTGTCTTAAACGAATGTTGATTCTCTGTGAAGTTTAGAGTAGAAAGTGACGCAGCTTTGCTGCAAATGACATTTGCTGTGGACTATAGCTATTTGTGGGCAGAGTTATGTTGCGGTAAGAAATGGACATTAGGCAGGGAACTGGAACTAGGCAGTTTCTTGGAAACTTGATGATGGAGAATTTGCACTTCTGAGTGGACACTATTGGATGGTTTTTTAGGCTGAATTCATTGGATTGCTTCATCAACATGCTATTCATCCAATTTATGCGAATCTTGTCGTCGGTGTACCAAAAGTTTTGTGTATCTGAACAGCTGGCTTTTATTACATTAAAATTTTTAAAAATAGGGTAAATTGCAAGGTTGATACTGGGATTATTAAAAATGTTTATGTTTGGTCACTAGATATATTTAATTAATTAATTTCATTCGTGGTCACTTAGTTTACTAAAACATTCATGTTTAGTTACTTATCGTTAAGTCTCTGTTAGCCTCCATTAACAACATCAGTTTTTTTCTGATGTGTCTAACAAATTTTTCTGATGTGTCTAACAAAATCGCTCAATCAACCTATTTTAACCTGAAAAATTTATACTCGGTCACCATGTCATCAAAACCCACCACATCATCAAAATCCAAATTCAATGCATTACCCGTATTCCGATTCCGATCGCCTCTGCGCTCTCTCTCTCTCTCTCCTCTTTGCATGTCCCTCTCTGCATTATGTGTGTGTGTCTCTCTCTCCTCTATTTTCGACCAGTCTTCGATCGAGGCGGTCGGAATTGGAATAGGGGTCAGTTGTAATGCGTATAGGTAAATTGGATTGGGTAATGGGTTGGATTGGGATTTTGATGATGTGGTGGGTCTGACTTCTGACGACGTGGCGGGTCGGGTATAAATTTTTCTGGGTTAAAAAAATTAATTGGGCAATTCTGTTAGCCACATCAGCAAAAACTAGCGTCATTAACGGAGAGTGACTAAATATAACAAGTTTTAGTAAAATTAGTAACCACGAATAAAATTAAATAACTTTGATGATTAAACATTGAACTTTTTAGTAATCGACCAAACTTGTAATTTACCCTAAAAAAATATCATCAGAATTAAATTCTTTGATTTTTCCAAACCGCGGGAACCACGCCGCCCAACTTTACTTTCTTTCTTCCACTCCATCGCAAATCCAAAATCCAGGGAAGCTTTTAAAACCAAAATCAAACGAAACCCTGCGGCTGCGTTGCTCCACATCTCATTCAAATCAATAGACCTTCTTCCCTTCCCTCGCCTCCACCACAGCCGCCGCCACCATCACCGGCGAGGACGACCTCCCGATTTCACCCATGGCCGTTCCTTGCACTCCGTTCATCGCCTCCGAGAACCTATCCACACCTTCTTCCGCACCCTCCCTATCCCCTTCCCCTGTAATCCTCTCCCAAGACGAGCTCAAGAAAATCGCCGCCTACAAGGCCGTCGAATTCGTCCAATCCGGCATGGTCGTCGGCCTGGGGACCGGCTCCACGGCCAAGCACGCCGTCGACCGAATCGCCGATTTGCTCAATCAGGGCAAGCTGAAGGACATCGTAGGCATCCCGACCTCCAAACAGACCCACCAGCAGGCATCGTCGCTCGGAATCCCGCTCTCGGATCTCGACACCCACCCCACCGTCGACCTCGCAATCGACGGCGCCGACGAGGTCGACCCAGATCTCAATCTGGTGAAGGGAAGAGGCGGGTCCCTGCTCAGGGAGAAGATGATCGAGGGCGCCGCGAGGAAGTTTGTGGTTATTGTTGACGAATCGAAGTGGGTCCCTTACGTCGGAGCTAGCGGGGCGATGCCCGTGGAGGTTGTTCCGTTTTGCTCGAAGTACACGCAGGACTGCCTGCAGAAGATTTTTGAGTACGCTGGCTGTGTGGCGGAATTGAGGACCTTGAGCGGAGGACAGCCGTTTCTCACTGATAACGGCAATCACATTGTGAACTTGTTCTTCAAGAGCGATGTTGGGGATTTGAGGGCTGCGAGTGATGCGATTCATAGGCTTCCGGGAGTTATTGAGCATGGTATGTTTATTGGTATGGCGACTGCTGTTATTGTTGCAGGTGAGAGTGGAGTCACCGTTAAGAACAAACCGTGATGATATGCTTGATGCTGGAGGAAAAAGATTTGATTTTGTATTTCTGTACTATTTAGAGTAGTACTCACAGACAAAGAACTGAACTAGAAGAATAGCAGCAGATTATCACAAGACTTTGTGGGATAATTGAACGAATGCTGCTTCCTCTTGATTCTAGATGGGTAGAGTAGTTAGCTTCAAGGTTAATCTCTAAGGTACTGTTATGTAACAGACATTTAGTGAAATGAAAAATGCGATGCGTGTCTACCATCCTATTTTCAGCGTCGAATATGTTTCGGTGTTGATTTTGGTCTTGGTTGAATGATAAATGAGCCGTCTTTATTCACTGGGGCATTCTGAAGTTGTTGGAGTTTTGGTTCAGTAATGGGCTATTGTAGTTCATGGTGAATGATCTTAAGTGCAAGTCAGTCCATGTTCTGTGTCCTGTGATATGTCGATTGCTTGAAGTTCTGTTAGTTTATCTCTTCTGCTTGTGTTTTCTATAATGTGGTACATGTAAAAGATCAGCTTCAGATGTAAACACTGCCTCTGCACAATGGTCTAGCTGGAGATACTCCTTGGGATTTCAAGAATGCACAAATGTCTGATCATTTGCTTCAAAGCACTGTGTAAGTTGCTATCATCATGCAGCAGGTGATCTTTGAGAATCAAAACTTTGAAGGTTGCAGGAAAAGAGCAATTCTTAACTGCAGTTGGCAACAAATGGACTATTACTTTCGATGTTGATCTCAAACGTCGTAAGTAGAATGTGGATAGTTTCTGATTCCAATAGTTACAGTCAGTATCATGCAATTGTAAGTAAACGAGTGCATGTGTGTGTGTGTGTGTATGAATATGATACAGATGATGTACTAGTGAAAGAGCAGTGAGTTAAAGTAGAGAACAAGTAGCGGTTTTTGTCTATCGTGCCTTCTTTTCCTTGACAGGGCCTCTTGGTATCTTGTTGAGTACCCTGGAGTCGAACTTCCTATACGCCCTCCTCACATCTCTCATCAATGTTCCCGCAATGTAGTCCACCTCGGCCTCGTACTGCTCGTACAGGAAGGGCACCGTTTGGATTCCGACGTACCCTTCATCCATTTTGCAGGGAGAAACCAATTAGCTGACATATATAAAAGATAAAGCTGCAGGAGGGGTGAATTTCAGGTGGGTTGTATGGGTCTTACCCAGATAAAGGAAATTCAGGAAGCTGAAACATGTGCCAACCACTGATACTATGTACAGAAACACAATCGCCTGCACAGAAAATTAGATCAGCAGCAGGCAGCTAATGTTTAAGCAAACAAGCCAAGTGCTTGATTAGTTGCTTGATGATTTCTTATATAGCTATAAAAAAGGTACCAGAAAGAAGAGTCTTGGATCTCTTCCGCAGGCGATATCAAGGAGAATGGCCAGCGCCTGATTGAATCTTCTGTGGAAGACTGCAGCAGCTTCTCTAAAGGTATGTTCAAGCAACACGATTTCTGGGATCTGTGGAGGCTTCCTGATGTAGCAGTATGTACAATTGAAAATGTGTTTGTGGTGAACAATGCAATGTAAGCTGTGATGTTATGGGCATATATACCAGTTGAAGAAATCAGCGGCAGTGCACCAACTGAAGAAAACGAGCAAAGCGGCGATGGAAATGTGACACGAAAGGTCAAACAGGTCGGGTAAAACGGGCCAGGTCGAAATTGCCATCCCTAGGCACGGGGAGATTTTGCAGGACAAGTGGCAGACTCAAGGCAGAGAAATGAGATCCAAAAAAATTAACAGCGAGCTACACTTGATTTGCTTAACTTTGAACAGATCAAGGGATCTAATTATAAGCTTATCACTTTTTTGCCTTTGTTTAAATAAAGATGCATGATGCATCCACCTTTGGCTTTTATGTTGATTAGACGACTTAGAATGATAGTTCATGCATGTTATTATGACCTCCCCATACACCAGCTGACTAGTGTTCAAGCACTCTAATCAGATTTGTACACCCACTTTATAGGCAGTCCAATTTAGGGTTAGAGGAATCATGTTAAACTCTCTTTCGAATTCATAGTTGATATTATCATATGACTATTGATGGATCACGCTTAATATTAATGCGCGAGAGAGGATAGCATATCGACAAATTTCATTAAAAGCAAAAAGGTTTAAACAATCAAAATAAAAAATTAATCAAAACACTCCACGCTCTGTTCTTTTCCCTGCTCCGGATCTGGTTTCTTCGTCGATCGTGATTACTGAACTCTATTGGCTGCACACCTGTTTACACCAAAATTTAACCTTGTACCACGTTGATGTGTGAGTCCATACCAAAGCTGAAGTTGAAAAACCCACTACTTGTTAATGGTCTGAGGAAAAGCTAATTATGGCTGAAGTTGAAAACCCACAATGGGCGGGCACCAAATTTGACTAAACAAACATCAAGGGAATGAATGATGAGGCGTGCTTGAGTAAAAACCATATGAAACTATGATTACTGAAGTTATATGCTTCATGATTTCGAAGTCCCACATAATGATTTAGAGCACTCAACTCATCATGCCCTTTCGGTTTCACTTTTCAATTCATATGTATCAAGTGAAATCAGTCTATGTAGAGCACTACAACGAACATGAGCTTCTCGAGTAGCCCTAAAAACAAACTAGAAATCACTTACTTGGCTATGATAAATGAGCACTTCTACTATGTTATTAAAGATTGGTGCTTTAATGTACAATTTAAAATTGTACCATAACGTTAAAGGTATAAGTTCAGGTTGTACCATAAAGAAATTTGTACTCTTATGTTGTGGCTACACTAATGATAGGCATATTAACACGTGCCTTAATAAGCAAATCAAACCTAGAAGAAAATCCAATCAAATTGCTATATAAAATACCTATTTCAGCCTAAACTATTTACTATGTAGACTAATTTGGCTCAAATTGGTTTGCATTGGGAATCTTCCCAAATTGATTCTACTAAAAGTGCTATCTAGACAATTATATGTAAGGATACTTTCACTTATTCTCCCGATGTAGTATTTGAATTGTATCCTAACACTATTTACTATTGCGGTATTATTAGCTAGTGTATTTTCTTAAAAAATAATAATTCTATGGCCATAAGTTGAATGCGACATGAGTGATTCCGAAGATCTTTGACTCACGTGATAGTCGAAGGTGATTCCAAAGTGGTCGTCAAGTAGATCCGGCAAGGCTTCATAGAAGAATCGATTGGTGGTGCGGTGCTACGAGAGTGTCGTCAGATTCTTAGCTCTTTGTCCATTTGTATAGAGTTTAGGGCGGTACCTAGAACTGCCAACAGTGCTGCCCATAGAGTGGCGCGTAACGCATGGCTTTTGTCTCGTCTAGAGCTAGAATCTTTCGATTTTTTGGGGTGGCTTCATTAGAATATATTGTAAGGGGTCCTGGAAAGATTTGTATGAATAACTCTTGTCCTCTATTGATATCACTCAGAAATTAAAAAAAATTTGAATGCGACATTCTGGAAACTTTGTTAATGCTAATTAATTGCTATAATCATATATTGTCATGAAAATTATTCCGTTATAATGTTATATGCATATTTTTACTATGGGTAAATGCCACATTTGGTCACTAAGATTACTAAATTGTGTCATGTTTAGTCACTAGAAATATTTAATATCAATTTTTGTCACTCGAATTATTGAAACAAGTCACAGTTAGTCACTCTCACGTTAATGGAGTTAGACGGAAACTAACGGGAGAGTGACTAAATGTGACTTGTTTTTCAGTAATTCGAGTGACCAAATGTAATACGTTTGAGTAATTCTAGTGACCGGAGTTGGACGGAAGCTAACGGGAGAGTGACTAAATGTGACATGTTTCAGTAATTCAAGTGACTTAAATTGATATTAAATTTTTCTAGTTACTTAACATGACACGATTTAGTAATATCAGTGACCGGATGTGGCATTTACCCCTTTTGCTATTCATAAAATTATATTTATGTGAATGTTATACAGTAGTTCAGAACTATGTTTCAGAAACCGTACGGCATTGCTCATTGAGATCGATAATATCGGATACCAAACAATTGATAGACAATTTTAACGGTACAAAATAATTGAATCACGGTTAAACCACCATTTACCCAATCACCCATTGACGAATTAATAAAAAAAAAATCCCACACAATCACTTTTCTTCCCTCTATATATAGTGAAGTAGAACCACAGCCCTCTCCTCAGTCTCTCACTCGATCAAACTCCTCTCTACAAGAAGCAATACATCTTTTGTTTGGAGAAACGGGAGAAAAATATGAGGGCCTCATCATCCAATTCGTACAGGTTCTCCTCTGGCCCGATCATGTGGTGGAGCTTGGTGGCGGCGGCGGCGGTGGTGCTAGCTGCGGCGCGTGGGGCGACGGCGGCGGCGGTGACGTGCAGCCCCGTGCAGCTGAGCTCGTGCGTGTCGGCGATCCGATCGGCGACGCCGCCGTCGAAGCTGTGCTGCGCCAAGATCAAGGAGCAGAGGCCCTGCCTCTGCCAGTACATGAAGAACCCAGCGCTGAAGCCCTATGTCAACACCCCTAACGCCAGGAAGGTCGCCTCCACTTGTGGCACCCCTTTCCCCAAGTGCTGAGCAGCGTTTCTGAAATCGTATCGTACTAGCAGTTCGATCATGAAATTCGTCTGTCGGAGTCTAAATCGATAGACAATTTTTAGCGGGAGAAAATGGGTTACTTTAGCATAAAATATGCATACCGCTGACGACTCTTCCGATACGATTGTACGATTAGTGGTTATGGATTACCAAAGTATTACTCTGTTTTGTGGGTGGATTGTCATGATATGATGATTAATTCATACTCTCTATGATATTATGTTGTTTTAAGTGGGTGTTGGTGTATGTGTCTAGCAGTAGTAGTGAGTGGGAAATGGTCAAAATAAAAATGTCATTGTCATGTCTTCTAGTCTCTCCTTATTTCATGTGTGTAGTTCTCTTGTATTGTATCTGTTCAATCAAAATTGGTCTAATGAATTTGGGCATTCAGCAATTTAATTCATTAAGTCTTTAGATTTTTTTAAATCAAATTAGCTTATTTTAAAGTGTTCAAGTATGTGGTTTCAGTATGGTTTGAGATCAATCCATATAAAAAAATCACATAACGAATTAACCGTCGGTAGAAATAGTCGACAATTAATATCACCTACAGTAAATTAGAAAGTTCATACTAGTAAATTTATAACATAAACTATAAGACACTATCTTTCAACTATTTAAACTTAATTGTCTCTCATTCATTTGCATGTACAAAATCTGAAATCTAAAACAAGTCACTGTCTAACATTCTCTCAAAGGTTAAGGAGGTTGGAAATCTGGTTCCACTCCATAGCCCACCACGGCCTTTTACCAGACGGCGGTGCAAAGTTGAGCTCGAACATCTCCTTGGACAAATTGCCTCCTTGGTACAACCCAACCAGCCTCGCCACGATCTCTGCACTTTCCTGTACGTGCCTCGAATCGTGAGGATCTCTCCACAGCTTGCTGATGAACTGCAACCTCCTGTGCTTCCCATCCAATGGCACGTCCCATTTCATTAACCACGCCTCCCTCTCCTCCACGCCCAACCGCGTCAGCCTCTTCGCCAGGAACTCCCTCTCGCGCTTCAACGCTCTCCTACTACATTACACCCGAAACCCGAAACTGTATCAGAGAAACGAACCTTGATGAAGAGAAGATGAAGGGAAGAGAGAAGAAAGAAAGAAAGAACCTTGATGAAAGGGAAACCGTTGGCTCGTCTGCTGCACCAACGACACGAGCAGGGCTTGCATCGCCGAGCTCAGCCAAATGCTGCTGCAACCATGTCAGCCGCCTGAGTTCCACCTCCATGTATATCTCGTCGGCTGGATCCCCTTTGAACAGCAAGTAGAATTGTGTTCTGTGGATGATTGGCACGTAGCAGATATCCCACAGTTCTATGATCTGTTGCCTCTGCTCCCTGAACGTCACATGCCATGGAACTTGTGGTTCGACCGGATCGATCATCATCGTTTCCTCCTCCTCCTCCTCCTCGATGTTGTACCCAGCTGCCTCATTCGCTTCCAGTTCTAGCACCTGTAAGGATCCACAACGAGAATCAGAGGCTGTGCTAAACACAATTTACTGAACAGTGTAGAATCGGAATAATGTTAACATGGCAAGTATGTATCTGTATCACCTGACAAACTAGCAGCTGCTTTTGATACTGGAGTTTTGCAACTCGTTCCTTCAGTTCTGTCACGTACGCTCTGATGCTCCTCACGTTTTCCTCAGCTGCATTCTGGAACATCTTCTGCATCTTTTTCATGTTGACGGAACTTGAACGTCGATACCCGGCGGAGACACCTTCCTTGGATGACACGCCTCCACATTCTTCACTCTTCACTGGAGTAGTCTGCTGCTTTGCATACTCTTGCTGCGAGTTCACATTGGACACAAGGACGTCACCATTCTCCGGTGCTCGGTTCTCTCTGTCGTTCTCTGATACTTGCCTTGACGATGACAAAGGCGAACAGGGAGATCGGATGAAGTTCTGCCTTATACCACTGTTGCTTGGGGATAAAGGGAGTGTCTTCTTCTTCTTGTGCTGACTCTTAGAATTGGAAGCTGGTGACTCAAAGTTCAATTCTGGGGTATTATTGCTTGGTAGAGACATGATCAGCTTGTCGATCGACTTCTGGACATTCTCCAGTTGCTCTTCGAGATTTGCAATGGTGCTTCCTTGTGAATGAAGTCTTGTTATTTCCTCTTTCAGATTGGCGCTGACACTCTTGTTGGTAGGTATCATCACGCTTCCAATTTGAACTTCCTTCGGAAGCTGTGGAAGGGAACGCATTTCCCTTATCTCAGCTTGCAGTTTGGCAATTGTCTCAGCTGCATCTTGGTTGCCTAGTCTATGACAAGCAACTTCCTTCTGCAGTACTTCAAGAGCACGGTTTGCTTCTTCCCCAAGTTGCTCCTGAAGGTGTTCGAGTTTTCGAATTTCATGCATCAGGGTGAATGGTGCAGCTGATGATGATCGCATGGACTGCCTTAGGGTCGTTTTTCTAATCTTCTCACTGCGCTTTAAGTCCTTGCCCTCCGGTTTAAGTAGCAATGATTCTGAGTAAGATAGACACTTCTTCACAGATGGGCAGGGTGATTCTTCTACTTTACCGCTCACCTGTACGCCAGAAATTTCAGGACAAATGTGAAAAAACCATCTGGTGAGAGATCCGACCGAATAAAATGTCACAAAAAAGCAACAGAAGCAGACCTGTTGTTGCTCCTCTTCCATTTTTCTTCGTAACTCATCCACCTCATATTTCGCAAGGTCTCTTTGGCGCCTCAATTCCTCAACTTCCATCTCCAGCTACACATGACATTTGAGAGTAAAGAAGAGAACTATTACAACTGAAACATGGCTACCAGTTTTTTTTTTTCTTTTTGTTCAGCAAAACTAGTATCTAAAGTATTACCTGCTGGATTTTCAAGTCTTTGTCACTTGAAGGGTCAGTAGAGCGCTGCTGTTCTGCTTCCAGCCTCGCCACTTCCTTCTGTAAATGCTTAACAAGCTGCTTGTCCGACACAACCTAATAATATAATTTGGTTGAAGAAAATTAGCACATGTTTTCACGGCAAGCCAGAATGAAAAACAGATGGACACTATACCATAAAAAACAACGAAGACAGATAAGTACCATGTTGACTTGTGCATTATTTGTAACTTCCTTGGCTCGTATTGCAAAATAAAGAGTATTTCGGGATTGTTCAACATGTGTCAGTGCAGGGCTTAAAGTACATATGATGGCAGTACGAGCATTTCCGCCAAGTGAGTGCTGCAGTATGCGTGTAAGCTTCGAGTCTCTGTAGGGTATGTGGCCACTTCTCTTCCCAACACTGTAGAACAAGAAGAAAAGTTGAGTCCCAAGGGAAGACTTCAAACAAGAATATGAAGGTTAGTCATGAGCGTAACAAATGCAGGGGATATTCAAATAGTCCTACAATGCAATGCTTCACACAGAAAAGAAAGACATGCCCTGACCTTAGTTTTCTGATTACTGTAGTTAGGGTCATCAAGCTAAGATTGATATGGCAACCTTCTCGCAGCCTAGTACCATCAGCATGGGTCTGTGAAGCCCTTTCACTCCCAGCAAGATCCACAAAATTCTGTGCGAGCCATGGAATTGATAATATCCATTAGATTACAGCAATTTAATTGCGGGAACATAGCGGTAGGGGTAAGAGTTTCAAGAGTTCTACCAAGCTTGCAACAAATGACCTCGCACAATCGGAATTCTCATGTAGAGTACTCTGTATCGTCTGTGTGCACAAGGATAAATAAACCTTCACGTATTAGCTTTTATAAAAACATATCACCATGATCATGTATCACTAGACATTGGAGCTCAGAAACACTAACCAGCCTTATAATTTGATGAGATCGGGAACTAGTATCATTGAGTGCAGTTTCACCAACTTGCCTTTGGGCTGTAATCCGGAAAATAATTGATTAATCAACTGCTTATTAAAATCAATTCAAGAATGAAAGAGAAGGCAATTTTTGGCCAGATTACCTTCACATACACTGATCAACTGCCTCAAATGTGTATCATCGCTTGCTGTTTCCTCCACCAGCTTCTCAACTACGGTTCCTTTCTGCCATCATCAAAGAAACCGACCAAACATTATTAGGTTTCCCTCCATACATAACAGAAACAGACGAGACTTCTTGCAAATTGCAGCATACCTCTGGATCATCTAGAAGCTTAAGACTACGTCCAGATTCCGAATTCAACAAATCTCTCACATTTTCATTGTATCTCCAGCCCTGACATCCTTATCGTGAAGTCCCTCTCTGGCGTCTGCAGTCGAGAACAACGATTATTGTAATGTAACCTTGAAACGTGCTAGTTAAGCCTACTAGTGAAACAGTAAAAATCTTAGTCCACACACGTTTTTTATATGGTTGTAAATGTCTTGAACAGCTTTTTCAGTTATGCCTCTCATTGTGTAAGTCTTCCCGCTGCTTGTTTGCCCGTAAGCGAAGATAGTTGCTGCAATCGATTCGCAATCGACACTATTAGCCAACTCAGAAGCCTCCAGAGAGACAAATCACATCAAGAGGAACAGCAATGAGCAAACCCAGAGAGTAAATCACCGTTAATTCCCATCAAAGCAGAGAGGGCAATGTTCTTTACGCCATCCTCGTACACAGACTCCGTTACACAAGTAGGACCAAACACTTTATCTACAAGGAATGACCCGGTTACATAAATGGCTATCTATATCAGTTTTCAGGAATGAAATGGAACTACTTTCAGGCATTGGTGGTGGCGAGTGAGAGAGTCGAATTTTACCGAAGCTGAAAGAAGCCGGTTGAGCTGAGCGCTCCTGGGGAGAGGGCTTGTAAGCAATGGTCTGTTCATCCACACATTCCCATGCTACTTGGTCCTTTGCTAGTTGCTCCTTTCTGTTCAAAGGCCGTAAACGTACTGTAACTACAATCTTCTCCTCTTTTGCTTTACTCCCTCCTCCCCCTGGAGTTGATGCAGGGGTTCTGTTCTCAATCTTTGAAACTGGCGTTCCAGGGGCCTTCCCATACATTCTCACTTTCCCCTTTTTATGATCTAGACCGGGAATTTTAAACTACCTGCCATAAATAATCATTTCAGCCAATAGAATATGCCATATATGAAAGAGAATCCGGCACCTGAAACCTAGCAATTTCAACGAATTCGAACTGACGAAATTTTCCTCGACTCCGCCGGAATTACCAAAATTAAACCAGAATTGTGTCAAACCCTAGTCCTCGAATTAAGAGTAAGTGAAAGTTTCCTTTCTCGAGTATCTGAGTAGAGATCAGTGAATTTCAAAATTTAAGCAGAGAAGGGCCAGATCGATTGATCTAGTCGTACAAGGAAACTTCATAAACAAACCCTAATTTCTTTCCATAAGTAAGCAATGGAAGCTGATGGAGAAGGAAATGGTAGTAATTAAGCTTAAAACAACTAGGCAAAACTCACCAAATCAAGAGACGGAATGCAGGTATGAAGCAGATCCAGGAAGAAAGTAGGAGATGCAAAGAGCGAGCGGGAGATTGGAGGAGTTTTTAGAACTTCAATGAGTGACTATGAATTTGTGTTTCCCTTCGGGGACGAAATGCGCTTTGCCCGTGTTTCTGTGCGCATTTAGTAAGTAACAAAATCAAATGGGTATTTTTCATTTTGAATCGCCGCAACGGCTACTTCTCTTTTCTTTCTCCGTTTTTAATTTTGTCTTTTCTTTTGATTTTTCGTGTCATCGTGAGTACTTTTTGAATGCCTGCTTGATTAGTTGCGTTGTGGGTAGGGGTGTTCAAATTAGGGTGGCTATACGGTCCGGTTAAATGGGCCTAAATTGATCCGGTCCAGTCCGGGTTTTTTGAAAATATAAGGACCGAAGATTGGATTGGATACAGTCCGGTCTTGATCCGGTCCGGTCTTGACCCGGTCCGTTCCCAATTCGGTCTTGATTTTATATTGAGATTGTGGGAATTTGAGTGGCCTAAGGCCTAAAAGGGTGAGGAGTTGGTTAAGTTTTGTACTAAGTGCAAAGGTTTGTGACCGTTTATGCAAATTACCCTTAAGTTTTGGGTGTTGAGCTCTCTTATCCGGTCTTTATCCGGTTTTTACCTCAAATCTAAGCCCAAAGATTGGATTGGATTGTTTACTATCTGGTCCCGATCCGGTCTCGGTCCGGGTTATACGGTCCGGTTTCCGGTTTTTCATCCGGTCCCGGTCCAAATAGCCAGCTCTAGTTCAAACGGTGTGGTTACCATGGTAACCAGTACTATTTGGATAATTTGGTTTGGTTAATTTGGATAATTGGTTTGGTTTGGTTAAATTTTTTAGCTTGTTTGGTTTAGGTGGTTTAGTTTGGTTTCATACACTCCTAACCAGCCAAACCAAATTAACCAGATAAATAATTAGCATATATCTAATATGTACACGTACTTAATACTTTGAATAACCACTCAAGAGTTGAACGTTCATCCCTTTTAGACTCATAAAATATAAAGCTTGATATTGTTCCTATAATGTATATTTGTATATGTAGAGTGTGGACCACAACATATGAACGCATAATTTAGATAAATTCATACATTATGTTGGATGAAAACTCGAAAGCAAGGTCCTTTTCAGCCTATGAAAATTGCTAAAAGACTAAGTCAATTCAAACAAACACAAAAATTTGTTAACCCATAGTCCCATACCATTGTGATAAATTTTTGTTTGGTGAATACTTCTATACTAACAGTAAGATAATTGTCTTAGTTGCATGTATTATGTTAAGGGTCAACTATAATTATGTGTTTATTGTTATGTTTTATTCATTATATAAATTGTGAATTGATAAATTAACCGAAATTTTCTCAATTAATGATAATGTGATTTTATATTGGTTAATCTGGTTAACCAATTAACCAAACTGATTAAACTTTAATTTGGTTGTTGTTGTATTAGTTTGGACGGTTTGGTTATGATATTGTATTCCATGGTTAATGAAACTTAGCCTTATTTGGTTTGGTAATAATCATGGTAACCATTTGAACACCCCTAGTTGTGGGCTTGTAGCCAGGGCTCAGGGCCCGGCCGCTCGGGTCTCGAGCTAAGGGTTAAGATTTGATGACTAAGGGGGTCCCTTAGTCACTTGATTAAATCGATTTTACTCGTTCAATCTCATTAAAATTCAATGGCTTCAATTAATTCAATTTAATGAAAAACAATGTAGTAATTGTAGGATTAGTTAATTTATTAATTAAAATAAAAAAATTGTCGGACTTCTCCTTCCGCGCGCACGAGAAAGAAGGATACACGGGTCACCATTTTTTCCGGCGTGATCAACTCTTCCGACGGTGGGGAATTCCCTCCAAGCTGCTGGTCACTTTTTCCCCATGCGCTGGGAATATCTCCCAGAGAGAGAGATATTTTTTTGCTGATCGGAGGAGATTTTTTCGGCGATCGGAGGAGTCTTTTCGGCGACCAGCAACGACGGAGAAGGATTTCCCGTCGATAGTGCTAGATTTGTGATGTTTGTTGATCTATTTTGTAATGTTTGTATTGATTCGGTTTGTATTGTTTATCATTCTTGTTTGTCATTTTTAGTGACATTTTGTATGATTAGTATGTTTTTGTACTATTTGTCGGTTTATGTTGTAATGTTTGTAAGCTTTGTTATTTTATAATGTTTGTCGGCTTATTTTGTAATGTTTGTAAACTTTGTTATTTTTGTGCACCATGTTTATCATTTTTGTCAACCATGTTTGTAATGTTTTTTATGTCTAAAAAATAACATGGTTGACTTTTGGATGAAATTTCGCTATATACGGATGGAGCCTCCAAAGTCAACCCAAGTGTTTTTCCAGTTTGTATGAATTGTCGGTCTAGTTTGTCATTTTGTCCACCATGTTCATAATATTTGTATGTCTAAAAAACAACCGATTTGACTTTGGGACAAAGCCCCTCTATATAGGGATGGAGTCTTCAAAGTCAACCCGGTTGTTTTTTTCTTTTTTATGGTTAGTATTGTTTGTCGGTCTTGTTTGTATAGTTCATACGTTTATAATGTTTGTAAATCTATTCGTATGTTTTTTCGTTCTAGTTTGTACTGTTTGTATGTTTTGTATTGATTGTAAGTCCGTTTTGTATACTTCATAATTTTCCATAAAAACCAAACTACCCCTGTCATTAATTAAATAGCCCTTCCCACTTTTTAGCCGTCAGATTGCTATGTCCAAATCTGGGGGTGCCAAGAATCTGCACCACTCGAGCTAATGCTATCTTGTTTCTTTTACGTTTCATTGCTTCGTATTTATTAGTGTTTTAAACTTTATTCCTCGAAATCAACAATATTTATGAAATTTAATAAGTGTTTGATTTTCTCGTATGTTGAAGGTACCAAATCAAAGTATGAACCGGTATTCAACTGTTAAAAATTTGTTAATGAGTTGATCTCTAATAAACAAGAATATTATAAATACTACATATTTGCCATCCTAATACTGAATTGAGAGCATTCAGCTAAGTTGTGTCTGTTTCCAAAATAAATGAAGTCGGTCATCTTTGAACCGGTCCAAGGCTTGGAAATGACAATTGACAAGCAATAATTTCGTAGAAAAGATGGTAAAGCGCTTCAGTTGTTCTCTTTCCAATCGCATAAAAGATGTAGTCGTGAAGTCGTCGTTTGTCGCATAGATAGTGGATGGACGCGTAGCGTAAGTAGACCAAACTTTGTGGGCGTGCTTTGAGGGTTTGAAATTTGACGTTAACGCAGCAGCTGAGCTAAGGTGCGATTGTGCGAAGTTACCTTTGGCCCTCAATTTCCGAGCAACATTAACGCAGCCAATTAGCCAACAATCCTCATTCCTAGGAGGCAAGGGTTCAGTTGGTTTCGGGGGAGGATGCACGTATGGTTTGCAGGTGGGATGGGGCAATCAGGAGGGGATCGCACTCTGCTGGTGGGATGGTTCTTCTCGTTCAGGAGAAGATACTTCTGTCACAGGGGGTGCAGTTTCCTAGGATGGATGAGCCTGCACTGGTAGAGTTGCTGGTGCTGCGAGAGGCACTGACCTGGTGTTTGGAGTATGGTTTCACGGAGGTCCGGTTTGAGGGGGATGCCAAGGTGCTTATTGATAAAATTAATCAGGGTGACAGGAGGGACAACCGTTTGGGGGCGATCCTGGAGGAAATTGGGCAATATTTGTGTGATCACCCGGGGTTTAGTGTGCGATTTATAGGTCGGGAAAACAATAGGGTAGCTCATTCTGTAGCTAGAAAAGCCCTCTCTTTGTATCAGACTATGAGTCGTTTGTTTGATTTCAGGGTCTGGCTGGTTTCCAGGATGTAACTATCTTTTATCAATATATGATATCTTTTGACAAAAAAAAAAAAAAAGGAGGCAGGGGTGGCAAACGGGTGGAACGGGATGGGTATTTCAATATTCATATTCGTTTCAAAGTAGGGTTATTAACGAGCTGAATCGAGTCGAGTTTTTATTTGTTCATATTTGACTTGTTAATAAACGAGCCGAGTGCGAGTCCGGCTCATTTAATAACGAGCTGAGTCGAGTCAAGGTCGAGCCGACTCATTTATTAAAACCCTGACTCATCATTAAGATTAGAAGTTCGGCTCAACCTCATTTCCTTATAAAGTAACTTTATAACAATCAATTCATAAATTATAATCTCAACAACCAAACAATGTAATTTCAAAATGCATCTATTGTATCAATGCATGCATTTATATCATAGTGATTCATAACAATACAACGATTTAACATACGCAACTTCCAAACGACCCCTAAATATACTAATGACATCTCATGAGCTTAAAACGAAAAAGTTCACGAGTTGAGCTTAAACCAACCACTTAATCAAACTGGCTCACGAGTCTCGCGAGTTAAACAAGGATGAGTTCGAGTTCGGCTGGTTAATAAACGAGTCGAACTTTTTCCTAATCGAACAAGTTTTTCTGAGTCGAACATCGAGCCGCTTCCGAATAAGTAACAATAACTCATGTCCATCTCATCTTACTGTGAATCGGATAATACTCACCTCACTTCAGTACGAATCAAATCGAATAATATCCGACTGGACGAGTTCAAATTGCCATTCCCACAAGCAAAGCAATGGCTGTAACTTACAAGTCGATGTAAAAGACGAAGACCAATTGACTTATCGCCTGTTTGGAGAGAAGACTCTGTTCCCGTTCCCACTGAAATATCCTCTCAACTTTGCAGATCAATTCGCCACTTTCAATCTCTTCCCATCTTCTCCTTACAAGGAGAAACAAAAATGAAAAAACCAATCAAATCAAAAATGGGTTTCCCGTTGCTGCTCGCCTTCTTCTTCTTCTTCTTCTCATTCTTCACCATCGCCTCTGTTTCCGGCGACGAAGCCGTCGACTTCGCCGACTGCTCCACGCCCTTCAATTGCGGAACGAAAACCAACCTCTCCTATCCTTTCTGGTCACTCGGATCCCGGCCGCGAGAGTGCGGCCATCCCGATTTCGAGCTCCTTTCTTGCGAAGACATAAATCAGCACCCTGTTCTCAAATCAGGCTCCCTCCTGCTCCGATTGATTGCACTGAACCAGTCCTCAAAAACCCTAACCGTCGCCCTTACGGATTTCGCGGACACATTTTGCCCGCCGATTGTCGGCGCGGCAACCCTGTACACCTCGCTGCTCGCTCCATCCCCGCCCAATTCCGCCGCCCTTCAGAACTTAACCCTATTCTACGGCTGCCCGCCGACAGTCGCGGGAATTCCAGTGACGAGGCTGTCGTGCTTGATCGGCGGCGATCTGGTGTCGTTCTACGCGAACGAGACGTCTGCGAGGGGCGGAGATTTGGGTCGGGATGTTGAATCGTGCAGAGGGAGAGTGGTGTTTCCGATTCCGGCGGACGTTCCCGACGGAATTTGGGGGAGGGACGCGGAGGCGGAGCTGCGGGGAGTTCTGGACGCCGGGGTTAATGTGTCGTATGGGTATGGAGAATACGGAGTGCTGTGCGAGCAGTGTGGCGCGTCGGAGGGGTTGTGCGGCACGGCGGCGGCCTGGGGGCCTGGTAATTTCTCGTGTCACTGCCTCGCCGGCGGATCCCAACCGTTTAGCTGCCCTGCATCAAGTATGTATTCCTCTCTCCCTATTATCAAATACCCACGCTAAATTATATATACCATCGCTGCTGCTGCTGCTGCTGCTGCTACTTAAATTAGTAGCGATTTAGGTGGTGGTTAGTAGTGATTTTATGATTCTCTCAGTAGTGAATTTTATTGTTGTTACTTGTTGGTAGTGATATAACAATTTTTAGGTAGCAGTAGTTGATTATTATTATTTATTAGTAAGAATTACCGTAAAAAATTACATTGATAATACTGCAAACCAAAAAATACTTACAATAACTATCCAAAACACTAATGTAATATAATTAACAAAAATCAATATTGATTCCAAGAAGGTCAATTTCACACTTGAACTTTCATGATTTGGTCTTCGCGGTAAATGAATGTTACTTTTGGTCATACCACCCGTACCAATACATGAATTTGTATTTTTTTTTTATCATTGTAGTACTAGTAATACATGAACTTCGTATTTGTTGGTAATTCTAATCAGAGTGGATGACATGTACAATTAAATTTTCAATATCATATGCAACAACATTTAACACATGACACTTAAAATAGATCTAAAAAATGGATTATATAAATAATTGTCTTTTCTTCGTTGTTGCTCGATTTTTGTATAGGAATATTATCTAAGAATTTTTTTTATAGAATTATACAAAACTTCATACGAAGGAATCCATGAAAAAAAAAAGAAAATCAAACAGAGAGTCGAGTTATACATAACTTGCATAACTGATGATTCCGCGACAAGTTATACATAACTTGCATAATATATTACAAATTATACGTGGCACATGACATGGTATATTTAATAGGCGTTAATGACATGTATCAAATCTTATTAGAACTATCAATAAATAGGAAGTTGTTGTACAGTAAATATCAAAAATATAAATTTGTGTACCGGTATGACCAAAATTAACGTTCATGAACCGTGATGATCAAATTATAAAAGTTCAAGGGTCGCATTGAACTTCTTGCCAAATAACTACTACCACACTCTCTCTAGGCACCAAAACCAAAATCATTCTCCTCTAACTCATTACACTTCCTCAACCCTTTAGTTCCCTCACTTTAAATTAGGAATGACAATAGGGCAGCTTGAGGCGGGTATCTCGATACTCATACTTGTCCTGTGACAGGTTAGGTACGGGTCGAGAAATTTATCATGGGCACAAGTCAGGAAAAGTCGACCTATATGGATATATAATTTACACGGAATACATTGGAAACTTTGGTTTTCATTAAAAAACCCAGGAAACAAACTATAATATAACATGATAATTGTACTTAAAATATTCAAAAAATTGAGACTCATTTATAACTTTATTATAGCTAAAAATATGAGATAATAAAAATAGAATTCTAAGTAATATGAGTAAAATTACATACAATTTAAGAAAAAATGGGTCGAGAATGGAGTGAGTCGGAGCGGGTAAAGATCAAAGAAAGTACCCATATCTAGGCCTGATTGCGGGTACGTTGCGGTTTACACGCACCCCAAATGCGGTTAGCCGACTCCAAGAGAGAGAGACAATACCGACAACCGCAATTGAGGCCGACGACACACTCGGTTAGCTAGTCGATAACCGCAACCGTCGGTTATTTCGAGACCGACACACACCACCTCCGATCACCGCCATCTCTATGCATGTCACCGAAAAATCTCAATTTTGAACCAGCGACAGAGGACGAAAAAGCGAGCCATCGGAGGCAGATGACAGACGACGATGAGCATATGTGGGTGTCGAATCCGAATCTGAGTCTGTCCCGAATCGAGGTAGATGAAGGAGGAAGGGGAGAGAGCGTCGAGAGGAGGATCTAAATCTTAATCCACCGCCTTAGGCACAAGGAAGAAGATCAGCGACCGAGGACGGCGAACGATGGCAGAGGAAGAAGGTTGAGGACAACAGACGATGGGGCGCCGACTGGTGAGGACGGAGGTAGACTTGACTCTTACTCCCACCGACGGGCGAAGAAGGAAGTTGAGGGAAAGGGGAAAGAGCAACGATGTCGAGAGAGGAAAAGGTTTGGTTGGTGACTATCTATTTCTCCTGGCGCGGTTATTGCAGTGCACCAATTTTCCGTCGATTAGCATCCGGTGGTTGTTGGTTATCAAATAAGGCTCAAACTAGAAAATTGGCCCGCGCTTTGCCGCGGTAATTGGTAGGCTATACTCTCAAATGATTTAAAATAAACTTTTGATTAGATTAGAACAATAATATAAGTATAGAAGGCGTGAGCAAGAGCGAGTGCGAAGGAAATGGAAGTTCAAGCAATCTAGATTGTAGCATGCAAGGTATGAATGTTGCTCACTGATAGAATTGCCTACTTAGAGAACAAAACTCAACTCAACTTGATCCCTTCATCCATCACTTAATTCAAGGCTTAGGTGTACCACCATCAGATTATTTATCAAAAGCTTAAAATCAATTATTAAAGCATACAATGGTGATTACAAATTGCGTCAGTTCAACATTTCCAATATGTACGTAAGGATCGTTTCCTAATCTTAACAGCTACATAAAACCACCATGATAAGAACAAAGCCAATTAAGACTATCCGCAGCTACATTTCCAATATATACGGAACTGAATCCTATGAGAGGGAAGAGTATTTACTAATTGTATTAAAGCTATGATCATGAGGCTATCAATCTATGCCGAAGTTGTGTAATCTTGGCATTCTTGAACCTGTAAAACCAAAAGCCAGCCTAGCATACAACCAAAAAAACATCAAGAGGGACTTTTCAAACATACAAATGGAGTTAGACATAACAAAGGTAAAGTGGACCGAGAACCTCCCGTTTAAAGCACTACAATCTTATTGTGGTTACATTTGTACCCTGCTAGATAATTCCTTAACTTCACCTGCATATCTAATTTGGCTTGTATCAAGTTTATCTCTTGAACTCCTCCAAGATTCATTTTCTTCTTTGTTGCATTAGGGGATTCTACAGAACTCTGAGCAAATTCATTATGTAAAGGCCCTCTGTTATGCATTCAACCGGCTACGCGTATGTTGGGTTCTTCTTTTTCTTCTGTTTCCTTTCTTCTTCTCAAACTTACAATACAGTTTGTCTCGTGACCTTCAGAAGGGATTCAGGTCATTACCCTAGAAAGAGTTATATTTTCAAAGCCTTCAAAGTACGACATATAACCCAAAATAAGGGCATAAGCTGAAGCTATATGGATCAAGCCAAGGATTCTGATTATGCAATCTACTTCTGCCTTTGGTCACTTCAAAACTGCAATGAAGGCTCTGCAATTAAGCAACCACAACATACTCACTCTTAAATATATACTGAGTTACTAACACACACCTAGAATCAAAGGGCTAAATCAAAATAACATGAGTAGATCAGGGAAATGATACAACTGGAACTCCATATATTGTTCAATAGACCTAAAACCAAGAGAAAAATTTGCTTAATAAATTGATTCCCAACCAACTAAAATGAAATCCACATCCAAATACCAAACTTCCCTTACCAACCATTACCAGATGGCGCAAGCTAACTATAACACAATGAGAAGCAATCTAGGGATCAAATAAAATACTCCAGCTAAGAGATAATATCGGTTATGATGCATTGAAATGAGAACAAACACAAATTGCTTTTAATACCCCACATGAACCAATGCAAGCAACTACTGGGGAATGAAGAACAAACAATAAAGAGATCTTACCTCCAAAGGGGGAATCTCCTTGAACAAATCCATCCCACAGCATCCATATCCAAAATATAATTTGGTCACCGAACTGAGGAAGAGAGACTGCAAGCAACATAGAAACGCATCAATCCAGTGAAGTACGAACGGGAGAGGGATCGACCGTCAATCAACACAATAGATGACAACTCACGGGAGCGGAATAGACAGTTGATTAACATACTACTGAATCCTTTAAGCAAAACTCGCCAACAAAACTCACTCACACAATCAGTGGAAACTTCCAGGAGAAAAGTTTCCATCCTTACATTTGGGCAAGGACCAATTAAGGATAATAATGATAAGAGTTGGTAAAATCAACACAAAGCTTCTAAATGAAGGAGAACACAGAGTTCTTCCGCGAGTTCTGTAATCTAATTTTCCTATCAAGTATTATCACATTAGATGTAAATATCTACACAATAAACCACCCATACGCGAATGACAGCAGCGCCATGATTTTAGTCATACCCATATCTAAATCCAAATATCCAATGCAGACAAATTTTGTGTCTTCTATGAAGCTGAACCAAGTACCAACTATGTATAGTACTTTGCGTTAACTTGTATCAAAGAAATGAAAGAGTAACATAGTGTATCTTCGAAAACTTGGACCAACTTGCGATAGTCCTATCCATTAAGTTATATATTTCAAAGAATTGAAGGACCAAAAGAGGATTGTCATACCAAGATTAACTGGATTCATCAATCGTGGCATTCCGGCATGAGTACTTTGTTATTCTTCCTTGTGAGCAGGTGTTTAAGTTTTATAAACTACATCTCTACTCTTGTGGCAAAGAGCACATTTTGCATCCAGAAAGCATGTTTGAGCTACCAAAATTCAATGTAAATATAGAATGTGCATTTTATTTACCTTAAACATGAAAATGATAGTACTATAGCACCAAATGTCACGATTATAAGATATAACTTACTCGTCATAACCTGTATGTTTCATCCAAAACTAAATAAGCTAAAATACGATTACATATTTACAGTTCCCATGAAACATTCACTACAATGGGTTTATGCTAAATCTGTTAAGCTCATGAACCGTCCATGAATCCAGGGTAAAACCCATCTCCTTACTGGAGAACGTCAATTCAAAGCCAAGCGTAAGTCTGAAGGACAAAACTGACGCAGGAAAAAACGGCTCTTACGATCAATGTAGGCTATAATTCTAGTGAAATAAGAAGGCGAAATAGTAATTTGGGATCAGGGAGGACGTACCGACTATGAGGGTGTAAGAGCTGGGTCAAGTTGAGGGGTTGTGTTTGCTTAACTGAGGAAGAGAGACTGCAAGCAACAGAGAAAATCATCAATCGAGTATCCACATGCCTCGATTTGTTGTTTGAGCTCAAGAATCGACAGTAGAGTAACATAGCAGAAGGAAACCCGGAGGCTTCAGCTGTTCTTCAAAGAAGACGGTGACAACTTCAATCCCCCTTCTCTTCCCTACTCGCCACCGACGGCCCAGGCTTCTCCAGCCGCCAGTCGGCAGTCGGTGACCCAACTTCGTCAAGCGCCAGTTGATTGACGGGGGAAGAGAAGAAATCGAGCAGAGAAGTTCGATTGGGAAGGGGCTGGGAAGAAAGAAGCTTGAAATAGATAGCACATCTTGATCTTGGGCAGCCGCCATGTAAGTCTAAAAAAGAGGAAGAAGCGGGGAGAAAAAATGGTCTATGCTGCACTCAAACGTGGGTAGTGTAGGATTTCTGGAAGGGGACGGGAGATCCAGACTTGAGTAGCCGCCAGGCAATCATCGGAGGGAGACCGAGCCATTCACCATCGAATCAGATTATAAAACTTGGGCAGCCGCCAAGCCAATCGCCAGAGGGAGAATACGGGTTGGGTAATTGGAGAAAGCGGGTGCAGATTAGTCACGGTGTACCCGACCTTATTTTACTGAACCCCTTAAGTAAAACTGGCCAATTAATATATCTAATAGACAACCGAGTTCAACATCGCAATCTCTATTATTTGTGTGCGGTTAGTCGAATAACTGTTGGCGGTTCGATATTTGCGTTAATGACTAACCGACAATATGTTATCAGTCCTACCCATATCCAATGTAGTCAAAAGCGCGTTTCTACGTAGAAGCGTTTTGGTGATCTAGAAACATAAAATCGTAAGTTTTTAAAGTTTAAACCGCGTTTTTAACTACATAAGTTATAAAAACGGAGTTTTTGCATAGAAGCGTTTTGGTGACCTAAAAGCGTAAACGCGTAAGTTTTTAAATTTTAAAGCACGATTTTGACTACATTGCCCATATCTACCCCCTCTTACCCGGACGGGTCAGATCTGACTACCACAAAACAGGTCAAATAGGTAAGATAAAATAGTTTAGTTCAAATTTGCCATGCGAATATAATTAGGATAAACCATTTTGTTGGGAATATTTGGAGAAGTAAGTTATAATGTCTACTAGGGCTGCAAATGAGCCGAGCTGCTCGCGAGATATATTTGCTCACATACTCAACGTGTTAAACTTTATATATGGTGAGATATAGCCATATATATGATACCAACAAAATATAATATGAGATTAGCTAACAAAATAAATCATATGTATCATGATATACAAAATGAAGTACCAAATAAAAGTTAAGATTTTAATAAACAAGCTAGCTAAACCTCGACTCGACTCGGCTCGTCAATAAACGAGTTGAGTTCGAACTGGGGTTAAACTCGACTCGGCTCATTTGCAGCCCTAATGTCTACAAGCCATTTCAGACACGTGTCTCACGACTGTTGGCCAACCGACTTTCGAACATGTTGGTGGTAACAGGCCACCACCCTCCTAATTGCCGGTGCCCTTTTCCCCGTCGGCCTCCACCTTCACACAATCACACTGGAGTATTGTATTCGTTTGCTGATTACCAGCCTCTAAATTAATACAACTGGACCCAATTTCCTGTGTGTGGGAGATAATAATTCCTTCCCTTCTGCTCCAAATTACTAAAAAAAATCTTCTCCCTTCTCATTCCTTGCCATAATTCTCCCTTCTCCTCCTGCATTCCAAAATGGACCGCCATTCCACCTCGTGTGCTCTTCTCCTCACCATTCTCATCACCACCACCTTACCCCACACAACACTCTGCTCTCCTCCACACCCAAAGTACAGTTCCTGCGAACCCAGAACCTGCAGTAGTGGCGGCCCTTCCATAAGCTACCCATTTTGGCTGTCTGATCAGGAATCCTTCTGCGGCTTCCCCAATTTCCAAATCACCTGCAACGACCAAGGCTACCCAGCTCTCGCCATCTCCAATGACGAATACGAGATCAGAGACATCTTCTACCCGACCCACTCCCTCCTCCTCTCGTTCCCTTCCTCCGCCGCCGCCGGCGGCCGCGGCGGTTCCTGCAAAACCCCTCTCCACAACCTCACCCTCGATCGAACCCCCTTCCACATCTCACCCAACGACACGCTTCGTCTCTCCTTCTTCTACAATTGCAGCAGCTGGCCGCCTCCTGGGGTTCTCAATTTCTCTTCCCATTCATCCTACCCGATCAATTGCTCGACCAACTCCACTCATTCCTCCTTCGCCGTCTTCCTCGACCAGCTGCCGGAGGAGGTTGGTGAGGAAATCAGGGAAGCCAGGTGCCAGCAAATCGTGGAGACTCCCGTTCGCCGTGGGGAGCTGGTCGGCGACGGCTCTGGTGATTACAGCGACATTTTGGAGATGGGTTTTGTGCTGAACTGGACTGCGCAGAATTGCAGCGATTGTTCAGGCAGTGGCGGGCGGTGCGGGTTTGAGAATAATCAATTTGTTTGTTTTTGCCCTCATGGGCCCCGACCCACTTCTTGCTATGACGGTATTTGTTTTCTAGCTCCGAGATCTCCATTCTCCAGCTTGCTTCTCTGCTGTTTCTTCTGCTTTTTCTACGCGTTGAACATAGAGTAGTGGATACTGGTATTGGTTGATTGAAATTTACGACTTTTCAGATACCTGTGGGTCTTATTTAGGAACCCAAAAAGTCCACGGTATTAGCTATTATTGTGTGCCTTCCATATTGGTTCCTAGTCAATAACCATCGAATTAGACTTGGTCCAAGAACGAAAGAGGACGGTGATTTGTCGAACATTAGCTGTGAAACTAACTTTCTGGGCCACCGTTTTAGCTCTTGGAACTCAGCTTGCCTTGGTTCACATTCCTCGTCTTTCATATACGAGATAGCGATAACCCTTCTCCTCTTGACAAACTAAGCATCCAGATCCTCTGCAGTTTGGAAAACTCGGTTTTAGGAAGTCCTCATGAGTTAGTTGTTCTCTTTATGTTACTTACTTGATCGATCTTCAATTCCTTGTTTTGTTGCATAAAGAATGTATCTTGGCTTCTCATTGTTTGTTGTTCTGACTTCTGATGCAGGGAATGAACCAAATGTCCGGGCGAAAGTTGCGATAGGTAAGCTGCTGCTGCTTCCATGAATTTCCATTTCTGTGCCGCTTTGGGGGTCAGTTGCTAGTAGCTTCCAAAGATTATGCAAAGATGGAGTTTTGAGAATAGTTGTGAATACCCTTTTATCCAGGTGTTGGAGCAGCTGTTGGAAGTGTGGCCATAATGCTCGTTCTCTTCCTCATATACCTCCGGCGTAGAAGACAACAACAATATTCAGCTACCGGTTCCTCCCTGTTATCTAGAAGCATATTTTCATACCCCTCTTCAAAATCCAAAGTGGAGCTTGAGAAGGGTACTAGCAAGTATTTTGGCGTTCAGGTCTTCACGTATGCAGAACTTGAAGAGGCCACCAATAACTTCCATTCGAGTAATGAACTTGGAGATGGAGGCTTTGGCACTGTATATTATGGTAAGAGATTGATAAATTTCCAGTTAAACACATCTACATTGTCAAGTTCCACTTCTCCTCACTTGCAAAAACTGTCCTTCCTCCCCAAACAGGCAAACTCAAGGATGGTCGAACTGTTGCAGTGAAACGCCTGTACGAAAGCAACTACAAGAGAGTAGAGCAGTTCATGAACGAGATCGAGATTCTCACTCGCTTGCGCCATCCCAATCTCGTCTCCCTATACGGATGCACATCTCGCCACAGCCGCGAGCTCTTGCTGGTCTACGAGTACATTCCAAATGGCACGGTGGCTGATCATCTCCATGGCGAAAAGGCGAAACCCGGAGCCCTCTCGTGGTCCACTCGAATGAGCATCGCAGTGGACACAGCAAGCGCACTCGCATATCTCCACGCCTCCGAGATCATTCACCGTGACGTGAAGACCAACAACATTCTGCTCGACGAGAATTTCGTCGTGAAGGTTGCCGATTTCGGGCTGTCCCGCCTCTTCCCCACCGATGTCACCCATGTCTCCACGGCTCCACAGGGGACTCCCGGGTATGTCGATCCCGAGTACCACCAGTGCTACCAGCTGACCAGCAGGAGCGATGTTTTCAGCTTCGGGGTTGTCCTGGTCGAGCTGATATCGTCCATGCCAGCCGTCGATATCACGAGGCATCGACACGAAATCAATCTGTCCAACATGGCGATCAACAGGATCCAAGGCGACGCTCTGCACGAGCTTGTGGATCAGAGTCTCGGGTTCCAGTCGGATGCATCGACAAGGAAGATGATGACGGCGGTGGCAGAGCTGGCATTCCAGTGTCTTCAGAGTGATACAGATTTGAGGCCTTCGATGGATCAAGTCTTGTGTACGCTGCTGGAGATACAGAGAGTGGGGGATGTCTCAGAGAAGGGGAGTAAGGCGCCACAGGATGTAAGGTCGGATGATGCTTCGTTGTTGAAGAGTGTTGTTGTTCAGGATTTGCCACTGTCGCCAAATTCTGTAACTGGGAAATGGCCCAGCGTTGCTACAACTCCTAACACCAGCAGTTGAAGCTTTTGGTTTTATAGAAAAGTTTTCCTGGTTTGGAAGGACAAGCAATGCAGTGGATGTAACTTGTAAGTACTTTTTTTTTTTTTTGCCCCGGTTTGTTCTAATGGTATTTTGATAAGCAGTTAGTTGACTCTGGTTTGACGAGGATGTATACAAATAGTTAAGGTCATTAATAGATGTACAGAGCCAATCAATGTGAGTTTATATCACATTCCTTCTCCCTTTCCCTACTCTGTTTGCCTTGTTGTTGAGTTTGTTTTGACCATACTGGTTGGGATGGCTTGGAAATTAACTACAGGCAAACCTCTCTGATCCTATTTCATTGTATCATGTTGGTGGAATGCTTGCTAGAATGGTCAAGTGAACCATCTTGATCCATGTTGCAAATGGCATCATTGAGCTATTGTGCGTTGTTTTATTGGTAAAAATTATCATAGAATCCTTTGGATTTTGGTAGAATTTACGGAATAGTTTGGACAGTTGATGGAAACAGGTAAAGTGATTGGAAAATGGGGATTTAGGAGAGATTGAGGATAGATTTAGGGATTGAGAGGATTGGTTTATAGAAGAAGAAATGGGGGAATAATGAGAGAGGGAGAGGTCGACCGGAGCTAGGCTCGACGGAAGAGGGAAAGGGGTTTTGGGCTAGGAGAGTGGTGACACGTAGGATTGGGCATGCGGGCGGATCATCCACGGGTTTGGGTCAACCCACCTGCATTTGATCCGAATTTCGTTATGTGGGTGAGTGACGGGTTGCGCTGGGAGCCATTCGTCGGGTGGTGGATGTGCGGGTGAACTGCTCAACTCAATAGCAAAAAGAACAAAGTCGTTGGCCTTGGAGATGAGAGAGTGGAGACGTTAGAAGGAAACTAGGCTGCTTCTGGAGATTGAACCTCAAAGCCAACCTTACAAATCGCAATCCCCTCTTCTTCCCTTTATTTTTCCTCTAATTCTTGTTCCTAAATCACCTCACTTTCCTCCATTGAATTATTTTCCTTAGTTCCATGCACTTGATAATCATCTCCATTTGCAGAAAATACCTCCATGATAGAATTTCTACACAATTTCAAAACTAACTCGACATTTTTACCTTCCTATTCCATCTTCTTGTTTTCGCCCGATAACTCTCTCCACTGTTTATCATCTCAAGTTGACTCCTTTATATTATATACACTGCGATGTGAGTGAACCTGCAAACCCACCCGCATCATCCATCATCCGCTCGACCCAACCCAAGACTAAATATGGGTGGATGGTGGGTTAAAAATTATCAATCCGTTTAAGCGCGGGTGGGTGCATTTTATGGTCAAAACCCACCCGACCCACCAATGCCAACCCCTAGTGACAAGTTGCCATTATACCCTTTCCGTGAGAGCAACCTTGCTTTCAATGTTGATCCGCAGAATCTTGGCTAGTCTTTCTTGTGTCGGCCATCATTTCTTCGACCTCGTCCTCCAGATTGTCAATCAGCAACATGAAATGAGCATTGACACACTCGTGACACATAGTGTACATCTCGTCGCAATTAAGCAATGTTCGTCTCAGCGTCTCTGCTCCATCTCTAGTTTGTGATTGGAGGCTAGCCGACGACGACTACGCTAGTGAAAAGGTGAAGAAAGAAGGTTTGTTGTTCGGTTTGCTCAGAGGAGGAAGATAAGACAATGGCAAAATTGAATTTTCGCTCAAATTGGTTATTTCAATTGAAATCTCGGGTTTACTTCCAAATTAGGAATTTGACTTAAATTCCGCATATGAAAACCCTAGGTTTTAAAACGGCGAACTTGTGACCAAAATCACACAATTTAGAAAATCCTAATCCAAACAACTTCAAAGCCTTTTATCATCGGTCATAAAAAAAACCATCAATAGTTCTTTTTTTCATTTTATCTCCCAACCTCGGTGACTCATGACTCTTTTTTATATTGTTTATTAATAAACTCCTGACTGTTATGTTTGTTTGAAAAATAAAGATACGCTACAAAATACGGACAACAAAATTTTCAAAATTCGCGTCTTACCACCCCTAATGAGAATCATACCATCACATATATGATTGTATCAGCGGGATATATATGATTCGTATCACCGATGATAAGATATTAAATGTTTTCTTCAAAAAAAAAAAAAAGATCAGATATTAAATGTTGTAGGTTTTACCTATTTTGCTTTTCTACCAATCCTTAAAAAGACCGTTGTTAGGTTTTGCCACTAATGAGCTATGTACATACAACATATGAGCCAAAATTAGCTTAACATGATGCACCCTACGAAACAATCAATAAAACAACAAATCATGACCGTTAGACCACAATTAAGGATTCTTGTTTCCCTCGAATCAAACTAATCATCCCAACACACCTAATTTACATCCTAAAACTGCATAACCCCAGGAGCAAATCTCAACAACCTACTCAGCGAATGAGGCCGGAATTTCCTAGCAAACAAGAAGCACACCGACGACGATGAACCCCCATCACCACCACCGGTAACATTGTGATAATAATGCACCCCGATCCCTCCCCCGGCGGCCCCGCCGACGTTCCTCCCGTACTCCCCACACATCCTCCCACCGTCCCTCAGCCCTTCCAAAAACCCCACCGTCACGTCGGGCCGCCAGAAGCTCCGCGGGTGCGGCCCGCGGACCGACCACTCGGCCCACGTCAGCGTCCGGTTCGAGTTCCAGCCCCCGAACCGGGCGTTGACCATCGTGGGGAGGTAGTGCTCGTCCCCGTAGCAGGACCCGTTACAGAGCCGCTCGAATAGCGGGAAGTAGGTCCGGTCCGAGACCACCTGGACCGCCAGCCGGCGGTCCATCTCGAACCACTGGGAGCCCTTCCGCCAGTGGGCCGGCTTGATGGTGGGCTGCATCGCTGGGCTGTACCGGCCCCGGCCCACCGGGCCCAGCTGGTCGAAGACTTCCACGTGGGATTTCGTGGAGGTGATGAGGTGGGTGTAGATTGTGGTGAAGTTGTAGAGAGGGATGCAGGATTCGGATAAGAGGATGAATCGCTCGTTGGAGAAATCGAGGAGCGCGTTGGCGAGGAGGCGGCGCTCGGCTGCAACCATGGTGGATTTTCCCCATTGCACGTCCTGCTTATTCATTGAAAAAAAACAGACGATTAAAATACGATACAGGTAAGTTACTTATAACATATGTACGGTGTTGGTTAGAAACTAGGGTATAATATAAATTTTTTTTTAATTCGAATCAATTCATGATTCATATATAGTTTTCTTATTAAAAGTATGTGATACTCTTAAATTTATTTTTTGTACGATAAAAGCTACCATATTTATACGAGGGTATGAATCTAGAATTACCGACAGCACAAGACTACGCACTCTGAATAGCCAAAGAGGATCATTAGCTCCCTTCATGACTAATGTAAGAATAAGAATAAGCTCTATCGACACCCAACTTCTATGTCCAAGAAACCTTTGAGCTATGAGCCTATGACATCAGATAATTAATTCTTTAAAAAAAAAATTAGATGATTACATTTTTCTCGTCAACCAATCAATAAAAAAAACCAATGCGCTTTATACAAAATAAAAACTGTATTTGAGATTTTTAATTTTCTGTTGTGCATAAAACCGGTCAATAGAAAATTCAAATGTTTTACAAAACAAGGTTGTAAACTTGTAATTGAAGTGGCGAGCCGTTGCTAGCAGGTGTACATAATAAACTATTGTTAGGTTCAACTCTACTCGTCTTTCTTAGGGTGTGCAACGATTTGGTTCGTATCAATCCATACTGAACTACACTGACCGAATATTAAGGAAAACAGTAATCTCTCATATACTGCGTTCATATAATTCGATCACGATACATATTTAATCCTAGATCACAAAAAATAACAATATCAATGCTAGAGGCGACCAATTGAAGGGTTCAAGGATTGGCATGCACTTCCTCTTCTTGATTTAGGGATTGATAAAGAAAAGGAATTGCTTGTTTGGAAGAAAGTTGGGTGACAAATGGGAAAGATGGGGATCATGTGGGAGATTAATCCAACCCATGTTCTGTCACAATACCTGTCTGTCTGGATGTTAACACTTTAGTGGTGTGCCAATGCCACTACTATACCCATTTCTTAAACAACATTGTGAGGCTACAACTAGACCACAAAAAGCACGTTAGTGATGCTGTCGTATTCGTACTCATCCTGATTCAGGGTTTGTAAAACCGTATAGTAACAGACAGTTCGACCGAAAAAACTTCCATCAAGAGAGAAATTCGGTGGGTGTTTTTTTTTGTAATATAAATGGTTTAATAACAATTTTAACATATATACATTTCGGTATATATGTTAAAATAAAGTTAACATAATCAAATTTGACTAGAATCGCACCACATAATCAAATTCCAGTTTTCCAATGGGCTGTCCATGATAAAGTTAATTCCCACATACCATAACTATCAATTTAATCATGATAATGATAAGAACTTCATGCTACATTATCTGACTAGTACTTCGCAATTATGCATGAAAATTCCGTAACTAATTTCCATATTATAATCGTTGAAAATGTTCTGAATCTCTTGAAAACTCAGAAAGACTACATTCCTTAGTTTTCAAACTTGGACAATTCAAGACTCTTTTATAGCATAGTCTTTCATCATCAACAAAGTAAGGATTGTGAAATCGTGCCGGAAGTTATATTATAAAAATTACTGATAGAATGTTTTGTATTAAAATCGTGGTTTAACGATAGCCTAACCATTTCATACAACTGAAATAGCCTATCAATTTCAGTCCAATATCCGATATTTTTCGATCCAACCGACCACGAGAGAACTTCTTAAACCTTGCAACAAAGTTACTTGAATTGAATGGAAAGTGTAAACAAAAAACCATCCAAACTCGGGAAACATCCCCACAGTAAAAAAAAAAAAACAAAAAACAAAATTCCACGCATTGTTGTCCATATTAATATGAATTAAGGGAAAGGATTAAAGGGTGATTATTACTAAATTAGTTAAAAGTAATGGGTGTGTATGAATAAATAAAAAAAATCAAACAAAAAACGTTACTCACTGACCTTGCTCGGGATCCTCCTGCCGTAGAACACCGAATCAGCTGCGAAATCCGACGTCGCATTGACATACGACGGAAGGGAATGAATGTAGATCGTGTAAAGCCCCTCGTCTCCTCCCCTGAAGAAGAGCTCCCACAGCGGCGCCAATGGCAGAGGCCCAACCGTCAGAAACATGAACGCCACTTTGGGCACACGGCGGAACGGGAATTCGGAAACACGCGGCACCATCGAGGCCCGCCACATCAGCTCCCCGTCGTCCATTTCGTGCCAGGGTCCGGTCGATTGCTGGACCGCCAGAACAGGGGAGGCGCCGGCGGCGGCGGACTTGGAGATGGAGAATTGGCTGAGCTGGAACGTAAATGAGATGTTCGACAGGTAGAGGCCGACTCCGAGACCGGAGAGCAGCCCGAACGCGAAGAACGCGGCGGAGAAGATGAAGTTGTGGAGGGGGAATTTCCTCTGCCCGTTGATCAGGCGAAGAATCACCGGCGCCGGTGGTGGGTGCTCTGTTTTGTGGCTCTTCGTGTTCTTCATCGGGGGGAAAAGGGTATGGGAAACGAAATGGGTTTTCGAAAATGGAGAAGGGAAATTAAAGGGAAGATGAGAAATTGAAGAGAGAGAGAGGGAAAGGGAATTTGGAACGAAGGAATGAATTTCCCTCTGTTCTGTTGTGTTCTTTTCCGGTGGCGTTTGAATTGGGGTTTTGGTTTAATCAAGGGAATGGAATTCCTGTAAAGGCCTGCAACTTGGAGGGGACGGGAGTTGTGGGGCCTACAGGGTTTTGGAATTGCCGGTGGGATTCGGCCCGGTGATCTTCCACGGCGGCGGGATGGAATCATAATACATAACAAGAAGGAAAATTCATCAAAGAAAACAAGGAGGAAGGATTTAATTGTGACTTTTCTTTATCGGGATAATCATTTTGTTGTATTGAAAAGCCTTTTTTTTTTCTTTGGAAAATAAAAGAGAGAGATGGGACACGGAAATGAGGATACTGGATGTTAGGGTCAGGGATGGCAATAGTTCGGGTAGAGAGCGGATAGTGTATATATTACTATATCGTAATCAAAATAATTTACATTTTATTCATATCCTACAAGAATAGGATAAAAAATTAAAATCGTGTTCATACTTGATTGGATTTCGGATTTTTCATTTTATGGTTATTCATGTATACTAAATTTCATTTATAACTACAACGAACATGCTAGGATTCGTAAGTAGTGACATTACATGAGTGGAAAAGTATGATGATAAATCGCCAGAATGAAGAAAAGTAGTTAAAACAATACATTTTCATGAAAAATATGATATATGTATAACAAATATCACATATGTTAAGAAATATAATGATCATTTCTAAACAAAATACATATGCATGTGTGTAATCGGGCTAGCTCAGACTGAATAGTGAGAAAATCATATCTACCACCCGCAATACCGAGTTCGAGTATTATCCATATCCATTAATAATTCTTCGAATTCAAATTTTTGTCCTATCTAATTAAGTCGAATTCATATCGATATCGACTAATATTTTTGCCACCCCTATCCAACCTGGGTCGGATTGAAAATTTGCAGGTTTGATTTCAATGATTAAAGCTAATTTACCAAAAGGGGGGAAAAAAGGTTTTTCAATCAAATTAAAAGGTGGTGAGTCTGGTGACATTATTCTGCGTGTGGTATTTAATACATTTGTTGCTAACATTCGTGAATTTTCCAAAACTTAAAAGCACAATGAATCTCAAGACAATCGTGGATGATAATGCCATACTTTCCCCCTTTTAATGATGTTAGTGGGAATCTCACACTACTGTTTCTTGGCTCTCTTCGTCCCGGTCCCGTTGGCCTTGTTTTCAGCTCTGAGCAGCCCGTTCACAGTCCTTTCCACCGCCGTGCAATCCCTATTCGGCGATTCACTGTGATGGGTGTCTTTGAACAACCCCCAGAAGGCGGCATATGATTTAGCAATGCCTTTTTCATGGTCAAGACTGGTTTGGGTGAGCTGAAGATGCTGTGTTCCACTCTGGTTGATGTGATTACAAAGTTGGCTGATTCCTGTGTTTTGGCTCATGGAAGGATCCCCTTGTTGTTTCTGTTCTTGTTGTGTTGCCTTCTGTCTTTTTTTGGCTTTTTCCTTATCGGTGTTCTCTGGATGTTTGATGTTATCTGCTGGTTGGTTTGGGTTTCCTTTCTTGTTTGGGGTTTTTTCTTGAAGCTGGATTTCAGGGGTTTTCCTCTTCTTTGTAACTGTGTTCCTTCCAAGTGAAATACAAGCAAATCTTTGTCAAAAAAAAAAATGATGTTAGTGGGAGGGAGGAGAGTGCCTTCCAACGGGGGCATAAAATAGGAGTAACGCTTTCCCGAGTTTAACCTTAGGGACTTTTTTTTTTTTTTTGTGACAAGTGAATTAGTTCCCTTGAGTCTTGAATATTTTCCATAATTTTTTTTTATGTGATAAAAGGTAAATACTATGATTTCGTTGTAAAAAATGTGGTACGGGTAATACGGCACATGGAATACTATATGGCACAATCTAGCTTTATTTAATTCGAGTCCAAACATGATGGTTCATCAGACCTGTCCAAGCCCAGCTGACCACCACTATCGGTTACAGAGAGCATACAATTTGAGTTCCCCCCATGTATCAGAGGAACATATGAGTCGGATACAGGAGTTGTTTGTGGACAGGGACGACAATTTCAAATTGACCCATCCTACTTGACATGTTTCCTCTGTTTTAGGCTGATAAGATCCATCTGAACGGGGCATGCATTAATACTGTTCTCGACCTGATCCGCTCGGACCTGTCCTATTTTCGATCTATTATTGTGTAAATTATATGTAATTTTACAGAAATTATCACCACGTAATTGTTACGAGCCTTCTCATCTTTCTATTAGCATTCCTAACTAGAGATGATTGTTTGCATGCAACTAGTTGGGACTTGGGACAACCAACAACTAGGACCCATTATGACGAGTTGACACAATCATATTGCAAACAAATCATCTCGATACTAAGTATATATTGTAAAGTTAAGTTAAGCCAAGTTATTCACCTTGCAATTCGATTTCATATTCCAATCATGGTTTCTTACTTAAACAACCTCCTTTGATTAAGTGGCCAAGTTACTCCACTGGCTACTTGAAAGCTGTTCAACTAATTGATTGATGAACAAGCAAGCATTGAATTTTGAGATTATGAACCCTAGTAAAAATCACCATCAAAATTCGGATTCAAAGTTCTTATTTCGTTGGAACTCCAATGCCATTGGATTTGCTCAATTTTAATGGTTGTAACTACTGAACCAAGCCCACCAAATTAGCCCAATTCTGAAATCACTTTCTCTGATATCCAGATTCTAAATCAACCTGACAAAGCCCAAAACGACGATTATGTATTGGATTTAAAATCCGATTAAGTAGCCCAAAATGATTAGGGTCCGGAATTTGTATCCCGAATCCCAAACCAAAAGGCCACAAGAAAAGACTAAATATGGTCATGAATTTTTTTTTTATGATTAAGGATTAGCCGCAATTATAGAGCATTTAAGAAAAAAAATGTGACAATTGAATAAGGCGTGACATTTATAAAAGGCAAGGAAAATTACATGTTTCTCAAATGTCATATTTTTCCAATGTTACTTAAATTGTACCGTATTGGTAGTTCGATCGAAAAAACTTTATATCAAAGTCAAAATTAGTAGACGATTCTTATCAATGTGAACTAAAATTAAACTACAATTTCAGCATAAAATATCCTATCGCTAAATTTTTCGATACAACATCTATAACTGTTTTACAATCTTTGCCGCATTTCATAAACGACCCATACAAACCGTAAAAAAAATGGCAAGTTATTAGTTATATTAACACACCATGTTTATAACAATTATTCTTGAAAATGCTCGCAATAGTCCTCTCGAATTTTTTATCAGTCCACTCTCCTGTCTGATGTCCACTAACACTTAATTAATATGGGGGTTTGGATATTTAAACTAAATTGATTTTCGAAATGATATAGTGCTTACTTATTACATACATCACTATTTGGCATTGACCGTTGAATATTTCACTTCCGCAGAACCAATTTCAGACTTTTTCTCCAGTAGTGAATAAAAGTGAAAATTAAAAAAAAAATTAGAGATTCGTCGATGTTAAGTTCTTTTCTGTTATATATAATTCCGGAACAGAATAACAAAATACGAAAAAAGCAAAGCACGCAGATCAACAAAATGCTTCACATAATATCGAGTACAATGCCTCCAAAAAGAACACGTCACGATACACGGAACGGCAAAGTTTTGCCCAACAACTTGACCCTTGTCCATGAAACAAAACTTACAAACATGTGTAACCTAGGAAGCTAATCAAACGGCATAGTGTGTAAACCTATATCCAATGATTGGAAAAACCATAACGAAGGTTGTACCGTAAAAGGTCAGCGATATATGATATTTCATACTGAAACTGCGGTTCAACTATTTCACATCGCTAAAATACTGTCTATTAATTTCGCTTCCGAAATTTTCTTGCTCAACGATCAATACGATACGATTTTTCAATCCTCGCGTAAATAACTCACCTCCTTTGACCGGAGTTTTTTTTTCCTTAGTGCCCACGGGTCAGGTAGCGCGGCAACGGGCTGGCCCGCGGCGAACGGACGGGAACCTCGTTGACTTTCTTCCCGCAGCTGTCGTAGTAAATCACGCCGGAGAAATCCAACGGCTGGCACTTGTCCCCCATCAGGATCGACCGCTGCCACACGCCGCCGTCCCCGAACTCGTCCGGCGCAGCCACGTCGCCGCCTCTCCGATCCTTATTATTATTATTGTTCCTGCTGCCGCCGTGGACCAACGTGACGGCCTTGTTGCTGATCTGCGTCAGCAGCTGCTTGGAGTGACGCACCAGCGGCGATCTCGGCGGGCGGAGTACCCCGCCGCCGTCGTTGTCGGAGGAGGAGTAGAGGCCGTGCGGCGGTTGACGGTTGGGCTCTGTCACGGGACACAAGATAAGTTTTGGTAGAACGATAACAAATTTCTAAATATCAACGGTGTGGGCCGCCCTCCCTCGATCCAGAGCTAGTATAGCACTTGTAAATTTTTCGATTTTCGGTGTTCGTTTTAGTGTTCGTTGTGTTGGCTCAGCCCTATTCGCCTTTTTTTCTAACGTGGCCCAGTGCTCTATCCAATCCTGGATCCGCCGCTGCTATTATGGGGAAAGAATTGAACTCACTTTATTGTATTTGATTTTTATAAATTAATTTATTTAACTATAAGTGAAATTTATATATTCTGCGAGAAAAGTGCTCACCGAATTTTAACTTCCGGCTCCGCCGCTGCTGACGGTGGCAGCCGGGAATATTAATATTGGTGGTGGTTTTGGAGAGCTTGGTGGAGAACTTGCCGGCGTGTTTGGCGCAGAGGGCCATGAGGGAAGATATGGACATGAGGACGCCGAGGGTTAGTCGCTTCGACGACGACGAGCCGGCGGCGCGGCGGTGGTCGTCGGGAGTGGATGGTGTCGCCATGTGCTCGGTGGTGATCGGAAGGCAGAGCGACGTCGTAATGGTTTTTTTTTTTTTTTTTTGTGGGTTTTGTTGTTGTGGGAAGTATGTTGATATGAGATAGGAGAAATGAGAGCCGAGGGTTTGAATGGGCTTTGGACTTGTGGTGCATATATATATAGAGGGAGAGGCAGTAGAGAATTGTGGATAATTTTGTCTTTGTAAGTTTGAGAGTTGACTTGCCCCCTCCTTTCAAGTTTCCATAGGTTGTCAACTTTGCCTATTTCTCCTGGTTTGGTGTAATAGCCTCTAACTTAATTATTAGGGCGGGAAAAAATATTTTCTCAGAAAACGGAGCGATTAAAGGGCGCTCCAATCTTTATTGATTAAACAAAATGGAGGTGTTTTGATTTCAATACTAAGGAAATGCAACCAATATACGGGAACACTGGTTGGTGGTTAGAATACATGGAGCCATATGGAGAGGGCGTGACCAAGAGATCGGCAAGGTAATCTGCTACATAGTTTGCCTCACGATAGATATATTCTATCCTGAATTGGCTAGACTAATCAACATCTGATCTCAGCGATGTTGGGGTTTGGGATCATTGGTTTGGCCCACTTCCCATATCTATGTTAGTTGCCGAGTCGACCAGTCTCTTTGAAACGTGAATCGTATCTATGGTCCGATCTAGACGAAACCACACTGTTTTAATAAACACGTTGCCAGAGAAAAGCATGACTAACGAATACTACTAGACCCGGTATCGCTAGTTGAAGTGACCCGAACTTGCACTATCGTCCAAATAGTAATAAGAAAACCCAGCAGCCGTATTCGATTTTAAGATCAGTAAGTATAGCACTTAAAAGTCCATACCGGCCACCAGTTTAATTAAAACGCACTTTGGTGCAGAAATTTTTGGTGGGTTTACATACGCGTCAACTATAAGGACAGCAAAAGTGGGTACTGGGTAAATCAATGTGGCCTTAGTATTCCAAGTGGCCATTTCATTAAGCTCGAAAACCAGTTGAAATTCTAAGAACTGCCGCCCACCATGGGATGGATGGGATCGCCACTTCCCCGACTCGGAAAGGCAGGCGGAAGGATGAATCAGAGTCGACTTTAATAATTTTGTGCAACTTGCGTGCTTGAGACCTAATTTCCACCACTATGGGTGTCTGGTAATTTCTAACTCGACTCGTACGATCCGGTCTTCTCGGATATGTTTGGTGGGTATTACTCGATTCGTAATATTATTCGACGGGATATAAGTACTGTTTTCGATTCATCTCGTCGTGTTCTCGATTCATTATACCATGATTTGCATCAATATTTGCTTTTTTTTCTTTCAAATCTCTCTAAAATCATATTTTCATCGCAAATAAATTTCAAGACTCTATCTTTCAACTATTTAGACGCAATTATTCCTTCTACTAAATTTCTCATCCATTTGGAAAGTGTTTTCTCTATGTGTGTCTTTGTAAAAGTGTTAAATATCGACATTTTTTTTCAAATAACATATAAAAGTAAATCGATCCAACACGCCTCATACCCACGTGAGTAATACCAAACCTGATATGCGTTTAATATTAGAGGGATAGCGGATATGAATAAGGGAGTTACTATTCATCGCCCTAAAAATTTAAATTGTGTCGACCTAAATTTAAAAATAGACACATTTACCCTTATTCTTAATTTCTAACCTAAATCTCAAATAAAGCAGCACGGCGGCGGCAGTTGTCTGGCCAGGCAGACAAAGGAAGCAGAGAACGGCCATGCTGCCGGGGAAGACAGAGGGCGGCCATACTGCGGGCCGTGGCGTAGCCAGGATTTTGGGTAAGGGGTGCCAACTTAAAAAAAATTAAAGTGACTATCAATTTTTAAGAGTGACCCATGACGAATTCTCATAGTTTGAAAACTCTATAAAATACATTCATCATCCAGACTATCAAGAATGTCACTCTCAATGTATCCTACCAAAAAATTATTCATGACATCATCACTCATTCCACTCCGAAAAGTGTTTTTCATGTAGTTCATTGCCAAAAGGGAAAGAAGAACGAAAAAAGATGAAAGGTGGGACTGGGAGAAGTCTTGCTTGTTAGGGCTAACGTTCCGATTACTGCTTGAATAAGGATACAATTATGAATTTTTTTACTTTACTTGTTATTTGTAAGCGTAAATTAATTATATATACACAATAAAACGTGTTGGTGTATCACATAAGTAATTGTAGTTTAATGTAAGATGCCAACGCTAATAAATAAGGAGGTTCCATGTTCAAATCCTAGTTATAGCATAAACTAATACACCTATTTTTTGATGCTCTAGTCCCAATCCAAGGGTGTGCCATGAAACACTCTATTTACATGCTACCTCCGCCCCTGACTGCGGGGAAGACAGAGGGTGGATGCGAACCGGTGCAGAGTGATGCGGCGAGCATAGGGCGGCAGCGCTGCGGGGAAAGATAGAAGGCGGCGGCGCAATCGGGGAAGAGAGAGGGCGGTGACGAGCAGGAGCAGAGGGATGCGTCGTGCTGGAGCAGAGGGTGGCGACTCTGCTAGGAAGACAGAGGACGACGACGCTGGAGGAGAGGGATGCGCTAATCAGGGGAAACAGAGGGCGGCGAGCAGGAGGTGAGGGATGCGGCGACTCGTCGGGGGAAACATTGGGTGGTGACGTTGTTGGGGAAGTCAAAGGGCGGTGGCGAGCGGGAGGAGATGACAGCAGGGGCTCGTCGGGGAAGAAAAGATATCGTGAGAAGAAGGCGTTTATTATTGGGGGCAAAATCGTCCATTCATTATATTTGGAGCGATTTATTTAAAAACTTATGGCGTTAAATAGAAGTTTAGTATAAATAATAGAGGTGGCAATTGGATCGTATTCATGAATTGGTGGATCCATGGATCAAATGGATTGGTGGATTCATGGATTGGATCAAATGGATTGGTGGATTGATCCATGAATCCAAATGACATCCAAGGCTTGGATCAAAATGTAAAATTTGAAAAGTTTTGGTACTAAAATGTCGTAATGAAAAATTTTAGGTACCAAAATGTAAATTTCCAATGATTTTTTCGTATAAAAATATAAATTTTAGGTACCAAAATGTAAAATATAAAAATATATAGGTATCAAATCGTAATTTGCCATTTGGATCCATGGATTGATCCATGAATCCACCAATCCAATTGGATTTGGATCAAATGGATTGAATTAGATGGATAATTTGGTGGATGGATTGAATTGGATTCATGAATCTGAATCTTAACTGCCATCTCTAATAAATATTAAGGTATCCACCCCGTACCATTATTGACATCACTTCTGGCCCCGCCGTCGGAATTGCGTGGTTGAACAAGTCATTGCCCAGTTTCATGCCGCATCCATTTTCTTCTTCTTTTGTTAATCAATCATATTAACGCCTTTTTGTTTCTTGGTATGGTCGAACATCATGCTATGGCCCAACTTTACCTTCAAAATTATTTGCATTATTATATGTAATCTTCTGTGGAGTTTCGATGGTAGCTATATGAGTGTAGTGTATGATGTTAGTCATGGCCTAAGTCTACTTTTGTATGAACTTTAAGAGGATGCCAGTGCCCCGGTTCATGCTTTATACTTTTAATTTGTTAGGTACCCTTGTTATAAGAACCAGACCGTATCTGTGGAGCAGTAAAATCGTGGAATCAATACAATAATAGTTCGGTTCATTTGATTGGACGGTCGAGATGAATCAAACGATTATTTTATGGTAGAACATGGAACCAGATGAACCATCCTTGCTTGATTGGTCTAATAACTCACTCTGTTAACCACAACATAAAATACCTTACTTCTAACGTTTCCGGCACAACCTCAAATACGATTTTACGAATCCAGGTAAGAAAAATATGGAGGAAAGAGCATTTGAGCAAGGGAAGTGGAGGAATCCAGGTAAGAAAAATATGGCTTTCATGGAGAGTTCAATGATCCTGCAATTCCTGGGAATTGAATTGACTCTATTAATCAGTGCCCATTATGAGACTAGAGCTCAGGCATCAGAAAATCCTTAGCATCAATTGATGATTAACACACTGCAGTAAGACTGCTGAAACATTTTAGATTCTGGTGATTCGCATACTGTAGTCGCATCTCAGAAATCATCATAGGCCACAAACTACTCAGACAATTCAAGAACCATGCATAGAAAAGCCACAAATCATGACTCTTTTGCTTGACCAATTTCTTCAACTCCGAAAATCTCAATTCCAACTTCTCACTCTGACCAAAAAGTGCATGTTTTTACAGCGTTGTAAACAAGGAACAATATCCCCTCAGAAAGCAAAACAGGAAGATCTAACACCAAAAAAAAAAGGGGGGCCAAGTACAAAATTTACAGAAGATGTTTCAGATAATGTAAGATGGGATGACCACGAAAACTTTGGACGAAAGGAGCACTAGGGTATAAAAATCAATCAGATCCTCCAAAGTTACTACTTAAAACGCACATCTGACAAACAGTTGGACACTATAGAAGTAAATCAGGAACTGGTGTCTGTGAAATAACATTGGCAGGAGGATTTTGAACTCCCTCTCGTGTTCTATGCTTACCATGTCGATGTCTTCTCTTCTGCTTTCCCTTATCCCCACCATGGTCCCCCTCATCAGCATTCTGCTTCCTCGAACTTCTCTTACTTCGCTCTTTAACAGGATTCTGGACCGTTCCACTTTGCGAATCCATATGATCCAAATCATCTTCTTGTTCCTTAGCATTCAGTTTCTCTTTGCCTTTCTTCCTAATAACTGAATCAGCAGCAGCTTTCTGCGTCAATGTGTCAGCATCAGCTTCATTACCTAAAAGAACATCTCTAACAGCTTCCGAAAGCGAATCGTCTTTCGCCTGTGGTATCTTAGAAGAGATGGGCAGCACGTCTCCTTCATCCAACTTCACTACAACTGGCCTGGCCTTCACTTGCTTCGACTTTCTCTTTGGTAGAAAAGACTGTTCAGCAAGCTTAGCGAGATCCTGAGCATCATTACTTACGGTAACACCTGATTTCAGTTCATTGGCAGGTGGATAGTCATTGTTTGCTTCATGATGTTCAGTATTCTTCTCCGAAGGCAGATAGTATAATCCATGTCTCTTACGGTGTTCAGCAAGCAATGAAGTGGATTCGGATGACGGCTCTGATTCTTCTTTCTGGTCAGAGATAAAGATACTAGTAGCACCTTCCACGTTGTGAGAGCCCTCAAAAGAAATTGTTGCACTTGATGCAGGTAAGCTACTTCCACATACGGCTTCCAAATCAGCAAGATTCTCATGGAGCACTAGTCCATCCGGGACAGGAACTCTCCCCTGAGCACTCATTGAGACGGGTCCAAGCTCATCAGAGAATGTATCATGTAATAATCTAACCATTTTTGAAGCTTCAACTTGCTGTTTATGTCTTTCATCTTGTGGATGTAAGGAATCAGATAGTACTGGCTTTATTAACTCTGTGAAACCAAGTATGTTCCGGGCCCTTTCCTGTATTTCCACATCATAGCTGCCTGATAGTGGACCCACAGCCATGTCGATCAAGTTTAACAGGTGAAGAACAGAGTCGGGGGTGATGTGGTTTTCCTGTATAAGAGTTGTTCCAGATGCCTCACCATTTTCCCCATGTGCACCAGAAAATTCATCATATGACTGACTTGACACTCCAGGGTCTGATAATCCCAGAGCTGAATGATCACTACTGGTAGCACTCTTTAGATAAGAATGAAGACAAAACACTAGTGCTTTAAAAGCAGACTCCAGATACACAGCTCTCACTGATGGAGGTAAGAGACTCGTCCGGGGCTGCAACAATGACTCCATGAGTTCAACAGGGTTTCTGATGAATTCCACATATTCCCCGCACAGCCAAGCAGCAGCAGATAAGATCCTGTGCAAGAAAGGATTACCAAGTAAAGCAGGATCCATTAAGAGATCACGGCCAACACGGACAAGCTCTGGTCTAACATCCTGGACCCTCATGCCAATGTCAATAAGCTGATTCTCAATTTCTTCACCTTTCTGGCAATGTTGGATTCTCGACATTTCGCCTAGAAGTGACACATACCAGTCAAAATCAACTATGATCTCATACACATTATTGGAACATGTGGACAAAATTGAGCCAAGAATCACATTGCAGAACTCTGGCTCGGATTTAGTAGCGTAGTTGACCAAAACCCGACAGATCTCAACCACGTTGCTCTCGGACACCATTTCCATAACTAGGCGCAAAGATTCAAGCTTTATGTTGGGATCCGGATCGCTTAAAGATTTGATCACGAATTCCTTGTTCTCCAACACCGCCCAAATATGCTTGGGGGCAACTATGGCCAAAGCATGCAATCCAAGATACCTGAGATTCGGATCCTCGTCAATCAATAGCTCATTAATTCTTCCAGCTGCAAGCTTTACTGCAGATTCATGCTCTGCCAAGCTAGTCAAGATGGTCCTGATACACTCGAACATCAAAGATTTAGCTCCAGTCTTGCTCATCAGCTCACAAATCGGTTCGACTATTTTTTTAGCCAACCTCGGCTCGAGAGGAGCCAGCTTAGTGAATATCTTCAACACTTTGATCAAGACCCAATTGTTCCTGGAATCAACCAATATCTTATAAAACTCAGGTGCCAAGGGAAGATACGCCTTGGGGTCTTTCGAAGCAAGTTCACAGAACACACCAATAACTGCAGACACAATCGGTGGAGAGTCACTGCTCTCCAAACTCTCAACCAACCTCTTAAAACACACCCTAACTGCATCTGGGTATTTCCCAAACAGCCTCAAAACGACACCTATCGCTTTCTTCCTAACAGGAATCCTAGAGCTGGCCATCAAGGTGAAAACTTCAGGGGTAAGATCGCGACACAGATCAAGGTTCCCAATTCTGGAGAGGCATTCTAGGGCTAAACTCACCTCGACCTCCACGTTGCTCTTCAGATCCTTGCGCAATTGGTTGGATATCAGCAAAATCACAGGGGTGGATTCCTGAAACGACTGGGAGATGGCGAGGTAACCAACCTTCTTGTGGGTGAAATTCGGGTAGGAAATGCATTCGATGGCGTGGAAAGCAGCCCAGGACATGTCCACGAAACAAATGGAGTGGAGATAAGTGAGCTTCTGGAGGGCAGTCGATTTGGTGTGGGAGTCGGTCGATTTGATCTCCCGGCGAACTTCTTCGAGGACCTTGGACACGAAGGCTGACTCCCCAGCTTGTTGGTGGCGCAGGCCCTTGATGATGTCGTCGAGACTGCGCTGGAAGAGCGAGTCCATCAGTGAAGGAGAAGAAGACGACGCCATTGGAGATTGGTTGGAGACGAGATTCTTCCGGTCTGGGAATTTTTGTGTTGATTTGATTGGGGTTTCTTTAGGTGAATCGGGAGTCGAATTCAACCATGGCTAAGCAATAGAACGGAGTTCGTCAGTAAACGTTTTTTTTTTTCCCTTTCCTTTTTACGGTATTAGTTCACTGAGGACGAAGAAGCTTTCGAATGTGTCGTTTGGGTTGGGCCACAGCTTTCAAACCGATCCATTTTCTTCAACGGACCCTGACTATGAGCCCATGGACAGCTAGAACGGGCAAATAACGTTATCGGATCGAATTGGGCTTTGACAATTATTTTTCGTCAACAATTGTTTGTAAACCTTACTAGCTTTGAGCCCGGTGAATTCAATTTTTTTTTAACATTAATAAATTTCATGATAACATTTCAATTATTTTTAGTGTTGTCATTCTATAATTTTTTATAATGGTGTCATTAGAAATCTTGTCAAAATATTATTATATTTCAACATTCGTACGATTTGTTATGCAACTTGTGATAATGAACTTTTTTTTTATATGTAGGCATCAAAATAATTTTATTTATCTTTTGTTCCAATTATATCAATTGTATTTGGATACTCACATTACAATATTTTGCACAGTTATTTCATTTATACTCATTCACGTGATGATAGTTGACATGCTAATGTTGAAAGGGTAAATGAGGTCCTGGAAATTTATATTACGTACATGTTTTTTTTTTTTTTTGGCATGGTGGAATTGTTTATTTGATTTCCCGGCATAAAAAATCACATAGGACTCCAATTTAGGCGAAATGGTGAGGACTCATGTATTGGATCCATGAGAGGGTTGGATGTAGGGTTGGTAAATGGTTATCCCATTAATAGTGTAACCGATAACCGAATCGGAATCGATGCTTTATACCAATAACTGATTAAATAGTAAACTGTCAGTTCTCGATAGCCAAATTTAACTAATAACTCACTGATGGTTAAACAGTTAATAATTGACGGTTAAACGGTTATAGCAAAAAATTATAGACCTCTGTGAGCTGCAAACATAGGCCAAAAATAGTGGGGTATTTGAAGGCTTACAAGACCCCTTGCCTATCCTAGTTGTAATAGTGACTTAGACTTAAATGAGAATAATTTAAACGAAAAGTTTTAGAAGGAGCACATTAGAATGTCAGACTTGCACACAGTTGCTCGACAACAATCAGTAACATTAAACTTCCATGTAATTGTTGTTTGGTCTCTTGTCGTTTTATGCTGCTTTAATTTAATTTGGCGGGGTTTACGATTTAAAGCATTTTAAGATACTTTATAGACAGATATCTCATATCGAACTTCATAAGCCCCAATCTAACGACCTTTGATGATTGCGTAATTTGTATGTGTCATTCAGTATTTTGTTTGGTATTTGACTATAAATCATCTAAACAAATACTTAAACAACTTCAAATATGCTTATAACGTATTGAAAACACGAGAAAGACAAAATGACTATTCGAAAAATCGATACGATTTATGTAAGTATGTAACCCCCAGTCCCCACGGCACTTCCCTCGATCGTTTTATACATAACACCTTCCAGTTCTTATATCATATTCATCGTCAATCATTTTCGGTCAATATCTATAACAACCAGTTAGCGTACAATGCGTGCTGCCTAGCTTCTCCAAGCCAAGTCGCCATTATTCCGACGATACATAAATTTTATAAGGTGAATTGAAGAATCCACACCCGCAGTTAAAGCTTCAATTTTTTTTCTTCTTTGGATCATCACAATGAAGAAGTACGACGCATTGCGGGCCAGGAGGTTGATGAAGTACGAACAGACCAAATGGAGGATAACCTGGTCAATGATCACTGGCTTCTTCGTTTGCGTCAGATTCTCTCAATACGGTATTATATTCTTCCATTTCGCTATAACCATGTGCTGTGCATTCATGCATGCGCGTTGTTGATATGACTTGAATCGGATTATATGCATGTCGTCGATCTTACTTTGTGTATGCTGCATGTTGGTCTGGATGCAGTTGATCAGATCGGACCTCTAGGAGTTGTTGATGTGAGCAAGACCAGCGAGTCATGTAGCGTATCCTCAAATTACTCTTCAAATTAACTTTGAGGTTTATTTTGGCATATAATTAAAGGGAGCGTTTTGGGTAGAGGAATGACTGACTGACACAGTTTCCCTTTGGGATGATGATCGATAACCCGTGCAGACACAGAAATCATAAACATTGTCGCAACCGCGGAAGATTATACAAGCAACTCCACTCAGCTAACGCCAAAAGCTGATCAGAATCATTCTTACAGAAAAACACAAGGTAAGGAAGGTGAGGGCCGGGCTCGTCTCAACTCTCAAATTGTTCTAAGTAAAAATTGTTCTAAAATAATGAAGGCAATAATCATTAGAGCAATGCAGTTAATGTCGGGATTTTACCATAAAATAAAAAAAGTGAGGTAAAATTGTAATGAAGTGGTTAAGTACCATACATGGGTCTGCATAAGATCCAGCATAATCTTCTCCCAACAACTCGAGTTATTGGGACCAACTGGTTTATGACATGGTATCAGAACGGGTTTGACATTGAGGTCACGTGTTCAAATCCTCACGACCCCCAATATTAACTGTTGTCTTTCAAGCACATGGTATGTCGGGCCTGTGCAAACTTTCAAGCCCATGAGTCGGCTTTCGTTTGAGGGGGACGTATAATGAAGAACGACTCGAGTCATTGAGATCGACCAACTGGTTTGTGACAAAAATATGAATCGAAGAATTATAGGATTTTAAAAATCCATATAAAAACAAATGCTAAATAATATTAGTAAGACAAATGATGAATAATATATAGTAAGACACATAATATTAGTGCTTCTAACCTCTCTCAGAAAACTCAACCGGTAATGAAGCCCGTGTTGACGCGAGGAGCTCCCAACAGCAAACCATTCTGCAGGAAAGTCAACGGCAACAGCCACGAGATCAATCCCGGCAGCAAGGCATTCTGGAGGACAGTCAACGGCCACAGCCAGAAGAATCCCGGCAGCAAATGATTCTGCGGGAAAGTCAACCACTACTGCAAGAAGAATCCGTGAAACGGGAGACTGAAACGACGAGGATCGATGACAGAATCAGTAGCATCTCTACTGCGGAAATCAGCACGACCAGCGGCAACGGTACAACATGCATGCATGCATAATTTAACATCAAGCCCCAAAGTCAACTCATGACGTTTCCTTAATACGATGTGTTTGCTTTTTATCATCTGAAATTATCAGAGAAAGATGGAAGAATCGGAATGGAATCGGTGGAGGAGACTCGGCCGCCACTTGCAAACGGTACCAGCAATTCTGAGCCTTTGAAGGAGGAGGAAGGTAAGATTTAAATGAGAAATTCATACATTGAATTGAACTAAATGTGAAGCATGCATGTCGTAATGGAAGTTACATCGTAAAAATTAGTAGTAGAGTATTTTGTACTAAAATCGTTATTGAACTTTGGTTCAACCGTTTCGTACCATTAAAACTGTTCACCGTTTGAGGCATATGTAGGTTATTTGCACCATCTTGACCAAAATTGTAATGGTAATTCATTTTAATGTAATTATAGATTTAATACAAGATCTCCTTATTATTATAAAAAAAAAATTTACGAAAAAACAATGTTTTTGTGATCTCTATTTAGCTTCTAATTCACATATTCCGTAACTCAGTTTAACATAAACATTAATATATCAAAATTTAGGAGCATTTGGTTGTTATCAGTTGCCATCAAAAGTGTTAAAAGAGCACCAAACGACCCATTCATAATCATTTTAGTGATGAAATTATAGATAATTTTCGATGAAGTTTTTTTAACATTCTTCGTAATTTGCATGATGAATATATTTTAGAAAATTTTCAAAAATATGAAAACACTTCCCTCAACATTTTTTACATTGGACCTACGTTAAATAAATTTCTTACTACGTCACTCATTTGAGATCCGATATCCAATATTTTCGATCAATCACGACCGCTACTGTAGGCTTTCTAAAATATTGGTCTCACCTCTAACATTTTCCTTTCCGCCACGTACGTAGCAGAGCTTGTTACGGCCAAACAGAAGGAAACAGCAACTCCGCCGCCGGCGGTATGCACCACCGGCGGTCGGTCAGACTTCTGCGACTTACGAGGAGACATCAGGGTCGACCCAAGCTCATGGACCGTTTACTACGTCGCCACGTCAGAGAATGATACGATCCACCTGTCACCAGAAAACGGCAACACGTCGTCGTTCAGCGTCAGGCCCTACGCGAGAAACGACGATCCCTACGCAATGGCGACCGTAAGAGAATGGTCGCTAAAAATGGTGCCGCCGAGCGACCCGGAGCTGCCGTTCTGCTACGAAATTCACGACGCCGCCGGCGTGATCTTCTCCCTTGCTGGGTACGCCGGACACCGGTTTCACCTCTTCACCGACGTCCTCGTGCCTCTTTTCGCCACCGCTCGGCCCTTCGACGGGGAAGTTGAGCTTTTGGCGACGGACTATCAGTCGTGGCTGGTGCCCTTGCTCAAACCAATAACGGGAGCATTATCCAGGTACGAATTTCTTCTTCTTCTTCTTTTTTTCTAATTCTTTGATTGAGTCGTGATTTGGGTTAATTGGTTTTATCATGTCATGATTTTCAGAATAAAATTGTGGTGCTTTAAAGTTTTATGTGATGATCTGCTATTGATAAGAGAGCTGTATTAGAAGAATTTGTACAGTGAGAAGTCGGTTTGTTTTCTGTGTACTCACTTTTTTTTTTTGGGTGTACAGTATCTTATAATCGTCATTCTAAGCAGATAATTTATGTCAAAAGAATGTTAATCGTCACTTTGTAATATAATGGACAAGAAAACACATGAATTTGAATAAAAATCATTCAAGATGTATTTACTTTGTTTTGAAGGTTGGGATTTGCAATTTGAGGTTTAGGGTTAAAAGTTTTTTTTTCTCTCTCAATAGATTGTAAATCGGTAGGCGAGAGTACAAGAGATTAAAACGTAACGCGGCAGTCAATACTAATCGACATGCCGATAAAATAGTATTTTTTGCCCACGTAATGGGCAGCTCCGTTAGTTGCCTAAAAATAAAGCGAAAGACACTAAAAAAAAACCATTAAAAAACGGATATAAGCTTCACTGCGTGAATGCCGAACCGATGAAAGAGCATTTTTAGGGTTAAGGTTCAAAATTTAAAGTTTTGACACTTAGCATAATGTATGTTATTAGTCGCGATTCTATATTAAGTCGTCATTGTGAGTGCACTGTAGAAGCCATCATAATCCGATATCCTTGGAAATGGATATCGGATTATTCATCCATAATATCCTTGGGAAATCATTTTCAGGTACGAAGTGATCGACATCGACAAAGAACGGCAGGGCGAAAAAACACACTGCTTCTCAACCCTAACCCTAGGCCTAAAAGGTCGCCACCTCAAAGAACTCAGCATCAACCCACTCCAATCTCCATACAAAATCAAAGACTTCATCCATCTCTTAAGAACCGTCTACTCCCTAAACAAAACAACAACCAAACCCCAATCACCGGGAGACAACAACAAATCACCTGCAGCAGTTCCCCGACTTCTCATCTTCTCTCGAAAGACCGTCCGCACGTTCACCAACCTCCGCGACATCGCGAGGATGGCGACGGGCCTCGGGTTCCGCGTCACGGTCGCGGAACCAGCCGCCATGCAGGATCTCGCCACGTCGGCGCGCGCCGTGCACTCGTGCGACGTCGTGTTGGGAGTCCACGGGTCCGACCTGACGAACGTGGTTTTCCTCCCGGACGGCGCCGTTTTCGTCCAGGTCGTGCCCATGGCGCTGGAGTGGTGCGCGAGGACGTTCTACGAGGAGCCGTCGGCGGACATGGGCGTGAGGTACCTGGAGTACAGGATCGCGAGGGAGGAGAGCAGCTTGGCCGGGGAGTACGCGGAGGACGACGCCGTTTTCGCCGACCCGGCGTCGTTTGAGAGGAAGGGGTGGGGGGTGTTCAAGTCGATTTACTTGGATCGCCAGAACGTGACGATCGACACGCGGAGGTTTCGGCCGACGCTGCTCAAGGCGCTGGCCATGTTCTCGCAGCCGAACCGGACGTTCAATTGGTGAGGAAGGATGCGCTTGCATCGAATTCATGTAGGAACATGAATTATGCAAATCATTATGATGGTGTAATTATCATAATTGTGTAGTACTATATATATATATATATATATATATATATATATATATATATATATATATATATATATATATATGTAGCATACATGTATGAAAGTTGTGTACCCATTCAATGATAGTTTTATTTTGTGTTATAATGTGATAGAAACGTAACAGTATATTAAATACTAGCGTGGGCCCGACCATTTGGTCGGAGGAAGGTGAGGTATGAAATTTGATAATGTAATGAGGTGTATAGCTTATTGTTGTATAGTTTTTTTTTGGAAAACACGTGATAAAAATAATGAATTTTAGTAGGAAAGAGACATGAATGATGCAACGAATCAAAAATCAGCCTTATGAACCAAAATCAAGTACCTGTTACCTTGTGAACAATATTGTTTCTGGTAATATGATGAGGTAGAGACAGTTTTATAGAAACCGAATTCCAGAAAATTGAATAAAAAATCGCCTATCTTGCCGGTTTTCGGGAAATGAGCATCTCACAATCGTTGCTAGCTTTTACTCGGGCCGTTGGCCGATTAATTTGCTTTATAAAACTTTCATCTTCTCATCATTGTGTTTTCTGGTTTTTTGCCAAGCCATGATAAAATCTAAAAAAATCAAGAATGAACAACACGATTTGGAATAATAACCACCGTTCTTGTATCCTTAGAAAATGGTGGTAAAAACGGACTCACCTGTCAAACTGGTTTGGATTGAGATTTGTATCGGGTATCAGGGAACCATGTGATTATAAATTAGACTTGATTAAAACGGGCCAAAACTTGAAATTCAACCTGTTTGACCGACCCATGCCAAACTCTAATTATTCTTTACTTTTAAACAATCTATTTGAAATAAAAAATAATGAAAGAAAAGAGATGACTGCAATTCGCCTTTTTTTTTCTTTTTCCGTTGAATCAGTTCAATTCGCCATTTGCACATCACTGATTCGGGAATAAGACTATAGAATTCGAAAGGAAACTGAAAAGGTTTAGGATCGTTTTAATGTTAAAAATAACCAAATAGATCTTTCTGTTTAGTTTTTTACTAACAAATACCAAATGATTCCCTATAATATACACTATAACTTAATCATTATGATATCAAATAATTACATAATATATATTTGAAATGATAAAATTGGACTAATTGGGTTGGTCGAGGTTGAACCGTTGAATAACTTTAAAATACATTATATTTTAACCACTAAGATATAAAATAACAGCATAATATATATTATGCTAGAGAAAATAGCTTGTTTTAGAATGACAAACCCATGATGTTCATTTGTTTTACTTGATGGGCAAATCCCGTGTAGGCCAGACTCATTCAACTCTTTTATTTTATGATTAGCGGTTAGCCCATTAGAATTCATGCATTAGTTTATTGTTAAATTTTTTTTCTTTTTAGCAATAAAAAGAGTATTGTTTTTGCCTTTTCATATATAGTTTACCACCACGGAGAAATAAAAGGACTTAAAGAAAAAAAATTGACACTCCTGGACCCGTTTAATCCGCATGTGTACGGTAAGTTGGCCCGTTCCACAGAGGTAAAGGAAAAAAAATTGACACTCCCTACTCTACCCTTCCTACAAACGCTCCTGGAGTAGGGAATTTGAAATGGGGGAAGAGTTTTTTCTCTCTGCGATTATATGTTTTTAATTTCAAAAGATACAATAAATGTACTTAGTGTGATTGGTTATGATCTTTGCTTTTCTTAAAAGTGGTCATGGTTCGAATCCTAGTAAGTGTCATTTTTTAATGAATAAAAAAAAGTAATTGTGAAGACCATAATGTCCTTCCTACTTTCACTCTGGATGCAGGAAATTTGAAATGGGGCTTCAAGTTTTTTCATTTGGCTTTTATTTATTGTGTAGATTAACCCATCGTCACTTGCAAAATGGGAGTCACATTCACCTCTTCGTTGCAAAAAGCCTCTTGTTCGGCCAGTGCATAACCGGACCGTATAGCCACCCCTAATGCAAAATATGCTGGAAATCAATAATGCAGAATGAACAAGACGCGAGTTAACGTGGTATATCCCTCAACGACTTGATTCGTAGGAAGGAAAATTCGGACTACCTAGCCTGCGCTCTGCACTGCCTTATACGGGTTAGCCGACTAAAGATGATCAACACAGAAACCAAACTAAACAAGATTTTTCTCCCGAGACAACACATGATAATACAAATTTTATTGCTTTGATTCTTTCGTCGAGGTTAAACCAAAATCTCTCTCTCTCTCTCTTGGAACATAAGGATCTATAATGGTATCTTTGGCGTTGGTGCTATGGGTGAGAATACCATTCACAGATTGAATGATGGAGATGAGTTATATGTATCGATTGAGGGCTGAATTTGCCATTGACAGGCTAGGTTAATGTCATCAAATGTTCAAATCTTAAGTTTGTTCAGTAATATATTTATATAAGATAGAAAAATAAGTTGAAGATTACTCCAATATAATCATTGCATTATGATAATTTGAATCTTCTACGTGTTGTCACCATGTAGGGGTGGCTAAACGGTCCGGTCCGGTTAAATTGACACAAATTGATTTGATTGGATACAAAGATTAGATTGGATACAGTCCGGTCTTGACCCGGTCCGGTCCCAATTCGATCTTGATTTTATATTGAGCTTGTGGGGATTTGAGTGGCCTAAGGCCTGAAAGGGTGAGGGGTTGGTTAAGTTTTGTACTAAGTGCAAAGGTTTGTGACCGTTTATGCAAATTACTCTTAAGTTTTGGGTGTTGAGTAGAGGTGGCAATTGGATCGGATTCGTGGATTCGTGGATTGGATTCGTGGATCCATGGATCAAATGGATTGGATCCGATGGATTGGTGGATTCATGGATTGGATCCAATGGATTGGTGGATTGATCCATGAATCCAAATAACATCCAAAGCTTGGACCAAAATGTAAATTTTGAAAAGTTTAGGTACTAAAATGTCATAATGAAAAATTTTAGGTACCAAAATGTAATTTTCCAATGATATTTTTCATATAAAAATATAAATTTTAGGTACCAAAATGTAAAATATAAAAAATATAGGTACCAAATTGTAATTTTCCATTTGTATACATGGATGGATCCATGAATCCACCAATCCAATTGGATTTGGATCAAATGGATTGGATTTAAATGGATTGGATTAGGTGGATAATTTGGTGGATGGATTGGATTGGATTCATGGATTTGGATCCTAATTGCCACCTCTAGTGTTGAGCTCTCTTATCCGGTCTTTATCCAGTTTTCGATCCGATCCCTCAAATCTAAACCCAAAGATTGGATTGGATTGTTTATTATCCAGTCTCGATCCGGGTTATACGGTCCGGTTTCGGGTAAAACCGAAAAACCCAGACCAAATAGCCAGCCCTAATCACCAGATTGAAGGAAATAAGTTGAAGATTGACTTCAATATTACAATTTCAAAAACTGAAAACTGTTGAACAATAAAAATCAGATGACCGTGAACACTGAATATGATCTTCAACATTGAGTATGATCTTCAACTTACCCGTATTGTTTGATATTATCATTGATCCTGACCAAACTCACAATAAATAGTGATCCCTTATGAAACAAAGTTCATATAATACATAAATATGAAAGAAAAAACAATAACCCTAAGTGGGCAGAAAACTGGTTACTATTATATAATCCAATTAAAAAGACGGTTGCTCTATCTATATCTCTTCACACCTTTCGGTTTGGTCGTTCAAACATCTATCACCTTTACGTGACAGTAATTAATTTCAGTATAGTAGAGAATGCGTCTTGGCCTCCTTCAAGTCTTCAACCCAGCCAGCTTTCCCAAGTGACATTTGCGTGAGATATAAAAAATGGAGAAGCAATACTCCAATTTGATGAAAGATGAAGAAGAAGAACATCAACAACAGCAGTGGCTCGATGGGCAGACGGTGGAGCAAACGTGAAAAGAAGATGCTGCGAACCGGTGCAGCATTGTTCACGATCCTCCTCATTCTTGCTAGCTTCATCATTTGCTCGTCGCTGCACCGACGACATGGTACGTAACTCTTATATCATCCCAAGATGTGTGAGTTTGTTCACCAAAATTACTGGTGGTGTTCGGATAGAAGGATTTAGATTTTGCTATTTGGTATTTGGATTTTCCAAGTACTGAATCATATGTTTGGTAAGGGTGCGTTTGGATAAGTGGATTTTAAATGTAAGGTATTTGAAATATTAGCATTTGAAATGGATGTATTCGAAATATTAGCATTTGAAATACATGTAATTCAAATTCATTGTTTGGATACTCATTTGTAATTTGTTTGTATTTTGTATTTTGTGATTTTCAATTTCAATTTTTAATTTTCTGGTCACTTACTACAAATTTTGGTAAATTACAGTTTGGTACCCAAAATTATTTTTTCTTACAATTTAGTACCTAAACTTTTAAATTTTTACAAAAAGGTCCTGAAATTTTGATGGTAAAATTACATTTTGGTACCTTTATATGTTTGACCTCACACTATAGTACCTAAACTTTTCATATTTTACAAATAGGTCCATTCTTTTGTTAGGAGGTATTTCAAATCACTAGTTGTTGAAATGTATTTGAAGTTGACAAAAAATACACTAGACATGTATTTGGAAATCACCCCATGAATTTGACACAAATCCAAATACCAAATGTAATTAATATCCAAACACATGATTTGGTATTTGGAAATCCAAATCACAAATACTAAATCCAAATCATTGTATCCAAACGCACCCTAACTGTATTTAGATTTGTGACAAATTTATGGGGTGAATAGTAAATTTCAAATACATATCAACAACTAGTGATTTGAAATTCTTCAAAAGCAACAGATAGGACCTGTTTGTAAAATTTTGAAACTTCGGATACGTACTATAGTGTAAGACAAACAAATAAGGGTCGTTTGACTTTGAATAGATCAATTAAGTTCAGGGTACTATAGTGTAAGACAAACAAATAAGGGTCGTTTGAATAGATCAATTGGGAAACGAGACAATTGACCAATCGTTTTATTTTACAAAACAAATCATTTAAAATGAGTCAATTCGAATTACCTGCCCCCATCCCAGACCCAGATAATTATTGTAATTGTCTCTAACCGAGTCAATTAGAATTCTCAAGTCCAAATTACTCCATCCAAATTTATTGCTGCCAAATGAGTCAAATTTGACACAATTGTCTCAAAATGAGACAATGGAGTCAATTGATCTGTTAGAATTCATCATCTAGAGGACCCCAAAAGATACTAGAATACTTTGGACCGTTCGAAAAAAATAAATAAAGTTCAGTGTAAAAACAATAATTCAAATTAAAAATTATAAAATCCTTATTTGAATTCATAATCATATCTCACTGATTTGCTATCAGGAGCTGCACCGAAGCAGCCCAAAATAGTCCGGCCGGCGGAGTGCACATTCGGCGGGAGATCGGATTTCTGCGAAATAGAAGGCGATCTCCGAATAGACCCCGATTCAGCAACTATTTACCAAGTCGTCCAGTCGGAGACGTACGCAATGCTCGCCGCGGGAAACAAGATCAGGTCGCCGCCGATCACCATCAAGCCGTACCCGCGAAACGGCGACGACGTCGCCATGGGACAGATAAGAGAGTGGTCGGTGAAAATGGTGGCTGAAAACCACCAGAACTTGCCGCGATGTTCCGGCGGTGATCAAATTCACGATGCTCCGGCTGGAGTTCTCTTCTCCGCCGGAGCCTATTTTGGGAACTATTTCCACGCATTCACCGACGTTTTGGTCGCGCTCTTTGTCACCGCACATCCGTTCAACCGAGAAGTCGTGCTTCTCGTCACCGACGGGAAACCAGTGCACGTCGACAAATTTAAGACTCTGTTTAACGGACTGTCCAGGTATGATTTTCCTCCCTTTTTCTTTATCCTCTCTTTTTCTACATTGATTGTACAATTCTCTAGATGCCTGATTGATGATGATTAGCATTGCCAATGTCTTGACTGCGATCCGTTTTATCTGACTTGTTTTGGACAAATCATACTCATGCGGTAGGCAATAACATATATAAGTACTTTCTTCGATTTCATCTGTCCTGACTCGTTCCATTTTCGATCCATTTTTTTTTCTTCAAAATTACATATAATTTTACTCGAATTTATTTAAGATTTTACTTTTGTTACCTCGTATTTTAACTATAATGATGTTGTAAACAGTCAGAACCTCAATTTCTCGAATAATTTGATTACATTTGTCATATTATAGTTTGTTTCTCGTTTTTTATAATGAAAAAAAATAAATAATATTTTCTTTTAAATTACCTACTCATATGAGTTAACACCTACTCTACTCCGTGCCCCCATAATAAATTACCCGACCTGCCCGAATTGAGTATAAATATCGAGATATTTCCCTTAGACCATATGCTCTCTTTTTGCAAGATTCATCACGTAGAAATTACGAGAAAATCAGATTAGCTAAAAACCTCGAAACAAAGGATTGATGTCGCCGAATTCTTACAATTGAGCAAAAGATATTCTTGATAGTTTCGACGACTGACCACCAGAATATGACTCCAATGGAATTCGAATTCAGGTATCCGACGATCGACATTGACAAGGCCGGACGACCGGCCGGAAACCCCCGATGCTTCTCGAGACTCACGATCGGCCTCAAAGGCCGCGACGGCAAAGAACTCAGCATCAACTCGGAGCAATCCGAATACACGATGGCCGACTTCAAGCGGTTCCTAAGAAGCGCATACTCTCTCAAAAGAACAACGGCGGTAAAGCTACAAACCGGAGACAACACTCTAATCCCCCGACTCCTGATAATATCTCGCGAGAAGACTCGAATCGTCACGAACGTGGGAGAGATCGAGAATCTCGCCCGAGAAATCGGGTACCGAGTTACCGTCGGGGAGCTCGACGACGACGTTTCGAAAACGGCGGAGTTCACGAACGGTTTCGACGTGATGATGGGAGTTCACGGCGCCGGGCTCACCAACATGGTCTTTCTTCCCGAGGATGCGGTGGTGATCCAGGTGGTTCCGTTCGCCGCGGACTGGGTTTCCGGCGCGTATTTCGGGGAGCCGGCGGAGAAGATGGGGCTGAGGTATTTGGAGTACAAGATCGGGAGGGAAGAGAGCAGCTTGATGAGGCAGTACCCGCCGGACGACGTCGTGTTCACCGATCCGGCGTCGTTCCGGTGGGAGGAGTTCAGCCCGATTTACTTGCAGAACCAGAACGTGACGGTCGATGTTACGAGATTCAAGCCGTTGTTGGTGAAAGGTTTGGAGCTTTTGCATGAGTGATTTTATTTCGGTTTAACTTTGAATTGGTTGCTGAATAAGTTATTGCATAGCGAATATTTATCCTAATTGAAATATTTTGTAAGGATGGTGTTTTGGATCCTAGACTACTTTAATATGATTTTGGTTATCAATTTATTGTTAAATCTAATCGGTGATGGGCGAAACTGGAATACATCCAGACGGAAACAAAAGGATCGATTTACATATTTTTTTCTCATTTAGGACGAATGAGACTAGTCCATGCATAAAGCAAACAATGTTGTCTTATTCAACTTGTGTTTCGCCCGGTTAATATAAAAGGTACATATAGGAGCGAGATTAGGTGATTAAGTATATCTCAACTCTTCATTTAAATTATATAGTGAAGGGTAATGATTTCAATTAAAAAATTATGGCTTTGTTTTGGGGAAATCTGCGCATTTCGCTCCTCCATTCCCAACAGAAGCTCCTTACGAGGAGGCGGGCATAATCGTTTTGTATTATTAGTTGTAAGTTTTTGTATCGTATAGTCAGATCTAAGGGCTAAGAAAGATTTAGTCATTTGACTAAGGACCCTCTTAATCACAAGATTTGCACCCCGTGTAGTAGGTTTAAACCGGGGTTCTGACCGAACCTCATGAAGGCAATGCTAGGTCAAAGATGAATTCTTAGAGCTCATAATGGCCTTGACCCGATTCTTGATGAGTATTCTTTTTTGAAGAAAGAAAATGTTCATTAGGAATGCTACTAGAGGGGTTGAGGAAAGAAAAACAAGCATCATCCCTGTGATTCAAATCTGAGGAGTCTAGCTTGAAAATCAACGACACGACTACTCAGCCATGATACATATTCATGCAAATTAAAATTTACTGGACAATATCAATAATTTTTTTTTCTTTTCTTCTTACAATACAATTACAAATTAAACTGCATGTCAATTGTCAAGAGATACCAGCCGACACAGATAGTAGTACCGACTTGACACAAAATAAAGTATCAACTAGTGTTGAATACAGCCAGCCAAGAGAGGTTGTGTATTATAGAGAAACCCAAACTTTAGTTTTATAATAATAATCCGGTAGTAGTTCAGCAATCGTGGAGCTATCTACGATTTAATATATATACAATTTGTGTTTTTTTTTATTTTAAAAGGACACGAAATTGTCATCAAGAAGAAATTAATATATAAATATTTAGATACTGTGCTGTCATCAGCGTATATTAATCATGCATCCCACCGGACAATTGGAGCCCAGAGAAAAAGAGTGAACGATTTGTTAAAATGTCACCATCTATTTTCACCAAACCAAACTCATCACATTTGGACACAGAAATTGGGTGGTGCATAATTCAGTAGGTTATTTGTTAGCATGTCAGCACCACCTCTTTCTTTCTTTCTTTCGGACCGGACACTACAGTTGTGAGTTGACTATGGATGATTTTCATATCACCGAGTAAGAAGCTACGGGTTCATTTGGAAGTTGTGATTGTTAAATAGATGTATTGTTGAGAATGCATGTATAATATTATACATGCATGTATTGTCGAATTTGATGCATTGTAGAATACAACGTTTGGTATGTGTGATTGTGTATGTCGCATCAGCTAAAAGCTGAGACAAAACAATCTCAACTCAACTATCTCAACAATCACAACTAAAAGTTGAGATATAACAATCACTCAAAATGAGTGATAGTTTCTGTCACATCACAGAAACAATCCTTGTATTGTTTCTGCTCAAAAAACAAAAAAACGATGCATTGTAAACAATACATGCATAATGACAATCTCAACAAAACTATCGCAACTTCCAAACGACCCCTACATGTATAAATCGAATATGCATGTTGTTGTCTATGATTTTTGTACTTTCATGATTGATCTGACAAGAAAATGCACATAGAAGATTAGTTAGTTTTAGGCAAAATACACTTGTATAGCCATAACTTTCACACTTTTGACAAATATAGCCATTACTATTCGAAAACCACAAATAGCCTAAAAATTGGATGGTATGTGATAAATCTAGCCATTTTTGTTAGAAACTTTGACGGTGTTAGAAACTCCGTCAGTTAGGTTAACGTTAGGCTGACTAAGATGCCAAATCATCGCACACGTCAGCGACCAGTCAGCATATCATTGCCACATCATTTTAAATTATTAAAATAATTAATTTAAAATAAAAAAAAAATAAAAAAAAACTTCACTAAAATTTTCCCTACCCCTTCCACTTTCCCTCATCGCCGCCCCTCAAGCCTGCAAACCTTCATCGATCTCCCCGATTCACCCATCCCTGCCGATGCCGCAGATACCACGAGCTCCCCGGTGGTGGGATTGAAGTCGAGCTCCGCCAACAACAATTGAATCCCAATCAAAAGACCCCTAACCACCACTAACAATGGCGGCAGCACCTCCTGGCCCCTGCTTCTTCTCAATTCAAGCTCGGCGGCTATCTAGGAAACGGGAAGCGAAATCGATTGACTATCGATTCGTCGCCAACTCTGCAAGACCCTTCCCCTTCCTCCCTTTGCTTCGTCATCATCACGACCGGAGATTCTTCGCCTCTGTCGACGGCGGTTTTCTTTCCTTCCATCTCTCCCCGTCTGAAACTTCTCCTTCGACGCTCTCTCGTCGCCAGCGGTAGCAAACTGTGGCCAAGGTGAAGCTGTGCGGCAAGCCAAGGATTAAAAAGATCGAGAACTCTAGCAAACAATTGGCTGATTCGAAGAACGAATCCATTTCAACTTCGGTGCGCATCTCGAATTTCCCACCATTTTCTCTATCTCCGTTCAGCTACAGCGACAACCAAAACTGCTGGAGTGAAGAAAGTCTTTCGCCGCCGCCGCCAGAAATATGACCCCCTGAAGAGGTTCTGACTTCCGAGGAGTTCTATAGCCTTTCGCCGCCGCCATCCTCATCATCGCCTGCGTCAAACACCTTCGTCACCGTCGTCCTCAATTATCGGCGTTCTTTTCTTCTCGTCATTTTCAGAAAGGGAGAGAGAGAGAGAGAGAGAGAGAGAGAGAGAGAGAGAGCAGATCGGCGCTAGTTGGGGAAGAACAGGGGCCGATCGAGAAATGGAAGGATGAGAAGATCGAGAGAGACGAGCTCATCGACTTCATCTGTATTCTTACTCTTCTTTTTCGTTGGTTTTCCAGAAAGAATAAGAGAGAATGAGGGAGATAAGGTTTGTGCGGCTAGGGTTTTTAAGGGTTTTTTTTTGTAATATGGGTTTTCTTCTTTTATATTTTACTAAATAAAAAATTGTTTTTTTGTTAATCCACGTGTCTGACGAGAAATTGCCAGCTCATCATTTCCGTCTGTACAGTCAGATTGTTAAGTAACACCGTTAAAGAGATGGACGGAAGTGGCTATTTGTGGTTTTCGAATAATAATGGCTATATTCGTCAAAAGTGTGAAAGTTATGGCTATACAGATGTATTTTGCCTTAGTTTTATTGAAAGCGAGAAATCATGGATAAAACACTAAATAGATTTAGATATTACGAAACGGATGAATGAATACCATAAATTTTATTTGATTAAGTTAATAACACCAGTAAAACTCTAGGGAAAACTCACCAAGAAAATGCTTTTTAACTAATGCTTTTAAACCTTTCTATGACTTGTATATACCTACCTACCTTTGATTGATGTTCATTAAATACCTTTTACCTTTTGTTATTTTTACTTTTATGTGTGGGTTTCAACTCGAAATCATATGTGTGTGTTATTTTTATCTTTTCAACTCAACCTCTTGTATACAAGCATCGGTTCTAAGTAATGAAGTAAAGAGGGTCCTGTAGAAATACAAATACGAAACTTTATAATATTGATATATGAACCACAAAGGGCATCAAGGCATCAACAATGTAGGCTTAATTCAGGGATGGGATACGGTGACAACTCTTTTAGGGGTTGTGAGTTTGACAACCCACCTCCTCACCATTGGATACGCCCTCTCGAAGGGTATTTTTGGAATGGAAAAGATTTACCACACACAATCATTTACCCTCCCATATAAATTAAAAACAAAACCCTAACTCCTCCCACCCCCTTTCCCCCTCCTCCCTCTCTCACGCAGCCATCCTCCACCACAGCAGTCCTCCACAACCGCAACCCTCCACCGTTGCCGCGTCCTCCATCGCAGCAGCCCACCACCGCCGGCGCCGCCACCCCTGTCTCCCGCAGCAGCCCTCTACCGCCATCGTCTCCGCAATCCTCAGTTTCCCTCCACCCCTTGCCGTCGCAACATCCACTCCGACCACCGCGGCGCAATCATCCTCCCGTCGGAGCCCTCTCACCGCCCTTCGTCTCCCACCACTGCCGCCGTCACGAGGTCACCGTCTTCCCCTACCTCTCTCCCGTCACCGACTCCCCTTTTCGTGATCTGGTTTTTTAGTTGTACCATTTTTCTTCTGATAGCGTACAAGTGATAGTGGTATCTACCGCTACCATCAAGTAGCTGGTAGTGGTAGTGTACCACTATCATCTGCTACCACTACCATCTATTTTTTCGTGTTATTCTCTACTGGTACCGCTACCAGTGCTAGTGGTACGCTATCATTAGCATTGGTAGTGGTAGCGCTGTACTGGTAGCGTACTACTAGCACTGATACATTTTTTAACCCACTAGCTGGTAGCGTACGCTACCAGTGCTAGTGGTACACTACCAATATGATAGTGGTAGCGCTGTACTGGTAGCGTACCACTAGCACTGGTATATTAATTACCAGTAAACTAATGGATTTGTACACTTTTTAACGCACTGGTACATTTTTCAGGTTGCCGGAGAGAATTCGCCGGAGAAAAAGTCTGTCCATCGATGCGGAGTGGCCGCTGGAGAAAGGAAGAGAGAGAGACAGATAGAGATATTAATGTATAGGATTTAAATTAAAATAAAATTTGTATTTAATATGGGTTTTAATTACCAATATAATTAATACAAAAAAGGTAATTAATATATTCCTTTTTTTCATACCCAAAATACCCTTGAAAAACAAATGGAAACAGGGAAGCCCATACAACGTAAGTGGGGTAAAGGCCACATTTGATCACTGGGATTACTAAATCGTGTTATATTTAGTCACTGGAAAAAATTAATATCAATTTTGGTCACTCGAAATACTAAAACAGGTCACATTTAGTCACTCTCCCGTTAACCTTCGTCCAACTCCGGTCACTCGAATTACTTTATTTCTATATGAATGTCACTTGAATTACTGAAACATGTCACATTTAGTCACTCTCCGTTAACGGAGTTGGACTGAAACTAACGGGAGAGTGACTAAATATGACATATTTCAATAATTCGAGTGACTAAACATGACATGATTTAGTAATCTCACTGACCAAATATGGCATTTGGCCAACTTAAGTATCGAGGCCTTTGCGGCCCTTGCTAGAAAACATATTCAAAACATTCTACCAGGAAATTTACGCATCAATGAGATGTTTTAGTTTAGGATGAAAGGTGAGGATTTAATCTTCATTTAGATGCCATGTTTTCTCTTCCAACATATAAAAATAAGGGAGCAAACCAGATGTTTAAGTCTAGACCGCCATTTGTCATTTGTGTTCCACAAGCATATGCACCAGAAAGAACTTCATTTGTTTATTATCCGAGTGTAGTTCTTTCGCTGGCTTGTCTCACCAGATTGATTTTCGTTCTGTTTGGTGAGAACTAGGAAGTGAGATTTATTCGATCCAAAGAAGACAAAGTTTTCATCTAACGCATTCTAATTTTGTCTTTCCTTTTGTACCGTTTGCCAGATATCCAAACCAAGAATTATAAAACCGTATCGACGGTCTAACTGAGGAACATTCTATCGGAGGCTAAATTTACATGCAGTTTTTAGTGGTATGAAATGGTTAGACCACGGTTCAACTATGATTTCAGCATAAAAGTTATGCCGCTAAGGGTGAAACTGTATCAAGCCCAACCCCGACCCTAGAACTACCCCAAAATATCCGGCTCTGTAGGATCAAGCTAAAAACCCGACCCGTCCTGGTCCTATTTCCCCTTGACCCTGCCTGACTCATGGATCAAGCCGGGCCAAGTCTGCGGGTCCGTCCAAATCAACAAACTGATATATACAAATATTACATTTTGGTATCCAAATTTAAATTGTCTTATAATTAATCCCTAAACTTTACTTTTTACAAATAGGTCCAGGAATTTGCATTATCGTACCTACAGTTGTAAAACTTTACAAACAGGTCCAATCTTTTAGTACGAAGAATTTCAAATCACCAGTTTTTGCTATGGGTCAATAGGGCCAAAAGTGACCATCTACGCTAAGTTGACTCGACCCTGTCCTACCTTTACAAAAGATGACCCGACCCTAAACTGGTCATATACACAAACTGACTCAGTCCAACCTCTAATACGATTTTACAATCGTTTATCGAAACGCAAAAGGCATGTCTTCTTTCTCTTCTTCATGCGTACCTTTCTTTTTCTCCTTGGGCATTGAATATAGCATCTTCTTGAAACAGCACTGATGTTAAATCATCATAGTTACTATGTCATGTTGCCTCTTTCTCTCCAAAAGTATTACAATTTATGTGTCAACTCGGTTTGCTGCCGGCAACATCATTTGAGTCTTGAGAGGGTGAATATACATATATATATCAGTCACCAAAAATAAGGTGGCCGCCCGATTGGCGCATAGCAATAGTCAACATCTTCTCTTAATTGTCCCAATCAAACCCGTTTGCACAAAATTAAACAGAATGTTAATTGGGAAACATGATTATACGTGGGGAGCAACAGCTCCAAATTACACATTATCATGTTATAATTATTCATAATAAATCTCTTCCCCTGTTTCGCACCCTCCCCTGTATCTTTCAACCACTCTCTGTTTTGTCCCTATTGCTCCTTCCATTTCCATTTCATCATCACCTTTTATATTCGAGTAACAGAGTTCAGCCATGAGCACAACGACTGGCTGCTGCTAAAGAAGGAGTCTTTTGATCGAAAAGTTGAGGAAGAAGCAAAAATGATGATGTATGATAGCTTGCTGGCGAGAAGCTTCAGCAAACACGAGCAGAAGAAGCTGGGAACAGGGGCATTGGTCATTTGCTTCCTCATTTTCCTCAGCTTCTGCACCATTTTCAAGCCTCAGAAATGGGGTCCCCTGCCTTCACCCTGTATGTAGAAAACAACTCTCAATCCTTTCCTTTTGTCTCAATCTTCTCATTCTGACATCTTAGTTTCTGTTTGTAGTGGATCTAAGGTGGTCTCCTCAAAAGTTGCATATTGTCAATGGTACAGCCACCACTCTGCTCCAGATGCCCAAGAAGAGCAGCAGTAAGTGTGCTTTGCCCTCAGAATGACTCCAATGCTCTGTGATTTCCTCAAGGTTTTCCATGAACTAATTAGCTCAATCCACCTGCCGATGATCACCTCTACAGACGCGGAAATCGCCTCCAACGACATTCCTGCGAAGGAGAACTATACAAGCAGCTCGATGAAGAACAGCGCACCAAATCGTGAGTACAGGGTTTTTTCCTCAAAACAGAAAGCATAAAGGCAAAAGATGTTTTGACTCTACATCCAGCATGATTTTCAGCGAAACAAGAAAAAGTTTAAAAGTTCATCTATCATCATGACAAAAAAAAAGTTGTCAAATTCACAATAGAGATTACTTTCATCACTGATCGGTGTTAAAACGACATCGTTTTGCAGAAACCGCAGGGCATAAAGAATCCATTAATGGTGAGACAAGCAGCTCGGGCCAGCAACCACCCCTCCAAAGTAAGAATTCACAATGTGTAGTATCATTCAAGTTCAAACTTTTCCGGATATTTCCCAGTTGTAATTTGATCAGTGTCTTGTGTCCATGAATATGCAGCTTCTGTGAAACAGAGCGCCAAAACGACGACGAATGGCACGATCACAACGAGCAAAAGAGAAACCCACGCCACACCCAATAACGGTACGTCATTTTTTTGGTCAACATCAAAACCATTTCAGCAAAAACTAATTAGAATATTATTTTTCAAGCCCAAAATGAGGGAAGTTCATGGGCAGCACTGCAGCAGCTGACACCGAGGGAATTGATGTTCTTCTGATTTATATTTTTGTTATTCAATTCGGTAAGCAGGGGAGGAAGACGGAAGAATCAGAACGAACGTGACGACTCCGATTGTCAAAGATGCCAACAACAACAACAACTCTAATCAATTAAGGGAAGAAGGTAAAGTAATTTGGTGGTAGTGAATCTTCCATGGCTAACTACCCTTTACCTAATCGGAGATTACTTTATGGCCTGCTCTTCCCCACTAACTAACCTTCATTATTTCCAATCGTCATAATGATTTATTATTAGCTATAATTCACTTGGGTTGACCTCTGATCACATTATGACAGAGCATTTCTCTCTGTTTTTCCCCCCTTCCACAGATTCTGGACAGGAAAAACAGAGCAAAAAACAGAGCATGGTCTCTGTTACGTGCAGCAGGGGCGAAAGATCGGATTTTTGCGACCTAATCGGTGACATCAGGGTTGATCCCAGTTCAGCAACGGTTTACTACGTCGTCGCCGGAGGTCGAAACAGTGGTAATTCGACAATGTCGATAAAGCCTTACGGGCGAAAGGGCGACGAGGTTGCCATGGGACTTGTGAGAGAATGGAAGGTAAAAACGGTGGCTCAAGATGACAAGGACTCGCCGCCGCCGCGTTGTGATCGGATTCATGAATCTCCGGGGGTGATTTTCTCTCTGGGAGGGTTCGCCGGCAACCATTTCCACGCCTTCACCGACGTTCTCGTCCCGTTGTTCGCCACCGCGCGGCAGTTTCGCGGAGAAGTTGAGTTCCTCGTGACTGACTATCAACCGTGGCTAGTTTCCAAATTCAGAACTATACTCCAAGCACTGTCCACGTAACAATTTCATTTTCCTCTTCAATTCAGTAGACTCGTAAAAAGATCGAAACTTTTTGTTTCGAGGCTGGAAAACTAACATGTTATGACTCAAATTCAGGTACAATTTGGTGGACATCGACAAGGAGCAACAAAGCGGGAAAACACATTGTTTTTCGAGGCTGATACTAGGGCTAAAGGGGAGGCACAAGAAAGAACTCAACATCAACCCATCGGAATCCGAGTACAGGATGGCGGACTTCAAACAGTTCCTGAGAAGTGCCTACTCGTTAAAGAAGGCGACCGCGATCAAACTGCTGCGACGAGGAGCCAGAGACGGCGAGAAATCGACGACGCTGCCGCCGCGGCTTCTGATCGTATCTCGCAAGAGAACTCGAGCGTTCACCAATGTGAACGATGTTGCCAGGATGGCGAGGAAACTTGGGTATCAAGTAACGGTCGCGGAGCCGGATAGGAACATCTCGAAGTCGGCGGAGATTATGAACTCGTGTGACGTGGTGATGGGCGTTCACGGAGCCGGGCTGACCAACGTGGTTTTCGTTCCGGATAACGCGGTTTTGATTCAGGTTGTCCCGCTGGGGGCGGAGTGGGTTTCGAAGACGTATTTTCGAGAGCCGTCGGCGGACATGAAGGTGAGGTATCTGGAGTATAAGATTAGGAGAGAAGAGAGCAGTTTGAGAGAACAATATCCACCGGACGACGTCGTTTTCACCAAGCCGTGGTCGTTTGCGAAACAAGGGTGGGATCTGTTCAAATCGATTTACTTGGACAATCAAAATGTAAAGCTTGATGTTAGAAGGTTTAGACCCACGTTGTTGAAAGCTTTAGAGCTTCTGCATCAGTAAATCTATTCTGTTCATTTTCTAATTGTGTTTTGTTTAATCCACTTCCTTCTTGGGCTTTTAGATGAGAGGATTTGAGAAGTATCCTTCAGAAGCCCATAATTATTTATGTTTATCAAGGAATTCAGAAAAATATGAACATGTCACTCATTCCTTGATCTGACTGACATCAACATGGTTGATTAGTGCGGGCTATTTGGTCCGGGGACTGTTTGGTTTTATCCGAAATCGGACCGTATAACCCAGACCGAAACTGGACTGGGACCGGATAGCAAACAATCCAATCTCATATTCGGACTTAGATTTGAGGTAAAAAACCAGGATAAAGACCGGATAAGAGACTTCCCAACACCTAAAATCAAGATCAAATTGGGACCGAACCGGGTCAAGACCGGACTGTATCCAATTCAATCTTTGATCCTTATATTCCCAAAAAAAAACCAGACTGGGACCGGATCAATTTGGTCCAATTTAACCGGATCTGACCATATAGCCGCCCCTATGATTGATTGACTGCCTGACTCTTTACCTCAAAACTGGAAGGTCAAACCAAAGGGTTGATTTATATCAGATAACAGAACACCTTGTTTCGTGCAAAGATAACGAAATAAAAAGAATTACGAACAAATAGGAAAAGGAAAAAGTTTCATGCCACGAGTCTCATTCCTCTCTCCCTTTTTTCGAACACCCATACTTTTCAACCAATGCCCCAGAATTGCAGAAAGAAACAGTCAGTGAAGCGATCGCGCGACTAATTTTTCGAGAAGTACAATTTCACGTTCTTCCACGTGTACTCACAACAAATCTTCCGAACTCACGCTCTCTCTTTCTACATTTTAATCTCTGAAATCTTAGCATCTCATCATTTTCTTTTACCAATCACATAAATTAGATCTTGAAAAAATCTCTATTGTTTCCCTAGTAATTATGGCTACAGAGCATCAAGGGACGACGACGACAGCAGGAGCCCCGAGGCCGACGAGACCACTCGCCGTCGAGCCAGATAGCAATGGTCTCAACATTCCACTATCAACCAAAAAAGACGACAAAGAAAACAAAAGCGACACCACCACCGACAAAACAACGAGCTTGGAGAGTGGCCGCGGCGGCGGCGGATCTACAACAACAACAACATTCCTCCGCAAAGCACAAAACAGTTGCTCGCAAATACTATACTGGAACAACGCTGCGCCCACGTCGACACAGCTAATCGGGTTCCTCACCCTCCTCGTATCCGGCACCGTTTTGCTCTTCTTCACCGGCGTCACCATCACGTTAGCCATTCTGACTCTCGTCTTCTTCGCCCCGTTGGTCGTCATCTCCAGCCCCGTATGGATCCCCGTCGGCGCGCTTCTCTTCGTTCTCGTCTCCGGCTTCTTGATGGCGTGCGGCTGCTTCGTGGCGTTCGTTGCCGGGTTGTCGTGGATGTACAGCTATTTTAGAGGGATGCACCCGCCCGGGTCGGACCGGGTGGAGTACGCGAGGAACCGGATCGTCGACACGGCTGCCCATGTCAAGGATTGTGCTAGAGAGTATAGTAGTGGGTACATGCAAGACAAGACCAACAAGGATGTTGCTCCTGGAGCCTAGCTCTAGTTAATTAGGGACATGAAATTTTGGATGTTAACGGGTCGGGTCGGATCGGTCGAGTTGGGTTGGGTTGGGTTCACGGTTGAATCTGCTTTAGGATAGAGTTTTCCGACGGGTACTTTGGATCTCTTAGTTTTTCTTTCCGTTTGTTTGTGGTTCTGATGATAGGAACAAGCGAGAGAAGGAATTTTCTAGCGGTTTTTTTTTTTCCATCCCTTTTCTTAAAAGGTATAAATTTCATTTTTATTACCATAAATTTGTATTTTTTTCACTTTGATTATTTTTGTCTTTTAAGTTTAATTTGTATTTTTCCTCTTTTGTTCCTTCTTTACTCTTCGGTGTAATAGTTAGAGGATATCGGACTACTTAACTGTTTAGATTTCGTGTTTGAAAAATTGAGATATGATGTGAGAGCGGTGCGCGCGCACTTTCTTTTGATTATATTTTTTTTAATGAATTTTTTGTGTTTGGAATATTGAGTTTCATATAAAATCGTCATTCGATCAAATATAGAGCTAAATTCGAATAAATTTATCCCGAAATTTTCTTTTACAGTTAAAACATTTTAGGATTGGAATCATTCAAACTTATTTTCAAGTTGTATCATGGACTTAAAACCACTCCCCAGCATTGTTCGCGCATTAGTAAGAAACAAAAAAAAAGTTAATTCAATTTTCCTCTATCTCGTTTTATTTCCTCTGCTTTGTTGTGAAATTTCAAAAGAAGAGCGAGGAGAAGAAGACAAAGAGGACGGCGTCGACGTTGTTGTTACGTTTCAAGTTTACTACACTCCAAATGTATATATACCAACTCCGTTGAAATTAAAATGCTAGCCTTTGCGATTAAGCGCAATACAAGGAGAAAGTACAACAAAACCTGAAATTGTTACCAAGAGAAAACTGTGACTTAATTATTACTTGTTATTTTCTTTCTCCTTTTTTGGTAATAATTACTAATACCAGCTACCAGCCTACCATAGATTTAATTAGAAATTAGAATACACATATATTATGGAAAAAGATCATGACATAAGATTTCGGTCATGCATGCATAATCATGTATATATATAGTTATTAGATAAGTTTGTTTATTATATAGAACTTTCTTATTTGCGTAATGCAGGTCCATTAAAATAATATATATAACCGGGAAAAAAAGAAATTAAAGTATCTAATAATATTGAGCAAAGTGCAAGCATGATCTAGCATGTACTACTCCTAGAATTAATAATTTATTTAATTAATTAATGTGCTTTTTTTATATTGCGCAGAGATCGATCGAAATTCGAAACCCATCTGGCAAAAATAAAGAATTCGATAATCAACTGTACAACCTCATTACATCGACGTAGAATTTGATGAACGAATTCTTACTGACGCCGATCTCTAACTATGTATCCAGAAGTACAGAAGAATCAATGGTGCAAAGGGTTTGGACCCGTTGGAACAAGGCGAAGGTCAACGCCGTAGCGCGGGTCAACCGGTATGATCTCATCGTCGACCGTGGACACCGGCGGCGGGCTCCGTACGGCTGCCGGTTTGTGGCGGTGCCTTTTGAGGAATGGGGTGAAATCGAACTTCTTGCTGCTGCTGCTGCTCGCCGACGACGACACCGCCGGCCGCTTTCTGCTGCCGTCGCCGCTGTAGTAGTAGTAGTAATGTTGTTGTTGAGAAACTGATGAGGCGGCGCCGGCGGCTTTGCCGTCGTAGACTGAGGAAGGATTGAATGGGGAACGGGAGAAGAAGGCAAAGAGGAAGCATAAGCATAGAAGCGAGGGTAACAAATAGGGAATTATAACAATTAGGATGCGTTTCATGGCTAATTAATAGAGATCAACGGCTTATTTGAATTGATGGGGCAAAGATGTGTATTTATGTATAAATAGTAAGGTGGAATATATTGTTCTTGCGGGTGAGAGAGAGAGAGAGAGAGAGAGAGAGAGAGCGACAGCGGCCAGCAGCAGGCGGCAGGTGCTCGCCGGAAATTCATGAATTTCGCCTTTGCGTTCAAGCAAACATTAATTAAAAAAGCACGCTTAAGTCAAAAACCCTTTGCCGCGTTACTTATTGCTTATTCCGATCCTTAAGGTCAAATCTAGAGGAAATTCACGCCTACCAAAGCAATTTTAAGGATGTAAGAAAAGACTAGTTATAAGCATGCATGTGTTTGTTGGTTATGGTAATCCACGCGTAAAAGTCGTACCGTTTGGTTTTATAATTCAAGGGTTGACTTGTATGCCAGAGGAGTCGGATGCATGTGTTCGTGGGGATATCTCCCTTCGACTCCTCTCTCTCTCCCTTGTAATTTTGTCTCCCTCAATTCAAATTAAATTAAACTAAACAAATACTTGGTTTCAATTAGCGTTATTGAGACCGGACTGGATGGGATAGGATAGAATAACAACACACATAGTGTTGTTATAATAACAACAAGGGTAAAAGGGTCCATTAACAAAATAAAATTCAATTAATATATATTTGTTTGTCGCTTCCCCTTCTCCGCTTTCCCTATCCCTCAACTCCGACCCAAATTCCGCCTCCCCTGTCCTGCAACGTCGGTATTTTGATTCTCGCCGCCTCCAGAAACACAGTTACCGATTCCCGCGCTCTCCTGCAATGGGTCCTCATTTCGATCGCTCCTCATCCGATTCATGTGCTTTGACGCACCCTTCGCCACCGAAACCGCCGGTGCCACTCCTTCAGGATACTGCGGATCGACTACTGAGAGGGAAAAGAAATTGGAGGGGCAGAAAACAACACCGACAAAGGCGTTCTCGGTGTCGTCAAGGAGCCGACGGAGATAGCGCGGAACCCCACCACGATGTCCTCCCGCTGCCGTGCGTGCCGACGAATCTCGCCGCACCCATCATCAGAACCCGCATCCCCATGCTCTCGACCTCGGCTGCGACAATTTGATGACCTGTGACTCCCAAGCCTCGGCTGAGACGATTTGTTACGTAATGCTCCACCTTCCCCCTCACCATTCCCTATTTCCCACCCAAAAAAAAATCAGCTCAACTCAAATCCACAAAGAACCCTAATTAAAAGCAGACCAACCGCATTTCACCTCGCAGAGTCAGAAGAAGATCGATCTATTTTTTCGCCGCAGCAAAAGGAGAAGAGCCGACCACCACCGGCCTGCTAGCTCGCTGCCGTCAGAGGCCGGAAATCTTTTGAGGCTTCCACATGGCATGCAGCTTGTATCAGATCTATATCTTGTCTTGTCTATAGATGAATGAATAGAATGTACACAACCGAATCTGAAACCTTTACAGCGAGCGATGATGAGGGAAGAAGAAGAAGTTGGGATCTTCTTTGGTCTGAGGCCACAATGAAGGAATGGCGGAGGAGATGACTTTGTGGGGATGGAAATGGAAGGGTCTTTGTTCGTTTTAGAGAGTTTCCCCTTTTGCCCCATTGATTCTACAGAATGTTCATCTTCTCTTTCTACTGCTTCAAAGGGAATATTTGCATTTTGGGAAATAAAATGGCAGAATAGGAAAGTTAAGCAATTTGATGAGTATTTTGGTTTGGGGGTTAGGGGCGAGCATGAGTTCTGTAGAAATTTGAAATGGTGTTGTGTTATTGGAGCGGGTGTTCTTCATTTGTCAGAAAATGGATTTTGAGTGAATATTAATTATATGTGTTTTTTTAGCTTTTGCCTATTCGAACGCTAGGCAATCTTGTTTTCTTGTTTGCCAAAGTTGTAATATGAAGAGATGAAACAAACCACAAATATTGAAACATTAAAATAAACAAAAATGAAACATACTATAAACCTTCTAATGCATACCATAAATCTCCTAAAAGATACAAAAAATAACACAAAGCAAACCACAAACATTTCTAAAGCAAACCAGAAACCTCCTAATGCATACTACAAATCTCCTAAAACAAACCACAAACCTCACAAAGCAAACCACAACATTTGCGAAAACACACCAGAAACCTTCTAATGCAAACCACAAATTCGTTAAAATATATAAAAAAAACCCACAAAGCAAACCATAAATATTTTGCAAAGCACAACAGAAACCCCCTAATACAAACCACAAACACGGTAAAGCAAACCAAAAACGTCCTAATGCAAACCACAAATATATTAAAACAAACCAGAAACCTCGCAAACCAAACCACAAAAGTTTCGAAAGCACACCAGAAACTTCTTAATGCAAACCAAAAACCTCCTAATGCATACCACAAATCTCCTAAAACAAACCACAAATCTCACAAAGCAAACCACAACATTTGCGAAAGCACACCAAAAACCTCCTAATGCAAACCACAAACATAGTAAATCAAACCACAAAAAAGCAACCATAAACGTCCTAATGCAAACCACAAATATATTAAAACAAACCAGAAACCTCACAATGCAAACCACAAAGTTTTTGAAAACAAACCAGAAACTTCTCAATGCAAACCACAAACACAATAAAACAAACCATAAAAGGCATAAAAAAATATGAGAAACCAAACCATAAATCTCACAATGCAGACCATAACATTCGGTGGTCGTTGACCGTTGACCGGTCAACGAAGACCGTTGACCGAACTCCGGTGACCGTCAGTGAGCAGATTCCGACGCCGATAGGCATATTCCGGCCCCGGTGACTAGATTCCGACGCCGGTAAGCATATTCCGACTCCGGTAAGCATATTCCGGCGACAAAAAGCATATTCCGGTGACCGGCGACCATTTTCCGGCGACCGGTGGCAGAATTCCGACGACCAAATTTTTGGGCAGAAAATAAAAAAAATTTATTTTTTTATTTAAATAGATTTTACATAATGACAATTATACCCCTGCTTTGATTTTCCACTAGGTCAACTCATTTAATAAAAAGTCATCACAATCCTAGCTTCCTATTGGTTGGGGACTAGTGTTGTTACAATAACAACACAATGGGTGTTGTTACAATAACCGGTCCCGGACTGGATCAACCGGTTCGACCATTAGAACCGGCAAAAAGTCCTTTGTCCGGGTGGTAGTTGTGGCTGCCTATTGAGAACCTACCGACCACCAACTGGTCTGAGCGCGGTTAACTGAGAAACCCACTTGATCGGTTCGAACTTCTCCCAATGCTTGTTATATTAAAAAAAATGTTAGGGGTGGGGGGTTTGAACACACGACATAATTTATAAAATAATTCACTCTATATTAATTCTTTGAAAATAAAACTATATTTTGAACTTTCAATGTATTTCCTTGTACAATACCAAATTGGGTCATGCTAAATAGTGCTTTATCTCTTTCTTTTTTCGATTATATGCCGAGAAATGACTAATTATCAACACCAATCACCTGTGGTAGACTGGTAGTCCGGATGCAATCAGACTATTGATAATAATAATAAAAAATCTATTTTGTCATTAAAGGATAGGTCTATTAAAGCTCCAAGGAGAAAAATGACATGATATACACTCGAGTGTCATAAAAAGAAGACGAATTTCCTCCAAGATGGCCCCGCCACCGAGTGTGAAGCTTCTTTTGACAAGCATATAGACTGATCAGTTGAAAGTAGCCACAAAATATCACAACCAAAAATTATGCTTAGACTCCATTTAATAGGATCTTGCAGGGCGAGTAGTTCCGCAGTAAAGACATCTAAGGCTTCATCATAATTTCACGTGTGCGGTAAGTCCGGCTTCATCGATCGATGATGAGTAGGTCCACGAGTTTGAAATGGAGGACGCTCTTGGTCCATGCTCATACGACTCTCAAACAACCAAGGATCTATGAAAAAGAAAAAAAGGCAAAGCACGAACTCTACGAGGTATTATCTTTTTGGAATTAGCACTGGCAGTGTCAACGTCTTCCATACTCTCTCGTGATAGATACACGCCACTAGAGTTGGGCATGACTCGAAGATACCCTTTATTGTATCAACCATGGCTCAATGTAATATTTAGACGGAGTCACGATGACACAAGAAAAGCTCAGAGTAGAGAGAGAAACAAGTGAGAGGAATTAGTTAGTACTTAGTAGCAAATGAGCAAGAGGGGGTTTACATAGAGGAGGAAGGAGAGAGAAAAAAGGGAAGCATGGATAAGAGTAAAAAAAAATTAACAAGTCATCTCTCAATTCTCATTATTTTAAATTCGAATAATAAAATTCGAAGGGGCGGGGGAACATGTTAGACATGCTAGAATAAGTGCATGTTGTCATTTCACATGGTGGTTGGGAAGACGCCACGAATGCCAGGATAAGAGTACTAGGCACATGAAAGATAACCAAGAGACGTGGTTAAGAAAGATCCAAGGGAGCACCACTGGTAAAGGCACTTCCCGCCATGAATGGTTAAGAGCACCAGGCACATGAACCAAAGTCAGGGAACGTACATCATCGCTTGCAAACATTGAACAGAGTGCGTGAAGTTGAGCGCTAGGACTCAGGTCCCTAACCAGGGAGCAATTGTTGGGTTAGTAATGATTCAGACCTACTTGCCAAACTCAGCCCAAGTCATCAAGCCCATCCCATTTAGCCCATCAACCTAACCATGCAACATAGCTCCTCTAACCTCGTCATCATTGTTGGTATGTCATTTGCCATAATACAACTCTGTTGAGCGTCAGAGAAAAGAATGGACGAAGTACTCACAAACGTACATACCCTAAAGTTATACTAATTCAATTTATGCTCACAAACGTCTTGCGAAAATGAAGTACTCATAAACTCCTAGCACTAGTGGATCGTGTGCAAAAAATTTAGGGTTTTTAAATTGATACTATAGTGGACATGCAAATGAGCCGAGCTGAGCCGAGTTTTACCCCAGCTTGAGCTTGACTCGTTAACAAATGAGCTGAGCTCGAGCTCGAGCTCGAGCCATTTATTAACGAGCTGAGTCGAGTCGAGTTCGAGTTAGACTTGTTTACTAAATTCTTAGATCGTATTTGATACATTCATTTTGTATGTCGTGTATAGTACATGTGATTGATGTAACGATTAAAAAAAATCAAATGTTCAACATTAATTAATCTTATATTATAATTTGTAGGTGTCATATTGTTTAGTTAATAAATTTTAACTATTTCAAATCATGTTATTTCATAGTACCGAAACAATTTTGTACATAATTTCTTTATAGAATTAAAAATAAGGCATATTTTCTTACATGTTTAACATGTTAAACTTCACATGATGTGAGATATATAATTTAACAATCCTATAAATTATGAAAGTCCAAATTAGATCGATTCGTCCATAAGTTGGTGATCAAGTTGACCCTCAAATCACAATGTTGAGAAGCTCTAAATAAGCCAACTCACGAGTTGAGCTCAACAAGTCACCGAGTCGAGCTAGCTCGCGAGCTGAACAAGGCTAAACTCAAGCTTGGCTTGTTAGTAAATGAGTCGAATTTCAAACGAGTTTTTGCCAATTCAATCCTCGAATTGCTCACGAATAGCTCGGCTCCTTTGCATCCCTAGTCACAGTAACCTTTTCGGAGGTTATACCATTAAATGAAAAGGAAAACCCTCCGAAATTTCAAAAAATGATTTGGTCCTGGCTAGCTAAAGAGAGAGGTAACCTTGCTTCCTTAGCCGCGTCGAACACGAAAACTGAAAAAGCCGAACCCCTTGGACTTATGACTTTCGAAACGCAGTTCAAAACTGAAAATGCCCCTTCCATTTTCATTTTCACGATTTCTTTTCTTTTAGTTTCCGACATGGCTCAACCTTTTTTCGCCACTTTTGTATAGAGTTTGGAATCTCTAATTTTGCTGAATCAGAAATCCTATACTTCATCAGAAAGCTCGACACTTGCGATTGAAATTCCCGTTTCCCCCTTTGTGCTGCTCCGAAGCCCAAGAACTGACACTTCGATACTACTGATGCGATTCAGCTCCGGCCGCCGGCTCGGTGTTTAGGGTTTTGGCCTTCCGATTCTGGTACACCACCGTTCGCTAATCCTCACTCGGACTCTTTTTTCCTATTGTTTCTATTATTATTGATGAAGGGAACCATAAATTGAGACCTTCCTTCTACTCTTGGAGAGATGCAAAGCAGTAGAATTGCTGGCTAGTTCCTTACATGTATTTGTCGCAGAGAATGTCTGGAGCGGAGGAGCTGTGGGAGAGGTTGGTGCGCGCTGCGCTAAGGAGCGAGCGCACTCGTGCTGGTGCATTTGCTGGGGCTGTTACGGGAATTGCTGGCAATGTCCCTTCTTCGCTTGAAAACAACAGGGATATAGATTCCATTCTTAGAGCTGCTGATGAGATCGAAGATGAAGATCCAAACGTCTCGAGAATTCGTATGTAGCCTCTCTCTTTTACTTGAATTTGTCATTTCAAAACATTTTAGTATGTTCATATATGTTTCATGACACAAGTTGAATTCAATGATGAAATTCGGACAATCAAGACATTTAAAGAGTATAATTAGGGTCCATCGAATCTTGTGTTTATTTTAAACACTTTATGTTTGTTTGCTTTAGAAAGCCAGATATTGCGACCTTCTGTTTGGGGATTGTTGTAATTGCTTCAATTCATGAACATCATTTCAATATGTTTTATTGGCGAGTTGCTGATGATTACATTTTTGAATGATCGCTTTGTCCGCAGTTTGTGAGCATGCTTATTCACAAGCACAAAATCTGGACCCTAATAGCGAGGGAAGAGGAGTGCTGCAGTTCAAAACTGGTCTGATGTCAGTTATTAAGGTAGGTTTCTCATTTAAGAAATATGTCTTCACACTTTTGGTATGCCTCATTTATCTGTTTATTGTTGTTTGATATCAGTTTGGTCTTTAACCATAATATACAAGTTGTACAATGCCTCAAGGGAATAGCAACCTGAGTGCTAAACAATAGTTGAACTCTAATTGCTTTTCTTTTGGGTAGAAGTTGATCTCTAATTGTTAGCTCTATGCTTCCTCCCAACTACTTGTGCTCTGCAGTCCTTCTGAATGCCCTGAACTAGGCACTACTTCCAGATGAAATTAGATCATTCTGCTCCCTGGTCTAGTTGCTGATACAAGCAACTTCTTTCGGCCTAATCCTAATCTTCTGTATGCTCATGACTGGTGATACTACTGACATGGGGTGCACTAGCTACCCAATTTTCTGTGGTATCCTTGTGTTAGAAAAATAAGATTATTGTCATGAAGCCTTTATATTTATCTTATCATTGTATGTCTGGTCTTAGTACGTATCTACTCTGTTTGAAAATTATTTTATAGATCCTTGAAACATTATCAGATGCCTATCTTTTATTCGATTTAGTGTTTCACTTTCTGGTAAATGATGTGCATATCATCTTTGTTCATGTGCATTGCAGCAAAAACTTGCAAAGAGAGAGGTTGGAATGATAGACAGAGGGCAAGACATTGCACGCTTACAGGAATTCTACAAGCTATACAGAGAGCGGAACAGAGTAGACACTTTAAAGGAGGAGGAAAAGAAACTGCGGGAATCTGGTGTTTTCAGTGGAAATCTGGGCGAGTATGTTTCTGGATGTGCAAGCATCATATAAATTGTTGACATTCCTATTACCTTTGATTGGTGGAAGGTTTTGATGATATATGATTGTTCAACTATCTTGGTATTCTATGAATAGTTGATGTCATCACTCTGTGTAAATATGTGCTTATATCTTATATTTGGCTCTCCCCCTGTGTTTTGACACGCTTTCTGTAGAAGCTGCCATACTTCAAGATTGCAAACTTGTTCTAAATGCTTCTTCACTTGTTTGTTGGGTAGACAAGTTTAGATAATGCTATCCTTGTATATGCTTCAGCTTCATGACTCGTCTTAATGGAACTTCTGTTCAACATATAGTCTGGTGTTTATCCATGCTCTCATTCTCGTGCTACCATTTTCATGCTCTTCAGTTGGCTTTGACAAATTTGTTTTCTTATTTAGAGAATGAAGCCCCTATTCCTAGTAACTGTAACCTTTTTTTTCCCTTGATTTTTATTGAATATTGAAACACAGTTACGGTAAGTTTTGCTTGATGTGTTTTTTTTATGATTTGTCTGACTGCTGTCAGGTTGGAGCGCAAAACTGTTAAACGGAAAAGAGTATTTGCAACCCTAAAAGTTTTGGGGTTAGTTCTTCAGCAGTTGACTAAGGATATGCCTGAAGAGGTTGTGCTCAGAGTCTCCTTAGGCTTTATTTTCCCTAATATTGTCCCTTTCACTTTCCTAATGAATCAATTGTAGTTTGTCTATGAACTTTGTGATATGTTTAAATGTCATACTTAATGTTAATATCTTTCTATATATTTATTTACTAATGAATTATGCTGAACCGTCATCTGATAGGTGGTTCAGTTGCTGAGTTTTCAGCATTTGCTCATTTGACAGTGAGGCCTAATGTCTATCTGGCTGACTTGCCAAGTTTCTAATGATGCCATATTCTGTACTAGAGCTATTAGGTGTTTTTTCCCCGGCTTCTTCCTTTTAGTGGTTCATGTTCTGATACTGTTACGTATAGTACAGGATGATATGATTAACAATCTTTTTCACAGTTTTTTTTTATGTCCAACTTTCCTCTGCCTATAGGATCAGAGCTTGTGAGTTATGCTATTTCTCTCCATCTTTAATAATACTCATCATGACTTACAAAAAAAAAACTTACTTCTGTATGCAGATGACTAGGATGATTGAGTCAGATGCAGCTATGACAGAGGACCTGATTGCTTACAATATCATTCCTCTCGATCTTCAAACTATAACAAACGCTGTAGTGGCTTTCCCAGAGGTCTGACAGTGCCCTGTTTTATATCTTATTTCCTTGCATTATTCTTTTCTTCCCTCTGCTTTTTTTCTTCTGACAGTATTTCCTAAGCAGGTTCAAGCAGCTGTGTTGTCCTTAAAATATTTCCAAGGTCTGCCAAGTTTGCCTGCTGATTTTCCTATTCCATCCACAAGAGCTGCTGATATGTTTGATTTTCTGCACTATGTTTTTGGGTTCCAGGTTTGTGCCTACCTTTGTTTCCATTGAATAAAACAAATAACAACAACAGTTAGGGAACTATATAGTTATAAAATCCAATTTTTTTAAAAACGGCTATTTCCTTTCTGGTGTATTTGAATAGAAGGGAATCTGCTTTGTCAATCCTTGAGCTTTGTAGTTTATGTGTCCTATTAGTGATGTCGGTTTTGCTTTCCTATGGACTGTGGTTCCGTTAACTTTTTAGGTTTCCCTGGTCCAGACGCCGTGTGGTAGTTACACTTGTGGTTTGAATGGACTCCATAATTGCTCTAGATCAGTAAAAAGTTAATATAATATCTTGTTTTCTTGGCATTGGTTAAATTTGAGAGATAGGATTAGGTGGCGTAGGGTTCTGAAATGACATTAGAAAATCTACTGACATTTATAACTAGTTTGACAATTGATGTGAATGCCGGTTTTTTATTGAAGAATTGGTGCATCTTATAGTAGAGATAGATTGTTGGATACGTTTGAACAAAGTTCCTAACTGCAAATCTTTCTGATTTGATCAATGATAGTGTGAGATAGATGTATCTCAGCTTGTAGTAGTCTCATTTTAAGAATGAGTAGTATGGATGTATATGGCTCTAACCTTCTCGTCCTTTATGCCTTCAAAAGTTGCACACAATGGTTGAATATTCTAATCTCCATTCGAGAAAATCACTTGAAAATAAACAGGGTAAAGCAAATTGGGAAATAAGCTGTTTTAATTTTTTGTCATATCTAGATCTAGATCTGGAGTTAGGAGTACCTGTGAAATACTCTCATTGACACAAGTTATTGGCCATCTATTCATTAAATCTTCTAATTTTACTATTCTTTCAAATCATATGTTTCTAACTCAAGATTTTGTGCCAACAGAAAGATAATGTCTCTAACCAGCGAGAGAACATAGTTCACCTCCTTGCAAATGAACAATCGCGACTTGGTATACCTGATGCAAGTGAACCAGTATGTCATTTTGTCTCTTCACCATAATTTCTTTCCCTTTGTCTACATTTAGTTGCATAAACTCTTCAATTTGTGCTATCCATTTAATGGAATGAGGTCTTAACAATAGTGTAATAGTTCCAGATTTTTTACGGATTTAAAAAATATTTATGTGTACTGCCTTACATCCTCTCGTTTTTATTTTTGTGCAGAAATTAGACGAGGCTGCTGTACAAAATGTATTTATGAAGTCACTTGGAAATTACATAAGTTGGTGCAGCTACCTGTGCATTCAGCCTGTTTGGAGCAAGTATGGCTCCGCATTTGTTAGAAATATTCTTTCTCACTGGCCATCTTTCTATTTCTATTATGGTAGACGATGATGGTCTGACAAGTTTGTATGGCAGTTTGGAGGCTTTGAGCAAGGACAAGAAACTGCTATTTGTTTCCTTGTACTTCCTTGTATGGGGTGAGGCAGCCAATGTCAGATTCCTTCCAGAATGCTTATGTTACATATTTCATCATGTAAGTAAAAACACTAGGTTTGGATACTCATATTTTGTTTGTTCTTTCTTTACCAAGAACCAGAGTGTGCAAGACTATTCTATTTACTGTGTACTGAGGATTTCCTTCTCTCAGACTGAACGTTTAACAGAGGTTGCTTGAGCAACCTACACTTGGGTTTTTCACCAACTAATCTATTTATCTGAAGACACGAATTCGGATGGTTCAATTTCTTGAAATAGTTACTTTCCTACTTGATGATTTTGTTAAGCATTTGACTGTCAGCTGTTTGCCCATGTTTTAAAATTATAGGTAAACTCAACTTTCCTTTTTCAAAAGTAGTCTCAGAGTATATTAAAATCTTGGGTTAACATGTAGATGGCCCGAGAAATGGATGAGATCTTAAGGCAGCGAAATGCCCAGCCGGCAAATAGTTGCAGTTCTGAGGATGGTGCCCATGTATCATTCCTTGATCAAGTTATTGCCCCAGTATATGACGTGGTTTCAGCTGTAAGTATCAGGATTTGGCTTTAGAATTTCGCATTTTCTATATTTTGCTTGTGTTTTCTGGGTCCGTCTGTTGTTCCCTTAAGAGATTATATTACATCAGGGTTTGTGGCTCTTCTCTAGTTCCATATTTCTTGCCTATACCCCACTAATACTGGATTTAATTTTCATTATTGTTTCATTTTTTGGTACGAATCATTGAATGCATTGTCTCAAAAACCAGGTTTCTTAGTAAGTTGTGGGTGGCCTGCAGGACGCAGTCATTCCTATTTGATTGATATCAACAAAGGTTGCTTGTTTTGTTGGTACCATAGCTTGCTAAGAAACAGTCCATGATTCAAGGCATCTTTGTCTTCTATCAATTCGTTTTTGATGAGACAGAAGGGATTTTGTTTAATATTCATTTATGCAGAGAACAATTACTGACTGCATTTCAAGTCATCAAATCCAAATAATCTTTTGCAATAAGCCTAGCTTGTAAGAAAGGGTCAGGTTTCATATGATCAACTAGGGCTCGCCTGGAACCCCCGAGGGGGGAGCAAACAAATTCAGGATAGTTCAGACCTTGGCCAGTACTCACTTTCCAATAAAACTGCTCTTCTAGGAGCTGGGATCTGTGCTTCCAGGCAATTCTTGGGCCTTTCAGTCGGAGGGTTCCTGGATGCGCTGCTTTGTTGCACTAGTTTGCATTTTTTTTTTATCTCTGTTACTTTTCCAGCTTTTTTCTCTTGTGGTGCCATAATTACCTGATTAGCTGGATGGCTTTCCTAAGTTTACTCTTTCTACTTATGTTGTTGAAAATCTGTAGGAAGCTGCGAACAACGATAATGGCCGAGCACCTCATTCTGGTTGGAGAAATTATGATGATTTCAATGAGTTCTTTTGGTATGATTCTGTTTAGCTGATTCCCTTGTACTTGTGGAACCATGCATATCGGAACTGTATGAGTTGATTCCTGCATTCTCATTGGATTGGAAAGGGTAAAAAGGACATGGAACTACCAAAAGTCCATTTAGCATGAATATGAAAGAACTGAGTTTTTTTTTATGCAAATTCATTTTGCAACTGAAGCTTGCTATCAGTTTGAAAGCTTTTGTGTTATTAGGTGCTAAGAGTGACCTTTGCGTAACTCTATTCTGGTTCACACGATGGCATTCACTCTTGCAGACTTTCAATTTATTAAGTTTACTTGCCAACAAAATATTTTGTGCTGTTTCTTCAGTCAGATTTTTGTCCATCAATTTTATAGATCACTTGTATTTTTTATGGAGCTCTTACTGACCTGTATGTTTTTGTGTAATTTTGTTTGCCTAGCTGTTCCATTTAGTACTGTGGACTATCTGTCTGGTTGATGTGAACCTTTTTCATCTTGTTCCCATTTGCCAGGTCTCTTCACTGCTTCGATCTCAGTTGGCCCTGGCGCAAGAGTTCCTCCTTTTTCCAGAAGCCTAAACCAAGGACCAAGGTTTAGATCTTTACTCTCCTCATTTATTTCGTACTACTTGACAACTACACAATGGTCTATCTCCGATATTTTCTCACCTTGAAATATTTTTTTGAAGTTGCAGATGTTCTCACTTCTCTGTGCAAATAATATGCTTCTTATCTTTGGATGTCTGTTGGTGTTGTATTCGACTTCATTTATCCTTCACTCTGACCCTGCATTTTTTTTATTCTCAGTATCTGCTAAAAACAGCCGGAAGTCAGAGGAGAGGCAAAACTTCGTTTGTGGAGCATCGGACATTTCTGCACCTTTACCATAGTTTTCATCGGTTGTGGATATTCCTGGTGATGATGTTTCAGGTTTGCTGTCCAATCTGAAAGCCTTAATTTGTCTCCAATTCTCTCTGTGTATGGACCTTGCTTTCATAATTTGAGATTGCAAATTCCGAATGCCCATGTATTGGTCAGTGTGAGGCAATGTGTTATCCTTGTTAAATTTATAATCTTTATTATCTTGTTAGGTTTTTCTTTTTCATGCTTTTGTTTCCCTGAAGATGGTACTGAAACCACAGATACCCACTAGGATATCCTATTCCCGAGGATACCTGGGATCCTATCCACAAATATGACATCTAAGAAGAACCCCAGTAGGTTTTATTTGTGAAAGAACCCACTTGTGAGCATGATGTCCTTTTCTTTTGCCTGATTTGTAATATCCCTTCATCAGTCCCATTGTGTGTTTCCTTCACCTACTTTATCATATATTGTCCTGCTTTTATTACTAGTTTGTTTTTCGTTTTATGAATCTTGAGCTCTATGTTCCCTTTTTCCAGGGGCTTGCTGTCATTGCTTTCAATGATGGGCGCTTCAACTCTAGGACTCTCAGGGAAATTTTGAGTCTGGGTCCAACATTTGTTGTGATGAAGTTTTTTGAGAGTATGGCTCCTCTTAGATAATCATCGACATTCAGTTCTATTGCACTGTTGGAACGTCTCTTATACTTCTTTTCTAACTATTTGGTTAATTTGTTTATTATAATTGTTTTCACTTCATGATGCAGGCGTATTGGATGTCCTCATGATGTATGGTGCCTATTCAACAACACGACGTGTCGCCGTTTCTCGAATTCTTCTTCGATTCGTTTGGTTTAGCTGTGCTTCTGTCTTCATATGTTTCCTTTATGTGTATGTGCTCATCTGATTCTTGCTTTTCAAGTTTATCTATGTTTGTGCAAACAGCATTGGGTTTATCTTTCTCTTTTCCTTCTTTTTATCAGGAAAGCTTTGCAGGAGCAAGATACAAGTTCAGTCATTTTCAAGCTATATGTTATTGTGATAGGAATTTATGCTGGTGTCCAGTTTTTCCTGAGTTTCCTAATGCGCATACCAGCCTGTCATCTCCTGACTAATCAATGTGATCAGTGGTCACTCGTTCGTTTTGTAAAATGGATGCGACAGGTTTTCCGTTGCTCATTACACAACTATTATTTGTTGCTCTTATTTCCCTACTTTGAGGATCTTGTTCCGTTCATATACTTATTTGGTACCATGTGATGTTAATTTTTTGTTATCTTTTTTCCTGAAGGAACGGTACTATGTTGGCCGTGGAATGTATGAAAGGACTAGCGATTTCATCAAGTAATATCCAGTTTGCTTGCTAATTTTCATTTTATTTTCATGTCTATGCTATCTAAGTACAAATTTCGGTTCAGGCTTTTGATTAATATGGTTTACTGGTGCAGGTATACGGTTTTCTGGCTTGTCATTCTGAGTGCAAAATTTTCATTTGCTTATTTCCTTCAGGTTACTTGCTACATCCCTACTTGTGAACTAATCCCAACGCATTGATATAAGCTTTCATATTCTTTTCGTCATTGATTTGTTTTTTTTCCCCCTATGTTGTAGATAAAACCACTGGTGAAACCAACGAAAGTTATTGTCAGTATGACTGATAATATCCAATACTCTTGGCATGACCTTGTGTCTAAACGTAAATTCCCTGACACTGTAAACTGTCTAGAGTCTTGATGATGATTCTGATTTTTTATTATTTGTTGCAATATAGTTCAGTTCATGATTTTAATTCCTAATTTTCTTCCAACAGTAAATGACTTGGTGGTAAATTCTTATCTCGATATTCGTTTTAAGTTAGGCTTCAAGATTGAATGTGCTATTGCATGTTGACTTAAGATATAAGTGTGGATTTGAATTAGTATATCATATTTTCTGAATTAAAGTCTACAGAAAGCTTGCTGGCACCTATTAAAACATGAAGCCTCTGATTCTTGATTAATAAATTTCTGAAATAAAGTCTACTGAGTATTCAGTTTCTGTTCAGAAAACTCTTGTTATAAATTTTCTCTTGGCTACACCATGTTATACTTCAATGTGCTTATTTTCTTACACCGCCTTAAGAAACAGAACTTGTATGTCTTTCTATATTATGTTCAAGTTGAACGTTTTAATTTCTTGGTATGTAGCTTGGTCTATGATACTTAGTGATTTAATCTGTCCTAGTTGGCTTGCCTGTCCTTGACCCCATTCCAAATGTATTTTTTGCAGATAATCATAATGCCTTGACAGTTGTTACCCTCTGGGCACCTGTAGTTGCTGTAAGTTGTAGTTCATGCTAATAAACAATTACTTGAGTGTTTGAGTATAAATTTACTAATTCATTAACATTAAAAGTCAGGTCTTTCTGTGACCCCACATGGTGTCCATGTTGATTTTTGTGTGTGTGTGTGTGTGTGTGTACTAGAAGAGATATTACTCTGTCATAATGGTAGCTAATTACTCTGGCAAGTTATTATCTTCTCTTAAGTTGTATCTCTTCAAATGTATATTACCTGTTATGTCCTCTAAAAGCGATAGCAGTAATAGGGTTGTTTTCCTTTGCAGAAGTTATGAATATAAATTGGTTAGCAAACGTCCGTATTAGTATTACAAGTGGTTATCTTTGGGATACGAAAGGTATCTCTCGACTCTTCACATTTTGTGATGTTGATCTCCTTTTCCTTTCACTGCAGATCTATCTTTTAGATATCCATGTGTTTTACACTCTTATCTCTGCTGTTTGGGGGTTTCTGCTTGGAGCTAGAGACCGACTTGGAGAAGTGAGTAACTTTGTAGTGATTGTACCTCTTTATTAAGTGATGGTGGTAATTTCTTGGTTTTTATCCATCCAATTTGTTTCACTTGTTATTCATAAATAAATAAAGAATTTGAGCCCATTTTAGCTTTTATATTCTGCTGACATGTCTGATTCAACATGTCCATTGCATTGCATAAGTTCATATCTTTAACATTTCACTTCAATTTACTAATTTCAGATTCGATCAATTGAATCTGTCCATAAACTTTTCGAGGAGTTCCCCGCAGCCTTTATGAGGACTCTGCATTATAACAGGCATGATTGTGTTCTTTTTAACTTTAATCCACATCATTGATGCAAGCATTGTGATTATAAATTTCTTTTTCTGATATTTCCATGCTGGGATTTCATAGCAGATATTTATTTTGCAGGACGGCTGGGAACATATCTATACAGGTTTGATATTTATAATTTGACATGGAAGAATATTCACATTAGATGAGCGCACTTGGTTTTCTTTTGCTTCTGTGCTTTTTAGTTGTCTAAACTTTTCATTGTATGGGAAACTAGTAACTTGTACGATTTATCATGTAATGCTTTTATGTGTGCCTAATCTTCTGGTCTTGATGTCTGAATTTGGTATTGAATGTGCTCACAGCATTCGACTTCTATGTTAGCCACACATAATATTCATTTTGCAAGTTCGTTATTACGGGTAGCTCCTACAACCCGAAAGATAAGTGGGTATAGGAAGCTTTTTTTAACAACAGGTTTTATTACGGAACAGCTCATGAAAGAATTTAATTAGTCGATTTATTAGTGAACAGGGAAAAATATTATCGAGACGGGTTTTTCCAATTATGAAGCATGGCTAAGTGATCCTACTCACATTGGACCTAGCTCCCAAGTGGGAAATCACACTTGGAAAGGGTGGACAATTAGCCTGCTTATTTCTTGTTCACTAACGGACTTTTCTTGGGATGACTGAGCACAAGATTTTGAGTCTCACGTGTCTACCATTTCACCACCAAGGCATCCCTGAACAAATATCTTCGTAAATATTATGTCGTGCAGTCCCTTTGTATCCTCCTGTTCTTAAGAATTCACGTCCAAAGTAGCATGATCATCCATATGTTTTTTGTATGTTTCTGTAGGCTATTGAGAAGAGAAAGACTGATGCAGCTCGATTTTCCCCATTTTGGAATGAAATCATAAGGAATCTGAGGGAAGAGGATTATATTGCAAATTTGTGAGTGGAGTTTATCCATCTTTTCCTCAAACTTGCTATGCCAGTTGTTGTTTTATTTGTTAATTGTGGCTCTGTCATAGGTCATCTTCTTACATCTGATAAACTAACTCTTCGCTTTGCAATTGCCATCGGGGCATTGACTAAAAGTGCTCTACATATTTACAGAGACATTGTTGCTTTACAGTCTTGCTCATAGTAATTGTCTATCCAAGGGTTTCAATTTTTTTCTTTTTCCTTTTGTAATGGAGTAGGTGGAAATTATAAAGCAGACCTTGAGGTTCATTTAGATTAACCATCACATGTCACAGAAGCTAGTGGCTTTTTCCCCAGTCTTGTGTGATATTTTTTTGTGTTTCTCTTTTGGTCGTATGAGATATGTTATGGTGGCTGCCAAAGTACTACAGTAGTGATGAGATGATTGAAGGGCTTTTATCTATCTCCTTATCCGGGATGTAACTTTCTCCCATCCCTCTCGTTTTATCCCGCGACAGTGAATGGGAAAGTCTACTCATTTCATTCTTTGCGTCAAGGTCTAGAAAACTAGTGCATATGTTGTTTACCCTTCAAATACAGGCATCATAGTCTAAGAAGGACATTTTTCAAGGAATGATCAATAGAACTGTGTGGCGGGATTTTATTTGGCATTTCTATCATTCTATTACACTAGACATTCTTATTGTGGATTTTTACAGTCTTTTAAGCCCGTGTTGCACTTTTTTTTATATATATATATATATATATATATATATATATATATATATATATATATATATATATATATATATATATATATATGCATCATGTGTGCTTTTCTTTCTTCTCTACTTCTTGTGTTGAATTATGATTTTGATAATCTAAGTAATTGACAATCTATGTCTAATAATTTTATTTGTTGAAACCATATAGTGCAAGTTTACCTTGACTTAATGCAGTCAGTCTGATGCCTGTTTATATTTTATTTGCAGCGAAATGGAGTTGCTTGAAATGCCTAGAAATTCCGGAGATCTTGCACTGGTTCAATGGCCGCTTTTTCTTCTTGCCAACAAGGTCCCCTTTGCCTTCATTTTCAACTTTCTCATGCAGTTCCTTCTTTTTATTAAAAGGAAGTTGACAGACAAACTTACTAAGCTCACATATCCTGGTCTTATGTAGATATTTTTGGCTAAGGATATTGCTGCGGAGAGTAGGGATTCACAAGATGAGTTGTGGGAGAGGGTTTCAAAAGATGACTATATGAAATATGCTGTTGAGGAGTGCTATAATGCTCTTAGATATATTCTGACTGAAATATTACAAGGTGAAGGAAGGATGTGGTAAGTTCTCGTGGAAACATATGATTGTAAACATCTCATGATTATTAATCAGTGGATTTGTGACCGTAAGAGTTATAACAAGAGCTTTTTTCTATTTCTCGTAGGGCTGAAAGAGTGTATCAGGACATTCAAGCAAGTATACAGAACAGGAGTATTCACATTGACTTCCAGTTGAATAAGTTGGCACTTGTTATTCAAAGAGTGACTGCTCTAATGGGAATTTTGGTGAGTTCCCATTCTCTTAAATACCTTTTGATCCATAGAGGACAAACATGCTTGATGACAGGATCAGTGGAGCAAGTCTGCCCTCTTCCCTGGTGCAAGCATCATGATTTTGGTGTTATAGAGGCTTTCACCTGTCCTGTTTGAAGTCGAAATGCTTCTGACTGTCTTTCATTATGTCTAAATTCATTTTCAGAAAGAGGCAGGAACGCCAGAAATGGAAAAAGGTGCAATTAAGGCTGTTCAAGATCTTTATGATGTTATTCAGCATGATGTCCTTTCTATTGACAAAAGGTTTGGTACAATCTCTTGTTGCTGGATGGATTGTTGACTGATGATGTTGGTCAGTTCCCCATTAGTAGTAGGCCAACTCCTTGGAACTGTTGGAGATTTTCACTCATCTTTGTGAACTTTGTCAACTCAATTTATAGGGAGCATTATGACACATGGAATTTGCTGTCAAAGGCAAGAACTGAAGGCCGGTTGTTTACAAACTTGAAGTGGCCTAGCGATCCAGAGTTGGTAGGTTGGATCATATTTCACCTTCTTACCCACCAGTCATGGAATTTCCATTAAAATGTACCTGTGGACATGCAGAGAACACAAATCAAGAGGTTACATTCTCTCTTAACCATCAAAGATTCTGCCGCCAATGTTCCTACGAATTTTGAAGCCAGGCGTAGGCTGGAGTTCTTCACAAATTCACTTTTTATGGATATGCCTGCAGCAAAGCCAGTGCGAGAGATGATGTCCTTCAGGTTATATGCTTTTTATGTTACATTGTCATTCTCCTTTGCTTTCTGACTTTTATACTTATACAGTCAATTTACCAGCTCATGATCCATTTATTTTGTTTGCAGTGTGTTTACTCCATACTATTCAGAGATTGTTCTTTACAGCATGTCTGAGCTTCTTAAGAAGAACGAGGATGGAATATCAACCTTGTTTTACCTTCAGAAAATATACCCAGGTACGTTTTGTTCTACAATTATTTGTATTTCATTAATATTAAATGTTTTAGTGCCGGATCTTGGGAAACCTGGCTGGTGGAATGATGATATATCTGCCCTACAAGGTCAAAGTATAGAGATCTTAAGGATCTTCTTATAATAAACAGCGGCAATTTATTTGCATGACTACCCATTACAAGGTCAAGTAAAGAGGGACTAGTGGGTTCGGCACTTAACTACACGATTTACTTATTTGTGGTTAAACAGTTCATTGACATAATTTATGAGCATTTGTTGATCACATACTCATAGCGTTGCCTGTCTCAAGTGCATTTTCTAATCAATTTAACTTTAGGATGAAGCTGACAAAGTATTTGGCTTTGCTGTATATTAGGTTTTATGTAAATTAAAATAATAATAAAGTTCAAATTTACTATCAGTTCTTCAGATTGTTCTACTATAATTTAGTTCTCCTAATTAGATCAATCTAAAGTGGATGAAGCCATTTCTTAATTTCAGTTGATCACATGGATATAATGGCAAAGGTTGTAGCATATCTAAATTTACCAATATTGATAATATTTTGGGTTGGTATGAATTCGTAACCTAGTCCAACCAGGTACTGTCTACTAGTTCTCAAGAATTATTACCTGATTAACTCAGGTTGCTGAGTTGAGGAGTTTAAAATGTCTTGCCAACGTACGATCATTAATGGACGTACAGAGAATATCATTGTGTTTTTACTATATTTCCAAAATTCGTCCTTTTAGGAACATCCGATATTTCCAAAATTCTGTAATTCGTAGTCTATTTGCATCTTATATAGTTTCTTGTACATCTAATCGTTAATTACTAATCTTTCTGAAACGAAAAAGGTCTTCAATTGCCATATCTGTAAGTCATTTTTCCAGAACTTTCGGTATTACCGTCTACTCGATACAACAGTCAGTCTTGTAGTCGATATGTACACTGACAAATATTTAATTTTCTAGCTTTAAGCACATCCTAAAACTATAAACTGTATCCTAACTATTGTCATATGCTGGTACAGATGAGTGGAAGAATTTTCTTGCTCGAATCGGTCGTGATGAAAATTCTACCGATACAGAACTGTTTGACAGTCCTGCTGACATCCTTGAGCTTCGTTTTTGGGCCTCATATAGGGGTCAAACACTAGCTAGAACAGGTAAATTTTCTCTATCTCTATTCAACATCACTAACTATTAGCTTGAGTGGCTTTGTTGCTTCTTGAGAATATATTTCTATTCAAGTTCTGATGGGAAATTCCTTCATAATTCATTTATTTGGTTGCACTACTCTGTACTGGACTCATGCTTTGACAACTAGGCCTAAACTCAATACTTGTTTATGGATTTGATAATGACTCTCATTCTTGTGTCATCTCAACTCATTAAGAATTTGGGTGGGTCTTTAAGCCTTGTCGGTTTTCAATATTCTCCACATGTGGGAGTTCAGTACTGTTTATGTGTCTTTCAAAATCAATTGTTCTAATGTTGACCGCAACTGTGGAAGCTAAATTTAGCCTCCTAAAACTCCCACTTCAGCTTTTTAGGTTCCTCCCCAACATCTGTGTTTGCTGCAACCCAATAATCTTTCAAATTTAGCCAGCAACAACATTCCGGAGGGGCCGATGTCCAGCACAAGTGTGCGAATAGGACTTCCTTCCGTGCGTCCATGTGGCCCCGCGGTTGCGGCTGCTATTTGCTTTTGCCCCCTCCCCTACATGGCTCACTGTCCATATATAGCCAAAGGCTAACTTGGAGGGGATGAAGCCACATCTAAATGGAGCTTTGTAGGTTTAGCCTTTGGACTTTTGGCCTCCAAAGTTAAGCTTGGTCTAATAGAAAGCTGTAGTGTCATCCTGAATGAGCCGCTTGTAGATGAGTTACTTAGGTGCTAAATTTTCTGGTTGGCATAGGCCATGGCTGCTATTGTACTTTGTTTAGAAGTGTTGTATACCCCAAAAGGGAATTTTTTCTCTACTTCCCTCAATCTTCACTTTACGCCACGCCGACTCCCTTTATTATAAGCCACATTCATCGTCCTATACTTTGTTCTTTTTTGACGATGAACACCCTCCACGGTCACCACCTTCGGTTATGCCGTAGTCGGGCCAAACCCGTCCCAGGTGAGAGCGGAATGCTACCAAAGGCTTCCCTTCGGCGCCCCTGGGATCTCCAGGTTGAAGGCAGCGAGCTTTACCGTTGCGCTATCTCCTCGTTCATCCTCCTATACTTCACCTTTGTTCATTGAACCTATAAGATATGTACTAATTGTGTGGGTTTTGGACGGTACATAAGTCAGGCTTAGTACTGGAGGTGGCTTCATGCATAATTAGTCTTGCATTGTTAAGTTCTTGTTTCTCTTTGTTACTTGAATATTTATGTTGCCAGTCATTGGTTTCTTCTTCACAGATGAACCTGATGGCCATTGATGCTTATTGCATAGAATGTTTGCCTTTTGTATTCTTTCAACTCCTTTGATGTTGTGTTGAGCTTTGGCTTTGTATTTTCAGTGCGGGGCATGATGTACTACAGGAAGGCTATTATGCTTCAAAGTTACTTAGAGAGAGGGACTGCTGAAGGTGAGAGATACTGTGTATTCAGTGTTTACATCGTCCCCCTTTTTTTCCTTTCCTTTTGACGAGCCTAGTGTAAGCATATTCCAGATGAGGAAGCTGCTGTTGGTACGAAAGATGCGACCAATACCCAAGGTTTTGAGTTATCTCCTGAGGCCAGAGCACAGGCAGATCTAAAGTTTACGTACGTGGTGACTTGCCAAATATATGGTAAACAAAAGGAAGAACAGAAGCCTGAGGCTACTGATATTGCACTGCTTATGCAAAGGTAATCTCTAAGCGACTTCTACTGCTATGTCATCTTCGACTCCTGCTAAAGAAAGCTTTGCTGTAAAAATATCCTGAATCGAATTGAGCTCCAACTTGATTAAATAGTCATCATGTGCTTGACACTACGTTCAATGAATTAACCTAGAGAATGATAGTTCTTGAATGATTGTGAATTTGACATGTCAGGATCATTTTCTTTTATGTCATCTATGGGGCTTGGGGGTCTTTCTTTCTTGGGTAGTCAGTTATATTCTTTATGCCCTATCCTGACATGAAAATTATGCTTGCACTGCTAATTCTCTGCTTTTGAAACTAGAAATGAAGCTCTTCGTGTCGCTTTTATCGATGAAGTTGAAACGTTGAAAGAGGGAAGAGTGCAGAGAGAATTTTTCTCCAAGCTTGTCAAAGCTGATATTAACGGGAAAGATAAGGTTCGCTCATTCCCCTATTGTTCATAATATCTCTGAGTTTCTGAATTGAATTATTTCAAACTTCCATGTATTTTTTTTTTTTTTACGTTCTTTCATTTTGGGATTATATATTAGGTATCTTTAGTTCTTCTTTGGTTCTGCTGTTGAGATATTGTATTGGTTCACTTGACCAAAAGTCCGGATACCTTTTCTTCCAGTAACTGAACTATATCCTATGCATGTACATGTAACTATTGGATGAAAAATAAGTGGGGTTATTTTTATTCCTTTTTTCGCAGTGACAGTGGTAGTTATATTTTATCATTGAATAGGTCTCAATGTATGTACTAAACTTCCCTTGAAGACAACAATACCTGCTTTTCCTTTTGTATCAAGATCTGACAAGAGAATACACATGACCTCTAGCAATGGATGATTAGTAATTAGACCTTTTTTACACAAATGGAAATTTTCTCTTTTCTTCCCCCTCTTTTTGATGTTATTGGTTACTCCCATTGCCCCTCTTTAAAATCGTCAGCTTTGATGTTAGGCTCGCATGCTTACATTTGTTTCTTAAGGTCTGCTTGCTTCTTAAAATTGAAGTGGATATCTTATCGTCTACTTGTTTCTGATGCTCAGGGATGTTTATCCTTTAGTGTACTACATCAGTTCTAAGTCTTGTCTTCTTTTCGTCTGATTGGATTGGTGCTCATGACATTTCATTCTGTAGGAAATATACTCGATAAAGTTACCAGGAAATCCAAAAATTGGAGAGGGAAAACCTGAGAATCAAAACCATGCTATTGTTTTTACACGTGGAAATGCAGTTCAGACGATCGATATGAATCAGGTAATCAACTTGTTATGGTACATTACACTTGTTTACATTATCTTCAACTTGCTAGACCTCCATAATAGCTTTGTGCAAACTGTTCTCTTAGCCTGAGTGCATGCTGTGGCATCACCGGAGGGATATCTACTAGTAATGTAATTTTAGTGCTATTGGTTGGCTGAATTCGTCAGCTGTAAATGAACTTGTGGCCATGTAATTCTTGTGGTCCATCTTGAGCATAGTTATTGTAGTTTAAAGGAAGTTCAGTTTTGCAACTTGTGCTCAGCTCTTGATTCAACATGAAGTTCTTCGGGTGATTTTTTTATGGATGAAACTTGTTCTTTGCAAGTGTGGTATTGAGTAGAAGGGTGAAACTAATGATTCCATGTGCAATTGTGATTATTGTAATGTGAAGCAAAGTAGACTTAGAGTGGTGGATGCGACGAGTTTGGCGTACTGGTACCTATGGTTCTATCGTAGCTGTCAATGGAAACTGTTACTTAATCTTGTTTCTTCTAGTTGTTTTTCTAATATCTAGGGATGTCATCCTGCCCTTTCATGTTTGTCTCCTTATAGAGGACAAAGAGGTGGCCTGCTGGCAATTTTCTGCTTTTCTTCTCAGTTTTCCTTGTACTAGTTGTTTGGTTCCTTGTGTTGATCTCTCAATTTCTTAATCTTGAGCTCAGTTGACAACTGGAAATAACTGTTTCCGTGTTAATTACTGCTCAAGTGCTTGTGCCTTACTTCGGTGTGTATTCATTCTTGTTGGTACCAAGTCATTCTATTGACTGCTGGCTCAATTCATGTTGTGTGAGTTGATGCTTCGTGGCTGCTGTATTGTCCATGTAGATTATACATTTTTACATAAATAGAGCCTTTTATTATCATGTAGGATAATTATTTCGAGGAAGCCTTGAAGATGAGAAATCTCCTTGAGGAATTCCATCATGATCATGGTATCCGCCCTCCAACAATCCTTGGTGTCAGGGAACATGTATTTACTGGAAGGTGCATTTCTTCAAACTTTTCCCGAGAAAAAGATTTGAGATATCATTCGCACTCATGTGATTCTTAAATTTGTTTGTTCACAGTGTATCTTCTCTAGCCTCATTTATGTCAAATCAAGAAACGAGCTTTGTAACTCTTGGCCAGCGAGTTCTATCGAACCCCTTAAAGTAAGTAGCTTAATAAGTTCAATCACTTAGCCTGGTAATAATCTGGGTCCTGCACCATGACATTCATATTCTTAAATGTCAGGGTCCGGATGCATTATGGTCATCCAGATGTCTTTGACAGAGTTTTTCACATCACGCGTGGTGGTATAAGCAAGGCTTCCCGTGTCATCAACATCAGTGAAGATATATTTGCAGGCATGTCTGTTTGATTTTACAGACTTAAATTTTTGCCTTTCTTTGATTATGTGTATATAGATGGTTTCCTTTAGATACCAGGACCATATGAAATGTGTGAGATAAAAACATATGGCTTGGCATCACAAGTTGACATGCTTTTTCGCTTAAATTGACGTCACAAATAGTGCCTGTATGAAGGACCCCAATTCCAGAAACTTGCATCCAAGAAGTTTTTGCTTCAACAAGTACTTCTTTGCTTCTCTTATGTTGCCAATCCAAGGACAGATTTGATCTATCCTTTAGTTTATTTTGGTCATGTGTTTAATCATGTTAGAAATTATCTTTCCATCTGCATATTCTAGCCAATAGTTACATATTCAGGATTCCATTAATGTTAACTTTTTTTGTACCACCCATACAGGTTTCAATTCAACCTTGCGCCAAGGAAACATTACTCACCATGAGTACATACAGGTTATCTTCAGCCTGTTGTTACTTCTTGAAGGTTTTGACTTGAATGCTAATCGTTCCTATCTAATCTACAGGTTGGAAAAGGAAGAGATGTCGGCCTCAATCAGATTGCTTTATTCGAGGGGAAAGTTGCCGGTGGCAACGGTGAGCAGGTTCTTAGCCGGGATGTTTTCAGGCTCGGTCAGCTCTTTGATTTCTTTCGAATGATGTCATTCTACTTCACCACAGTGGGTTATTACTTCTGCACAATGGTATGTTGAGCTCATGTTACCATTTTAAAATTTGAAGGGAAAAAGACTAGATCATAGTAGGGCAATTTGCATTGAACAGGTGCCATTAGTTAAAGTCCCTCGCTTCTATTACACCTGGATGTCTTATTATTACAGCTGCTTGTCTTATTTAATTATCAATATCTAGTTTACCGTAAAAAATCAATATCTAGCTGAACATAAAAAGCATCATGGAAATAGGCCTGAGAAATATATCATGTTAACTGTTCCCCTTGTTGTACATCACTAACAGGCTCCTATGTGAAACCTATTTTGCAGTTAACTGTGCTGACAGTGTACGTTTTCCTATACGGGAAGGCCTATCTGGTAAGCATGACATTCCCAATATTAGTGTGAAAGAGATCGCATAGAATAATTTGTATTGTTTATGTTTCTAGTTAACATGCACTTTGTACATGCAAGAACAATGGTATGTGTGAATGATGAATGTTGATTAGAGGTAAAACAGGTCATTATGAACTTGCATTTCAAACTGCCTGTTCACTTGATCTGGTGGCTTAATTACATAATTTCTACTCGCCTGTTAGTATTTATACTGAACAATTTTTTTCAAATTACTCTTCTCATCGTTTACCTGATTCGTTCAAATTTGTCTATTTTTTCCTATTCACCAAAAAATAGACTAATTTATTTCAAGTTACTCTTCTCAGCATCTACCGTGCAAGTTTTGTCTCTCTACCTTGCTATCTCACAGTTCTTTTTCCTCTTTTTAGGCACTATCTGGAGTTGGTGAAACTATCCAAGAGAGAGCCCAAATATTGCAGAACACTGCCCTGAGCGCCGCTCTAAATACGCAGTTTCTCTTTCAGATCGGTATTTTTACTGCTGTGCCAATGATCTTGGGATTCATCTTGGAACAGGGTTTCCTAAAGGTAAGATCTTATTTTCACCTGTTGACTTCATTTTAGCTGATGAACAGACAAAAGTTTCTGTTGATTTGCATTCCATCTCTTGCTCTGCATGAGCACTAGGCCATTCCCTCTGCTGTCAGTGTAATTGATTATCCTCCTCAACTTTGATCCCACAACACATTCTCTGTGATTTTGCATGATTGACTACGTTTACTATGTTATCTCCATGCTTGCCACTATTGAAATTGATGCATGTACAGTTCAAGTATTTAAAATACACTGCATTTGCATTGCTTCCCTGTTTAACACTTATGACCCAAGAAGTCAAATATTGTGAACTTGATTGTCCATCGTCAATGCCGCAGGCAATTGTCAGTTTCGTCACTATGCAACTGCAGCTTTGTTCTGTCTTCTTTACATTCTCTTTGGGCACCAAGACACATTATTTTGGACGAACTATTCTTCATGGTGGTGCAAGGGTATGCCTCCAGTTTTTTTTATTATTCCCTCCTTTTTCTTGGCCTTCATATTTATGTCCCTTTTGGGACATCCGATATAAGTGCCTTCTGATTTCTTACTATTTTGATTAGCTTCTCAATGTATCAACATATATCTTCTTCTTTATGCTCAGTACCAAGCTACTGGGAGGGGGTTTGTTGTCCGCCATATAAGATTCTGTGAAAACTACCGCCTTTATTCCCGGAGTCATTTTGTCAAGGGGTATTTATCTTTCTCCCCCTGAGTGTTCTGGTGTGCATTTTCAGCTGTGAATGAGGTTTTTGTTTGTCCAAGCTTGGAGTAACGTGTCCAATTATCTTGTGTGCAGGCTAGAGGTTGTGGTTTTGCTGATAGTGTACCTTGCGTATGGCTATAATGAAGGCGGAACACTTTCATACATTCTCCTTACAGTTAGCAGCTGGTTTATGGCCCTCTCCTGGCTTTATGCCCCCTACCTGTTCAATCCATCTGGATTTGAGTGGCAAAAGTACGATCATTATTGGAGTTTCAGTAGGTAAGCTTACAAGCTGATGGATTTACCACTGATACCTTCTTTGTTTCATTTTCAGAACAGTAGAGGACTTTAGGGATTGGACCAATTGGCTGCTTTATAGAGGTGGAATTGGTGTGAAGGGTGAAGAAAGCTGGGAAGCTTGGTGGGAGGAAGAACTGGTATTGTCTCTAGTTGTATTTTGATTTCTTGTTTGGCTTAGATTGTATTGCTTGTGGTCTTATTAATCTTGCTCTCTGTAGGCACATATCAGGACTTTCAGTGGGAGGATCATGGAGACTATTTTGAGTCTCAGATTTTTCATATTCCAGTATGGCATCGTGTATAAGCTCGATGCTCAAGGAAATAATACCTCATTGACCGTAAGTGCTGCATTTATTATTAGTTTGGTTGCTACTGTTTTATGACTTCTTTCTGACAAGGGGATCTCAATAGCAAATCCCTGTAATGCTAGTTCTTGGTGCTTTTGCAGTTGTAGAACCCAGCAAATAGAATTGAACCATCTTTTTTGTACTAACAACCTTTATTGCGTGTGATAACGGCACAAAAAGGCTGATGATTGCTCACACATAAACAATCTCACATCCAATCCATGAGCTAGCATGTATTAACTGAATACCAGATGTTACAATGTGCAGCTCTTTCTCTGAAAAACCTTGCAATCCTAGTTGTTTTGGTGTTGTAGGATTTTGTCATGTTCTTCCTGCTCTAAAGATTGTGATTGTCATTCATGTAATGCTTTCCTGACAGGACCACTATAAAAGCTAGATTTGTGTAGGTTGCCTTACCAACATCGCCGTAGGGAGTCTTTCATAAGAACAACTTCCCCTGCCATAGCCTAGCATGGCAGTGGATCAATCATTACCAGGATTGGATTTTTGTTAAAAAATTTGCACCGCACCAAAATATCTGAAGCTGTATTTGCTGCTTTTCAGGTATATGGTTTATCATGGGTTGTCTTAGCGGTGCTTATAATTCTCTTCAAGGTATGCAATATGTATTTCAATTTGCCTAGCTGTTACGAGCCTTGTTCCTTTTTTGGTTTGGAAATTGAACCTCCGTTGAAACCTATTGGTTTTCAGGTGTTCACTTTCAGTCAGAAAATATCTGTCAACTTCCAGCTACTGCTGCGGTTTGTACAAGGTGTCGCCTTCTTGATGGCAATAGCTGGTTTAGCGGTTGCAGTTGTGTTCACCAATCTGTCAGTGCCAGACATATTTGCTGGCATACTAGCTTTCATTCCTACTGGATGGGGAATTTTATCGGTGAGTGCTCTCATCATCTCAACTTTTCAGGGTGCTTTTATTAGAAGCAGGGTTTGGGTGTGTCTGAGATATTTGCAATAGCACACATTTAAACAAACAATTGTCTTTTGTTGACACTTCAGTGTTTGATTGCAACTGAAATTGCGCATGCAACTGAAACTGCGTCAAAGTAATGCAAAGTTAGATATTGTAGTGCATGTCATGTGTAGTAGAGATCTCAAACGGAGATATTAGAAGAGGCAGGACCTATCTACGCACTAGTGATATACATACATGATTCAGATTCATATGGATCCAATACATACCTTGTTTTTTCCCTCCAGATTGCTGCGGCTTGGAAGCCTTTGATGAAGAAGCTTGGGCTGTGGAAGTCAATCCGTTCAATCGCCCGTTTGTACGATGCAGGCATGGGAATGATCATCTTCATCCCAATCGCATTGTTCTCGTGGTTCCCATTCGTGTCAACATTCCAAACCCGTCTCATGTTCAATCAAGCATTCAGCAGAGGCTTGGAGATCTCTCTTATCCTTGCTGGGAACAACCCCAATACAAGCTTATGATGATTGAATTACAACCCTTGTCGACTGACGCTGCAGTTAGGGACGCTTTCTGTAAAAAGATGGAGTTACCTCGATTGTGTTTGTTGCTTCGCTATTTGCCAATTAGTTGTTGCTGTGTGTATGGATAATCAGAAACCATTTTAGGTACTTAACAGGTAGTTAGTTGTGTAAGAGAAACCAAGAAAGGTTCATTTTAGTAGTGTGTTTTAGCGTGTACCAATCTAGCTACCTTTACATCTGCCTTTTTCCGTAATTGAGCTTACGTCTTGAGGTGGTGTGAATGATCTAACCATTCGAGGATTGAATATTGAAGCGGGAATGCATGTGATTATTGAGAAACTCGAATAGCAAGTTGTCAAATTGGCTATCGTTTTGGCTTACTTTTCTCAAATGATTTCATTATATATAATCTGTGTTTTACATGTCTGTCTCCAAAAATCTTGTTCTTGATATAGTTGTCTGGTCGTTGCCTTAGGCCAATGATGTTTTTTCAATAATTATTGTGATTGGCTCACTTGTATTTTGCGGTATATGAAAGAATCAACAAAATAAAATGCCAAATTACACATTAAAATTTTGTACTTTGTAGCAATATGTTTTTTTTTTATAACGAGGAACACCCTCCACGGTCACCACATTTTGTGGTGCTGTAGTCGGGCTAAAACCCCGGGGTGATAGCGGGATGCTTCCGGGAACACCATGATGGCGGTGAGGATCGAACTTGGGAACTTATGGTCACCAGTACTCCTAAATTACCACCAGGCTATGTGACCTTTGGCTTGTAGCAATATTAGCCAACTTTTGAATAGTGCAATTCACAGTGTGGAATTTTACAAATTCAAAGCACAATATGCAGTAAGATAATTGAATTCCATCAAGCAAACTCCATCGTATGCATCAATAGTCATCAGGACAATCTCATCAAGATGAAGTAACCGAAAATGCACGTCGGTATTTCTGTCTATTGGCAGAATGATTAAATCTCTCCCATAAAATGAAGTTTCCCATCTCTGTCCGGGCAAAATACAGTTGCAAATTGCAATTGAACATAAACCAGCCAACTACTTATAAGCGAAGTACCATCCAGCTCTGATTGCAATGAAGTAAAGAACTTAAAGGGGATTTTTTAAGAAGAAAAAGGAAGGTAGTGGGAAGCAGAGCACAAGATTGAAACAAGGCAGCTCAAACTAGCTAAAACAGTGAATTTACAATATAAGCAGCTGCAGAAAAGCTGTTGAGTGAAAAGAGAGAAAATTAGGTAGAAGAAAGCACAAATCAATTACAGACTAACTTCTCTACCATTCTCGCCTAAGACCTAATCCAACACCCTGCCCTACTAATTCAACATAAACCCCACAACTACTAAAGATAGCGACTTTCCTCCTACTATCATAATTGCGAACACAAGCCAAAAACAAAAAACCAAACTTTAACCCCCTAATTTGGAATTCCCGTTGATGAAGAAAAAGATTCCTCATCTTCTTGACAGGTTTAGCTCTCGTCGTCGGCAGAAGCCTTGGATCCAGACCCGCCAGCCTTCTTTGGGAGGAGAAGGTTGTGGATGTTGGGCATCACACCACCGTTGGCAATTGTCACGTCTCCGAGAAGCTTGCTCAATTCCTCGTCGTTTCTCACCGCAAGCTGGATGTGGCGGGGAACAATTCTGGTCTTCTTGTTGTCTCTTGCTGCGTTTCCAGCCAATTCAAGCACCTGCCATGAAAACCCAAAGAAAAATTGTTGAATTTTCGTCCGATAAACCTCCAAAACCTAGTTTTTTCCTTCGCATTCGTAAACAGAGGAGAAAGAAACCAAGAGATTGAAAGGCCGCAATTGCGGATCCGAAACCCCTAAATTGGTTTGGAAACATGAAATACAAACCCTAATTCTCTCGTCAGAAATTGAGGCATATATGCGCAGAAAGCTCTCATCTAAATAAGACAATTACTTAATTTAACTAATTTGATACGGTTTCTGACAATCTCTGAAAACCCTAGATCCAAAAGATTGCACAGAACTACCAAGAATTATTGTTGAAGAACAAGAGAATGATAATTGAATACAAACCTCAGCGGCAAGGTATTCGAGAACGGCGGCGAGGTAGACAGGGGCACCGGCACCAACACGCTCGGCATACTTGCCGGCCTTCAAGAACCTGGCGATACGGCCGACGGGGAACTGCAAACCAGCCTTGCTGCTCCTGGAGGTCGCCTTCTTCGCGGCACCAGATCCTAGGGTTTTCCCCCTACCGGCCATCTCTGAATCAAATTTCCCCGAGAAAGAAAACCTTGAGAGGAGAGGAATTTGCAGGAACACGAACTAGGAAAAAGCTAAGAGAAATATTAAAAGCAGCAGGAGAAGGATGACAGACGAAATTGATTTGTTAGACTGAAGAAAAGGAGCGGTTGGAGTTATATAGGGAGGGCGAACTTGTCTTTCGACCAATGAGGATGAAAGACACGGATCGATATGCTGGTCCGTTGATTGATATTTGAATGGACGGTCGATATTGGTTTACCGCTTGGATGAAGGAGAACGATGGACGAATGGATTGTTGTTCTATGGTGTCGTCTGATTGCGGAGAGAAACAAATTAAAAAGTCGAATTTCTTAACTAGTCACCGGACTAACCCCATTTACAAACCCATCACTCATATATGTCATCTCTTAGTATAGATCATTCAACTAAGGTCATCTAGCAAAATAGCCAATGTTGTCGGAAACTAACCTGAGTATGTACCGGTATAGACTACCGTGAACGGTTCACATTTTGAGGGTTTTAAGCAAGTTTTTCGAATTCAATAAAAGAGGCCAACTAGAATTCGAGTTCATGAAAAATAAGCTCACCCGTGCTTTTATCCTTGTTGTACCAAATTGGTCCTCACCCTTCGAACTCAATGTGTGATGCTAGAGATTGTCAATCGGCACAATGTTGTCAGAGAAAGGAGCATCAGTTTTGTGCTACGTACTATGACATTCGAACAATAAATGATGCCTGGTGAAATTACACGACCGCTCATATATTTTCATGCCAAGGATGGTGAATCCAATCCACAGGCATGGGTTGGTATCAATAACTCCTTCCCTAATCAGTAAATTTTCCGATACTAATTGAAGAGGCACATGGTCCTTGTTTCGCTAACATGACAACCTATATGACTACCAAAGAGACACTAAATGGTCTCAACTATAAAAAGAAGTTATTTGCATGTCTAAAATACTATTTATGGGATGTGCAATATTTCATTTGTATCGAATCAGATGAAATTATTCGAAGGTGTGTCTAACCATCAAAATGACTTGCAATGTTTTAGAATGTGGATTCTACTGGCCTACGATCTTCCAAGTTTGTGATTGATACTCTAAGGTATGAGATGCATGACAACAGTTGGGAAAATGTATACTAGAGGAACAATATGCCCCAAATATTAAACCGATGGAACTATTCAATGTTTGAGGAATCGACTTTATGATACCCTTTCCTTCATCCCTTGGAAACGAGTACATTATAGTTCATGTGGACTATGTCTTGAAGTGGGCAAAGGGGAAGTTTTTGAAGAAACTCTTTGCTCAATTTTGTACATAATGTGGCATTATCAATGATTGGGCACCCACTCGCAATGCCAGTTCGAGCGAGTATGTCGTTAGTTTGGAGCGCCTCACTCTAATCTATTTCTTGTCATCCACAAAAAAAAACTTAAGAGTGGATATCACAAACAAATAATTCAAACAAATCTTGTAGAAGATAATTGGTCATTCTCACAGATATTGGTTGACTAAACTTGATGAGGCTCTCTAGGGATACCACATTGCCTATAAGAATCTGATCGAAACACCTCCCTATTGGACGGTTTGTGCGATAGCATTCCAGCTACCAGCATAACTATAACACAATTTTGGAAAATCAAAGAACTTAATATGGAATTGGAGCTATTGGGTGAGGAATGCAATAATCAAATCCATGAACTCTATGAGTTTAGATTTCATTACGATTCCTAGTGGCACAATCCACCAAGGCACAGAAAGAAGGCCTTGGCGGGTAAACTTATTCCCAGAATCCATTACTCCCCTGTTTTCCTCATGTCCCACAACCCTTTACTCTAATTATGTCATTTCCATCCTAAAGGAACACTACAATTGAAAGAAGCTCCCTCCATTGCCCCGTCAACTTCAATGCTTCTTTCATTATTGGGTTTGATTTTATTATTTGTGTAGCATCCTAATCCAATAGGAAATGGGCTGCCTGATGATGCGATGGTGGAAGCGGCCAGCCACGATTGCATTGTTCCCGGTCTAGTTACCCTTCATTCGTTTAACATGGTGGCGGCCGGCAGAGTCACGGCCGACGGTGGTGGATGAATTGTGTTTGTTATGATAAAGATTATTTTTTATATTTTTAACCATAAAAAAGAAGGACAAATAGGTAATAATAAATTATAAGTTAGGGCGATTATATAAAACTAGGGCGACAATTAGCAACCCTCATGCAAATATATCGCAGCTCACAATACCTCAGACCTAGAAGATGAGGAAGCATAAAAGAACATCTTTTTTTGCACTAAGGAAGAGTTTAATTAGTAAGATAATTGAACTCCATCAAGCAAACTCTATGAGTCTTTCAGTGGCATGTTTCGGTCCTCTTCCCCATTACTTAGAAAAAGTGAGCCACCGGTTCAGGTACAAGAGACTATCATTACCACCTGGACACAAAGCAGTTAAAATCGGGATTTTATCTAAAATAAAAAACTGGGGTAAAATCGGAATCGTAAAATCGAATCGTAGAATCGTAGGATTTTAAGTACCATATAGAAATTAACATATGATAATATTAATAAGGTAAATAATTAATAACAAAAATACTTATAACATTTAAAGTGATAATTTTCAAGATTAATGTTCCAAAATCATCATTTTAATTGTTATTTATTGTGTAACTAAAAATAATTTACGAGGAAGGGATAGAGCTCACGGGGTTTGGCTCTTGCTTTTCATGTTGTGTCTAGGTAGTTTAACTCAAAGTAGTATTCCGACATCGTCTACTAAGCATGATTTAAAACTAAGAATAACTGAAATCCAATAAAATAATTAATGTCACTGGTTTGGTACAAATATATTCATTAATAATAATTTGTTAATAATGATGTTAATTCTTACGCACTAACAATATTCTAATAATTGTTTTACCGATGAGTTAAACAAGGAGAAAGGAAGGGGGTTGACCAAACCCTAATTAGTTTTTTTTCTTCTTTTCAAATGTTCTTTTAATAGGAAAAATATATGAGAAGATCCCCGTCATTGCCATTTCCACCGAAACAATTCTGCTTCTTTTGAATTGGCTCAAGCTCCCTATTTTGTTCACATAGGATCAAAATCCCGATTTTGATACGATTTTACGATTTTAACGATTTTAATCCCGATTTTGAACGATTTTAAGGTCCATTGATTTTATAGTAAAATCAGGATCGGAATCCCTAAGTAAAATCCTAAAATCCTACGATTTTACGATCCAAATCCCGATTTTGACTGCATTGCCTGGACAATTAGACATCCAACCCGTAATCGCAACGACCCAATTGCAAGAGCGGAGCTCTACCAACTGAGCTATATCCCCCCGAGCCAAGTGGAACATGCATGAAGGAGTCAGATGCTTCTTCTATCCTGGACTTGAACTAGAGACCTCGCCCATGAAGTAAATCATCGCACTAATCAACATGAAGCCATCGAAAATGCACGTCGGTATTTCTGTCTATTGGCAGAATAATTGAATCTCTACCATAAAATGCAGTTTCCCATCTCTGTCCGGGCAAAATATAGTTGCCAACTACGCAGAAGTGAAGTACCATACAGCTCTGATTGTAATGAAATAAAGGACTTAATAGGAGATTTTTTAAGAAGAGAATGGAAGCTAGTGGAAAGCAGAGAACAAGATTGAAACAAGGCAATCAAACTACCTAAACAGTGAATTTACAATATAAGCATCTGCAGAAAAGCTGTTGAGTGAAACAGAGGACATTAGATCAAGAACACAAATCAATTACAGCTAACTTCTCTACCATTCTCGCCTAAGACCTAATCCAACACCCTGCCCTACAATTTCAACATAAACCACCCCACCTACTAAAGATACCGGCTTTCCTCCTACTATCACAATTGCGGACACAAACCAAAAAACAAAAAAACCAAACTTCAACCCCTAATTTGCAATTCCCGTTGATGAAGAAAAAGATGCCTCCTCTTCTGACAGGTTCAGCTCTCGTCGTCGGCAGAAGCCTTGGATCCAGACCCGCCAGCCTTCTTTGGGAGGAGAAGGTTGTGGATGTTGGGCATCACACCACCGTTGGCAATTGTCACGTCTCCGAGAAGCTTGCTCAATTCCTCATCATTTCTCACCGCAAGCTGGATGTGGCGGGGCACAATTCTGGTCTTCTTGTTGTCTCTTGCTGCGTTTCCAGCCAATTCAAGCACCTGCCAGGAAACCCCAACAAACATGGTTCACTTTTCGTCCGATAAACCTCCAAACCCTAGTTTTTTTTTCACATTAGTAAACAAACGAAAAAGAAACAACAAGATTGAAATACGGTTTGGGAGGAATGGAGTCGTCAAGCAATAAATCCGAACCCTAATTCTCTCATCCTAAATTGAGGCATTTGAAGCGCAGAAAGCTTTCATCTTTACAAGACATTTGCTTAATTTAACCTATTTCTTACGGTTTCTGACAATCTCTGAAAACCCTAGATCCAAAAGATAACACAGAAGTACCAAGAATTATTGTTGAAGAACAAGAGAAGGATAATTGAATACAAACCTCAGCGGCAAGGTATTCGAGAACGGCGGCGAGGTAGACAGGGGCACCGGCACCAACACGCTCGGCATACTTGCCGGCCTTCAAGAACCTGGCGATACGGCCGACGGGGAACTGCAAACCAGCCTTGCTGCTCCTGGAGGTCGCCTTCTTCGCGGCACCAGATCCTAGGGTTTTCCCCCTACCGGCCATCTCTGAATCAAATTTCCCCGGGAAAGAAAACCTTGAGAGGAAAGGAGAGGAATTTGCAGGAACACGAGCTCAGGAGAAGGATGACAAACGCAATTGATTTGTTAGACTGAAGAAAGGGAGCGGTTGGATTTATATAGAGAGTGAGAACTTGTCTTTCGACCAATGAGGATGAAAGACACGGATCGATATGCAGATCCGTTGATTGATATTTGAATGGACGATGGATATTGGTTTACCGCTTGGATGGAGAACGATGGACGAATGGATTATTCTATTTTGTCGTCTGATTGCGCCATTGCGGAGAAACAAATTAAGAAGTCGAATTTCTTAACTAGTCACCTCACTAACCCCATTTACAAAACCCATCACTCATATATGTCATCTCTTAGTATAGATCATTCAACTAATGTCATCTAGCAAAATAGCCAATGTTGTCGGAAACTAACCTGAGTATGTACCGGTATAGACTACCGTTAGCGGTTCACATTTTAGTGATTTAAGCAGTGTTTTAAATCCGATAAAAAAAGGCCAACTAGAATTCGAGTTCATGAAAAAAAAACCTCACTCATGCTCTTATCCTCGTTGTACCAAAATGGTCCTCACCCTTAGAACTCAATGTGTGATGCTAGAGATTATCAATCAGCGCAATGTTGTCAAAGAAAGGAGCATAAGTTTTGTGCTACATACTATGACATTCGAACAATAAATGATGTCGAGTGAAATTACACGACCAAGGAGAAAGAACTAATGCATGTGTGTTAGTTGTAACTTTTGCTCTTATCTAGTGATATATGATATGATGATCTGCATCGATCACCGAGCACTCGTATATTTTCTTGCCAAGAATGGTGAATCCAATCCACAGGCATGGTTGATATCAATAACCCCTTTCCTAATCAGTAAATTTTTCGATATCAATTGAAGAGGCACATGGTCCTTGTTTCGCTAACATGACAACCTATATGACTACCAAAGAGACACTAAGTGGTCTCAACTATAAAAAGAAGAAGTTATTTGTATATCTAAAATACTATTTATGGGATTAGCAATGTTTCGTTTGTATCGAATCAGATGGAATTATTCGAAGGTGTGTCTAACCATCAGAATGACTTGGAAGGTTCTAGAACGTGGATTCTACTAGCCTAAGATCTTTCAAGTTTGTGATTGATACTCTAAGGTATGAGATGCATGACAACAGTCGGGAAAATGTATACTGGAGGAACAATATGCCCCAAATATTAAACCGATGGAACTGTTCAATGTTTGAGGAATCAACTTTATGATACCCTTTCCTCCATCCCTTGGAAACGAGTACATTATAGTTCATGTGGACTATGTCTTGAAGTCGGCAGAGGGGAAGCTTTTGAAGAAACTCTTTGCTCAATTTTGTACATAATGTGGCATTATCAATGATTGGGCACCCACTTGCAACATCAGTTCGAGTGAGTATGTGGTCAGTTTGGAGCGCCTCACTCTAATCTATTTCCTGTCATAAAAAAAAAACTCAAAAGTGGATATCACAAACAAATAATTCAAACAAATCTTGTAGAAGATAGTTGGTCATTCTCACAGATATTGGTAGACTAAACTTGATGAGACTCTCTAGGGATACCACATTGCTTATAAGAATCTGATCGAAACACCTCTCTATTGGACGGTTTGTGCGAGAGCATTCCACTTACCAGTATAACTTTAACACAATTTTGGATGCTCAAGGACTGCTGGCCGAAGCAAATTGCAATGTCGGGATGAGTATTAGGTCATTGTATCATCTACGGGCTGATTTTGAGGGTGGGCATGAGAATATGACTTTTACCAAATTTGATTAGAAGAACCACTTGAACAAGAAAATACAAAAGAATATGGCTCGTGGCGAAGCGACTTACTTTCTTGACTAATTTGCGGACCAAAAGGACAAGTATCCAAACTTCTTTTATGGGAGTCGGCCTGAGGCTATTCTTCAACGATGATTAAATCCATTAAGCACCGATTTGTGCGGATTTACTCCTGGTCAATTTTTGGCAGATTGCAAAGGGGTACCATCACAGATTTTGGGCGATTTTTCCGAAATGCTTTTTTCTTTCGATTCTGGAGGCTACAGATCACAGAATCAGGTCGAGGCTATTCTCCACCGATAATGAAGTCTATTGATCCTATTCTCCACGGATGATTAGTCCATTAATCACCGATTTGGGCCAATTTGTTTTCGGATGGCATTTTCGTAATTTTGAGGGCGTCGAAAGGCCATTTTCTTTGGATTTTGAAGGCTACAGATCACGGATTCGGCATGAGGCTATTCTTCAACGATGATAAGTCCATTAAGCACCAATTTGGGAGGATTTATTCCTGGTCAATTTTTGGCAGATTGCAAAGGGGTACCATCACAGATTTTGGGCGATTTTTCCGAAATGTCATTTCCTTTCGATTCTAGAGGCTACAAACCAAGGAATCAGGCCGAGGTTAATCTCCACCGATAATGAAGTCTATTGATCCTATTCTCCACAGATGATAAGTCCATTAATCACCGATTTTGGCCAATTTATTTCCGGATGGCATTTTCATAATTTGTGGGCGTCGAAAGGCCATTTTCTTTACATTTTGAAGGCTACAGATCAAGGATTCAACCTGAGGCTATTCTTCAATGATGATTAAGTCCATTAAGCACCGATTTGGGCGGATTTATTCCAGGTCAATTTTTGGCAGATTGCAAAGGAGAACCATCACAGATTTTGGGCGATTTTTCCTAAATGCATTTTTCTTTCAATGTTGGAGGCTACAGATCATGGAATCAGGCCTAGGCTATTCTCCACCGATAATGAAGTATATTGATCCTATTCTCCACGAATGATAAGTCCATTAATCACCGATTTGGGCCAATTTATTATGGGATGACATTTTCGTAATTTTGTGGGCGTCGAAAGACCATTTTCTTTGGATTTTGAAGGCTACAGATCACGGATTCAACCTGAGGCTATTCCTCAACGATGATTAAGTCCATTAAGCACCGATTTGGAAAGATTTTTTATGGTTCAATTTTTGGCAGATTGCAAAGGGTTCCATCACAGATTTTGGACGAGTTTTCCGAAATACCATTTTCTTTCGATTCTGGAGGCTACAAATCACGGAATCAGGCTGAGGTTAATCTCCACCGATAATGAAGCCTATTGATCCTATTCTCGACGGATGATAAGTCCATTAATCACCGATTTGGTTCAATTTATTTTCGGATGGCATTTTCATAATTTTGTGGCCGTCGAAAAGTCATTTTCTTTGTATTTTGAAGGCTACAGATCAAGAATTTGGCATGAGACTATTCTTCAACGATTATTAAGTCCATTAAGAACGATTTGAGCGTAATTATTCCGTGTCAATTTTTGGCAGATTACAAAGGTGTACCATCACAGATTTTGGGCGATTTTTCGAAATGCCTTTTTCTTTCGATTTTGGAGGCTACAGATCACGGAATCAGGCTAAGACTATTCTACACCGATATTGAAGTTTATTGATCCTATTCTCCACGGATGATAAGTCCATTAATCACCGATTTAGGCCAATTTATTTTTGGATGACATTTTCGTAATTTTGTGTGCGTCGGAAGGCCATTTTCTTTGGATTTTTAAGGCTATAGAACACGGATTCGGCCTGAGGCTATTCTTCAACGATGATTAAGTCCATTAAGCACCGATTTGGGTGGATTTATTCCAGATCAATTTTTTGCAGATTGCAAAGGGGTAACATCATAGATTTTCGGCAATTATTCCGAAATGCCATTTTCTTTCGATTCTGGTGGTTACAGATCACAGAATCAGGCCGAGTCTATTCTCCACCGATAATGAAGTCTAATGATCCTATTATCCACGAATAATAAGTCCATTAAACACCATTTTGGCCAATTTATTTTCGGAGGGCATTTTCGTAATTTTGTGTTCGTCGGAAGGCCATTTTCTTTGGATTTTGAAGGCTACAGATCACGGATTTGGGCTGATGCTATTCTTCAATGATGATTAAGTCCATTAAGCACCGATTTGAGCGTATTTATTCCGGGTCAATTTTGGGCATATTGCAAAGGGGTAACATCACAGAATTTGGGCAATTTTTCCGAAATGCCATTTTCTTTCGATTTTAGTAGCTACAGATCACGGAATAAGGCCGAGGATATTCTCCACTGATAATGAAGTCTATTGATCATATTCTCCACGGATGATAAGTCCATTAAGCACCGATTTGGACCTATTTATTTTCAGATGGCATTTTAGTAATTTTGTGGGCGTCGAAAGGCCATTTTCTTTGAATTTTGAAGGTTACATATCACGGATTTGGCCTGAGGCTATTCTTCAGCGATGATTAAGTTCATTAAGCACTGATTTGGACGGATTTATTCTGGGTTACTTTTTGGTTGATTGCAAAGTGGTACCATCAAAGATTTTTTCTGAAATGTCATTTTCTTTCGATTTTGGATGCTACAGATCACGGAATCAGGACGAGGCTATTCTCCACCGATAATAAAGTCTATTTATCCTATTCTCCACGAATGGTATGTCCATTAATCACAATTTGGACCAATTTATTTTCGGATAGCATTTTCGTAATTTTGTGGGCGTCGAAAGGCCATATTCTTTGGATTTTGAAGGCTACATATCACGGGTTCGCCCTGAGGTTATTCTTAAACGATGATTAAGTCTATTAAGCACCGATTTGGGAGGATTTATTCTGGGTCAATTTTTGGTAGATTGCAAAGGGTTACCATCACAGATTTTGGGCGATTTTTCCGAAATGTCATTTTCTTTCGATTATGGAGGCTACATATCACAAAATCAGGCCGAGGCTATTCTCCACTGATAATGAAGTCTATTGATCCTATTCTCTACGGATGATAAGTCCATTAAGCACCAATTTAGGCAAATTTCTTTTCAGATGGCATTTTAGTAATTTTGTGGGCGTCGGAAGGCCATTCTCTTTGGATTTTGAAGGCTACAGATCACGGATTCGTCCTGAGGCTATCCTTCAACGACGATTAAATCCATTGAGCAGGGATTTGGGCGGGGTTATTCTGGGTCAATTTTTGGCAGATTGCAAAGGGGTAACATAACAGATATGTGGCAATTTTTTCCGAAATGCCATTTTCTTTCGATTCTGGAGGCTACAGATCATGGAATCAAGTCGAGGATATTCTCCACCGATAATGAAGTCTATTGATCCTATTCTGCACGGATGATAAGTCCATTAAGCACCAATTTAGACCAATTTATTTTTGTATGACATTTTCGTAATTTTGTGGGCATCGAAAGACCTTTTCTTGGAATTTTGAAGGCTACAGATCTCATATTCGGCCTGAGGCTATTCTTCAATGATGATTAAGTCCATTAAGCACCTATTTGGGTGGATTTATTCTGGGTCAATTTTAGGCATATTGCAAAGGGTACCATCACTGATTTGTGGCGTTTTTTCCGAAATGCCATTTTCCTTTCGATTCTGGAGGCTACAGATCACAGAATCAGGCCGAGACTACTCTCCATCAATAATGAAGTCTATCGATCCTATTCTCCACGGATGATAAGTCCATTAAGCACCGATTTGGGCCAATTTATTTTCGGATGGCATTTTCGTAATTTTGTGTTCGTCGGAAGGTCATTTTCTTTGGATTTTGAAGGCTATAGATCACGGATTCCGCTTGAGGCTATTCTTCAACGATGATTAAGTCCATTAAACACCGATTTGGGCAGATTTATTCCCGGTCAATTTTTGGTAGATTGCAAAGGGGTAACATTATAGATTTTGGGCGATTATTTCAAAATGCCATTTTCTTTCGATTCTGGTGGTTACAGATTACAGAATCAGGCTGAGACTATTCTCCACTGATAATGAAGTCTATTGATCCTATTATGCACGGATAATACGTCCATTAAGCACCGATTTGGCCAATTTATTTTCGGATGACATTTTCGTAATTTTGTGTGTGTCGGAAGGCCATTTTCTTTTGATTTTGAAGGTTACAGATCACGGATTCGGCCTGACGCTATTCTTCAACGATGATTAAGTCCATTAAGCAGCGAATTGAGCGTATTTATTTTGGGTCAATTTTTGGCAGATTGTAAAAGGGTAACATCACAGAATTTGGGCATTTTTTCCGAAATGCCATTTTTTCGATTCTGGTGGCTAGAGATCACGGAATCAGGCCGAGGATATCCTCCACCGATAATAAAGTCTATTGATCCTATTCTCCACGGATGATATGTCCATTAAGCACCGATTTGGACTAATTTGTTCTCATATGACATTTTCGTAATTTTGTGAGCGTCGAAAGGTCATTTTCTTTTAATTTTGAAGGTTACAGATCACGGATTCGCCCTGACGCTATTCTTCAACTATGATTAAGTCCATTAAACACCGATTTGGATGGATTTATTCTGGGTTACTTTTTGGCAGATTGCAAAGTGGTACCATCAAAAATTTTGGGAGATTTTTCCGAAATGTCATTTTCTTTAGATTCTAGAGGCTACAGATCACGAAATCAGGCCGAGGCTATTCTCCATCGATAATGAAGTCTATTGATCCTATTCTCCATGGATGATAAGTCCATTAATCACCGAATTGACCCAATTTATTTTCGGATGGCATTTTCATAATTTTTTGGGCGTCGAAAGGCCATTTTCTTTGGATTTTGAAGGCTACAGATCACAGATTCGCCCTGAGGTTATTCTTCAACGATGATTAAGTCCATTAAGCACTGATTTGGTAGGATTTATTCCGGGTCAATTTTTCGCAGATTGCAAAGGGGTACCATCACATATTTTGGGCTATTTTTCCGAAATATCATTTTCTTTCGATTCTGGAGGCCACAGATCACGGATTCAGGCCGAGACTATTCTCCACCGATAATGAAGTATATTGATTCTATTCTCCACGGATGATAAGTCTATTAAGCACCGATTTAGGCAAATTTCTTTTCAGATGGCATTTTTGTAATTTTGTGGGCGTCGGAAGGGCATTTTCTTTGGATTTTGAAGGCTATAAATCACGGATTCGGCCTGAGGCTATTCTTCAACGATTATTATGTCCGTTAAGCAGCGATTTGGGCGGAGTTATTCCGGGTCAATTTTTGACAGATTGCAAAGGGGTAACATCACAGATTTTGGGCAATTTTTCCGAAATGTCATTTTGTTTCAATTTTGGTGGCTACAGATCACGAAATCAGGATGAGGCTATTCTACACCGATAATGAAGTCTATTGATCCTATTCTCCACAGATGATAAGTCCATTAAGCACCAATTTGGGCCAATTTATTTTCGTATGGCGTTTTCGTAATTTTGTGTGCGTCGAAAGACCTTTTCTAGGGATTTTGAAGGCTACAGATCACAGATTCGGCCAGAGGCTATTCTTCAATTATGATTAAGTCCATTATGCACCGATTTGGCCAGATTTATTCCGGGTCAATTATTGGCAGATTGCAAAGGGGTACCATCACCGATATAGGGCGATTTTTTCCGAAATGCCATTTTCTTTCGATTCTGTTGGCTACAGATAGTGGAATCAAGTCGAGGCTATTCTCCACCGATAATGAAGTCTACTGATCCTATTCTCCTCGGATGCTAAGTACATTAAGCACCGATTTAGGCCAATTTAATTTGTATGACATTTTCGTAATTTTGTGGGCGTCGAAAGACTTTTTTCTTGGGATTTTGATTGCTACAGATCTTAGATTCGGCCTGAGGCTATTCTTTAATGATGATTAAGTCCAATAAGCACCGATTTGGTTGGATTTATTCCAGGTCAATTTTTGGCAGATTGCAAAGGGGTACCATAACAGATTTTGGACAATTTTTCCGAAATGACATTTTCTATCAATTCTAGAGGCTACAGATCACGGAATCAGGCCGAGTCTATTCTCCACCGGTAATGAAGTCTATTGATCCTATTCTCCACGGATGATAAGTCCATTAAGCATCGATTTGGACCAATTTATTTTCAGATGGCATTTTCGTAATTTTGTGGGCGTCGAAAGACCGTTTTCTTAGAATTTTGAAGGTTACAGATCACGGATTCGCCCTGAGGCTATTCTTCAACGATGATTAAGTCCATTTAGAACCGATTTGGGCGGATTTATTCCGGGTCAATTTTTGGTAGATTGCAAAGGGGTAACATCATAGATTTTGGGAAATTTTTCTGAAATGCCATTTTCTTTCGTTTCTGGTGGTTACAGATCACAGAATCAGACCGAGACTATTCTCCATCGATAGTGAAGTCTATTGATCCTATTATCCACGGATAATAAGTCCATTAAGCACCGATTTGGGCCAATTTATTTTCGGATGACATTTTCGTAATTTTGTGTGCGTCGGAAGACTATTTTCTTTGGATTTTGAAGGCTACAGATCACGGATTTGGACGGATGTTATTCTTCAACGATGATTAAGTTCATGAAGTCTATTGATCCTATTCTCCACAAATGATAAGTCCATTAAGCACCGATTTGGCCCAATTTATTTTCGGATGACATTTTCGTAATTTTGTTGGGGTCGAAAAGCCATTTTCTTTGGATTTTGAAGGCTACAGATCATGGATTCGTCCTAAGGCTATTCTTCTACGTTGATTAAGTCTATTAAGCACCGATTTGGGCGGATTTATTCCGGATCAATTTTTGGCAAATTGCAAAGTGGTACGTACCATCACAGATATTGGGCGATTTTTTCGAATTGTCATTTTCTTTTGATTTTGGATGCTACAGATCACGAAATCAGGCTGAAGCTATTCTCCACCGATATGGAAGTCTATTGATACTATTCTCCACGGATGATAAGTCCATTAAGCACAGATTTGGGCCAATTTATTTTCGGATGATATTTTTTGTAATTTTGTGGGCGTCGAAAGACAATTTTCTTTGGATTTTGACGGCTACATATCACGGATTCGCCCTGAGGCTATTCTTCAACGATGATTAAGTCTATTAAGATTGATTTGGGCGGATTTATTTCGGGTCAATATTTGGCATATTGCAAAGGGGTACCATCACAGATTTGGGGCATTTTTTTCCGAAATGCCATTTTCTTTCGATTCTGGAGGCTAGAGATCACAGAATCAAGCCGAGACTATTCTCCACCGATAAAGAAGTCTATCGATCCTATTCTCCACGGATGATAAGTCCATTAAGCACCAATTTGGGCCAATTTATTTTAGGATGACATTTTCGTAATTTTGTGGGCGTCGAAAGGCCATTTACTAGGGATTTGAAGGCTACAGATCTCAAATTCGGCATGTGGCTATTCTTCAGTGATGATTAAGTCCTTTAAGAACCAATTTGGGTGAATTTATTCCGGGTCAATTTTTGGTAGATTGCAAAGGGGTATCATCACAAAATTTTGGACGATTTATCCGAAATGCCATTTTCTTTCGATTCTGGAGTCTATAGATCACGGAATCAGACCGAGGCTATTCTTCACCATTAATGAAGTATATTGATCCTATTCTCCACGGATGATAAGTCCATTAAGCACCGATTTTGGCCAATTTATTTTCAGATGACACTTTCGTAATTTTGTGGGAGTCGAAAGGCCATTTTCTTTGGAATTTGAAGGCTATAGATCACCGATTCATCCTGAGGCTATTCTTGAGCGATGATTAAGTTCATTAAGCACCGATTTGGGCGGATTTATTCCGGGTCAATTTTAGTTAGATTGCAAAGGAGTACAATCACAAATATTTGGTCATTTTTCCAAAATGCGATTTTCTTTCAATTCTGGAGGCTACAGATCACGAAATCAGGCCGAGGCTATTCTCCACCGATAATGAAGTCTATTGATCCTATTTTCCATGGATGATAAGTCCATTAAGCACCGATTTGGCCCAATTTATTTTCGGATGACATTTTTCGAATTTTATAGGCGTTGAAAGGACATTTTCTTTGGATTTGGACGGCTACAGATCACGAATTCGCCCTGAGGCTATTTTGCAACGATTATTAAGTCCATTAAGCACCAATTTGGGTGAATTTATTCTGGGTCAATTTTTGACAGATTGCAAAGGCGTACCATCACAGATATTGTGCAATTTTTCTGAAATGCCATTTTCTTTCGATTCTGGAGGCTACAGATCGCGATATCAGGCCGAGGCTATTCTCCACCGGTAATGAAGTCTATCGATCCTATTCTCCACGGATGATAAGTCCATTAAGCACTGATTTGACCCAAATTATTTTCGGATGACATTTTTCGTAATTTTGTGGGCGTCCAAAAGCCATTTTCTTTGGATTTGGACGGCTACATATCACGGATTCGCCCTGAGGCTATTTTTCAAAGATGATTAAGTCCATTAAGCACCGATGTGGGCGGATTTATTCCGGATCAATTTTTGGCAGATTGCAAATGGGTACCATCACAGATATTGGGCAATTTTTTTCGAAATGCCATTTTCTTTCGATTCTGGAGGCTACAGATCACGGAATCAGGCCGAGGCTAATCTCCACAGATAATGAAGTCTATTGATCCTGTTCTCCACGGATGATAAGTCCATTAAGCACCGATTTGGCCCAATTTATTTTCGGATGACATTTTTCGTAATTTCATGGGCGTCGAAATGACATTTTCTTTGGATTTGGACGGCTACAGATCACGAATTCGCCCTGAGGCTATTCTTCAACGATGATTAAGTCCATCAAGCACCGATTTGGGAGGATTAATTCCGGGTCAATTTTGGCAGATTGCAAAGGGGTACCATCACAAATTTTGGGTAGTTTTTCTGAAATTGCATTTTATTTCGATTCTGGAGGCTACAGATCATGGAATCAAGCCGAGGCTATTCTCCACCGATAAGAAGTCTATTGATCCTATTCTCCACGGATGATAAGTCCATTAAGCATCGATTTAGGCCAATTTATTTTCGGTTGACATTTTCGTAATTTTGTGGGCATCAGAAGGCCATTTTCTTTGGATTTTGAAGGCTGCAGATCACGGATTCGGCGTGAGGCTATTATTCAACGATGATTAAGTCCATTAAGCACCGATTTGTGCGAATTTATTCCTGCTCAATTTTTGACAGATTGCAAAGGGGTAACATCACAGATTTTGGGCAATTTTTCATAAATACCATTTTCTTTGGATTCTGGTGGCTATAGATCATGGAATTAGGCCGAGGCTATTCTCCATCGATAATGAAGTCTATTGATCCTATTCTCCACGGATGATACGTCCATTAAGCACCGATTTGGGACAATTTATTTTCGGATGGCATTTTCGTTATTTTGTGGGCGTGGAAAGACAATTTTCTTTGCATTTTGAAGGCTACAGATCACGGATTCGCTTTGAGGCTATTTTTCAACGATGATTAAGTCCATTAAGCACCGATTTGGGCGGATTTATTCCTGGTCAATTTTTGGCATATTGCAAAGGGGTAACATCACAGATTTTGGGCAACTTTTCCGAAATGCAATTTTCTTTCGATTCTGGTGGCTACAAATCACAGAATCAGGCCGAGTCAATTCTCCACCGATAATGAAGTCTATTGATCCTATTCTCCTCGGATGATAAGTCCATTAAGCATTGATTTGGGCCAATTTATTTTCAGATGAAATTTTCGTAATTTTGTTGGCGTCTAAAGGCCATGTTCTTTGGATTTTGAAGGTTACAGATCACAGATTCGCCCTGAGGCTATTCTTCAACGATGATTAAGTCTATTAAGCATCGATTGTGGGAATTTATTCCGGGTCAATTTTTGGCAGATTGCAAAGGGGTAACATCATAGATTTTGGGCGCTTTTTCCGAAATGTCATTTTCTTTCGATTCTGGAGGCTACAGATCACAGAATCAGGCCGAGGCTATTTTCCACCGATAATGAAGTCTATAGATCCTTTTCTCAACGGTTGATAAGTTCATTAAGCACCGATTTGGACAAATTTATTTTCGTATGGCATTTTCGTAATTTTTTGGGCTTCGAAAGGTCATTTTCTTTGGATTTTGAAGTGTACGGATCACGGATTCGGACTGAGGCTATTCTTCAACGATGATTAAGTCTATTAAGCACCGATTTGGGCTAATTTATTCCTGGTCAATTTTTGACAGATTGCAAAGGGGTACCATCACAGATTTTGGGCGATTTTTCGAAATACCATTTTCTTTCGATTCTGGAGGCTACAATTCAAAGAATCAGGCCGAGTCTATTCTCCACCGGTAATGAAGTCTATTGGTCCTATTCTCCACGGATGATAAGTCCATTAAGCACCGATTAGGGCCGATTTATTTTAGGATGGCATATTCGTAATTTTGTGGGCATCGAAAGACCATTTTCTTTTGATGTTGAAGGCTACAGATCATGGATTCGGCCTGAAACTATTCTTCAACTATGATTAAGTCGATTAAGCACCGATTTGGGCAGATTTATTCCGGGTCAATTTTTGCCAGATTGCAAAGTGGTAATAACATCACCGATTTTGGGCGATTTTTCGAAATGCTATTTTCTTTTGATTCTGGAGGCTACTGATCACAGAATCGGGCCGAGGCTATTCTCCACCGATAATGAAGTCTATTGAACCTATTCTCCACGGATGATAAGTCCATTAAGCACCGATTTGGACCAATTTATTTTTGGATGACATTTGCGTAATTTTCTGGGCGTCGAAAGACCATTTTCTTTGGATTTTGAAAGTTACGGATCACGGATTCGGCCTGAGGCTATTCTTCAACGATGATTAAGTCCATTAAGAACCGATTTGGGGGGATTTCTTCGGGGTCAATTTTGGCAAATTGCAAAGGGGTACCATCACAGCTTTTGGGCGATTTTTCCGAAATGCCATTTTCTTTCGATTCCGGAGGCTACATATTACAGAATCAGGCCGATGCTATTCTCCACCAATAATGAAGTCTATTGATCCTATTCTCCATGGATGATAAGTCCAATAAGCACCGATTTTGGCCAATTTATTTCCGGATGACATTTTCGTAATTTTGTGGGCGTCGAAAGGCCATTTTCTTTGGATTTTGAAGGCTACAGATCACGGATTCGACCTGAGACTATTCTTCAACGATGATTAAGTCCATTAAGCACCAATTTGGGCGGATTTATTCCTGTTCAATTTTTGGCAGATTGCAAAGGGGTAGCATCACAGATTTTTGGCAATTTTTCCGAAATGCCATTTTCTTTCGATTCTGGATGCTACAGATCACGGAATCATGCCGAGGCTATTCTCCGCCGATAATGAAGTCTATTGATCCTATTTTCCATGGTTGATAAGTCCATTAAACACAGATTTGGGCCAATTTATTTTCGGATGGCATTTTCATAATTTTGTGGGCGTCGAAAGGCCATTTCTTTAGATTTTGAAGGCTCCAGATCACGGATTCGGCCTGAGGCTATTCTTCAATGATGATTAAGTCCATTAAGCACCAATTTGGGCGGATTTATTCCAGGTCAATTTTTGGCAGATTGCAAAGTGGTACCATTACAGATTTTGTGCGATTTTTTTCGAAAAGCCAATTTCTTTCGATTCTAGAGGCTACAGATCATGGAAACATGACGAGGCTATTCTCCACTGAGAATGAAGTTTATTTATCCTATTATCCGCGGATGATAAGTCCATTGAATACCAATTTGGGCCAATTTATTTTTTGAATGACAATTTCGTAATTTTGTTGGCGCCGAAAGGCCATTTTATTTGGATTTTGAAGGCTACAGATCACGGATTCGGCCTGAGGCTATTCTTCAACGATGATTAAGTCTATTAAGCATCGATTTGGGCGGATATATTCCAGGTCAATTTTTGGCAGATTGCAAAGGGGTAACATCACAGATTTTGGGCAATTTTTCCGAAATGCTATTTTCTTTTGATTCTGGAGGCTACAGATCACAGAATCAGGCCGAGGCTATTCTCTACCGATAATGAAGTCAATTGATCCTATTCTCCACGGATGATAAGTCCATTAAGCACTGATTTGGGCCAATTTATTTTCGGATGACATTTTCGTAATTTTGTGGGCGTCGAAAGACCGTTTTCTTAGAATTTTGAAGGTTACAGATCACGGATTCGCCCTGAGGCTATTCTTCAACGATGATTAAGTCCATTAAGAACCGATTTGGGCCAATTTATTTTCTGATGACATTTTTCGTAATTTGGTGGGCGTCGAAAGGCCATTTCTTTTGGATTTTGAAGGCTACAGATCACGGATTAGGTCTGTGGCTATTCTTCAACGATGATTAAGTCCATTTAGCACCAATTTTTGCGGATTTATTTCGGGTCAAATTTTGGAAGATTGCAAGTGGGTACCATCACAGATTTTGGGCGATTTTTCCAAAATGCTATTTTTCGATTCAGGAAGCTACAGATCACGGAATCAGGCCGAGGCTATTCTCCATCGATAATAAAGTCTATTGATCCTATTCTCCACGGATGATAAGTCCATTAAGCACTGATTTGGGCCAATATATTTTCAGATGGCCTCTTCGTAATTTCGTGGGTGTCGAAAGGCCATTTCCTTTGGATTTTGAAGGATACAGATCACAGATTTGGCCTGTGACTATTCTTCAACGATGGTTAAGTCTAATTAAGAACCGATTTGTGCGGATTTACTCCGGGTCAATTTTTTGCAGATTGCAAAGGGGTAACATCACAGATTTTGGACGAATTTTCCGAAATGCCATTTTCATTCGATTCTGGAGGCTACAGATCACAGAATCAGGCCGATGCTATTCTCCACCGATAATGAAGTCTATTAAGCACCGATTTGGGCGGATTTATTCTGGGTCAATTTTTGGAAGATTGCAAGGGGGTACACATGTAGATTGCGATGAGAAAGTTGTCAATATTTTTTGGGCAGACAATAGGATGCGTGAAATTGGGCATTTTTCAGAGACTCAAACTCTTTCAACACGACCTTCCGAACCAATAAACATTTCGTCCATTGGGCATGTGAATCACCTAATTCCCTTGACTTTTTGGACACTCTTTCGGTTATGCATTGTCTTTAATGGTTGTTTTTCGCATGGATTTTTGTAGGTTTCAATCACCACCGAAAAACTTGCGTGTTCGGGGCTTGTTTGTTATACGACGAGAAAACTCCTTCTTTTGAATTGTTGTTTGAAGAATTTAGTCGGTGCATGAAGAGGAATCTCCCAGTGAACATCTTTACCAATTAGGATGTCGGTATGGCAGTTGCCTTTAGAAAGGAGTGGCCTACTGTGTTTCATGCCCTCGGTAATTAACACATCCTGATGAATGAGAAGAAGCATCTTCGTAAGGACAATGTATTTTGCATAAGTTCAAAAATCATCTTGCTTTACTTTTCTAATACATCGACAGTGAGGCCGAGTTTGACCAAGCATGGAGCATTAATGATGTTCCTTATATCTTAGAGATCAATTCATTGCGGGGATGTTGACTACACAAGCTAGCGAGTCGTGCATTGCACAAGTGCGACTTTTCTTGAAACCGAGACATGATTTCAACCAGTTTTTCATCCACTTTACCTGGTACATGATCCGAATACTACTTTGCCCTTTTTGGATATTACTTTGCCCTTTTGGGATATTCACCTGTGATGTGTTGATATTAGTACGTGAAGGTTGAATATTATTGTGTGTTTGGCGGATATTAGGTGATGTCTGGACTGTAGTTTGTTGGCTGACAAAAGGCGCAAAGAGAGTGAGTCAGACTACAATGGGAAACAATCGGGCCTTATATATTGTAGGCTAAAATGTCAATCCTCCAACATGCTGCCAAGATCTTCACTTCTAACATCTTAATTCGGATACAAGAGCAGTATCTGGAAACTGAATCCCATCAAATTGAGTCGCACCCACATGCTAGTGATGACGGCCTCATTGGCTACCTTACATATAAGATAGAGAGGACGGTGAGCGTAGCAATGAATTTGTTGTTCTCGTCGATATTTCTACGACGACACTGGTATGCGAATGCAGGATGTTCAAAACTTTCAGGGTGTGCTGCCATATGATTAAGGTGATGCGAATGCTTGGATATTTTTGGGTTCTAGTATTATAACTATTCAAGAGCATTACATATTCAAGCGATGGACGTTCGAGGTGAGAAGGAAAGATGTTGTTGGTGTTGATGCTTTAGTTGGTCCTTCAGCTAGCATTGAGAATGATGATGGAAAATGAGGTATAGCAATGAGGTACTGAGAAGCCACTACAATGTTGAATCAACTCGTAACGAATATGTAAATAGCCAATGACAAAGTGTACAACAAGCGGACGAGAGCACTGAAGAATGTGTGCAAGTAGGCTAACAAGGCATTGTCAAAGACTATAACTAGCGAGGACGGTAAGTGTATCGAATATGATTTGCAAATTGTTAGAAGTTAATATCATTGCACGCATTACTGAAGTCACTAAAATTGTAGGACGTTCTGTATCGATAAGTGGTTTGTCTCTGAAGGAGAAGAGTAATCCAAAGAGACACAACAAGGAACGTTACCAGCCCAAGAATGAGAGAAAAAAACCGTCGAAAGAAGATCGTCTATGGTAAGAGACTGAAATCACTAAAAGTGCTCACGTAGGACACCGATACTCAACAAGATGGCCACCTAAGTAACTTGGAAGACGACATTGCTGAAATGGTTATGAACACAATGTAGGGTGCATGGATATTAGTTTGTGGTTGTTGGATATTATTACATTCTGGTAAGATATTACTCTATGATGGTTGGATATTAGTATGTGTTGTAGGGATATGTCTTTTGGTTACATCGGATATGCATTTCTTCATGTTCGGATATTAGTATGTGTTGTAGGGATATGTCTTTTGGTTACATCAGATATGTATTTCTTCATGGTCGGATATTAGTATGTGGTATTTATGTATGTTTTTTTGTGTGGATATTTATCTGTATATCACACGATATTAGTCTGTGTTGTATTGATATTAGTTTCTATCATTGTTGAAATGAACTAGTATTTCGTGTTGACAAAACACGTATCCACCATTTGTAAAACTAGTATCCATTGTGAAGCAAACTAGTATCTATCATTGTATCAACCATTAAGCTAATGTTTAACAACCCCAAAATAACTAAACTACCCGAAACTGATTACACCAATTTAGGGTTTAGTGTTCGTGTTTAGGGTTCGGCTTTGGGGTTTTGGGTTTAGAGTTTAGGACTTAGTGTTCAGGGTTTAGGGAATAGGATTTAGGGGTTGAAAGAAGGGTTTCTATGTGGACGTGTATCACAAGGGATATTTGTCTATGTTTGTTTGTGTGGATATTTATCTATGTTTTAGCAGATATTAGTCTGTATTGTGTCGATATTAGTTTGTATCATTGTTGAAATGAATTAGATTCAGAGTGGTCATAAGTCGTATCCGTCATGAATAAAATGAGTATCCAGTCTTCAACAAGACAACAACCCAGTATATATAATTAACTAATGTTTACCAAACCCCAAAATAGCTTAACTACCCGAAACTGATTACACCAATTTAGGGTTTAGGGTTCAGTTTTGAGGTTTAGGGTTTAGAGTTAAGGACTTAGTGTTCAGGGTTTAGGGGATGAAAGAAGGGTTTCCATGGGGACGTGTATCACAAGGGATATTATCTATGTTCGTTTGTGTGGATATTTATCTGTGTTTCACCCTATATTCGTCTGTGTTGTGTTATTATTAGTTTGTATTGTTGTTGAAATGAATTTGTATTTGGTATGGTCATAATTCGTATACGTCATTAATAAAATGAGTATCCAGTCTTCAACAACCCAATATCTATCATTAAACTAATGTTTACCAAACCCCAAAATAACTTAACTACCTGAAACTGATTACAATAATTTAGGGTTTAGTGTCTCGGTTTAGGGTTTGGTTTTGGGGTTTAGGTTTTAGTGTTTCGGCTTTAGGGTTTAGGGGTTGAAAGAGGGGTTTTATGTGGACGTGTATCATAAGGGATATTTATCTATGTTTGTTTGTGTGCATATTTATCCGTATTTCACCTGATATTAGTGTGTGTTGTGTTTATATTAGTTTGTGTAAATTTGAAATGAACTAGTATTTCTGTGTTACAATCACCCGTATCCATGTGGACGTGTATGACAAGGATTTCGTACTGATATCTATTTTGAAACAAACTAGTATTGAAGATTTTGAACTGATATCCAAATGAAAGGAAATAGTATTTAAAAATAACAAACTAATATCCATGATAAAACTAACTAGTATTCATGACTGCTAAACAATTTCCAACATGAAACCAACTAATATTGCATAATAACAAACTAAAATTCACAATAACACAAAGTTGTTTTTCGGCAAACCGCGATACAACTAGTATTCAAAGCCATTCCAACATGGCTATTACAAAACTCCATTAAGGAAAAGTACAACCACTTCAAATGTTGTTTTGCTGGCCCAAATTCTTGACAATCTGTTGGACCTTGTCCCTCCGAGCCACCCACTTTTGAATCACGCTCTCAGTCATTGACATCAATCCCTTAAGCTACAAATATGTTGTAAAACATTTAGGTTACTATATGCAACCAAGTCTACCAACCCAATATCATGAGTAACAAAGAAAAAATCTACATACCTGGTCTATGCTAAGGATGGTTAAATCTTCAGTCTCCCACCATTCTGTGATGTGTAATGGTGTAGGAGCTAAACTGCTCGCCCCTGGTGCTGGTGCAATAGTACCCTCAACTAGCTTTGGGTCCTGTTTCTCGGAGCGGGAGGTGACTTCTTCCCTACTCAGCAACACGACAGCCAAGTCATATCTTTCTCCGTCAATCTTGGGAACAGCTAGACATGCCTTCTCCACCCTTTGCTTCCACCAGTAGTTGCAGCTAGGAATGGTTTTGGTGTGCAACCCGCGCACACTAAGGAAGTCTAGCAAATGGAGCTGTAACAATTTTTTTTTTATAAATGTTAATACAGTATATAAAATTTTTGTTATTTCAAAATACTAGTATTCAACCAATATATCCAACTAGTATTTGGTAAACAAAAAGTGCATCTTAAGCAAGTCAACTTGTATCTCTATGTGACCAATGATCCAATTTAATAAACTAGTATCACATTCACAACTAATTTTATCCGAAGTGAGATAAATGATATCCGAATTCTATATTCACCAGCTTTCATGGAATTCAACCAACAAGTATCGACAATCATTTCTAACTGTATTCGAAGTGAGTTAAATGATATAAAAAAAACTCGAACAAAATAAAACAATACACAACTTATAACTTACTAGCAAGAAGTGGACATCCCCAAGAACCCACAAGTTCTTTTTGCCCACAGCCCTAGCAGCAGGTTCTTTTCTCTTGGCAGCGGCCAACTTCACCTTCAGTTCACGTACAACATAAGCACTCCAATTATACACCGCAATGTCTTCCACCCTCCCACACAAGTACTCAGCAAAGTCCAGCTTACAGATGCGAGCAAATGTTGGAGCTAGCAAAGAACCAGTTGCCAACAACAAGAACTGCTTCACAGCCATTGCAACAGGTGGTCTATCACCTTCTGCTGGAGTGGCCGTGTTAGCCAGCTTCTTCAGACAAACATTGCGGCTCCGGTTGCCTGCCATGCCGACCTCCTCTTGGAAACTTTTGCGCATCTTCTCCTCACATCTCTTGACCACAATCTCAGCCCCACCAATAGGAAGCCCGTATACGCGTGCCACATCCTCAGGTGTGATGGTCAACACTATCTTATTGTCTCCTTCACCGAAAATGAAGCTATCGGTTGAGCAATCATAAGCAGCCATCAAATCGTCCAACAAGGTTTTGTTAATTGTCGGCATTCGAAGGTCCAATAGACCACCAAACCCGGCCTTCTCGACTTCTTGCTTGCAAGCTGCATAGTAGTCATCATCCTTCTTCCAGTACTCTATGACCTTGAGTAGGGAATAGGTGTGGCAACGGAGTTTGAAGTACGAGCTCGAATCTTGCTCATCATATGCTCCAGGGGTTTCTTCTTCCCCATCTTCTTGCTTAACATGTTTTGGTTCTTCAATAGGCAGATATGTTAATCCTTCTCCAGAACGAGCTCTCTTCGCACTCATTTTGGATCCTATCATCCTGCAAATGTCCGGAAAGACAGTTACAGAAATATAGAAGATATTTAGGCATATAAACAACCCAGACTAATATCCATAATGCACAGAACAATATCCCCAGTAAAAGAACTGATATCGTTACATGATAGTACTAGTATCCAAAGTGTCATAAATAATATCCATACATAAAAGAACCAGTATTCATCCATTTTAACCAACTAGTATCGACATTCAATACTATTTGAATATGAAGTTAGTTAAAGGATATCCAGAAACCCATATTCACCAGTTTCATCTATTTTAACAAACTAGTATCTTCAACAACTACTACTTGAATCCAAAGTGAGTTAAATGATATCCAAAAACCCATATTCGAATCCATGAAACCCTAAATCTAGCAATCGGAAAAGACAAAATCCAGAACCCCCAAAATCAAATCCCATGAATCCTAATTTAACAAATCAACAAACAAAACCCAGAATCCCACATACCCAGGACCCCGAGAGTTGAATCCATGAAACCCTAACTTCGAACCAATGAATCAAGAAAGAGATAATGGCCGCCTACCTCAACAACATCCTCTTGGTTGCCTTCGTCTTCTTCCTCGCAACCCTCAACGGAGAGGTTTTGTGGTGGTTTTCGGGAGAAGAAGAAACTAGAGAGAAAGAGGAAACATAAAGTTTTTGGAGAGAGTGAGAAAATATGGAAACCACAAAGTGATCGAGAGAGAAAAGGGATATGGGAAAATGAAACTTTTGAATTTTTTTTTTTTTTTTGAATTTGTGGGCCCCGCTTTCCGGTCCAAAGAGACGTGGGCTGCCATCTGCCCCTATGAGTATCTACTCAATGGGCTTGTGACCTGTGAGCATATTTGCTATCTTGAAGGTTTCCCCCTCTCTTCCTGTAGTCTCGCCGCCCGATTCCGAGCTGGTTAATTGGTGTTTTGGTTACTTTCAGCAATGATTTAACTTGAATTTTCGTTGGAACTGCAGCTTTACGGAGCTGGAAATCGCTGTTCGGCAGAGGCATTGCGGGGCTTTATGCCGGGAATTGGGGTATTGAGAGTGTTCATGTGGACGGGGGAGCCTACTGAGTTCGTATACTACCCACATCAGCAAAATGTGGACAATGAGAAGAGATGGATTTTCACTGTCGGATCCTAGCTCTGCTGCTGATGCTGCTTGCACCTCCTACTCGGTTCCTAGTCTACTTATCAACAGTTGCAAAGCTTACAGGGCGGCAATTGAGCGTGAGCAACTTAATTCTGATCATGGGTTGCAGTCCTCCGGCGGAAGCCAAGCAGCAGGTTACTCTTTACCATTGGAGTTGTCCTTCTGAGTTCCGTTTGACGTTTGTCCTTGATTACCATGATTGACTCTTTCTTCATTTTGCCCCCCTGCTCAATTGTCTCTGCTTGTGCATATCCTGCATTTGTTCTTCTTGAGACACCCCGCTGTTTGCTCACTTCATCTATTTTGTTACCAAATGGGAATTATTTCCAAGTTACCATCATCTTGACCGTGTCAGTGATACAACTTGTTGGATGAAAAGCCTTCTTTGCTTTGGTTCACTTGAAAATAATGGACTGAACCATTTTTGGATTTGATATGTGGTATGGCTACATAGGCGGCATTGAAACATCTTATTTGGGAGCATAGGAGTCATACACCATGAAGTGGAGCTGCGAATATCCCTCTTATGTGAAGTTGATATGAATTTGTTTATCTAATGGGGCTGTCTGATCTTTGACATAATTTTTTTCACTGATTTAGTGTTGTTCTAGTGCTGTACTCTGGTTTGTGCTTGAGTTGTCGTAATGGGGTTCACATCTTTTGCTTCTCATGTAGGTGGATGTTGGATGCAGAATGTGAAATTGATCGGTATCAACTACTGGGTAGAGAAAATGGAGACGAGTATTTATGTTAAAGATGGTGTGCTGCACACCTGGATATTGTGTTCCTTTTAAATTTATAGATGAGAAGGTCACAACCAGTCAATTCAACTGGTAATTATGCTGTTTTGGTCGCAGTTATAATCTGGAGTTCACGGTTGCCCAAAATCTTGTAGCCGTTATTGTGGGAAGCTTACTATACACAGTGAGATTAGTGAGATGGATATATATAAAAAAAAACTGTATGAACCTGTTTGTGTTGCTGAAAATAGTGCCTTTGGCAGTGCCACTCCACGGTCTTGCTTGGTTTGTCGAACCTGAGTGTGTCCTGAAGCCCGAAGAAGGGGCGAGCCACTTTGAGCGAAAGCCTCGGTATGTAAACCTCAATCCTGACAATTCATAAATGACATGTAAGGTGAATATCACCCTGCATGCCCTTAGCATGTAATGTGCATGGTCATTCCTTGTGGCATCAATCTCGAAATTTGCTTGATTTTCCTTTGATGATGCTGATAAAGTTCCATTTTCTCTTTTCAGACCATAAACACATGCATCAAACTATCTTTTGCACTTGCTAGGAAGGTGGTTTGGGATGTATATTGCTCCAGAAGAACCAACTGATGGTAAGCTTGTATGTGTTCTTATTGATTGAGTGTATCCGAGTGATCGACAAAAGTTGTATGGCTCTATTATTGTTGCAGAGTGGTTGCTTGCTAATGAGGATACTTGTTAATGATCGCGCGTGTGTCAATTTATAACGATGAATTAGATGTCAATTCTACTACGATTTTCAGGTTTTCAGAGGTTAAACTGTTTAATGTAGAATGTTCTCCTCTGCTTGAGTCATATCCGAGTAGCTCATCTGTTTGTTGGATGCCTGCTTGATTTAGAATTCAACTGCAGAGGCATCGATTCAGCGTTATCATTATTTATAAAATATTTAGAGGAAGAACCATCCTTTAAGACTGGATATATAATACTTGGTCTCCTGGAAATGTTTTGCTTCTTTGCACAGTTAATTTGTGGATTTCCCCCGCGGACCTTGCATTTGCTCAACTTCCTATAATTCATCACAGGCCACATGAAACTTGGTGCACATGCTCTAAGTTATGCCAGATATGGGATGGATCTAATTCCGGAGTATGAAGTTAGTACTGCAACACTGGTCGCTCTGCTTCAAGTGCTCGAAGGACCAAGGTCCCATTGGATTCATGCAACACTGGTCGCTCTGCTTCGAGCCAGAAAATTGAACCGTGTCTTGTTATGCTTTTTTCCCGTTCCTTGAGACGAAACATTGTGCGTTGGTGATGCTAAAACTTGCAGTGAACAGAAACATATATATATTTGCAGCTCTGATCACTGATAATACAGAAACAAAGCCTCCTGAAATAGAGATCTTGAAACAGCATGACACCGAAGCTGCAATGTTTGAAGCTCCCAAAGTTGCAGATGAAGTAGTTTATTGTTCCATTTTTCTGTCTCGCTTACCTACCTCAGGTTATATCTTTTATGCTCAGAATCCTCAGGACCCAATAATATAGCCATATATGCACGTTATAGAAGTTGATAGTAGAATACTAGACTAGTGAGCCTAGAGCTACTAATACCATGGAAGAGAAGTGGGGAGATTTATGAAGGAGATGGGGGACAAATTTGCATAGCTGCCTTCTTTTCTTTGTTTCTTCTGCTGGTTTGAAAGATGGGTGAGATCTTGTGGGGATCCTGCTGCTCCCTCTATGTAGAATATAGGCTAATGGCTAAGGGACTCACTAGGCCTGGGACTGTTGAGCATGTCATCTCAATTTGACGCCGAACGATTGACGACTTCATATTAGTTCATATTATTCTAGCCCGCCGTACGTTAAAACAGGGCAGCAATCTAGGTGATGGTGATGGTGATTTTTGGTCCTGGTTTCTTGCTGACATGCTGCAGTTCTAGTACTGCTGCTATATTATGGTTCTGCTACTGCTATTAAACAGTGGACATTTCATAGACCCAACAGTGAACCCAAGAACCCAATGGTTCAACCCAACGGGTCAGCTTCCTTTTCCTCTGTTCTTTGTGTTTTGATCTGGTTTTAAGTCTGTTTATCCAGTGAATAAACGCGTTAACGGGTAGACAAAAGAATGTTATGTATATGGAAATATATGCATGAAACGGTAAAATTCCCAAATCAAGCCAAGCACAAACAGGGATGTTTTGCTTCGTTAAGTTAGCCACCATTTTTTTTTTTTAATAATGACATATATGATGATGATGATGATGATTTAAGTACAAGCTGAAACATTTGTCCTAACCTACGAACGTATATCATCTACGTACTATGTTTTGCCGATTTAATTTTAATTCGTTGCATGCACCAACGGACCAACAACCTGCACATTCTGCATTACATGCATTCTATACGCATTATTTAATAATTATAGTCAATAATAATAATATCAATAATATATATGGTAGCTAGCCTTTAGTAAAAAAAAAAAAACATTATCTAAAAATGTTGTGATAATTGGATTTAATTTTGGGACATGGTACGATACCCAATCGCTAATGAGTAAAATTGAGTAAATTTCTGCTCCTAATTCTCTAAACGCCACATCTTAAACTCTATCATACGCCTAACTTATCCTAGTCTTATTGTACGCCTAATGAATTTAATTATTTTGAACATAAATTAATTAAAAAATTTGAGACATGATACTTTACACGGATCTGTATTTGGTGAACCCCAATCTCTACCCAAATCATAAGATTAATTTAATTAACAAAATAATAACCCGCAATTTTGATAAATTACATCCAAAGAGTAATTAAGAACGGATAATATTATGCGCCGAGTCGTATGCCATACATCGATAACCACATGCATATATAAAAGCCTTTAATCACATAATAATTAATATTGTACGTAACGTACACAATTCCATGCTGAATATGAACGTAGATGCCCAGTAGAAATTACGCAGAATACCAACGACTTGTTGCCAAATTTAAACCACACGTTTTGTAAAACAATCCAGAAACCTCATAAAGTAGACGCAATTTTTTTTTTTTATATAGATCAGAAACATCAACGGTTAACAAAACCCTCTATATATAATTGCATTTTTTTTTCCAAGAAAAGTTTCAGTTGAATAGGTCCTAACTTTTGTCTCGGAGCCTAGCTAGCCTAAGTAGCTACTCGTCTTTAATGATCACCCTTGGAGTCAAACTTGGGTGATCTTCTTTTGTGAGATATAATCTTAAGATTGGATCCATATCGAGTGTCCGGCCCACACCATAACAAAAAAAAAAAAAAAAAAAAAGTGAAAGGAGAAGGCAGGAAATATATACTTCATTTGCTTTGCTGCATTTCCACATACTCGTGCTCTCTCTCTCTCTCTCTCTCAATCCGTCTCTGGCCTTTTGTATACAATCTCCTTGCAGATACACCAATTTCATCACCAGCTTTTCCTCGGCCGATCTCGTCTCGTCGGTCGGCGTAATCTCTCCATTATTAACTCCACCTGCTTCCTCTTCTCCTTGTGCTTTCATCCATTCACAAAAGCAGAGCCAAATCCAGTATCCAGCTAGCAAGAAAACCAAACCTCTCGCCGTAAACGTAATAGTGCATGGCCGCGGATAGTTAAGGTACGTACCTTATTTTGTTAGTGTTAAATCAAAATATTAGTTTTGTGTTGAAATTAAGTGATGAATATGATAAAAAAAAAAATGTTTAGCGGTGACGATAGTTAGATATACGCTGTTGTCTGTGGGCTTCCATTCGATGTAACTGGATTTGGGCTACCCACCACGCATACTAATAAACAGGCTGAAACAAGGGGACCCATTGGGCTTAAAGCCCGTCCTGATTCAGCCTTATTTTCTTTTTTTACCCTCTCAAACAAGGTACTATGGTAGTACTAAGTTTTGGTTATTCGCACATGTATGATTCTATCGACGTTTATTCTTTGAACAAAAAATTACTAATTTTTTGTTGCGATTTATTATCCGATCCGGTTTCTAAAAATTAAAAAAATTGGTATATAATTCATTAATTTAGTACCCAATTGACTACTCTAACCATGAACATTTTCAAACCATGACAAAAGGTTGTGATTTATGGTTCCGCAAAAAATTACCTTCAGTAAGGTATCAGAGTCCAAGCTGGGTGTGTTATTAATGTGAAAATAACTTCCGCAAAAAAATAAAAAACTACCTTCTCGTGCAAACAAAGCTATTTACCTTAAAAAATCCTAACTAGCTTAAGACCAGACATGTACTTCATTAAGTGCTTCCTTAATCCTTATCTAAGTTATCTTCACCATCAGATGGAGAAAATTATGAATATTGGGCAGTAAAAATGAACGCAGTTTTATTTAATGGCAAATGTATGTGAAAGTTCATTGAAAGGGTCACAATGCTCTGAAAGAGAATGAAACCCAACAAAATGAACATCAAGAAGTTGCATAAAAAAAAAATATGAAGGCTATCACCTTCATATACACACATGTCTCAAAATCTAGTCTACCAAAATTTAAACATTGAGGAGATAGGGATGTTGAAGGACTAATTATCTAGAATATGAAAAATGTGCAACCATTTACAAAGAATTTATGCAAAATCAGAAGATCGTGAAGAAGATACTCAATAAGTTGTTTGAGAGATTCATATTTACCGTGACAACTGACAACAACAAAAGAATCGAAAGATGTGCTATATTGGAATTTCAAGAACTTATTACTTCTTTGAAGTTGCACGAGCAATAAAGAGGAGAGGAAGGAACCGTTAAAAAGCTTTCCAAACAAGAAAACAACATAGATCACAAAGAGGAAAGTGACAGAGTCAAGTGAGTGAAAAACAATCTTGGTGGAAAAATTCCCACCAGGTGGAGCTTGCAACAAATCTAGCAATATATAGAAAGATTGTTGGATAAAAAATAAAATCAATACAATTTCTGCTAAAGGATGGAGAAGAGAACATCGAAAAAATGTGCAGTTTCAAACAGTAGAGATAAGATCCACCTTCCCAGCAACAGCAAACCAATCTCATAGAAGAAGTACAAGTAACAAGTTATCTTTTTTCAGAATGTCACACCGCAGAAGCTTGATAATAAGATTGGGGCATTGACCGTGAGTGTAATAATAAGATGGTCGAGAAAAATTTAATTTGGGGCAAAAGAAAATCATTAGTGTCAAATGGTTTTATTGGACAAGACTAAATTTCAATGGATCCATCAACAAATGCAAAACATGTATGATTTACTTCTCACAAAAACTAATAACTCGCTTAATCTCTTAAGATCTGCTGATTGTTTCCCTACACGTGTAAGATTTACTTATCACATGGAATAATTAGGAATAAAGCCAAAACATCACGGATGGCATAAGAATGAGTTAGTGTTGTCAGACCTTGAGAAAGGAATTACATTTTGGGCATGGAAATCATGGGCAAACAAAGGAATGAATCTTTGTTTACCAGAAGAAATATGATGAAGACATCTTGAAGAGATTCAAGATGGATAAATGCAAATTGATAGATATAGTGTTCGAGGCAAATAACAATTTGTCAAAAGAATATGATTATACGTTGGTGAATGGATTTTTTTTCGAAAGTTTGGTAGGTAGATTACTCTACGTAGCAACCACTAGACCATGTTTGATGTTTGCAGCAAGTATGTTGTCTAGTAGATCTAAGCATACACAAAATAAAATACACTTTGGAGCTGGAAAAAAGAACCTTTAAATATTTACGAGGCATTGCAGACTATTAAATTTTTTATAGGACAGAACTCAGAAGAAGGATTGAGAAGTTTCATTGACAATGATTGAATCGAAAGTGTCGATGACACGGAGAACACTTCAAAATTTGCATTTTCATTGCCTCAAGAGTAATTGCATGTAAATCAAGAACAATTGTGAAAGAACACGGATCCAGGTGTGATATTTATGATACACGATTGACAAGAGAATTATGAATTTAAGTGATAAAGAATAGGGAATTGGGATGAGGAAGAAGTAGAACGGTTCTCGGGGAGGGAGGCCGACGATAAGGGTCGAGAGAGAGAGGGTCTGGCTAGGCGGAGAGAGATTAACTGTAAAAAATAATTATTGTGATATTGCTTAACCTCCAATTCTCCTCTAATACAAAATATATAATCCGATTAATTCCCTACACCTATCCGAAGAATTAACCTGGCCCATTAAGGCCCAAAAGTGGGTTTTAGGGTTCATGATTGACAAGATAATTAGTGATTTAGGTGAGAAAGAATAGGGAATAGGGATGATGAAGAAGCAGAAGTCGGTTCCCGAGGAGGGAGGCCGACGACAAGGGTTGAGGTATGAGGGAGAGAGAGTTCGGCTAGGTGAGAGAGAGGATAACTGTAGGGAATAATTATTATGATATTGCTTAACCTCCAATTCCCCTCTAATACAAAATAATTAATCCGACTAATTCCATACACCTACCCGAATAATTAACCTGATCAATTAAGCCCCAAGAGTTCCCAAAATAGCCAACATACATAAAAACATCCCGAATAATAAATAACGAAAAAATAAGTCCCAAAATAATCAGTTTCTGACAAATTGCACAACTAGCAAATGAAGCTAAATACTTAACTCCTTCATGGACAGTCAACCAAGCAATTAATCTTGGATCAAATTTTGTTTATCTGATCTAGAATGTCTCAATCCTAATGCTACAACAATTTACTGAGACAACACAAGTTAGTGGATGCTCTCGCAAAAAAAGAAGAAAAAAATCCATTAATCAAGGAAGAACAAGGTATATCAAGTTAAAATTTCACTTCATAAGGGAAGCTGAAGGGTACAAATCGAATTTGGTTGTTTCACTCTAAATCAAACAAATAAGTCGCAGACATTTCTTTGAAATCGTTGGTTAAGAGGCAAATTTCAGAACTTTCGAGACATGTTCGAGAGATGAAAGAATTAATCATCATATAAATATCCTCCAAAAAAACAGTACTCAAGCTTTCCTTTTACATAACAAAACCAAATACCAAATGTCCTTGGAAAGGGCTAGGCGGGGACCAAGAAGAGAAGAAGGGCAAAGAAAAGAGTAAGACACGTCTACATATAATGGAGAAGTAGCTAAGAGGAAAGAAAACAAAAGTAGTAAGTAGATAAGGAGAGGGATGAACATCAGAAAAAGCCAGCAACACACATCGACTGAAGTAGATTATTGATACAGATAGATCAGATGGATACATGGAAGTAATTTAAGGGAAAGGAATTTCACCAGGAAACATATATGCAGTTATGATGATGATCAATCTTTGATCCCATGCAGTTTTTCCAACCATATATATATATCCACTCACTCACTAAATCAAACTAGCTTGGTGGAAGCTGTTGGTGGTGGAGGTGGTAATTGTAAGCTGCCCCCGCATCCCATTGCCCGTGGAACGACTGAAATTCCGGCTGCGGCTCTTGCTGCTGCAGCTGATCTTAGTACAAAGATATTTCCATCAGGAGGGGAATAGAAACGCGGACTGGCTCAATCTATAGTAACTGAATACCCTACCTGGTCGTGATCTTGGCGATGAAATGGGGAGCTAGTAGTTTTTGCCATGGTAGTAGTATTAATAGTAGATCTGCAGATGGAGAGGATGAGCAATTTGTCTTTGGTACGTTGCCTCGCTCTTTCCCTCGCCTTCTCCCTCGCCTCCCTCCTCGTCGCCATCATCCCAACATCACCATCGGCAGCCCTCTTCCTCACCACCGATGAGATTCCCTTCTTCACCTTCTTCTTCTTCATCATCATCATCTTCGTAGCCTTCCGCGGACTCGAGCCCTCCTTCCTGCATCTCCTCCTCCTCGTCGTCGTCTCCTTGTCATCGTTCCGGTGATGATCTTCCGTAACAACGCTGCTGCTATCCAGTCCCTCTTCTACCAGGCCTGCTGCCGCGGCTGCTGGAGTCGTGGTGGTGGTGGTGCAATTGGTGATGGAGGAGGTCATGCAGTTCATTTTCATGGCCATCTCGGCGGCTTGTTGTTGTGTGGTGGAGGAGGAGGAGGAGGAGAAGAGGTGGTCGATGTGGAGGCGGGAGTGGTTGAGCAGCCACTCGACGGTCTTGCTAGGCTTGTCGAACCCGAGCTTGTCCTGGAGGCCGAAGAAGGGTCGGGCCACCTTGAGGGAGAGCCTCATCCGTCGGTCTCGCGGGCCCTGGGCGGTCTCGATCTTGCTGTGCCTGTCCCTTCTCCAGCACCTCTTCCTGTTGTTAACTGCCGCGGCCTTCTTCGACTTGTTGTTCTTGGGCTTCTCCATCTGTTGGGGAGGAGGAGGAGGATGAGGGGTTTCTGAGACCGCGGTGGTGGAATCATGAGTTGGAGGAGGGTGATTCGGGTGGTGGTGGTGAAGGAGGAAGCTGCTGGTAAAGTCAACTATGTTGTTCATCATGGTGTTGCTGTCGCCGCCGCCACCAGATCCCATGTCGGCGTGGTGGTAGTAATTAGGAAGGGGAAGGAGGAGAGGAGAAGAGGGAGGTGGCGAGTACTGGAATAGCGGGTGGTGATCTTGTTGTTGTTGTTGGTGGTGGATGATGGTGGTGAGCATGTCGCTGTGAAGCTGCTGCTTGGTAGCGGTGTGAATCTGGTTTGTGGTGGTGGTGGAGTTGGGGTAGAAGAAGTAGTACTGGTCGTCTTCCATCATTTTCCGAGCTTTGCTTTTTTTTTTTTTTGCTTGCTAGCTTTAGCTGGATTATGATGTTTGGTTTGGTTTGGTTTGGGAAAGATTAGATTTAAGAAGGGGAAAGGTTTGGGAAAGGCGGAAGGAAGGAGACGATATACAACAGTTGGCCACTCCCACTCAGACTCAGTCACGCCAGCTTGGTTTCTTTCCCCTGCGATTCCACGGTCTATGTGCCGTTTCTGTGTTTGTGTTTGTGTGTAGTGTGGAAGTACTGATAATTATGATGATGTTTGCCTTCCTATTCTCGACTTTGGTAGGGTTTTCTCTTTTTTGGGGGGTTTTGCAAGAGTGGTGGAGAGCTAGGTTGATGTTAGAAGGGGTTGTAGATAAGGGTTGCATGTACGGATCAAGTCGACTTTTGAATCAGATCATATCGAACTGAACGTAATGTGGTCCGGTGTGGTTCCATGAATTTTTATAATTACTAAAGCAAAATGGGTGAAACTGTCATTTGAACCAGACCAAAACGGATCGAATTGTGTTTCTGGACCGCATGGTCTATGAGTTTGACCGAAGTTCGGACCAAACCGTTGCACACCCTTAAGTGATATAGTTGTCATAAATAACTCGAGTTGTTGGGAGAAGGTTATACTGGATCTTATACCACACTCTAACACGCTTCCTCAAACGAAAACCACCCACAAGTACTTGAAGTTTGCACAGGTCCACATACCATGTGTTTAACAAATGGGGGTTACCAGGATTCGAACACAAGACCTCTCGGTCACATAAGGCTCTGATACCATGTCATGAACCAGTTGGTCCCAATAACTCGAGTTGTTGGGAGAAGGTTATACTGGACCTTATACCACACTCTAACAATAGTCCTCCTCAGCTTTGAAATATATAAGCAAAAATACACCTAAATTTTAGAAAAATGTAGAAAAATAGAATAGAAGGTAATCAATGCTCTAGCCTTCCTCCTCTATTATCGCAATTCAAGTCGAACTCGTCTCGCCTCATTCGTATTTCTGGCTCCGCCCCGGATCGTGTAGTTAGTGGCTGGAGTGGAGGATAGGGGTTGGGGAAGGGAATCGATATCACCATCCATATCCAAATAGTACTTAGTGGCTTTTGCCTTGTTCTGCTGCTTGATTCTATTGTTTCTCACATTGCTTTTCCAGCTGGTCCATTGTTTGGACTAGTTTCAGGCCATCTTCTTCTTCTTCCAAATAATGCAGATCCCGTTGCTTAATCATTTTAAGATCTAATCTAACTTCCAACATTGAACCCTAGATTAGGCTGGTAAAAAAACATCTCCCTAAAGCTAAACACGTGTAAATTACTAATGAAGATTAATTACTTTAGATTTCTTTGATTTACTCATAATCAAGCACCACCGTCAGCGTCACTAGGTCATTAACTGGAGGTTATTTGGTTGGTACTAACAGAACGGGATTGCGGCTACTTTTGTCCCATTCAGCATATATGTGGAATGAATGTGGTCTTCCACACTACTGTACTGAAACTGTGCACTAGGCATGCTTGTTGATCATGATTTCAATTTTTTTTTGGGTACAATAGTGAACATTTGTGACGAAAGGAACTACTATACAAAAGGACATGTAGAACACACACTGAAATCAAGAGGGTGGAAGCAAGAGTTTTGAGCTAATATATCGGCTCACAGTAGTTCTGATACCATGTTAGATTATCAATTGCAGGAGAGATCTTTCTTGATCAGGAATCAATTTCACAGACAAAGTTTCAGACAAGGGTTTAGACTAAGGGTTTTATACTAAGGTGACTAATTAATGAAAGGAAGAGGAGAAAGAAAGAAAGAGAGCGGGAAAGACTGTTAAGCAATGTTAACTAGGGATGACAATTTCGAGCTGATCCGTTTTTCCCGACCTGTTATTTTGGAGAAGGAATGAGTGATCACAGCGACCCGACCTGCCCTGACCCGCTCCATTCTCGACCCGTTCTTGCCTAAATTACATATAATCTTAGTCAAATTACTTAGGATTTTCCTTTTATTACATCATATTTTTCCTTTTATTACATCATATTTTAGCTATAACAAAGTTGTAAATTAGTGAAACCGCAATTTCTCCAATAATTTTACTACATTATTTATCATAATATGATTTGTTTTCTTGGTCTTATAATGAAATAAAAGAATATTTCTAATGTTTTCCATATAAATTGCACACCCATATTGGATCGACCTGTCCTGACCTGCGACCCATAATAAATTACCCGACCTGAACCTGACTTGTCATGGGACGAGTACGGGTATCATGATACCCGCTCCGGACCTGCCCCATTGTGCCATTCCTAGTATTAACTAAATTCCAGTGTTGCCTAATTAATTACATATCACTACTTTAACCATCCTATTCCATAATCTAGGTCCTATATATATCCTAGTCCTAATACTTTCAATGTTCAACAAATGGGTCCTTTGTCCCAATAGCTAGTAGTACCATCCACAACCACATTACATATATGCTTCTTCTAACATATATATGAATGGAATGGAATAGATGGTGGCTGGGCGTGCCAACCAGCCAGCAGGATGAAGAGGGGGGAGAAATGAAATATGGTACAGATGCAGATGTATCTATTCTATCTATCTGAATCTGATGAGTGCTGCTGCAAATTACATTTGCTTGTGTGTGTGTCCCTTTGCCCTTTTTATCTTTTTTGGGGAGGGATTTCTCGTCACTGTTTGTCCTTTGACCCTTATCTAACATTTATTTATGGTTTTACCATTCCTTTCCATGAATGCGTACGTACGGAAGTAGACAGTAAATAGCTAGTGATTTTCTTCTTCTGCCATTGTAAAAAAACCCAGAAATTATCTGGGTGGGTGGTGGCCTGCCTATAGGGGAAGTATATACTGCGAATGGTAAGTTAATGTGTATATGTATATACCATAGTGAAAGGGACAATGTTTGCTTATTAATGTGTAAATTAAAGCGGAGAAGAACACGTTTCTGAATAAGTTTTTGAATCATGTTACACCGTTTTTATCCGGTTAAATTAAACTATATTTATAGGCTGCTGCACACTCACCACAATTAGTGATGACAATTTCAATCCGCCCCGACCCGCAGTAGCGTGAGGCGGGGCATGGGTATCTACTTCAGGCCCGCCCTGTCCCGCCCCGTTCTAGACTAATTTTATCTCAATTTCTTACAATATCTATACATATTTATCCTATTTTGACTTTTCTTCAACTAGTTAGAGTCGATCTTTCAACTTGTTAGGCCCAATTACCCATTCTATTATCACTATTTTCATTCTTGGAGTGTTTTCCCCTTCGTTTTATCGTAAAAAGTAAAATTTACTTATATTTTTTTCGAATAACATGTAAGAGTGGGTCGACCCATCCCGCCCTGTATCCACTCGGATTTTACCCGCCCTGCATCGTAGTAGCGTGGGGCGGGACATGGAAATTGAGATACCCTCCCCGCCCCATTGCCATCACTAACCACAATCACGTCAGTCTATTTATTTGTGGAAAGTAGGGTGGTTATTCAAGTGAGGTCTCAACTAATATTAAAAACTTTTTATTCTACCACACATTCAACTAGTTAAGGCAAAAGCAAAAGCTAAAATAAAATAAAAATAATCATGTGGTTTGAAAAGAAAGAAAAACATTTTAATAAGGGGGAGAATTGCTTGGGTCATTTTCAATAGCTTTATAGTGCAGAGGATGACTACTATTACTGATGGATATGAGTGCTCCTCCTTCTGTATCATATCATCATCAGCTGGTGGAGGAAGATGGATCGATGTGTATAATGTTGGGTTGTGCGTTTGATCTAAATCAGTGGTGTTGATCTGTTTGGTTCTTGCTCTCATGTCATCATCTGGGCCGTCAGATCTCTTCTCCTCTTCTACTGTTGCCTAGCTAGCTAGCTTCTTCTCTCCATCGTCTTTCACTTTGCTTACTGGTTTCCTCCTTTGGCCAGCTTTTGGCCTCTAGTTAGTGGCGGGGAGTAAATGCTAGCTGTCGCTCCACTCTCCATCCCTCTCCGTTGTTGTCGTAGCTAGGGTTTTCTGGGGTTGATTAGGGTTAATGGGGATTAGGGTTTTGCAGATCATCTCCACCGATGGATCGTACTACTGGTGCGCTTAACACACCTGCAGATCTGCCTCATCCATCCCCTTCTTCTCTTTGGGCCTTCTGTTTTTTTCCCTTCAACACTTACAGATCTAATCTAGCTCCCTTTTTTTTGTTGTTGAACAGATCTGGTGCATGTCGGCAAGGGTTTGTTTATGTTGAATTTTATACCATTCTCTATAACACTCCTCCTCAAACGAAAGCCAACTCACGGGCTTGAAGTTTATTTGCACAGTCGATCAAAATACCTGGCGTTTTAATTAACTGTTAATATTGGAGGTCGTGGAGATTCGAATACACGACCGCGCTTGGCTAAACCAGTTCTGATACCATGTCATGATGAACCGGTCGCGTTCCAATAACTCGAGTCGTTGGGAGAAGGTTATGTTGGATTTTATATTACTCTCTAACAGATCCCGGTTCTTGGGTGTGATTTCTTTTTTTTGGTTGCTCTCATCCACCCAGTCCTTTGATTCTTTTTGGCTTCTGCTCAAGTACAATTTATCCTTGATGCTTTTAGCCACTATAGCGGGCATGTTGGGCTTCCGAGTAATGCAGCAAGAATGAAATGGTATCTATATATCTTTCTATCTAACTGTTGAAATGCTGCTGCAAATTGCTTGGTGCGTGTCCCCTTTGCCATTTTCTCTCATCAGTGAAGTGAGTGTCCTGTAATTTCTCCCAACATTTATGGCTTACTATTTCTCAATAAAGACCTCACCTTCTGCAACTAGCTTTAGGCAAACCGGCCGGCCATTATCTGTACGTAGCTGGTGGCCCATAAACTGCCAGCCAAACCCACAAATTCAACCACACCTACACCTCTCCCCAACAGAAGCTCTATCAGTATACGTTTGACCTGAAAAGTTTGACCCAACTTTATCATGGATAATATCATATATGCTTCTTGGCTACTTCAACTCTACTGTTTCTTCACTTCAACTTTATCATCAGTTAGAGTAGATAATATATGCAGTAGCTCCTGCGCATGTGAGGGTTATGTAGAACAATACAAAAGATGAAGAAAAAAAGATGATGTTGTTGGAGATATATGAGGAGGCTTTCTCATTAGAAAGCAAGAAACTGAGAGAAAAAGAGAAACTTTATTTGCTTTGGTGTCCAACATGGATGGAAGCTTGCTTGTCGTTAGTGGCTAATCATATAGGATTAATTAAGTTGACGTTTCTTAATTAATTAACAATAGTAATTATGTTATGGTTCGGGAGGGGAGCTCCTCATGTGCATAGCCCATATACATATACTACCATTCATTTTCAAATCCATATTAGTAATTCACTCTCTTGTTAAATTTGAATAAACACTTATCATATTAAAGTTTAATAAGCCAAATCTATCACATGCTTTTTTCAAATAAATCATGCTCTCGTCACGACGTATTATCCGCTGTCCATGACACATACGACTGTATAAGATGTTTATAGGGTTACTCTAAACGATACTTGTTAGCTGCATGCACACTCAGTACAGACACATACATTCCGATATATCTGTAATCGAAGCAAAGTAGGTACGCAGAGAAGGGGTACACACACATTTTTATTTTGTATCAAAGAACGACTCAAACGAGGCTTCGTGTAGCACAACTTTTTATTCTAGCACATTAGACGACACTTATTAGCTGGAAACAGCGCGCACGTCAGCTCAATCCGAAGAAAAAAAAAAACAAGTGGAGGGAGAGCTGGGGACACATCCATCCATCCATCAAGTGTGGTTTGAAAAGAGAAACTTTTAGAGTAAAAGTAGCTAGAGAGGGGGCAAGGGTCGCTATCCATAGCTTTATTGTGCAGTGGATTGCTGATGAAGGAGAAGGAGTTGGCTTTGCCTTTGGTGTATATCCATCAGCTACCTAGCTGCTGCTGCTGCTGGTAATGTGCAATATTGTTAGTGCTAGCTTGTGGTTTGTTTCGTGGTGCTGATTTTGTTTGGTTTCTTTCTTCTGTTGATCTGAAAGGATACTTGAAAAAGAAAGGAAATGGGCCCAACCCAATACCCTAATAATTATGACCCGCCTTCCTCTAGGTCACGCGTTGTTTCTTCCTGCGTCTTGTTATTGGATCATCTATGGGCCGTCAGATCAACCTTCGTCTCTATCCATTCTATCCTCCTCTTCATCGTCTTGACTTTTTGTAGGGTTTGGGTTTTTCTTTTGCCTTCTAGTTAGTGGGCTGCTGTGAGGCGAATTAATATCACACCTCCAATAATTGCTGCTGCTGCTGTTGCTGTTGCTGCTCCACTCTTTCCCTCTCTTTCTAGGGTTTGATTCTTTTTTGCCTCCGCATTTTGCTTTTCAGCGATAGCGACAGCGGCCCGGCCCGTTGTTTGAACTTCATCTGAAAATGGAATCCGAGTAATCGCCCTGCTTTTCTCCAAATATCCAAGATGTTGATGCTGTTTGAAAGAGAGAGAGAGAGAGTAGGGTTCATCAAAAAGTCGTTTGATTGCGTGACTGGAGAATAGGGTTTCGATCGATCTGGATGCGAGACAGCAAGCTTCGTTTATGGTTTTTAGGGGTTGATTGTGATTTAGGGTTTCAGGTAGGTTAGTTAATGAATTTTCCCAGATCCAAGGGGGAAAAAAAAATTGCGGAACTCGATCGACTCGCCGTTTAGCAGTTTGGGCTATCTGGGCTTCTTGCCTTTCCTTTTGCTTTTGCTGGGGAAATAAGTAGGGCATCTGCAGTGCTTTTACCTTGTTGTTGCTGCTGCAATATGAAAGTTCATTATAGAAGAACTGATTATATATTAACATATATGTCTGATGAAAAAAGGGAACTTAAGAAGTCTTAATTAATCAAATCAAACCCTAGGATCAGAGTGAAAAGTGAGCTAGCAAGTAAGCTGCAACAGCAATAATGGGATCGACTTAACAGTGCGGCTAGCTAGATTTGTCTTGTCTAAGCTTAATTTTTAGCTATTTAAATAGGAGGATTCAAGTTGCCTAGCTAGGCTAGCTCTATATATTGGACCTTCTTGTTGTCAATCCTTTCTAGCTAAGCTATCTTGTACGGTTTTCACCATCAATACTCTAAGCGCATTCGACCCGATTTACACGATTCGAATGTCGATTTAGTCCGGTACGAACAAAACTTTTACACGCACACACCCGTCGACCACAGCCACACATGCTTCTTCAACGCAATCGTACACATCTAAGCCTATATATGGACGATGGGCGTGCCAGCAAGAGAGAGCAGTTATATACAGAGGCATATATCTGTGTTGAGTGCTGCAAAATCAATTGTGTCCCTTTGCCCTTTTCTTATCTTTTGGGGGTTTCTCATCACTGTCCTTTACTCTAAACCTTTTATATGGTCACGCTATTTCTTCCAATGAGCACTGAGATAGTGATTTGTCTTCAACCACACCTATCTCTGACGGGAGTTCATCAGTTTGACCCAACGCGTTATCACAAACATATGCTTTCTTGAAACATCAATTGTTTAGACAGAGATCGCAAACTACAATAGGAAAGTCACGATCACGTACGAATCACACCTTAACAAATCCTTTGGCATCGTAATGGTGGGATGTATGAGTTTGAAGGGACTGGAGTCGTCCCCTCGACACGAGGTTAAAACATCTGTGTGTGTGGTTTTTTTTTGTCATAGATATTCTCACAAAGGGTAAAATGAAGCTCTTTCGTACCATAAAATTTTACTTATTCGTCTCCCATCCTTTTCACAATTTCCATCTTCGAAAGTTGTACACTGCACAAGCCACACACACAAGTGACAAAACATGTAAAAAACAACAAGAAAACCAACATAATAAGAAAGCCAAACAAGAGGGCAAAAAGAGGTACCCACAACGTCTCACCAAATATGTATCATTCTCTCTCAATCTCAGGCTTGCAGCAATCACGGTTGTCTATCCATGCCATGCCATCCCCTTCCCAAAAGCTTCCCACAGTGTAATCTATATTCCCTGTCAAACTTAATTATATTTCACCTTTGTCCAATGCAATGATTGTGAAACCACATCATAAGTTATTGTCGAAAAATTAAGTGTTAGGATGATTTGTACTGGTTGTTGTTAGTATGTAGTATAAGATCTATTATTGAACATTTTCTCAACAACTCGAGTTATTGAGATCAACGAGATCTTGACATGGTATATCAGAGTCTTCTGTGACCTAGCTAGATGTATTCTATCTGAATCCTGATGAAACCTACATTGGTAACTAAGATAAGGGAGCAACATTCTCGGCAACTACCTCTGCACATTTTCCCCACTCTTCGTTTGTGACTGTTACTTTATGTTATCTCTGTTCCTAAGTTTGTGTTAGTGGAGAATTAGCTTCCTTAGGAATAGCTATTAGTTGAGAGGCTCATTGTATAAATATGCATCAATAATACAAACACAACTCAGGTTTTCTGAGACACTTTCATGGTATCAGAGCCATAAGAAACTCAAACGAGTTACCTACCTCTTCTTTTTCTGCCGATTCTGTCTCCTGCTTCTTCTAATGGCCACTTCCTCCACTTCCTCTGATTCTTCTTCCCCTTCCACTCAATGTTGCTCCCTCATCACTAAGCACATGATATCTTATTAATTGTTGTGCAAACTTCAAGTCTATATGAGTGGTTGGCTTTCGTTTGAAGGGGCCATGTCAGTATGTTATTGGGATCAATGGGTGTCTAATGCACGTGCAAACTTCAAGTCTATATGAGTAGTTTTCGTTTTGAGTGAGCATGTTAGTATGTGGGAAAAGATCCATGGTTGAACCTTTTCCAACAATTCAAGTTATTGAGATCAACTGGTTATATTGACATGCAATTGGATCGCAGTTCAGCTGTTTTGTACCTGTCGAATTGCCGATCATTTGGGATCTCATTTACGATAGTTCCAATCCGATCGACCGATACTATAGGGTTTTAGGTCAGTCCGATACGAGTAGGGTGTCTAAAACATTGAGTCAAATGTCATTGGTAGCACAAGGATTACCACTGAGGAACCCACTTTAACAAAATGAGAGAGAGAGAGAGAGAGAGAGAGAGAGAGAGAGGGTGTGAGAGAGACATGAGCACTCAGTCAGCCAGCCAGCAGAGACTACCGTACTATCTATATGTGCCCACTGCTGCTGCTGCTGCTGCTGGGAGGATGTAAAGGCGGCAATGTTCCATGTACCTAATCAAAACTGTGAAGAGGGAGTCCACAAGAAAGAAACCAAAGCAACGATACCCAAAAGTCTTTTATAGGTAGAGAGAAAAAGGCAGCCAAGATTTTGAAGAAAATGATGGCACGGGGGGGGGGAGATAGATAGGATCAAAGATGCATAATGGGAGGGGATATTTATTGCTCGATCCCCACATTCTTTCTCTCTCAATTTCCCATAAAAGGATTGCTTATTTTGGTATTCTATATACTAGCGTGGGCCCCGGCCATTTGGCCGGATGATAATATAATGGGGTGTATAGCTTATTGTTGTATAGTTTTTTTTTTTTTGGGAAACACGTGATAAAAATAGTGAATTTTAGTAGAAAAGAGACATGAATGATGCAACGAATCAAAAATCAGCCCTATGAACCAAAATCAAGTACATGTTACCTTGTGAAACAATATTGTTTCTGGTAATATGATGAGGTGGAGTAAGTTTTATAGAAACCGAATTCCAGAAAATCGAATAAAAAATCGCATATCCTGCCGATTTTCGGGAAATGAGCATCTCACAATCGTTGCTAGCTTTTACTCGGCCCGTTGGCCGATTAATTTGCTTTATAAAACTTTCATCTTCTCATCATTGTGTTTTCTGGTTTTTTGCCAAGCCATGATAAAATCTAAAGAAATCAAGAATGAACAGCACGATTTGGGATAGGAACCACCGTTCCTGTATCCCAAGAAAATGGTGGTAAACACGGACTCACCTGCCAAACTGGTTTGGATTGAGATTTTTATAGGGTATCAGAGAACCATGTGATTATAAATTAGACTTGATCACAATGGGCCAAAACTTGAAATTCAGCTTGTTTGACCGACCCATGCCAAACTCTAATTATTCTTTACTTTTAAACTTTATATTTGAAAATAAAAAATAATGAAAGAAAAGAGATGACTGCAATTCACCATTTGCACATCACTGATTCGGGAATAAAACTATAGAATTTCGAAAGGAAACTGAAACTGTTTAGGATCGTTTTAATGTTAAAAATAACCAAATAGATATTTCTGTTTAGTTTTTTTACTAACAAATACCAAACGATTCCCTATAATATACACTATAATTTAATCATTATGATATCAAATAATTACATAATATATATTTGAAATGATAAAAATTGAACTAATTGAGTTGGTCGAAGTTGAACCATTGAATAACTTTAAAATACATTATATTTTAGCCACTAAGATATAAAATAATAGCATAGTATATATTATGCTAGAGAAAATAGCTTGTTTTAGAATGGCAAACCCATGATGTTCATTTGTTTTACTTGATGGGCAAATCCCATGTAGGTCAGACCCGTTCAACTCTTTTATTTTATGATTAGCGGTTAGCCCATTAGAATCCATGCATTAGTTTATTGTTAATTTTTTTCTTTTTAGAAATAAAAAGGAGTATTGATTTTGCCTTTTCATATATATATATTTTACCACCACGGAGAAATAAAAGGACTTAAAGAAAAAAATTGACACTCCTGGACCCGTTTAAATCCGCATGTGTACGGTAAGTTGGCCCGTTCCACAGAGGAAAAAGGAAAAAATTGACACTCCCTATTCTACTCTTCCTACAAACGCTACTGGAGCAGGGAATTTTAAATGGGGGAAGAGTTTTTTCCTCTCTGCAATTATATGTTTTTAATTTAAAAAGATACAACAAATGTACTTAGTGTGATTGGTTATGATCTTTGTTTTTCTTTAAAATGGTCATGGTTCGAATCCTAGTAAGTGTCTTTTTAATGAATAAAAAAAAATAATTGTGAAGACCAAAATGTCCTTCCTACTTTCACTCTGGATGCAGGAAATTTGAAATGGGGCTTCAAGTTTTCTCATTTGGCTTTTATTTATTGTGTAGATGTAGATTTCACTCAATCCATACAAGTGCATCTCAATCTAAGTGACGTAGCATAGGGTTTGATCTTCAAGCTCTAATTCCCATGTTACTTTGCTTTAAATAGTTATTATCCAATAAAAAACTAAACTAACTAAGTAGAAAGAATCGATAACTAACTAGTTGGTAGGAAGATAGAGATGAGACGATTACTTAGGATTGAATACTTCTGGTAGTATGGCGAGTATGTGATTGTAACAAACCTTATCACAACTTACCTATCTTCTATGTTGCGAAAAAAATATCTTAAGGCTGATGATTCCTGCAATGGTCATGTCTCACCGCGCCACTCTTCTAGGCAACTAAGTTAGGTCAATGGTCATGTAACTAACTAGGTACGTAGATCGTAAGGTCCATACTTTGTATTGGAATTAATCTTTATGCAAATGACATTACAACTCATGATGGTCATGTAATTGTAACCTCGCAATATCGATGGGTGTTCTATCTCTCCCTAGTGCAATGGTCATGCCTCCTCGGTCAAGAACAACACATACAATCCAATCACTTGATGAATGACAAACATATAGCAAGATGAACCATCAATAGACATAGACGATGGATAGAAAGTCAAAGCTAGTTCATATTCAATCAACAAAATCCAGCTAAATATTATAATTTATCTCTCGTAAGCAACTTGAGGAGCTTAACACGTAGAGAGAAAAAGATACAAACTAGAAAGAGAAGTCAATTTTGAAATCATCTTATTCTCCTTGGATTGCACCATTCGCCTCGGTTCTTGGATGAATTATTCCTTTCTCAGCTCATTCAATGTGTTTTCTCACTAAAAACAACCTAAAATCCTATTTTTTCCACTCTAGGTTAACTCCCTTTCCTCAAGGGCTGAAATTGGGATTTTCTAGTAAAATCCGAGCATGGGTGGAAGTATGGTGACCTTGGCGCCCATATTGTAAAAATCAGAGAACCTCCATCTCATGCATTGTACATTGTGTATGTTTGTTTAATTTGTTTATATCGGTAGATAATTGTTGATATTTCGTTTTGATCTTGATAATGTGGTTTAATTAGTTAAGAACTATGGTGATGTGTAGTATCGTTATCCAAATTGATATTAACATGTTTGTTGGCCTAGTTATTATCCTTTTGGAATAAGTTTTGGAATGTTGCTTATATACTTGCACATCCCGTCAATTTCACCACGTATAGAGACCATACATTCAGTTTAATAGCTGACCCTTTGTGTTTTCAGACTCGCATGTGTCATATTGATTGGTAGCGTTTGATCGTACATCATATATCTTAGGTGGGGAATGACCCTTGTTTTGCCATGGTCACTAATAACATTTGAGATTTTCGACGCTTAATAAATGACTAAATGATTAAGCTTTGGGAAGATTATTATTTTTCTTATGGAGATTCTTGAAAATATTTGGTTTTTATTGTTAAACGATGAACTACGAATTTTTATATGTAAAAATGTGCAACTTTTGGAATAGAGGGGATGGGGAGTGTAAAGTGTTACAAATATCAACGCCCAATTTTGTATAATTTTTTTTTTCAGACTTGGGAATCCTTAAAACTGGTAACTTGGTGGAAGCTGAAGAAGTTCCCCGCCATTCTCATTCTTACTTTCCCGCCATTATCTGCCACTAAAGACCACTCACTGAAGCTCCACATTTTACCTAATCGAAGAGGCGAAGCTAGCTCGAATCCTATCGCTCTCTGTAACTCAAGAGCACCATCGACTCTTTATCCCAAAGGAGAAATGGGCGACACCGATTTTCACGAATCAAACCAACTGCCTGAACTCAAGCTAGGTATAAACCCTAAGTGGTTTCTCATCTAAAACGTTCTTCATTTGTTTTCAATTTTGTGCGGTTGTGATGGATGATAAAAACTGATTCTTTTTCGTCTCTTTCTCCGCTTCTCTCTTTGGGTTCAAACTTTTGATCAGATTCTAAGCAGGCTCAAGGGTTTCTCTCTTTCTTCAAAACCCTACCGGAGGTAAGCATCCTCTCTTTCTCTGATTCTGTTCGACTGGCATGGTAGACGAAGCCAGAGAGCTCGAGTTACTGATTTTTTTTTTTTAATTTTCCTCTTCTTGCTGCTGCAGGACCCTCGGGCAGTTCGGCTCTTTGATAGACGGGTTAGTTCGAACTTTCATATGAGTCTCTTTCTTTTTTTTTTTTTGCTTGAATCAGTATTGTTGTGTGATGAAAGTTCGAAATCAGTGTCCTCTCAAATTTTAGAAGCTGTTTTACATTTGCTCCTAAGAAATTTCACTGTCTCTGTCTGTCCTGGACGCCATTGCTTGATGTTATTTGTTATTTATAGGAAGGTGCATGTATGTTCCTATTCCTGATGACTACTTACACTTCATGAATTCGGCCTTTAATTATTATAGGAAAGAACTCTTGTGCATTTCTCAGAAGATTATAGCTGTACCACCTCTCAGGGGAAGTCGCATTTAGCATGATTTAACCTTTTCTTCTTCTTCTTCTTCTTCTTCTTCTTCTTCTTCTTCTTCTTCTTCTTCTTCTTCTTCTTGTAAATGATGTTACCTGCTCCCCATTACATCGCGGTAAAAGTAGCATTTCAGTTTTGTTTTCCTCTGCATGACAGAAGGAAAACTTGTTAAGAAAAGGATAGGAGATACTGTCTTGTTCCATCTTACAATGACAGAATATTGAGTTGCACTGCTCTGAAGTGGAGTAATGTTCTTCGCGGAGAGATCCTGTTATTATTTAGACCACAAGATGCATAGATCTATCTCGGTACCGCCGTACCGGTTAACACAATCTTTTCAAGGTTCAATATATGTCTTTATAGTGCTCTGAGATCTGGTTGAATGGGCTGTCGCACATATATATTCTCCTTATTTCTGTATTCGTTTAGATCTCCTTAGCTCTACAATCGTGAGCAGTTCAGTGGCATGCAAATGCCTAACAATGGACGTCTTTAGGCACAAAATGCACCTAAATTAATCTCTTAGCGGTGCAGCTTATGCTTATATTCAATTTGTTGACTGCTGTGATCGCGGTTTCCTTTTCTTTTCTTATCTTTTGCAAAATTTGGCTATGCATTGCAGCATGATTTAGCTGCTTTGTTTCCAGAAAAAGTTGGCACTGTTAGCATACTTCCTAAGATAGAATATAACTGTGAATTTGTATTCAGTAGAGCTCCTTATGCTTTGTAAGTTTTTATATGCTCAAGCTCCTTCCTTCTCGTCCTTTTCCAATACAGGTTTCCAGTAATTTAATTGATTTTGTATGAATTTTCAGGACTATTATACCGCTCATGGTGAAAATGCAACTTTTATCGCCAAGACTTATTACCATACAACTACGGCTATGCGGCAATTGAGTAATGGGTCTGATTGTCTTTCGAGTGTTAGCATCAATAGAAATATGTTTGAAACAATCGCCCGGGATCTTCTTCTGGATAGAACTGACCATACCCTTGAACTCTATGAGGGAAGTGGGTCTAATTGGAAACTGGTAAAGAGTGGAACTCCGGGAAATCTGGGCAGTTTTGAAGATGTTTTGTTTGCCAACATTGAAATGCAAGATTCTCCTGTGGTTGTTGCACTCAATCCAAACTTCCGTGAAAATGGGTGCACAGTGGGTTTGAGCTATGTTGATTTGAATAGAAGAGTTTTAGGGCTGGCAGAATTTATGGATGATAGTCACTTCACAAATGTTGAGTCAACTTTGGTTGCTCTTGGCTGCAAGGAATGCCTTCTACCTATTGAAGCTGGCAAAGCGAGTGAATATAGAGTTTTGCATGATATCATGGACAAATGTGGTGTCATGTTAACGGAGAGAAAGAAAAATGAGTTCAAAGCAAGAGATTTGATGCAAGATCTGGGTAGGCTTATCAAAGGAACTACTGAGCCAGTGCGAGATATGGTTTCTGGATTTGAATTTGCTCCTGTAGCTTTGGGGGCCCTGGTGTCTTATGCAGAATTGCTTGGAGACGAGAGTAACTATGGAAAGTATAGCATACAGAAATACAATCTTGATCTCTACATGAGGCTGGATTCTACAGCCATGAGGGCACTGAATGTCCTTGAAAACAAAACTGATGCAAACAAAAACTTCAGTTTATTTGGTTTATTGAATAGAACCTGTACTGCTGGGATGGGTAAAAGATTACTTCACATGTGGTTGAAGCAACCCCTTTTAGATGTGGAAGAAATCAACTCCAGGTTGGACTTGGTTCAGGCTTTTGTAGAGGATGCCACAGTCCGCCAAAATTTGAGGCAACATTTGAGAAGAATCTCAGATATTGAGCGACTAGTGCGTAATCTTGAGAAAAGAAGAGTTGGTTTGCACCATATCGTGAAACTTTATCAGGTGGTTTCCTTTTCCTTACTCCATCTTTAATCTTATGATAGCCATACACCAATGATGGATACGTTTGTACGGTCATTTTAGTGCTGCTAACATTTGGAAAGCATGAGATATTTGTCTTCCAAGTTAATACCGTCCTTTTTCTCACTTCCCTATTGCTTCTTTGGTGTTCTTTTTTCGTATTATTATTATTATTATTATTATTATTGTTGTTGTTGTTGTTGTTGTTGTTGTTGTTGTTGTTATTATTATTATTATTATTATTATGCATAGTTAGAGGAATACAGTAGTCAATGAAAACTTCTATTTTTTTGTGGGTTTGGGATATCGTGATTGCACATTCTGTTTTTTATGTGCTCTTTTCTGTCCACAATGGACATCTACCTCCATACCTGGCTGGTTACTATGGGGATAATAATCTGGTCAAATCTGAAATCTCTTTGCGTTACATGCTTTCGCTTTTTATTTTTAAATTTGACTAAGCTAATTTCTGATTAACTTCTCGATTTTTTGCCAAACCAGTCTTGCATAAGGCTTCCATTCATCAAAAGTGCTTTGGAGGATTACAATGGGCAGTTTTCATTATCTATAAAGGAAAGGTATCTGCAGCCCCTGGAACTTTGGACTGATGATGATCACTTGAATAAGTTTGTAAGCCTTGTCGAAACTTCTGTTGACCTCGATCAACTTGACAATGGAGAATACATGATATCGCCTGGCTATGACTCTGCTCTATGCGTGCTGAAAGAAGAGCAGGAAACATTAGAAAAAGAGATTCATAAGTTGCATAAACAAACTGCTATCGATCTTGATCTTCCTGTTGATAAGGGGCTGAAGCTGGATAAGGGTACACAGTTTGGATATGTATTCAGGATCACCAAGAAGGAAGAACCAAAAATAAGGCAAAAATTGACAACCCAATTGATTGTTCTTGAAACCCGAAAAGATGGTGTGAAATTTACGAACACGAAACTAAAAAAGTTAGGTGACCAGTACCAAAAGGTGGTAGATGACTACAAGAATTGTCAAAAAGAGCTGGTTAATCGAGTTGTGGAAACTACAGCAACTTTCTCTGCGGTATGATTCTTTTCGTTACATTTGCACTTTCAGTGGCCTTTTCTTCTGGATATACTGACCACTTCCACTGCAGGTGTTTGAGTCGTTAGCTGCCATACTTTCTGAATTGGATGTCTTGCTCAGTTTTGCCGATCTTGCTTCAAGTTGTCCTACTACATATACAAGACCGGACATCACCCCAGCTGTATATATTCTGATCTCGTTCTGTTTTCCTTATCATGACGACTTGGTTCTCTGACTTGAGTTTAACCATGCAATGGAATTTAGGATGTGGGGGATATTATATTGGAAGGGAGTAGGCATCCCTGCGTGGAAGCTCAGGATTGGGTGAACTTCATACCTAATGATTGCAAACTTGTGAGTGTCAAAAATACCTAATAATAACTTTTTCTTTTAATGCAACTGCACGTTTACTGATTCTTCCAATTAACCTATCAGGTACGGGGAAAGAGCTGGTTCCAGATAATTACAGGGCCTAACATGGGAGGAAAGTCAACATACATTAGACAGGTGTGGTTCCTTTAAGAAAAATATGTTTGAATGGATATTAACCATTTCGTATCACCTGTAACATTGCTTACTTACTTTGGAGGAATGGGTTTTGTCAGCAGTTTTATTTTATTGTGCATTCAGAACCAAACATCATGGTAAAATATAAACAAATGCAATGTAACTGACTAAGATTCATTATTGCTCCACGGCAACAATTCCAGAACATTTTGTTGTGTTTTAAAATCTACTAATGTGTTGGCTTTTTGTGCAGGTTGGTGTGAATGTTCTCATGGCACAAGTAGGTTCTTTTGTTCCTTGTGACAAGGCTAGCATTTCTGTCCGTGATAGCATTTTCGCTCGTGTTGGTGCCGGTGACTGCCAAGTGAGTAGTTTTCCTATATACATTGGTATTTCTTCGCATGTGCAGGGCAAACTAATAGAGTGGATTTGAAATCTGACTTGTTCAACCGATAGCCTGGCAGAACCCTAGAAGAAGACCAGATATAGATAAAATCCTTTTCTGTTGTTTCTATTTCAGTGTTCGCAAACTCTTTTCTAGTCTGGTGAGTTGTAATGATGCAAAAATAAATGTGCCAACATAAATCTGATGCACTAAAGAATAATTTCTTGTATGAACCAAGCAGTTGCTGTTTGCTTCTACTTAAAATCGGCAATGTCATTTTACTAAAGTAGTTATAAAAAATGATGCAGTTGGAGAAGATTTACATAAAATTCAACAATGTTATGCCTTACTTTCTTATTTAATATATCAATTAGTAGGCTATCATATCTTTCGTGTGGAAATGACTTCTAATATTGTTTAAACCCGTTATTCTGATATTTGTTGTTTAGTTTTAACTCACACGCCTTTAAAGTTGAAAATGAGAAATTTGTTTTTCTTTTCTAAGAAAGGGGTCAGTTTTCTTAATTACACTATCCATATTTTAGAATATCATGGTTTTCTCCTATCAATCGTTCTTTGATTCAGAACATATTTGTCTTACTCTTGTCCCTTTCACTTTCCTGCTCATTGAAGAAGACTGCAATTCTATTGAGCATCCAAGATTGTTTTTAGATTTTTTCAACAGAAGGTATCTTGATTCGTATCAAGAGCCTGCTGAATAACTAGGGACAAAATGTCTTTGAGAGTTATGATGCCCATCCTATTTGCCTGGAAGCACTTGCAAAATGCCTGTCTTCTCCTGCGCCTTCAGAAATCAGTTGTAATCTGTGTTTTCTTTGCTTGCTTGGCTGCTGTCGAATATCATTCATCCTGAGTTTTTTGTTTCCTTAAGCTTAAGCAGTCTTGAACATCCTTCTAGATTTCTCTTAGCTTAAATTATCCTGGATGAGGCTGGACTTGTTTGCCTTTTTTGCTGCTGAAATGTTTGTTTCACTGGATATGACTGGAAGCTGACTTATTTGTACTGATTCATGGAAATGTCTTCCTTTTTATAGCTACACGGGGTTTCCACTTTCATGCAAGAAATGCTTGAAACTGCTTCAATTCTGAAAGGAGCTTCAGACAAGTCATTGATAATTATTGATGAGTTAGGTCGTGGGACTTCCACTTATGATGGATTTGGTATGGCCCTATTACATTCCAATTTTCTTTCAGTTGTATTGAAGTCTGCATTGCAATTGCTTGGAGTGTACTGATTTCTGAACTTGTAATCAAGTGATAGATACTATATGTTTGGTCCCGGTTGAGTTATTTTGTATATGCGTTCATTTATTTCTAGGGGAAAGGAGTAGTCCCAGCTGGAATTCCCTTATCTCGTTGAGAGAGAAAACATGCTTCTTGCTGGCTATTGAGAGGCAAAAGTTGCAGATATAGTGCTTTATAATTGATAAAGTTACTTCATGATACTTTTATTCTGAAGTTCTGCGCTATATAATGTCTGCCAATCCTTCTATTTGGTTGTGCTGTTTAAGGAACATTGGAGTTGTTGTTGCCTTTGTTTGGTGTGCACATAATGTAATGGAAATAGGCTGATGATGTGTTTCATTCTTCTGATGTTCAGGTTTAGCATGGGCCATCTGCGAGCACCTAGTCCAAGTGGTCAAAGCACCCACTTTGTTTGCAACCCATTTCCATGAGCTGACTGCATTAGCTGACAAGGAAGCAGACAACACATCTGACGGGAAGCCAAAAGTTGCTGGTATAGCTAACTACCACGTTAGTGCTCACATAGACTCATCAAGCCACAAGCTCACCATGCTATACAAGGTACAGATGCAATCACTTTTAGTAGGACCCAAGTATTGGATTTCTACGAGTTTTACTGTCTTCTGCGTAATTGCCCTCCAAGTGATGTGTGATTATGAGCCATTGTGTCAACCGTAGGTTTAAATGGATGTGAGTAATAGCTATGATTGGTTATCCCATTTCTTCTCCTTTCCAGGTTGAGCAGGGTGCTTGTGATCAGAGTTTTGGGATTCATGTTGCAGAGTTCGCAAACTTTCCTGGAAGTGTTGTTGCTCTTGCTCGAGAGAAAGCTTCTGAATTGGAAGGTTTCTCGCCGAGTGATATCGTTTCAAATGATGCAACAGATGAGGTAAGCTACCATTTAAGATCTAACAGCTCCCCGAACTGTGGTCCAAGATTGGAAGGTTATGATGTCGTGCATTAATTTCCAATTCTAATAATGTTCAGGGGGACTTGAAAAGGAAAAGGCAAATCGATCATGACGACATATCGAGAGGGCAAACAAGAGCTCGACGGTTTCTGAAAGAGTTCTCCAATTTGCCAATGGAGAAAATGGACTTGGATCACTTGTGCGACAAGGTAACGGAGATTAAAGGAGGATTGGAGAAGGACGCAGCAAATTGTCAATGGCTTCAGCAATTCGTCCCAAGTCGTTCTTAGATAATGTACAGTTGGGCACGGTTTGCACATCACTGGAACATTTTGGAGTAGATTAGCCATAATCTAAAGACTGTCCGCTACAGGCTTTCATTTTGCCTTTTCCCTCTGTTTTTGTAATTTTGCTTCTTCCATTCCGTAGGGGAGTTGGAGGGGGGAAAGAGGGTCAACGGGATTAGAGAGATTTTGCTTTCGAACAGGGTAGATGCAAGCTGAGAATTAGGTATCGTACCATGTCCCAAAATTCTGTTAATACGAATTTTCTTGTGACCTTTTTAAAGTAACCATTTTGGTTCAAGTATTCAACATTTTGCAGGCCTAAATTACTAGCAGCAATACGTGACTACAAAACCAGAGAGCACTGACTACACTGTACTCGTTTCTTTGTCTCAAAACTAGACGGTTAACTTACCTGCTGCAGTACATTTTTTAAATTATAGATCCTACAATACATTCAAATCATAACAGCAAAGCAGGTTCACCCGTTCCAATGAATCTCAGATTGATGCTTCTATCCAATCAATGTATCTCAGTCAATGCTACATACACTAAACACAGGAGAAGACAGATCGAGCGTTGCGATGGAATTCTGGAATTAGTCGAGTTTTTAGCTGGTTTTCCGGTCGCCTTGTTGATTCCGTGACTCTAAGAACAGCCGCACAGTTGAGTAGATCACCGATGGTTCAGCCATTGCACCATTACCATAATCTCCACAAGCCAACCTCTTTGAAACAGGTGGGATTAGGGTAATCCCGATTTCATCGATTCCCATGAGATGTCTTTCTGTGAAAGGGTTGGTCCACATGAATGTGTTCATGGCAGGTGCCACAAAAAGTGGCTTCTCGTAGTCCCATGCTCGGACAACACACGTCAGCAGGTTATCGCACAATCCCCCCGCGATCTGCATTTATACAAATATGAAGGGAAGAAAAAAGAAAGATAGTTAGCATCAAGTAATCCCTAACAACCTGCAAAAGAAACCAAGTTAACAGGGGAATTATAGAGCAAAGTATATTGGGATTTGACATGCAAGTTTTCAACTTGCATCAATCAATGACTTTAACTGATTGTTAAAGCAAAAACTTAAGAGTTAGGGCCTTCCTGTTACTTAAATAAGTGGATGGATCGAGCAAATTACCTTCCCGAGGGTATTAGCTGATAATGGGGCAATAATCATGACATCAGCCCATCGACGGAGTTCAATATGCAGCACGTTATCCCCAATCTTGCTCCAAGTAGACCATTCATCCTCGTCTGTGTATAGAACCACATCCTTAGGAAGCGCTGCTTTATCAATGAAATGCAGAGAAGCTTTGGTAGCGACCGCTTTTACTTCAGCCCATTCAGAGAAACAGTGGCAGAGGTTTGCAAACTTGATGGCAGCCACACTCCCACTAGCAGCAAGCAGAATCCTTGGTTTCCTGCTAGGCTCCGCTTTTGTATGAACAACTTCCCTCTCTCTTTTGGCCATGGAGCTAGAAATCTGTCCATTTCGAGCCAATGCAGAAAAAAATTTCAATACTCTGATATCTAGCAATTCAAAATAAAAACCAAATGTCCTCAGCACAAAAGCAAACTCATTGAAGCAATAGGTCGAACACTCTCAATCCAATCAACGGATAGTCCATTTAACCTCTAGAACTCACTTCTTTTAGACATCTTATATCTCATAACAGCTCTCACCCAATCCCACAAAAGTCGAGGATGACCCTTACCCATTGATTATCATCACGTAACATCTCCATGGGTGAGAACTTTCTCCCCCGAAATCGGTGTTTTCATGGTGATCAAAACAGCTAGAAGTGTTCCCTAATTCAAACCATAACCGTTAAATTGAACGCAAACCCAGCACCAAGTTGAACAAGGAGAAAAATCATATACTAAATTTCAAGCGAACCCAGTAGATTAGATGTCAAACAAATAAGGTTCGGAATCTGCATTCGAAAATTCTGTCCGACTAGTACTAACTGAACAGTGAACCAGATTTTAAAAGACTGAGGAGAAAGCGACTGAACTTACAAAGAACTTGAGTTGTTGAGCAGAATTGGTAGAAGGAAGAGAGAAGCGGCAGGTCCGAAGCACGGGAGACTGAAGAGAGTAGGGGAAAATCAGAACTTTGAGGATGCCGGGTTTGTAGTCCCTGTGGCGCGCGCCCTTTTTACTTCTTCTTCTTGGTTGATTTCAAGTGCAATCTTGTTTCTGTTCTTCGACCTGCGATTTCTAGGTTTGCACGAAGGAATCCTTTGATATCGATGAGAAAAGATACTTGAATAATATAACCGCCGGTATACCGGAACAACCGGAAGTACTTGGGGCGGGCTTGAATTAAGACTGAAATCGGCCAAACGGCAGCAGGAATAAATTAAATATTGCAGCTGAGAAGCTTTGGTGGCAAACAAAGAAGGAAAGTTTCGCCCTCTTCTCCAGTTCTCCCTATCTCAATTCTCGGCTACGGCAGCGGAAACCAGAAGTGTCGCCCTCTTCTCTCCATCTCAATTCTCAGCTGCGGTTGCGGTTGCGGCTGGTATCTGTTAATTGTGTCGAGCGGGAGACTATCTAGTCCTTTTCTTGCTTGTTTGTCTTCAATCAATTGAGAACCTGCAATTTCCCTCACTCGAGTCGAAACCCTCGCCAAGAACAAGTGAAGTTTGATATTGGAATTTGATCGAAGCAAAAGAAAAATGGCTTCCACGATTGTGTTTGTAAAACAACCAGCGTCTGAAACACTTTGTCCAAAAGTGAAATCGGGCCTGAGCCCACTCAACTGAGAGCCCAATTCCTCTTCCTTCTTTCCGCCTGTAGATTACAACTTGTGGTCCAAACAAATTAACTAAAAGACAAGTTTTTGAGAAAAAAAGACAAGTTTCCCTTTACCTAAACTCACCGTTTTAACACCTGATTCCAGGCTCAAGATAGGGTGCATAACCATGGGTTATGCACCCATCAATAACCAAATCTGGACCCTTCATTTAGAAAATCCAGATCTAATGATCGAGAATTAAAGACTATTTTTATTTTCACTAGCTTTCTTAATTGACTCATATCTTTTTCGTTTTAACTCGGATTTTAATTTTTTTTTGCACAGATGGAACGAGTTCACCGTGCTCTACAAAATGAGATCAATTTTCAATATTTTTTTAGGAAAAAAAAATTCTGGCCTCTCGGTACCAACTGCATACCATATGGTATCTTCTTTGTTTTTAATTCGTTTTTGAAAACGTTTGCACAGCAGGGATGAGTTCATCATGATCTACTGGATCTACAAATTTCTGGGTGAACAAATTACAGGACCAAAAAATACCACACAATACCATACAATACCACCCTGGTACAGGGTGGTATTGTATGGTATCTTCTTCGTTTTTAATTCGTTTTTGAAAACGTTTGCACAGAAGGGACGAGTTCATCATGATTTATTGGATCTACAAATTTCTGGGTGAACAAATTACAGGACCAAAAAATACCACACAATACCATACAATACCACCCTGGTGCGGGGTGGTATTGTGTGGTATACAATGTTAAAAGTCGTAAATTACAATTAATATACTTCTACTATCATGTATTCAACCATCCTACAGTATTGGTTTGTTCATACCACCATGGTACGTTTTTCAAAACATAGGTATGCTTTTATTTCAATACCAGTCAATACCATATGGTATAGGCTGGTAAAAAATGGCTCAATTTTTTTTGTTCGAAAAATATATTAAAGTGGATATCATTTCGAAGAGCACAATTAATCTGATCTAACTGTGCAAAAAAAAATTAAATTTCGACTTAAAATGAGCGAAAAATCGTCCGTCAAAGATTAAAAAGGGAAAAATTAAAGGCTTTCCATGAGAGAGAGGATGCTGATGTCATGCTGATGTGGACGAGTTACTCATGGTTACTCACCATAAGGTTACTGACCTGATCCATTCCCCTGATTCCAACCCTTCTTCCTCTAGGTTCTTCGATCAAATATCCCTGCAGCAGCCAACAAGGTTTGACAAACAACACAAAAAACAGAGTATAGAACGAAGATCGGAAACGAAGATTGGAATTGAAATTGGTTGTCCATCTATGATCAGCCGGTATAACCGGTTGATAGCCGATAACCGACTATCCGGTTATCCGGTTAACCGGTTATAAATCGGTATCGGTAGTCGGTACTTGTTTTGTCAATTACGGTATACCGGTAACCGGTTTATCGGTAACCGGTTTAACCGGTAACCGACCGATTACCAGCCCTACTTGAATCTGAAAATTGATCATAATTGATTCCCAACTTGTTTGTCAAAAACGCGCAGCACCAAGGAAGCAGTGGGCCGAAAATTTCAGCCCAATACTTTATAACGGGCGTGTACCTCAATACTCATGCCCTCTATGCTACTGAGGATTGCGGTCGATAATACTCGCGGATATAGACGTCGTGGGTCGACTGAAAAACAATTAAATTCTCAAATTCGATACTAGTTCACCAAATGTTATGAATACTTGTTCGTAAGTTGTTATAGTACTAGACTATTATGAATACATGTCCAACGCGTATGAATATGTGTTCATTTGTGCGAAAAATTTGTCTGTTCTGGAGTCGAATACTTGTTAGACGTTTCCAAATATTGGTTAGAGGCTACTTCAACACTACTCATACCTCATTGTCAATGTATGGAATATAGTTTTTATCTAAAATTGATTTTGATTTACCTAGTATTGAATATGAATTCAACTAATACTAAAGTTTAGTTTACCTGGTATTAAATATGAGTTGAGCTGACGCTGAAATTGAGTTAACTAGATAGTGAATATGAGTTGAGCTAAGCTTAGAACATGACTTTACAAATAAATGGTGGGCGCCATACGAATATCAATTAAAACTTAAAAGCATAATATTGAATATGAGCTCCAACATGAGTTTTTGTTGACACGGAATATTACTTTAGTTGGTATTTAATATGAATTGAAATTTGAAGAAATCTGAATTGACCTGATACTAGGTAAACTCATATTCAGTATCAAGTCAATTCATATTCATTATCAGTTCCCTTCATTCTGTTTCATTTCAAATATTTCAAACTTATATTCGATACCCGGTCAACTCATAATCATCTAGATGGGAACTCATATTCAATACCATGTAACCACAGATTAGTCCAAATAATAACTATTTCATTAATAAAAGTTGCATTAAGAAAGAAGGCCGCATATCCTTTCTACTACACCAACTATGATTGATTTACTTCTTTTTTCTTTTATTGTTGTTGGCTTGTATCTTATTGTAGTTAACGTTAATAATAAGAGGCATTAGCTTATTCTCTCTAGAAAAAAAACAGGACAAGGAATGTACTTTTTTATATGGTTTGGAAAAAAAATCTAATAAAAAAAGCAAATCTAATGTGGTCCATTCATTACTTTAGACTTTAAGATTACTTTTTTTTTATTGTATTAGACACATGATCGAAGGCCAATTCATTACTTTTCTATGTTTAAATTTATAATTAAAATTAGTACTCCATAAAAGTAATTAGCATTATATATAACTAGACTTATGCCCGCCCTGTTGGCCGGGATGTGTTTCATTTGATTATTAGACCAATTCATTTGAATATATAGTTAAACTATTTTCGATATTTAAATTTCTTATGTTTTTTTAATATATCTATATAAATAAATTGGAAATTCTCTCGTGTTAATCTAAATGTTTTGTGGAAGTTTGGACTATGAGCTAACGGTTTAACCAACCAATGAATATTTTTTTAAGGTAACATAAGCATTACATGTTCTTAAGTCGAAATTCTCGACTTTTACTCCATGCATATTAAACATTGATTGAGTCGGTCATAGACATATAGAATGTATAATAATCAATAATTGTTTTTATGAGTAGATTGATGCTAACCAAGATAGTCAAATTTATTATCTTATAAATATATATTGTGAATTTAGGGTGAGTATAAACTAAATATCATTTGACAATGAATTTATAATTGTATTAAATTAATTTAAATTGAGATTCTACTTAAGATAGTAATTTTTATTCATTTGAAATTAAATTTTGCTATGTTTTTATGGTTAAGATACTTTATCGTTGATGTACTCTTTTATAAAGGAAAGAGATTTTGTTATACTTATATCTGAATTCAATCCATGGAGAGTTTTTGGTAGAATAAAAAGTACACTTTAGAAAAAGAAAATACACCCCATTCTTAATAAAAACAAAACACGTCTGAAAAATTGAACGGAAAAAAATGGATAACCACCGCCTACAAATTGCAGCCATTAAAAGTTTAAAAAAATACAAAATTCCGAGAATTGCGGGCTGCGCTTAAAGGCGTACGTGGCAGAGGCACTTTTCTAACTGGCCTGACTAGTGACTAAACTGATCTCTTCTTCTCTCACATACATTTGTGTTTAGAATTGTCATATTAAATATTTTATAATTGAGATTACGCTTTTTTATAGTTTGATTATTCCTATAATATAATTAGCCCAAAATTTAAAAAAAAAACTTCTAGTTTCCATCATCATCATGTGTAAATTAAAATTTAAGGTACCTGTGCAACTCTTACTGTTAACAATTTTCTCTAGCTGTACTCCTACAAGTTGTGCTCTCTACCAGTTATTCAAATTGGGAAAGACATACCCAATTTCTTAAGAACCATTTTCCAAAAGGAGGCCTAGCTAGCTAGATGGTCTATTTCCCCAATTTTTTGTGACTTTTATTGTCTGTTCCAACTTCCAACAATATAAATATAAAAACAACCTTCTGACATACACTTGTTCAAGGAAATTAAATTCAGACCAATCACAAAGTCATTTACTTCAGCAATCACATTGGTGTGTCGTAGCGAATTCTCAAAAGAGACTGTAAAACATGCATATTGTTACAATATAACTTAGAATAATTTGGAAAAATATGAATCTAGAGTTGTTTGTTTCTTTTCATCTCAAACTTTGTTCATTACACTCAAAATCTTCTGTGTAGCCTTATGTATTGCAACAAGTAGTTTTGAAGAGTCAATACGAGTATACGACTTTAAGCGTTTCTTTTTGCATGTGCGATTCCAAAAATGTTGAAGGTAAATAATCTATAAGAATACGTTGAATATTTATCTAGGGGTCGTTTGGAAGTTGCGATTGTTAAATAGATGTATTGTTGAGAATGCATGTATAATATTATACATGTATTGTCGAATTTGATGCATTGTAGAATACAACGTTTGGTATGTGTGATTGTGTATGTCGCATCAGCTAAAAGCTTAGACAAAACAATCTCAACTCAACTATCTCAACAATCACAACTAAAAGTTGAGATATAACAATCACTCAAAATGAGTGATAGTTTCTGTCACATCAAAGAAACAATCCATGTATTGTTTCTGCTAGAAAAACAAAAAAACGATGCATTGTAAACAATACATGCATAATGACAATCTCAACAAAACAATCGCAACTTCCAAACGACCCCAGGACACCTAAACTAAACATGCTTGAATAAATAATTTTCATCTATGAGATTTCGTTGGGTTACGTAGTCAACAAAGTGCAACTCGTGAGCTATGGTTAGCGAGCCACCTCGAGTAGCAACTTATAGGCGAATAGGTTAATAGCTTATCAGTTGACTTGTTGATAATTCATAGGTTTGTTAGATTGTATTACATCACCACATATAATGCTTAAGACTTTTATTACATGATCAAGTATGTCTCTTCGATATTTTTAAAGAGAAACTATGTATCATAGATTGTTCATATACTTATTACTATTGACATTATATGAACAATTAAAATTTATAGACTAAATTATATGATACCCAGAGCTCGAATCATTCTCACCAGCTAATTGATGAGCCAAACTCGAATACAGCTCGTGATCTCATTAGCAAGCCAAACTCGAGTTGAGCACTTGAGTCAAACACAAACTAAAGTTTTAGGAAACAAGTCGAACTCAAACTAAATCAAAACTCGACTCGGCTCATTTGCCACCCTAATTTAGATAAGAGAACATCTTATACAGTTGAATTGCCAACGGCTGTACAACGTAATTCACCAGAATCCGTTGAGGAAACAGAACGGGGTTGCTGTCTCAGTTGCTGCAACGTACCTATGCATCAAAATCATCACATAAAAATCAACCCTTTTGCTAGCTAACATTCAAAGGTCGTATCTTTTCATCAGAAGAACCTAACCATCTTACCAACAACAACAAACATCAACGTACAGTGGTATTAACACCCGACGAGAGAAGAAAGCGTTGCCACCTAATTCATTCATTCATTCACTCTCGCCTAATCTATAAGATGAAATTATATCGAATCGTCCGATTGTTCCCAAGTCTCGTCAAGTTCCCCTGGCTGGCATGTATCAGCACAGAGAATCTCAAACCATGTCGCCGGCCGAGGGTCGAACAATGATCATCGGCTCGGCCGGGTTCATCGGCTGGTTCCTGGCCGATGCATGTCTCCAATCCGGCCGTCCTACTTACCTTCTAGTCCGCTCCGGCCCAGGATTCGCCTCTCGTTCGTTGAAGTCCTCCAAGATCAAGTCCCTCGTGGACAGGGGAGCCACCATCCTTCACGTAAAAAACATATCATTCATTCTGTTTCTCGCATGCTGTTTTACTTCGACTCTTACTGGACGTGACGGAGAAAATGGAGTTGCATTTGATGATGATGAACAGGGTTGTGTGAAGGACGGGGAGCTGATGGAGAAGCTGATCCGAGAGAACAAGATCGAGGTGGTGATTTCGGCGGTAGGAGGGGACTGCGTCTGGGACCAGATTCACCTGATCAAGGCCATCAAAGCCACAGGAGGCCTTGTCAAGGTCAGTAAAATCAAATCTAGAGCTACAGCTAGATTTGCTGGTGCAGGGTAACTAATGTATTTTGTATGACGATGCAGAGGTTTCTGCCGTCGGAGTTTGGGCACGACATAGACAGAGCAGAGCCCGTGGAGCCGGGGCTGATGATGTACAAGGAGAAGAGGAAGGTGAGGAGGTTGATAGAAGAGAGCGGGGTTCCTTACACTTACATCTGCTGCAACTCCATCGCTGCTTGGCCTTACCACGACCACACTCACCCTGCTGATCTCCTCCCTCCCTTGGATCGCTTCCATATCTACGCCGACGGTTCTGTCAAAGGTGGGAATCACTCATCACTACCTACTGTTCTAGCTTTACTTATATTTTGCAGTGATCATATTAGTGTATGATGATATGATATGAATTTTGGGGAACTTACAGCATATTTCATTGCGGGGACCGACATTGGGAAGTTCACAATGAGGGCAGTAGAGGATCCTCGGACTCTCAACAAGACCCTGCATTTCCAGCCCCGGACCAACCTCCTCAGCATCAACGACCTTGCCCGCATCTGGGAGTCCCAGCTCGGGCGCAGCCTTCCTCGAGTCACCATCTCCGAGGACGATCTACTCTCTGCAGCCAAAGGTGTGGTTTTCGAATTTATCGGAGTGTTTCTTTGAAGTTAGTTTGATTCCTGTCTGCAGCCTGAAACAAACAGTGGTCCTTCCTTTGCAGAAATGCGTATCCCACAGAGCATAGTAGCTGCCCTGACCCACGACATCTTCATCACAGGGTGCCAGGTTAACTACAACCTCGACAAGCCAACCGACGTAGAGGTCTGCTCCCTCTACCCTGATGCGTCTTTCAGAAGCATCGACGACTGCTTCAAAGAGTTTCATGCCAAGATTGATGATAGTAAGCAGACGAGCAAGCCGCCTCCACCATCCAGTAACAGCAACAAGAACGGGATCATACTCGCCGGTTCCAAAACTGAAGCTGTTTTCATCACAGCCTGAAGCTGTCCTCTGGATCACTATTCTATTCTTAGACTGTCAGTAGTCAATAAGAAAGACAAACAAATGAGTTGCTTGGTTGATCGTTCCTCTTTCCTTTTTTCCTTTCCCTATTCTGGACTCTAATTGCTGGAAACATATGTATTCCCAGCAATTCTGTCTGTGTCATCGTTTCTTTAAACTTGGGATGATTGTTCTCTGCATTTCTGATATGTGATGTAGTCTTGTTGCATGTGCGTAGAGAGTATTGCCTACTTTTGTAATCATAAGCAAGAAAACATTTGTTCTGTACTCAGACGACTAACTGTGATTCCTGCTGTTTAGTATTATCAAAAGAAAGTTCCTGCTGTTTACGGTTCAATCAACACCAAACCAGAGCATATCAACAATTGAATCAAATCAGTTCAAGCCAAACTTAACTTGATCCGGTTTGAATTCCATAATTCCTCTTAAAAGTAAAGAAAAGGTAGACCAAACCAAACCAATACCATTCACAGACGAAATTCTTTCTCCATCCAAACCAGATTTACCATCTCCATCCAATTCTCTCTGTAAAGACAAAGTTAGAGATAATGACATATATGTCGTCCAGTTCATGAGCACGATGCCATCACTGTCCAAATTTCTGAGAATCATCATGAGCAAGTACCACATAATATATGCCCTTGAGATTACAAAACCACCCACTTGCTTTCTTGCACAGATTCGACTAGTTAGTATTTACAACTTTATACAAGGGAACAAAAAGCAACTGGAAACAAACACCTCACTTCACTTGTGGTCCAGTTACTTACCCCAGTTAGAGCATCTTCTGATACCGTCAACTATGCACCATTCATGTATCACCAGCAAAGACAAAAAGGGGCTGTTGACAAACATGTTAGAAGAGACGCTAGACATCGTACACTGGCAACCGCTCCTCGATGGAAACCCTACAGATTGGGCACTTCTTACACTTCTCACAGCATGTGCTGCATGAAAATATGTTCATTAGTCTGAGTTCAGTTGAAATACAAAAGACAAAAAGAAGGGAGCAAATGTAGATGATGGTAGAATCGTGGTCATTTACCTGCAAAGAATCCGATGCCTGCATGGAAGCAGTACAACATTGATCTCGCCTTCAAAGCAAACCCTACACAATACTTTCTCCTGAAAAGTATTTCAAAACCAAATCGTCATTTACCGATCCACCACAGGGTTTTCGCTATTGTTATCAGAAGGAAGAAGAACGAAGGAGCTTCATATTAGCCCTAATGGAAACCAAACATCATCCCTTTCGGATAACCCCCTATTAGTGAGGAAAAAAGAAAGAAAATTTACATTTTGAAGCCTCTCAAACTCCTGCTGACTGTATCGGGTAATTTCTGTTTGCTCACCAAGAGCAGCCTGAAGCCTCCAAACCTGAAGTAATAAAAGAGGAACTTTCAATTCATAAATCCCAGGTTGACTAGTGAAAATAACAAGAAGACTGGAAAAACTCACCTCCTCGGCCAGATCCTTCTTAGGCATTTTCTTAACAATCTCGGGAGGATAACCAGAGAAAGTGTTATATCTGCACATAGAAGAAATGGGTAAATAGAAGACCATAGGTTAACAATTTTAGACTTCAAATTTGCAAACAACATGCAACATAAAAAACTGGGTCAGGGCCCAGTGGTTGGAATGAAGAGAACAAACTACAGTCGGAAGAGAATCTGCAACTACAAAGTCTAGGCTTTTGTTCATTGAGGAAAATTTGTCACCAAACTGAAGGAAACGTACAAATTATATCCTATGAAACTATGTCTAAATAATTCACACAGTCTAATCCTAACAACGGAATGTGGGAGCTCCTTTTGATGCTCGATAACCTTTGGAAACTACTCATCTCAGTTTCTCACTGCATGATTCCTTCTGCTTCATAAAATAAAAAAGTACAACGAAAGAGATTCAAACTGAGAAATGAGCATAAGCAGATCATCTTAAGACACATAAACCATTTTGCCCCTGGTCATGTAATGACTGCAGAAAATCATCCCACACTATGACATGCAGTGAAGATTGTTGATTAATAACATAGAATCATAGACTAACCCAGCAGCACCCTCCTGGTATAGCCTGGCCTGTTCCTCTCTACTCCCTTCATCGATAGACCACCACCCCATTAGTCTGTTTTAGACAAATCAGAAATGCCAAGTCAGTATTTTCTAGATAAATTCCGAGTTCGTTTAATAGAACATTGGCCTAACGGTGAAGGCCAAAAACAGTTACCTGGAACCATGGTGCAAAAACCCCAGGCAGTCATGAAGTCTCGATGAAAATCTGAAGTACCTACCAGCACCAGCTTCGGTCCGCAACAGGAGAATTAGTTTCTCTACCACTTTTGAGACAGCAAGTAGAACACCAGCACCTTGAAGAAGGAAGAGAGGACAGAAAATAACAGGCAGTGGAATATTTTTGGCTCCAGCAGGTGTTCCCTGGATATGATAAATATGGAGATCCGTTAATAACCTGAAAGTCCCAAAATTACTAGTAATCAAATGAATCAAACATGGACCTGTAAACGCATGCAAAGGAGGACTTGGAAGCAAATCAGTGGAATCTTCATGATATGGCCACCAATGTCTTGCAAGCCACAGATTCTTTCTTCCTGATTATTCTCCTCGGGGGAAAGCACTAAGCCACTGTTCCAATCAAGATATCTAATGGCTGTAGAAGATGAACCAGCTTCCCTAGACTGAGAAGTTCTATGGATCACTGGGTTCGACCACTTTGTGCAAACAAGGAATGCAAAGCACTCGGCAATACTGCACAGATGACATTCATATTTATAATTTTTTAGGGTAAACCATACTGTGAAGTATTCAATGTACTCCACTTGTTCTAAGACTAGTCGGCACAATAATCCAACCAAAATTCAGATTTATTGCATACCCAAAATTGATGAACAAGTCCCACCAGCCAAGAGAACGTACATCGCCTGAAAAATATCTTCAAGTCATCAGAAAACACCACTATATGAGCAATAGGCTCAAATGCGTGCCAAGATTGCAGGGATACTATCCAAATAAAGCAACCAATCCTGATTTGGTAATCATAAGATGGTGACAAGAAAATGTAACGAAGAGATTGACATCCAGAGATCAGCCATAAAATAGCAGGCACACCTGCAGATCTGAAATCTACCCAATCACCCAAGCTTAGCAAAGCAACAGACTCTGAAGGTATATCTCATTGTCCATGTACACAACAATCACGAAATGATCCCAACAAATTCTCCTTCTTACAACCCAGACTCAGTCTCATCAACGGATTTAAGTAGGGTCAAAAGCCATACTGGAAGCAAAGGAAATATCAGAACACCGACAAACTTTAAGAAGTAAATGCTTTTCCGTTGGCCTTCAAGAATAGCAGAGAATATATAGACTGATAAAGTTGGGAGCTGCAATTACTAGGAACATATTTTTTCAATGGAGATGGCACTTGTGAAGCTGAGCTGTAATAATTTGAAATAGAAAATTACAAGTGAGAAATCCTGAACACTTCACTAAGCAGTCAGCTCCTATGCACTCTTACTCTCCATACAGGAGGGGCATTTATGTCATCCTAGATATATAAAAAAACTATATCAGCCAGTAGAGTATCTGTCGCAGAATTAAAATCAAATTTGGTAACACTTTATTGTATACGATCACAGTTTCAAATTTCCTTCTATCTACAACGAAATTCGAAAAGGTATACTGCTAATGGCAGGATAAATTATACTGACACAAAAAGTGCAAGTCAGATATTAAATCTCAAAGATCAGGATATGAAAGCATGAAAACCTGTAAACCTGAAATCTCATACATTCTACTTGACAAATAACATATGTAGGAAATGCTTACCAGATAGCTTGAGAACAGTGAAAACTGTAGCAGCAACGAAGAAAACCATAGAGATTGCAACCCAGAAATGCTACAAAATTCAGATATCAAATTAGGTTCAATTCCAAATATCCTTGATAGGATCATCTCCAATCTAGATCCACCTTTCATCAGGAAACAAGAACACTATAACAATAACCACTTTGCAACCACGGTATTTCAACTATACAATCCTAGTGAAATGAATTAAGTTTGTACTTAGTTGCAATGAAGACGAGCCTGTTTTGTTACCTACATATAATAGACAAAACAAAGACATGTTGATTGATTGAAACAGAGAGTGAAAGACAAGGAAAGAAAACCAATGTTGAAGGACAAAGCCAAGTTAAGCAGGAACGGTGAAAAATACCACAAGAACCCTAGTTTATATGCTTTTCATCCACAAAAGTGCACGTTACTAACTTTTATGGCTGCACATCGTTTCAGTCTTTCCTATAAAATAAATCTTCTTAATGCCTACCACGGTAATGCTAGTTCATGGCGAGCCAGGAAGTTTGAGCATCAGAAAAGCACAACTATGCAAATGACCCTATGTCCCTACCAAGTAACAAGCAATGGCATATTAAATGCACTTAAAATTTTCTCATCAGAATCATCTAACCTGTATAGAACAATGGGAACCACAAGCTATGTTAAAGAATAGTATGTCAGCACTTCCACTAACTTACAGGCAAAGTCTCCCAGATTGCTTCATCACTCATATTCTCTTCTTCTCCTGGCATCAGAGCGCGGCACATTCTATTAAGAAATAAAACCAATCACCATCTTGTCAGCCAGAAAGGTGATTGGCAAAGAAAACACACATTTTGTCTAGCACAAGAGAAGTAAAGAGCACTTGAGAAGGTTAATTGAAACTTATGTTGTAACAGCATCCACAAACATCTGGCAAATCCCCCATAAATGAAGCATCAGACTTGTCATTCATGATTCATTACATAACCTAAGCATATAAATTATACAAACACTTAACTGACCATATATTGATGGTTTGATAAAATTTTCTATCATGTTAACAATTGATAATCAGTTGGACAAAAGCATTAAGACACTACTAAAAACTGTTACATCCTCAGTTCTGTCATGTTACAGAAGGAAAACAGGTGGAAGTTTCCTGGAGGAGGCTGTTGAACATTTCTCACTGCATATACAACTTCCGTTTTAGGAAACTTAATTCAGTACCAACTCTCTCAGACTTAAATTATATTGTCAAATAAAAGGGGAACAATAATGATAATATGAGATATGACCTCCAATATCAGGATAGTTAATTTTACTTAGAAGTTAGAACACCAAACGCTGGTCAGCAAACAAGAATTAATTCAGAGGAAATAGCAACATCTAGCAATAGAACATAATGTGTCATATTCCACAGGCTAAATCAACTTCCTTTATTAACAAAATGAAGATGTACCTGAAATTGTCAACTAAGATAGTTACTTCAAACAGTAACAGTGGAAGGAATACAATCTTCAAGTCTACAGCTGCAATACCATGAACTGAAAACAAAGGAAAATTATACAAAGCGTAGCTAGGGAACTACATACTAAGAGCCTAAAACAGAATCACGGCCCAGGAAAGTGCCTTGAAGCGTAAAAAACTTAGACTAAATTGAGAACAGTTAACTATTTACCATTAGCACTCTCAAGATAAATGCAAAGGAGGAGCTCAAATGCTGTAAGCAAAGGTGTTGCAACAACTGCATGGCATGGAGCCCACTATCGAGAGAAAGAAAATCCCATGAACAGATATGCACATAAACAGAAACTCTGGTTAGCAAGAAAATATAAAATAAGATGCATTTTCCTCTAACAGCATCATTCTCAAATCTGACATTTAAAGGATACAACATACATGACGATTGTGTGGAAGGGATGGAGCAGGTAAGGAAAACCTCCCTCGGGAAACAACCCCGTGGAAGACCCACAGGGGGAAGAAAACCAGCCTGAAAATCAAGGCAGAAGTACAACAACTGAAGTCAGAATTTGACAGGTAAATAATATTATGCAAGATAGAAAGTTCACACACTTGAGCGGCATGAATTATCGAGAGTAAAATGGGACCAAGTTCTCTACAGCAGAAAGCTGTCACAACCCTTCATAAATTAAGGGCTGCCAAATACAGAAATCTAGCTGACATAAGATTCTATCCTTGAAATGAGGATTAACATCCTGTCATCGGCATTGCGCCCAAGGACCCCATCACCCAATTGATAGGAGGGAAGAAACCTGAACAGTACAGTGAGCCAATTGACCTTCAGAGAGAATTTTATTCTGTGTTATGAGAACTCTAAAGGTAATTGTCAACCCCCGAACCTTATATGTTAACGCCGCTACTCAGACTAATTAGAGAACAACATATAAAGGTCAATAAGAGGCTACCCAAAAGAGAACCCAGGAACTTCACGTTTGCTTTGGGTACCAATATCATGGGCTCCAATCATGTGATCCAGCGTAATTTGTTCAGACTAATACAGTCCATCAGAAATATTGTGATTATTTCTATAGAGCTAGAAGGATACAGTGCGAAAGGCTATAGAGAACCCACCGCTTTCTGTTTTGTTTAGGATGAATGACATTGGTTCAAATCCTGTGCACCCAACCGAATACTTATCCTATGTACTTACAGAACTTACAGTCCATTATAAATTATTGGGTTGAGGGGGAAAAACAGCATACTAAAAATTGAGAAAAGGGACAAACTTCCTAAGGTTTCACACTCTCAAAAATTGCAATAGCTAAGCTAATATAGGATAGCTGGCAAGAACATTAAGGAGGGTTGAGCTGAATAAAAAACTGTGATATTGTTTTCCATTAGTAATAGAATGAGCAACTGAAACCCTCAAGCAGAACAAATCAGTTTTACGCTTCCTAGCCTATTATAAATTATAACTGCAAGATCATGCCCAGCTGATTAACGAAAAAGAAAGAACCACCAAACCAAGAAAACAACTTTACTTGCACAACTATCCCATAAAATTGATCGGCCAAATCTTCGGCGCTTATTGTTTGCATTATTAAACCCAACAACAAACTACAATTCAGTTTATGAAGTTCTGATGCTGATTATGACTGACCAGTGGCAGTGGGCATAACACTCATTCCAACTGTTTGTTCCAAGAGTACCATCATCTACACAGGCAGTTCCTCATTTCAACTTGCAAATTATTCTTCCAAGAGACTCCATCTAGTTTACCTTCCCTGAATCGAACAACCCTTCTCGTTACAATATTAACTCCATCCAGCCAACATGAAATGGTACGGAAGAAGATGGATGCTTTTTATCACAATCCAATTGCCCCTTTGTGCACCCTTCCCGATATAACAAATCAGATCAAACAGGTTCAGATGCTAATTCAGCTAGTAGCTTAAATCCCAGAAAGTCAACCATCGGAATTTCACATGCACGGAATGAGGAAGTCATGAAAAGAAAAAACAGGAAGTCCCAAGCTTCGCTTGCGATAACAAATAGAAATCAGAAACTAGCATATCCTGCAAGACACATCCACAGGAAAGCCTTGAGCTAATTCAACACCAAACCCTTCCGAGGGCAACCAGCCAAGTCATTCATCACAAACAGCACAATTAACAATTAAAATAAGGAACAAAAAAAGGGAACCAAGCAAACTGACCACCAGGAGCAGCAGACGAGACGCTCAAGCTTAAGCACTAGCAAAAGGGTGAAGGCAAAGAGGAGGGCATGGGCAGCTAGGGCCTGTACGGACTTCAACACTCTTCTCCAACTCGTCATCTCTTCTTCTTCTTCTTCTTCTTCTTCAATTGGACTTTTTAGTGAATCATGACAAAATCAAAAGGCAAGCGCTTCTGTGTTCTGATCTGACCTTCAACCTCCAAGGCAAAACCTAGAGGCTAGAGCGGCGCAGTCGGTCACTCGAGCGCAGAAAGGGGAGCAGATTAAGGAAGCGTTACGTTACCCCCCTTTGTTCCTTCCGACAAGTAACAACACTGAGGTGACTATCTGCCGATGGGTCTGATGCTGGATTGTGAAGTTGAATCAAGAATCGGGAGAAGTGAAAAAAGGGGCAAAGAAGAAAGAACTGAAATGGAAGAGAGGGAACAGTAGCGTAGCGTGTGTCAATCTGCGGGCGCCATTGAAGATACCGCTCTCTCTTTCTCTCTCTTCTATTAGCCCACTCTCTCTCCACTCCAGCTACTAGTGCCCTTGGGCTTGGTTGGATGAATGCCTGTAGATAAACTAATACTCTACGGATTGATGCAATAATAAGTACAAAGAAAGAGCATTCTATTCCTTGTGTTGTGTCAGTTAATCAGGCAGGCTCTGTTTTATTATTTTAATTATTATTAAAAAAAATTAAATCATTCAAAAGTCTCTTCATGGTTGTTATGCTGGTGACATCCCGACCGAATGAACGAGACATAATCGATGTCGGTTATAAAACTGACTAAAATATTACTGATATTGTTGGCATGATCTGTTTTAGGCATTTTTTTTAAAAATGACAACGTTTTAGTTAATTTAATTAACAATTAACAAAATAATTAAATTTTATGATTTATTTCATAAATGTGAGAGTTAAATGTTGATGTTATTGTTGGATTGAAGTATAAAGTATAAACCTTTCGGTGCATATCCCTAAAGATGATGGTCAATTACATCACTATTGAGTGGTCACCATAGCTACGAGGGTAACTTGGTGCATTACCATTTATGGGCAGACCCAGACCTCTTTAGGGGTGTTTCGGGACACCCAGGGAAACTAACGATCCTTAGATACTAGCTTCGGGTTAGAACGGGGGATTGATAGTCCTTTAGGGGTGTCTCACTAAATTTTGGGTTCTCCTAGTAGTAGTTTGAATTTTATTTTATTTTTATTTTTTTGGGAGGGGGAGGAGTGATTGTTTTTGTGATTCAAACTCACAACACTATAATTATTAGAGAAAATATTTATCCACTGCACTGCAAACCAATTGTTGTTATGTTTAAAACATAAATACGATCATAATCTAAATTAAAATCCAATTAAAACCTAATTTCAACAATGTTTTTCATCCAAATCATGAAAATAAAATTTCAAACTCACCATCATTCTTATATTGACTAAGATTGCATCACTGTCAAGTTGAATTGTTTTACTCGGTTCTTGATATGCAACTGCAAGAGTTGAACTAGCACTTTGATATGGTGAATACTAGGTTGTTGACTTGTATGATTGTCTTAGTCCTGAGAATGAGTTTGTTGCTTTTGACAAAGAGAAGCTAATAAGTCTTGCTCAATTTTATCCTAATTGGTTTGGTCACCTTTCTAACTCACATATTCTAGGATATTTTGAGAATTAATATCAGTGTCAAGAATGATGAATTATTCCTTAGATTATAAGGAATTGATGAATTGACTAAGTTGATGGTGAAGACAAAAGTGAATCATTCATAGTCATAAGATTATTTGCTTCGCAAATGTGTATTGATTTTAGCAGTTGCAATTGCAAGTGTTTGAAAGTGATTTTTTTGCTTTGGGCTACACCAAAAACAAGTTTCAGAATCGAATAGGTGATTAGTCTGTTAATGATTTTTAGTGGGAGATACTGAAAGAGATTTGTTGAGCACTTTTTTTTTGTTGAATTTTTTTAGCACTTTAGACACTGAGTGTTTTGTACAATTTTTTCGAAATATGAAAACACGTAGTGGTATTTTATTGTAACTTGTAGTGGCCGAGTATTTTATAATTTATGAAATTAAATTTGTTAATAGTTTAGTTTAATGTTATAAGAGGACATCACTAAGTAAAATTTTTGGGTCCGTCACTGTGACTGATCACGATTTTCTAGATCTAAAGACCAAAATCGTATTTTCCTAGGATCTCTTCCAACCACTTACTTAGGTGATGAGAGACGAGTTCTATAGTTTGAAAATGCGGCTGTGGAGGTTGAGGTGCTTCTGGGGTTGAGGTTCCACTTGGTTTTACATTATCAAAAATTCAAAATTAAAATAGTGTAAAAAGGAGAACTAAGCTACTGGCGAGTGGAGGAAGAAGGAGGATTAGGTGTTGCACATGCAAGCTCCCCCTAGAGTTCTTTAAACTCATAACGTAAATCCTGGCAACATACGAGCTGCTTAATCCTCGTGATATCTATCTACTCCTACCTTGTGTCACGATATTTATCAGAACTAGTAGGCAACAAGGACCCTACGGATTTCTCCCTTAAGGTGTCACACATTATCGATTGAAGATCAATCGCATAGAATGGTTGTGTTTGGTCTTCATTCTTCACCCTATGCGATTAAGGTTTCGAGGCATACATCTCGAAGGGATGTATGCTTCGTAAATCTCTCAATTAATTCTTCATGAAACCCTATGGTTTTCAAAAAATTTAGTCTTGGTGTCTCATGACACGTCCAAAGTGGTCCACTAGGTTGCTATGCCGTGGAAACACACGAAACACTACCAAGAGTGCATCAAATTGATAAAAGCAAGCTAGTGCTACTAGAATACACTCTCGGCGATCATGTAGCCAATACGAGATATTAAGACGATTAATATATGAAAACCATGAAGTTCGAGTCGTAATATGAGAGTCTAAAAGAGTACTTCTTGCGTGTCATCGGTGACCATTGACCCAATTGTCACTTCAGGTATTAGACATCCCCAAATACTCTCTCTCTCTCGCTAGTTAGCTTATTTTTAGTTTGTTAGTTAAAAACAACACTAAACTATTGATTGGATAACAATTCAATTCTTCAAGTAGCGGTATGACTTTCCGTTCCCGAAAGAAACACAACTTCATAGTAGCATTATACTACGCCACCTAATCGAGTTATATTTAGTCTAAAAATCTTAGGTCACTAGGGTTAGGAAACGATGTGATCTTATCCAGACTAGAACATTAGGAATAGCAACGGGGAAGGTCCGGGGCGGGTATCTCGATACCCATACCCGCCCCGTGGCAGGTCGGGTCGGGTAATTTATCATGGGGCGCGGGCCGGGGCAGGTTGACCCAATGGGTATATAATTTATGCAAAAAAAAACATTAGAAGTATTCGTTATTTAATTAAAAGACCAAGAAAGAAACCATAATCTGATAAACTGTAGTTAAATTATTGGAGAAATTGAGTTTTTCACTTATTTACAACTTTATTATACCTAGAATATGATGTAATAAGAGGAAAATCCTAAGTAATTTGATTAAGATTACATGTAATTTAGTCAAGAACGGGTCGAGAATGGGGCGGGTCAGGACAGGTCGTGTCGATGAGAGGTACCCATTCCCGCCCCAAAACAGGCCAAACAGGTCGGTAAATCGGGTCAGGTCGAATTTGACATCCCTAAGAACATATATACAATTTATGGTCCAGACCGAGAGGCTCGATTATAGACCCGACCTCGTATTATACAATACAAATCATACCACGCCTATACGATCAGGTCCAGATAGACCGGATTGAACAAAAAATGAACAATCCGTTTAGTTAACTACAAAAAATGTTGAAGCAATAACCGCAAAAAAATATTTTTTTGGCCTTAAAACATAAATTCCAACATGCATGAATAACTTTGACACCCTAACTGAGTAAATAACAAGTATACAAAGTCAAAGCATCCTAACTTGCATCATAACATCGTAAACATTACCATAATGTCATATGGAGACACGATTTTATTAACTCTCTAGTAACATGTGGTTTTGTGAATGAAGGAGCAGACGATATTCTCAAAATTAGGGTCGAGACTTGTGTCTCATTAGGAGGACTTGAGAGAGTGGTCGAGTGGCCTGCTAACACATATTGGAAAGTCAGTTAGGTCCACAATTTGGTCCGATAAACTACAATCTAGACCAGACCAAAAAATCAAAACATCATATAATACAAACCAATTGACTAAATCATACCATTCTTAACCGTCTACCATCCGATTTAGTTCATAGTTATTCAAACAGTCTAGTGTACTATTTTTTCCAGCGCTATCAGTCACAAATAATGATGCACAAACGCACTAGCGTGGATTTGACTTATCCCACAGAACTATGCAACAACTTGTGTCATTTTACGCCCCACTAATCACTATCCCACTCGTCTCTGTCCCCTGCGACACATTTCAAGCCAACTTTCCGCCAATGTTCCAAGGCGAGAGAAATGTAATTGGCTTCGCCTTATTCTCCTCTCCGCCCAAAAAAGGCAAAAACAGTGTGGCAGCAGCAGAACTACAAGAAACACATTTTCGAACCACCACGTCTGTCCCCTGCGACACATATTTTACATGCTTACTCAGCCCACATTCGTCAGATCGGATAGATCATGATGAATATTTGTATTGGAAAACGTTGTTAGAGAAAATAAACAACAACACTCTTGTTAAAATCGGATCGGAAAATCGACAACGCAAAGGCGTAAAGAACACATAGATTTACGTGGTTCATTAACCGAATGTGTGTTAGCTGATTCACGAGCAGGGGAGAGCTAGTTTCATTATATATTTGACAGACACAAATTACAGATGGATTGAGAAGTATATATGGTACTTCTCCAGACGGCCTAACCCTAATCCAATATGATAAAAAAATAAGGTTAACACAAAACAAAAACTCAAACATGTGTAAGCCCATACACCATAACTTCTAATCGATAATAGATAATTTGATCGTAGCCATATCAACGACTCTATTTAGCTTCCATAATTTATACGTGTGTGATAGTCTGAGCTGTATATTTATATCGGGAAGGTGAAAGTCAAAAGAATTACCAGATGACAAAATGAGGAAAGGATAATGCCATTTCGAGACCGATTAAGCTTTAAGGAATAGTTTGAAGGCTCATGCATATCATTGGAATATAGGAGGCTATGTTTCAAGATATGAACGCATAATGCGTTCATGAGATTTATGTATCTTCGCTAATCATAATACATAGTTGCTACTATAACTATAATTCGATCGCACAATATATCATTTATATTTTTATTTATTTTCTGGTATATGGAGTTATATATGGATACAATCGGGTGGCAACGGTGATAATCAGCATTGTAAATGAATGATTAATAAAATACTTATCTTTAATCTGTAACGTAGCCATAGATTACAATATAAAATACACTGACAATGACTTTTTCGATACAGTCTTCGATACGTTTTTTACAATCATTGCTAACTAGAAACTTCTTGTTCTAATCCAATTAAGCATTACTAATTCGAGCTTTCCAATCTCTGATGATGGGACTCATTGCCATGGCCGTTGATGATTCTTGCATGCTCTTACCGGAGAAGGCCAAACAGTAATTCCGACCAAGATCATAAACCCAATTACGTTAACAAAGAAGGTGACGGGATGCTGGTGGATTTGGAGCCCAAGATTATTGTATTACGTTTATGGCCGGAGACTGCAACCCGACGTACTTAGCCAAGCCGGATTCCCGCGACGGCGACGGCGTCATCGACGGTGATCTTATTCATCCGGTTTAATTAAGAAACCAGCAGTAATTGTGTCATTACTAAATACTTGATAGTTGTTATAGTTAGGAAGTTTTGTCTCATTTTCTCTTTTCATTCGGCTTTATTAATTTTTACCTTCTACAAATCCAGGTTATGGTTAGAGATTTTGAAGAAGCGTATGAAAACAGTTCAGCACTTCGTTGACAAATTAACTATTAATATTTTTATATTACTATAAGGCTTGGGTTTTCTACCCTATCCGCTCGCTTATTATAATTCATCTCGACCAGACCGCACCGCGGTTGACACCTTGTCGCCATGCCAGCTTGATACCCTGCTAGATCACCACCAAACCTGTATTGTCGGCTTGATCTCCATAGTTAGTTTTTTTGTTTTGTTTCATGTTGTCAAATTGATCTCTTAGGCCACTCAGATCAGTGAGAGGTAGTCTGGCCACTTGGACCCAAAACATTTTGGGTAGTATTTTTTGTATTTTCATGCCAAAATACCCTAGTGGTACAGGAGTTGGAGATATCAAGATTCAACTACTGGAAGTTAGAAGTGAAGCTGTAACCCTAGACAAAAAATGGTGACCTAGATTGTCGACCAAAATTCTGAATGGTGACAAAGGCGCCATATTTTTTTTTTTTTTGACAAAGGATTTACTTGTATTGCTCTTTGAGAGAAAAGTTACAAGGGAAGCCAAACAAAGAAGCCCAGAAAAGATCAAGGCAAGCCAAACAAAAGCACACGGTTGTACAATCTGTGTTAAAGGAATACAAAAAGAGAAGAATAGAACACCGAAAATATCAACCCAAAACATCAACAACACTTGAATCAGATCCAGAAGACACCGAAAGCTCCCTTGCAAACAAACCAATCAAAGAGCACCAAGCATAATCAGCTCGTCCGATCCGACCGAGTCCATGACAATTGAATACAACGCCAAATGCCGCCTCCTGGGAGTCGCTCGAAGACGCTCAACACAGTGAATCTCTTGTGAGGGATTACATGGCGGTGGAAAGGGTAGAGGATCGAAATGCTCCGAGCTGAAAAAGCAGAGGAAGACGAGGCACCAAGAACTTGGTCAAGGGAGAAGAGGAACCCAAACTCCAAAATCCAAGGTCTGAAACCGCAGTCAGAAGGGCCAGACATCGCCTTCCTTCCACCGACGCCGACCAAGAGGCAGATGACTACCAACAGGGGGAACGGAGGGGAAAACAATGAATCGATTCACCATGCATGTTGTTGAACCCACCATCTAAAGAGGAGACCTCTAGATGCATAACCCAACTCCAAGGAGAGCAAATCCAGAAAGAAACCCTAGAACAGGGCAACGAAAGGCCATAAAGGCAGGAGAAGCTAAAAAGCTGGAAAATCCGATTGAAAAAGGCCAAACCAGTGGCAAGGAAGCATAAAAAGCAAGGAAGATGAAAGAAAAATGGGCTACCGCCGGTCACCAAGAGGTGCCGGCGGCAACCCCTGCAAAAATCCAAGCAGAGGGGCTGGAGGAGAAGAGAGAAGACAGAGGAAAATTTTGAAAAAAAAAGGAAGAGAGAGAGAGAGAGTTGTGCAAGGCGCCATATTTTAGAAGGTGCAGATCAGCTTGATTTCACTCGAATATTCTTTCCTTGGAGGTTCAACTGAAAATATTCTGAAGATATGCAAGCAAAAGAATTTCCACCCTACAGTATAGGTGATTACTTCGGTGCACTCACTTTTTTGGGTGCATTCAATACACCCAACTCTAAAAGTGATCATAATACATCGAATTTTAAACTTTAATTGGTAGTATTAGTCTAATATGATGATATAAGTAGGGATGGCAATATTACTCATACCCATGGGTATTTTACTATCCAACCCAATTGGGTTGGGTATGGAATCCAAATAGATGTTAGATGGGTAGAGTTTGATGGGTTTGTAGTTTGTACCCATACCCATTTACTTGGGTTGGGTTGGGTTTTTAACATATGGATTTGGGTTTGTACCCATACCCAAATGCAAATTACAATTTGGTACCTAAACTTAATAGTTATGCATATTTCGTACCTAAATTAATTTTTTTTGCATATAAGTCCTCAAAATATCGATGAAAAATTACATTTTAGTACCTAAAATTTTTGGTCTCACATTTTGGTGCCTAAACTTTTCAAGTTTTACAAATAGGTCCAATTTTTGTAGGTGTAGTTAAAACACCCTCAACTAAATGGATATCCATATCCAACCCATACCCATTTAGATAATATATGTATCTAACCCAAACTCATATACACATTACCAAACCCTACCCATAATAAATGGATCTACTTGGGTTTGGGCAAAATTACCCATGGGTGGGTAAATTGCCATCCCTAGATATAACATAGAATCACAACTAATTAATCCATTACCCTAACCCCTTAACTTTCAATTTTGAATCCCAACCTAAACCCTCAAATTGTAAACCTAAACCCTAACCCTAAATCCATAAACTCTAAATCACTCAAATTAAAGTAAATCTTTAATAATTTTTTTACAAATTCATGTGCTTCTTGTTCATCATACCACAAGTGATGGTTGACATTGTTTTCACATGAATCGCTTGCTCAGAATGACGATTACGAAGCGAGTGCACTGAATGCACCCAAAAAACTGGGTGCACCGAAGACGCTATCATATATATATATACCCAATTTCAGAAAAGCTAGGTATATCGTGTTCTAGAATGATGTACTCCCTGAATTTGTCCCCATGAGTGGTTAGTTAGTTAGTTTGTTGTATAGATTGGAAAATCCTAGAGGTTTCTTAGATCATTCAATAGTGTGTTATATATATAGGGGTCATGCTGTAAGACTCCGGAGTATACGATACTCTGGGTACTTTTAGTGAGATATCTCTATCGATTTAGACCATAAATTAACCGATTTTAGGATATGATACTATACCGATATACCCTAACCTCTATGTATTCAATTTTCTGAGCGTTTACTGCATCTCGAGTGCTACCGCCCAATCGTATTTGCCTATAGTGGTGCACCCAAATCGCTGAGCTGGGTGGCGATGCAACTTTGGTTGCTTGTAAACTATACTATTTTGAAGATTTTTTTTTTTTTTATAGTAGTAAGGTTGGGAAAAATCCCTTTTGTTTTCTTCTCTAATAGGGAAAGAACTATCCCTCATTACTTCCTTCAGAATGACGATGTAAAAATTTCGATGTGGTGAAACTTTTTACGTCGTCATTTTGGCCATGACTGAGTAACACAAACAAAATCGAGAAACTCTTTTTCCAGATTCAGAGAATACCATGGATAGATGCAAATTGCGGCATACCCAGTAGTCTACTCGTCGTCCTTCACGGCTTCCGTTCCTTTTCCAGTACCAATTTGATTACTGCGCGAGTGGTGGTTCCAATTTAATTCGTCTGTATCTCCATCAACGTCCGATTACTCTGCTTCGACACTCCGTTTCTCTCCAGCTTCGTGTAACCTCTGCCCGTCAGTTTGTAGCAATCTGGCATATACCGGCAGCGATCCCGCAGAAGATCCCCATTTCTCTCTTCTTCCCCGCTGTTCTTTGGGAAGTCCTGCTTGCTCTTTTCGCCCTAATTGAGTGCCCAATTGATGGCCGATCTTGTTCTGTTATGTGCTTGAATTGCGACTGCTTTCCCGTTTCCAAGGTTAGTTTCTTTGAACGGATGATTTAGATCTTGATTGGAACCCTGCCGTCTTTTAGATTGGTCCCCGGGAACATAGCTGGGAAATGGATGGAAAGCAAGACTTTTTGAATTCTTTTCAATGCTAAGCAGTCATCCTTGCTGTAGCTTTCTAGATATATGATTTAGGTGAATTTGGTTTACGCCTGATTACATATTTCTTGGCTGTTTTAGGGGTTTGGTGTCACTTCTGTAGTTCTGTTGCATTTATATTAGTTTCTTGGTGGCAGCAAACACTTCTTGTATACCAGGAACACCAGCAGAACTGTGATGGAAGATGGGGAATGTTTGCGAAATTGAGGGATGAAGATAGAGCATTGGATTTCCAGACATGAATCGATCTCCATCCTTTTCAGTTAAGTCAGAATCCAGCGTAAAGGTTGACCCAGAATCTCTGCAGCAATGGGCTGTTGCATTTTGTGTGATTAGGTTTGATCTGGAACAAGGTCAGCTGATTGAAGAGTGTTATCCATCTGGTCATCTCTCAAGTGAGGAAGAACTTGATGTTGCTTTCAGTTCCTTTCCGGATTCTGTTTCTCAGCACCAGAACCGTTCAAGCATTCATGATTGCATGTTCTTCTTCCGTGTCCAGAGGCGGCAAGGCTCTGCACCAAGTAATGTCAAGTCATCTGGTTTCCAAGAACACAATGGCAAAAGTCCACCTTCAGAGCTACCACATGAATTGGTGAAATCCAAACTTAGCAATAACGCTAGGGGTAATAAATACCTGTATGGCTACGTGTTCAACCGACAGAGACATGATGAAAGGTTAAAGCGAGGAGGAGAACAGAAATCTGTGGTTATATTATCTCACAGGCCCTATTCCTCTGTGTTCAGACCTTTGCTACAGATAATGGGTCCATTATATTTTGACATAGGAAAGAAGGCCCTTGAGCATATTGCTAGTTATGTGTCAATGTGGCCTGCTCCTCTACCTGGTAAGCTAATGGAGCTTCCTATTGGCAATGCGATGCTTAAAGTTAACTTGCCCCCTGCCCATAGCTTACCTTTGGACAATGGAAAGCATGAGGAATCTTCTTCATCAATGGCTCCTCTGCTTCCAACTAATCAATCGATCCCACAAGGGCTTTTCCATGATTCTGATATATTTGGTATTTTCCGCGGGATTCTATTGCAACTGTGGGTCTTGTGGGAGTTGTTGTTGATTGGTGAACCTATTCTTGTCATAGGACCTACGCCGCCTCAATGCAGCGAAGCAGTTGCAAGCCTTGTTAGTTTGGTTGCACCATTGTTGTTCAGTGTTGATTTTAGGCCTTACTTCACCATTCATGATCCAGGATTCGCTCGACTGAATTCCCTTCAGGAGGGTGACACTTTTCCTCCAATGATATTGGGAGTGACAAACCTTTTCTTCCTCAAATCTCTTCGCAATATTCGTCATATTGTGTCAGTTGGAACCCCTGCAGGGATTTCTAGTCGTCAACCCATTTCAAATAGGTTCTCTTCCGGTGGGGTTCCTGCAAGACCAGAAGGATCTGGTCTTCAGCAGATATCTTTTAAAAAGTTTTCGCCTTCAAGTTTCTTGAGTGCTGTTAAGTTAAGGAGAGAAGGCCCTCTTTCCCTCATGACAGAACATAAGGAAGCCGTTTGGACAAGTTATACGGCAGTAACCAAGCCAGATACTTCGATCCTAAATAGGCTCATTGATGCTGGGATGTCACCAAGGGTTGAGGAGTCCATGTCAGTTGTCAACAATGAGATATTACGAAGGCATTTCTTGGAGCTCACCACTAACTTCTTGGCCCCTTTCGGCCCATATTTGAGAGCTACAACGCCATCTGAAGGATCTTCCCCATTTGTTGATCCTCCTCCTCTCCCTCAATTTAACGTTGATGAATTTTTGGCAAGCTTATCAGCACGAGGTGCAGGGAAGTTTCTTTCAAAAAGAATGCGATCTAATTGGCTCGATTTATACAGGTAACAGCATTGAATTGCTATTATACCTCTTTACCATCCCTTTTAATTGTAGACCTCTTTTAATTCTGAGTTTAGTTTAACTTAGTTTTACTCTGTTTTAGAAGAATGCTTGCTTAGAGTTTACATAGTTTGCATTGTTCTTCAGGCGGTTCCTGAAAGGGCCAAACTTTATGCCATGGTTTGAGAGAAGGCGAGCTGTTGCCGAACAAGAGCAGCATAGATTATGGAGGGAAGCAAGAATGACCACAGATATAACACTGTTCATATCAAAGATGTCTGAACTGGAAATTGTTGATTCTTTCAATGCCGTTGAGAGGCACCTTCAGTGGGAACTTCAGGTAATGCCACACATTTATTTTCTTTAAATTGGGAGGTGACCAATACTTGTTTACTTTTCTTATCTATCCTTCCTGCTACCTACAATGAGTTGTGAACATTTTCCTTTGTTTTAAGTAGCACCCGACCACAAAAAGTAAACCTATATCACCCTTATTATATATAAAATAACTGTCAACGTTATATTTGCTTGTTTGAAACCTGGGGATATTTAAGCAGCCATGATAAGACTGAATTAATCCATTGGTAGAATGCTGAGGCAAGTGCTTATCATTTTTTGTTATTAATGATCGCTGATGGGTGTCTATAGAATCCTAATTACCAGTTGTTGTCTTTGTAGTGATTGGCCGCACCTGCACTTACAATGCATATAAATTTCAAACTTGAGCTAGTAAACATGTGATTGATTCCTTATTTAAGCTAGTCTACTAAAAATGAACTCATCCTTCTTATTCTTTGTAGCTTTTGAAAGAACCTTTACAGCCTTTCAGTAGATGCTTCAGTTGATAGGGGATATTGGTCGCTGGTCACTACTGTTTGCAATGTTTTTCCTTATGATATTAGCTTCTTCAATCTTCAGACATGCCTTATTTATGGGATCTTGTCCAGTTCAAGACAAGATCTCTACATGCATTATTTCTGTGGAGATTGCAATCTCAGTAGATTGCTACGGCGGATTAGCTATATAAGTTTTGATGTTCTGCTTCAGTTCAAACTGAACAACGCAACTCTTTTTTCGTCATTATCGTTTTGGACTTTCTGTTTCCAGAGGAAAGTTTCTTGATTGTTTAGCATTGCTTTTGAATTTAAATGTATCTTTTGAGACCCGAACAAGAGCACTGCAAGGCTGGGGCAGCAAGCAAAGAATGCGAGTCCAGGTAGTTTATGTGCATCAGTACTTTGTTAAGTCGAAGATAACCTTTCGTTTAGATTTGGTACCAAAACTTTGTATGTCAGGGTTCCATCTCTCCCTTAGATTCTTGAAAATACAACCTCTTTGATGGACTCCGGCAATTCTCAAAACATTGGGCCAAAAAGGCGATTTTGGATTTTCGCCAAGTTCTTACCTAATTGCAATCCTTTTGGACAAAATTCCCCCATTTGCTGTGGCTGGATTGTGGCGGTGCCTTTTTACCGAATTTGCTTTCCTGTCCACACATTTCATGTTCAATCGTGTGCCATTGACTCTGAAGTATATACAAATGGAGCTGTGTGTTTCTTATTAGCTTAGTTGGACAATTTCCAAGTGGTCCTGTTAATGGTGATGGATGGATGGTATCTCCAGGTGTCAAAGTTGGGAAAGGTTAGTGACCCTGCTGCAAATACTTTCGAAAAGCTGACGAAAGATCTGCAGGCAGTGTTCAATGTTCTTCCCAAGGATATGCAACAGCTTCTGCTCATGAACCCGGAAAGAGCTGCTCTCCTGCGAGGAAATGTAGAAGATACAATGCCCCTTTGATAAGCCAGCTTCTGGTTCCCCTACATGACAGGTTAGAAAAGTTAAACCACACCTGGTTACAACTCTTCTTTACACTGCTGAATGGTTGAATGGCTTGTAACCCAAGCATTTCTGGTGTTCTCCACTGGTTGCGGTGTTCTTTCTCGAGCTTGTCATTTGTTCATGGTGAGATGAGCACCACCATCATTGTATTATGCAGTCTTACCATACCTCCTGGGATCTGGTATGCTGAAACCATTTCCCATTTCGCTTCAGAGATGTGAGGTTAATGTCTCCCGTAGCAGACTAGCAGTGATGGAGCTTACTTGTTGCCCTCTTCTGCAATTCCAATGACTTAAATCTTGTTCAGACTCAGAGGACATGGATGCTTGCATTTGTATGAAACTAAATACAAGGGGGTTGACTCATTGTAATTGTTTTGAAGAAACTGTATCGAGTATGAGGCTGCATTCTGCATTAGTACTCGGGGCTGATTTCTCTTTCCTTGTACATTGTCGAGGCATCATCGTCGTTGTGTAACCTTGTGCTGGTATGGATTTTGATGAGGTTTTGAAGAGCTATGTTTTCAGATGTTAGATTGCTTCATTCTATACCTGAATGCCTTGTAGGAAGCTGGATGTAGGGTGCTCTGTTTCTGGTAGAGATGAATACTCGAGAATGGATATGGTAAACGATTTGTGAATTATGATTTTGGATTTTTACTTGAGTAGGGGGTTGGATTCCTTTTCGACTTTTCGTGGCCTCCTTAATATTCTGTCATTTCCATGATGGGTTAGGAAGCAGTAGTAAAGCATGCTGCAGATCAAAGATATCACTGGTTGGCCCTAATTTTAGATTAGGATGGAGAGAGTAGTTGTTCATGCCCTTGTGTATCTGAGTTGCTACCAAACTTTGAAGTTAGGATATCCAATGACCCGACCCCAGCTTGAGGGTCGAACTGGGTTAATTTGTTTACAGAGTCGGTTTAGGGCCGATAGGATATGACCCATAGCAACAACTAGTGATATGAAATTACTCATTAACACATCGGATCTGTTTATAAAGTTTATAAGTTTAGGTGAATAAGAGCTTGGTCCAGTTGGTCTTAAAAATTGAAAGTTTCTGGTTCGAATCCCTTAGTGACACCTAACTAAAAAGCAACATATATCACCATTGTAAAACCAAAAAATTTAAAAGTTTAGGCACTATAATGTAAGGTAAAAAAAAATAATAAGGTACTAAAATGTAAATTCACCACAAAATTTCAGAATATGTTTGCAAAAAGAAAGCTCAAGTACTAAATTGAAAGAAAAATAAATTGAAGTGTAAAAAATGTAATTTAAAAAAAAAAACAGCTTGTTGATTGATTCGGGACGACCCACTAACTCAACTCGGCCTATCCAACCCGATTCTAGAGCGTCAAACAGGGTCAAGAAGCAAACCGAGAGACGAAGTAGCCCAATTTTATAAATTTGTCCTATAGAAACAGCTCAGACAAGACTCTTACAGGATCAGAAGCGGGTCTAAGTCTAACCCAGTTAATTGCTGCCACCGACAGGCATTTCCAAGTGAATGAGTTTCGTGTAAGGCACCTTGGAGCTTCACAAACAGAGTTGCTTTTAAGTTTGGGACACCCATAAATTCCAAACTCGTTGCCAAGATATACAAAGATGTAAAGAAGATCCCTGGTGATGGCAGTAACTCCGCCATCGAACAGGACGAATTCCTTCCCGCCGCATCATAAACTACTTTGTAAACCCAAAGAATTCCATAGTTAGGCTTTCACACGTAACTGGGTATAACAGAGTTCTCTGCCTCTGCTCTGCTATCTGTATTGTCTCCGCGCCATGTCGTTACACCATTGATTAGTTGTTTCGTGTTATACCATCTGTTGTTTTCTTTACTGCTTAAAACTTGTGCAGAACTTCATATTGATGTCTGCACCAGACCCAAAAGGCCAAATAGCAGAGAGCTTGAGCTACAGGGGACTTTCTGTCAGAGGTGAATCATTTTCCCTTCAATGTTTATGTCACAATCCACATTCCTTCTTCTTCTTCTTCGTTGTGATTCTGAATAGAGCTAAATCCTGCGTTTTGTGACACACATACATAGGAATTTCCTTTTCAAAGATGGCCAAAACTCTGCAGAAGAGCTACTTCGATGTGCTGGGGATATGCTGTTCTTCCGAGGTTCCGATGATCGAAAACATCCTCAAACCCCTCGCCGGCGTTACGGAGGTTTCGGTCATCGTCCCGACCAGGACCGTCATTGTCGTCCACGACGCTCAAGTCGTTTCCGACCTCGATATTGGTAAAAAAAAAAAAAAAACTAGCTGATTCGAGTTATTGAGACCAACTGGTTCCTGATAATACTGACGCGCGCGCGACAATGTATATGCATCCGAACCCGATTTGTTTTGACATTTTTGTTGTGGTGTGGTGTGTGGGCAGTGAAGGCGCTGAACCGGGCGAGGCTGCAGGCGAATGTTCGAGTGGACGGAAAAGGGAGGTCGGAGAAGCACTGGCCGAGTCCGTACGCCGTGGGGAGTGGGATTTTGCTGCTGCTGTCGTTTGTTCAGTTTGCTTATCGGCCGTTTCGATGGGTGGCGCTGGGAGCCGTCGCCGTCGGGATTGTGCCGGTGATGTTGAAGTGTGTGGTTTCGGTCAGGAGTCTGAGGATCGACACCAATATCCTCGTCCTCATTGCAGGTAATTATGTGGAGTTTTTCTTTATCTAGGTTGGGTGGATGTTTGTGGGTTTCGTAATTCGGGGTGAATCTAGCGATATCGGCATAACTTTAGTAAGAAAACGATATTGAATTAATTGGGTTTTAGGACATCGAAGTAATTAATCGGGTGACGGAACATAAAAAAAAATGTTAGCATTTTGGTTTCAGACATTCTTTCAAGTTCTTTTTGTAAAGAAAAGTTCTATTGTCTGTAGAGGAAACAAAACATGCAAAGCTAATTTATTCACGTATGTTTTTGTGCTTATTCTCGTCATTGGGTGTTTATTCACGTAATGTTATGTTTAATCCACGTAAGAATGCAAGTTATTTCACGTAAATGAAGATTCAGACCTTTTTTTTTTTACCTCTAATAATTTGTATTGGTTATTTTACGGAATTATATTTGGATTCTCAATCAATCTGTAAAAATGTGTTGCATTGATCATAATCTACACAATGACATCTATTTCGATGCATTTCAAAATTTGAAATTGCATTTTACAATGCCGTGAATAATCAACGTTCTTACATGAATAATGCCAATATAACATGAATAAGTTCAAATTTAAGTCAAATTTAATCCCTCTTCTTACCCGTTATAATAAAAGAATTAAGAACTAATTAAAATAGCGAAGGGATCAAGGGCCGGTTTCTAAGACAATTGACGTACATTTCTGGCAACTGCAACAGTTCTTTAATTATTCTGTTGATTGTCCTTAAGAAGATATGTTTATCACGCAGAGTTTGAGCCTAAAGTTCTAAAAGGGACAAAAATATAGTATGAATAAACAATGATTGTGGAATCGTACTGAAAGTTATATCGAAAAAAATTTAACACGGATGTATCTCTTCATTGACTCATTATTCATTATTGTTTTATTTTTGGCACAGATACTAATTGTTGTCCTAAATGATTTGTGGTTTGATTTATTTACAGTGGCTGGAACTGTTGGTATGGGTGATTATATAGAAGCTGGAACCATCGTGTTCCTTTTCACCATCGCGGAATGGCTGGAATCAAGGGCCAGCCACAAGGTTTATATCTATCTAGCTCAAAATAATATATAGTATAAACACGTTCAATTACATCATTTACATGCATAATCAGATGATGTTTTTTTTCTTTCCATTTTTAGTGGGACCAGATTAAAAGATTTTTTTATTTATTTTCTGTACTATTATAAATCGTCTTTTATTTTCTTTGTCTTCATTTAGATTTAAAATATTTTGTACGGATGGGACGAGTTTATTATGATCTACAAAATTATATTCATTTTCTTATAGAATTTTTTTTACCACCCAATGTCACTTGTTAGTTGTTACCACCATAATACTAGTGTACCACTAATATATTTTTAGTATCGTCTATACAACCATTCTACTCTACGGTATGATATATTAATACCATCATGATACATTTGCATACCAGTCCACTATGACACAGTTTGGTAATATATACTTTTTTTTTTTGTTCCAAATGTATTAAAGTGAAAATCATTTTGAAAAGCCCAATTAATCAATTTTTTCTATGCAAAAAAAAAAGCCCGTTAAACTTAATTATGAGAAAAATTATGGATAATTATTAACCAGGTGATTAGTAACCAACCTGGTTACTGACTCAATCCGCTACCTTATAAGTACAACTAGATTTTGGCACAATTTGGTTACTGATGGGATTCGCTCGCCCTAAAGTAAAACTAGATTTTGACACCCGCGGTAAATTTTAAATCCTAACGAAATTAATTGGCCGACAAATATTCGTGTACAGGCGAAAGCAGCGATGTCAGTCCTCATGAGCATGGCTCCTCAGAAGGCCGTCTTAGCCGAAACAGGGGAAGAGGTTGAAGTAGACAAAGTAGAACTGAACACAATTCTGGCAGTCAAGGCTGGAGAAACCATACCCATCGACGGAATTGTCGTGAACGGACAATGCGAGGTGGATGAAAAGACTCTAACCGGCGAGTCATTTCCAGTTTCCAAGCAAACCGATTCAACCGTCTGGGCAGGCACCATTAATCTAAATGGTATGAATCAAAAGTTTTCTTCGATTCTTCAATCTCTATTCAATATTTTAGAAAGTAGGTTGGTCAGAATTTGAACTCATTTCATTGGATAGTATCTGACCTAATCCGAGCTGGAGCAAGTAATACTCGACTTGTAGTCTTGTAATAGAGTGAGGCGAAATATGAGTAGTGAGTACTACTTTCAACTTGTCCTGTCTCGTCCCACTCCGTTTTTCACCCGGCCCACCTTGATTTGTCTCAATTTTTTCACTCATGTTTTGACTTCCAAACACTACTAGGGCACATCTGCATCAAGACCACATCGAAAGCTGAAGATTGTGTGGTGGCCAAAATGGCGAAACTCGTCGAAGCAGCTCAAAACAGCAAGTCCCAAACCCAGAGGTTTATAGACAGATGTGCCCAATACTACACCCCTGGTATCAATCTAACTCCTATACCATATGTTGTAGTCAAAATCGTGCTTAAAAATTTACACTTTTACGTTTCTAGATCACCAACACGCTTCTACATATAACCGTGCTTTTGAGTGCATTACCTTCCACTGCCTTTTCAACTCCACGTTCTTTCTCTTTTGCAGCGGTTATAATCATATCAGCAGCCATTGCACTGTTACCACTAGCATTTCAAGTCCATGACAAGAGCCGTTGGTTTCGGCTAGCACTGGTGGTTCTGGTGAGCGCATGTCCCTGCGCCCTGATCCTCTCGACTCCCGTCGCCACCTACTGTGCCCTTACGAGGGCAGCCACCGCCGGAGTGCTAATCAAAGGCGGCGATCACCTGGAAACGCTTGCCAAGATCAAGATCATGGCCTTCGACAAGACCGGCACCATCACCACGGGCGAGTTCACTGTGTCCGACTTCCACTGTCTGCAGCAGCACGACGTGAATCCGAGAGAGCTTGCCTACTGGGTGTCGAGCATCGAGAGCAAGTCCAGCCACCCGATGGCGGTGGCACTGGTCGAATACAGCAGGTCGATTGGTATCGAGCCGAGCCCTGACAATGTAGTGGATTTTCAGAACTTCCCTGGGGAAGGAATCCATGGGAAGATCGACGGCAGGGCGATTTACATTGGGAACAAGAGGATTGCTGCAAGAGCTGGCTGTAAAACAGGTAATGCACGTAACCTGAAGGGTTATTGGCTGACCAATTTGCTTGATCATATAACCTGACGACAGTAGCTCTTGAATACAATTTGCAGTTCCTGCAGTGGAAGAGGACTCCAACACCGGGAAGACTATTGGATATGTATATGCTGGATCAACCCTCGTCGGAAAATTCAGCCTTTCTGATACCTGCAGGACTGGCGCGGCTGAGGCGCTCAAGGATCTAAGCTCAATGGGGATCAAATCTGCCATGCTAACCGGAGATCGTCAGGCTGCAGCGTGGCATGTAGAAAAACAGGTCAATTCTCTTCCTTTCTTCACATCGATCGCGTTCAATTAGTAAGGTAGAATAGCAGAACTCACCTGCTTCATTACGCCGATGATGTACAGCTAGGAAATGCATTCCATGCTGTGAGGGCAGAGCTGCTGCCGGAGGACAAGGCGACCATCATCAAGGAATTCAAAGCCGAAGGGCCAACAGCGATGATTGGGGACGGTCTGAATGATGCCCCTGCACTGGCTACCGCGGATGTTGGAATCTCCATGGGGATATCGGGATCTGCTCTTGCCACAGAGACGGGACACGTGATCCTGATGTCCAACGACATCCGTAAAGTTCCTGAAGCCATTCGGCTTGCCAGAAAATGTTACCGCAAAGTCATCGAGAACACCGTGATGTCGATGTCTACCAAGGCAGCTGTGCTCGTCTTTGCGGTTGCCATGCACCCGCTCGTTTGGCTTGCTGTATTGGCTGACGTGGGCACCTGCTTGTTGGTGATCTTGAACAGCATGTTACTCCTGCATGGCGCCACTTCCCAACAAAAAAGTGGTAAGTGCTGTGATGGTCACAACCACAGCCATGACCATCAGGACTCGAAGTCTCATGGTCAATGTCATGGCCACGACCATGGAGCTCATCACTGCCATGGGCACAATCATCCTCCATCCCACAGTCACAGTCACAGTCACGGGCATTCAGCTTGCAGCCATAGTCATGGCCACGACCATGGTCATTCTTCACCTAATCATAACCACGACGGAGCCCACAATCACAACCATGCTCATTCTTATCATGCCCACAGCCACGATCATTCATGTCAGAGCCACGACCACAGTGGTCACAGCCACGGCCCAAATGGTGCAGGTCATAAGCATAGTCACCAAAGCCATGGGCACAACCACACTCATTCTCACGCCCATGGTGGACACTGTGGCTCAGGGCATGCTGTGGAAATGGTGAGCCATCCAGTTGGGTTCGGAAGCTCAATTATTGGGATGAGTGGGAGTAAAGAAGGGAATCATCCGAATGAGCAGGAGAAGTACGACTCCATCAGTCTTTGTGTACCGAATGATAATCCGTTTGACCCTGATGGTGATACCCATCAGCATCAACATGATCATCATGGGCACAGTAATCATCATCACCATCATCAGGGTGATGGCCAAAGTCAGTGCAAAGGCCACACAGTCATCGATATGCACGGCAATGAAAGGCACGAGCACCATTGAAGACATGAATTCTATATGATCCTATTATATATGGGTTGTTCTTTTGTTTGCTAGAAAAAGCTATTACTCTGCCTATGTCCATATATCGCGTTTAATTCAGAGCTTGAGAACTAGTTTGTAACGATATTCTTGAATTGTTTCTAAGACTGTTATTCAATATCTACAGAAGTAATTTCATTGTCTTTTTATAGATAATGTTGGCTTCACGATCTCAAAATCTTATCATTTCCTGATTTTCACAAATGCATCTTGATAATTACTTATATGGAATAGTTGCCTGTAACCGTTAGACCATTTTAAAGATAGAACATTATGGACCAAGAACTGCAGGCTCCAGTCCTACTTAGTATCTCATGGCTAGTTCCACGGAAAATACAATCCCTAAATGGTTACCAGAATAAAAGGTGCACTACATCTAAGTCAGTACAGCTCCCACCCATTCTAATCTGGAAGATACTCTCTCCGCTAAGCGAGTAAGAAATTTTAGAGAAAGCAATCACTAAGGATTGACCATCAAAAAACAGAAGAAAATTGTTCAATCAAAGGAAGGGTATTATATAATCTATCTAATCTTCCATAAAAATATATATATGAAAGATCAACCAAGCATCTCAACCAGTCCAGGCAAACCTTTAAAAACAGACTGCTACCCACATTCAACACTTCTGTACTGTTCCCATTTCATCACGATTGAAGGCCACTGAGATCACATCATAGTTTAAAAAGATACTTCATTTGCTAGAATCCTAGAAAGAAAAAGAAGTCCTAAACCAGCCAATATTAATACTCCATGTAACAATAAAATTGTACTGTTCATCATTATTGACTAATGATGAGATACAAATCGGTGTTTCCTGGAGCATTCTGGACAGGAATCTCACCAGAAAATTCCACCCCCCAATCATAGTCAAGAATGAAACAGAAACATGATTCAGAGCGTCACAATTTCTGGAGAGTTTCAAACCTATCTTATGACAGTGAGATAAAAGCTTAACCGTTGCTAATGCCAAAGGTTGCACATACTCTAAACATGTTTCTGAACAAAAAGCAAAAGGTAGAAAGGAAGGGATTTCAGAAAACACAATCAAATCCCCCCTCATTGTATATGACAAGATAGCCAGCACATCGAGCTTGCGGAAGGACTGAAAGCACTACATCAATCGTAACTTAGGACAGAGAACATAGTTCAAGCAACAACGGCCCAACATCAAAATTATAGTTAGCTGACTTATTAATAGCTCACTCCTAAGTTTCTAAGCAACTACCTATCAACCAAATGAGTAGCGAAATCGCCCTCCCCACGAAAATGTGTCAATGAATCTAAGAAGAGTGCCCTCTACTAATCAGGCTTCAAAAGCCACAACAATACAGCCGCTGATTACAAAAACAAGCGATTCCAAAAAGAGTATACCAAAACACCAGAAACAATTATCACTCAGCTCTGAGTTAAGGAACCCAAGTCAACAATTCATATCACATTCCGCCCTACACGATCGAACTGATAAACAACAGAACTCTCTCAAGAAAAACACTGAAATTTAAGGAGATACTAATAGAAACTAACCTAAAACTTGAACCACATTGCCGATGGAGAAGGTGTCTTTAGCTTTGCTTCTTTGCAGGATCACTTGTGTGCTTGGTGATCTGTTGTCCCAACCAAAAGATTGAAAAATGCAACATGGCTACTCAGAGAGAGACTCATCGAGCTTCTTCAGCTCTTCTTTCCTTACGAGCTCCTCCTCGTATTTCTTCAATCTCTCGTTCATTTTCTCCTGGCATTTTACCAGCCATGAAACAGACTCATCAGCCAAACAGTTACGGGAAACAGCCTTACAGATCAAACGAATTACACGAAGAGGAAGAAAATATGCACTCCAAGCAACTAGCGAGCGATGAAATGTGTTCCCAGATAATAAAAAAAAAAAACCCCGATAAATTGAACCGAATTTCGGGGGGAAAGTGGGGAAATTTTTGGAGAAACCTTGTAGCTGAGCTCCATGCGGTGCATGACATAGAAGCCGAGAACACCACCAAGAATCGTTCCACTGATGATCCGCACATAACCCCATTTCCGTGAACCCAGCGCCATTTTTCTGTTCTCGCCTTGTCACCGTCGCTTCGCTTTTCTCTTCGTATGTTGACTCTCCTCAATAAAATGCCGCCAGCCCGCCGCCACAGCAACCGTTCCACCCTGCTCTAGTGCTCTCCCGTCCCGTCCCAGTACCTCGAAACTGCACCGCTCCGCTCAGTTTAGGAGTCGTTTAGACAAGGTTTATAAGATTTTTCCTTTTCTGAATGGCTATTTATGAGTTTTATGGTCTGCTTTGGGAGTGTTCTAGTACGTTTTAGAAATTTTGGGGTCAATTTTGAGTTTTTTTATGTGCTTCATGAGTATTAATATGTAATTAGTTTATGGTATGTTTTATGAGCTTTTTGCGCTATTATAGGTCAAAATCTAAAAGTGAATTGATATTGATGTATGTTCAAGAAAGAGAGGCGGGATGCCTATGTATTTTAAGCTGAAATAGTGGTCTTTAGTTTGTCCAATATTCGAGTCTTATCGAATGCCCCGAAGAGACTTATTTTCTAAAATTACAAGTTTATAAAAATCATCAGTTGTGTTCACTCTGTAGTCAATGATGCTAAAGAGTAGGACAGACTGTCGAGTGTCGAGTAGACTAGAGCTGGAGAAGACCTACAAAGTTCGTGGATTATGGATATGCCATCACCAACGACGAAATGCAGGGCAGAGGGCAAAAAGGATGAAGCGAAAAAGAAGAAACCGTTGCAATTCTTAACTTTTGAGTCTTTGTCTCATCGACCAAAAATTGCAATTCAAAACAAAAAAACAGAGGAGTGAAATGCATCAAATATAGGACAACATGAGACGCCTCATGTTGATTAATCGTGTCTAGCTTTTCCTAAGCGTTATGCACGTCTAGACTTTTTTATCAAATGAAGATTATGCATTCCTAAACCATGTGTTTAATATAGACAGTAAGCACCATCTCTCCCCTTCGATCACCAGCCAAGCTTCGAACCGAATCCTGTGTCTTGGCAGTGCATCAGCATTCCACCACTCACCCAGCAGTGAACTGCAAACAGAAATCTGTATGCTAGCTTTCGTTTCGTACCCCGAAAAATAGACCAAATGTGCTACTTTATACTCTATTTCACCATTTCAGGAAGAAAATCAAAGTATCCAAGCAGCCAAACCTCACCATCGAAACTCACTGGTCACAAAGCAAGCCAATCTTCTTTGAAAAACAGAACCAAAAGTAGAAGAATAGTCATCTTCATCCAGGCAAGCATTAACATTCCCGCGTACATCATTACAACAACATGGCAACAAGGACCTAACCCCCTCTACTACAACTGTACAAGTCTTCCACTACACATTCTTCCACTCTATATATAAGCAGACATGTAAAAGCCAGTAAGTACACTCTAGCTGGTGAATCCCACTTGACAACTGGCTTTCCAGAGAAAAAAAGGAACGCAAAACCGACATGCCATATCCGGGATCCTCCGAGAAAAAACAGTAAATAAGAACACACACACAACTTTGCTTTTAAGAATTTACCTTCTCCTTCTTCTTCAGCTTTAAACTCTTCTGATTCGAAGGCAGTTGCTGCTTCGTACCTCCCTCCAAGAGCAGCATGCGAGACATCACATACGCCAGGAGTTCCTCCCTGTGGGAGAACGTGAAGTCCAGATGAGCGTACTCGAACTCATTATACGATACATCGACTCCAGCACCCTTCATCAACTTATAATGCTTTATCACCATCGAGGGGCGAATCACATTATCCCTCTTCCCAGCAACTAGGTCAACTGGTATGTCGATGAACCCATAATACTCTCCCAAATCCAACGGCTCAGGAGATCCATAAAACTCCATATTGGCCGCTGGACTTCCGTAGTCGTACATTCTGAACTTCCGTGCATGCTTCATTTGGGCAAGGTGGAGAGCCACGAAGAAAGAAACCCCCGGCATGTCATTCATGTTGTAGTGGGGCAAGCCCAAAACTCCGACCCAATTCGAGCTATCACCACCTACGACGTAGCTCATAAGGGTTTGAACCAGACCTCCGACTGCAGGGTAGTTGTTGAAGTCCCGAGCCAGCTTGTTCAAAAGCATGCGGAAGAATCTTGTGGGTATATAGAAGGCGGGGATGATTCGGCATAGAATAGGGGCCATCATGAGGAAAAGATGCTCCATGGCTGTGAAGACTAGGTTAGAATCCTGATGGAAACCAGCTGGAGATAACAGAATTAATCTGGAGAGTCTGTGTGGCTTCTCTTCGATACGACGTGTTACCACGTACATAAGCATGGCAGCTCCGCCCAAGCTGTGACAGATTGCACATAGTTTGTAAGGCTGGCTGTTGTTCTCTTCCTCGGTTTCAAGCCCACTGATCTTAAGCTCTGTGGTTTTGACATCGTGAATTTTTTCAACCATTGCTGGTATGTCCTCCATTCCATGTTCATTAATGGAATAACGCCAGTACCTGTGTCAGATATAACCACTCCAAAAAGTTATCCACATAGATTCGAGAGCAGTAGGGTGTGTTTTGCTAAAGAAAAAGCAAGTTTTAGAAAAAGTCTGGGTATGAGATTTTTTTGGTAATAAAAAAGCACCCGATGGATAGTTTGTATACTAATGCAGGAATGTGTAGATTTTGAAAAATGACAATGATTGTATAACTTTACAAGAATATATTCATTTCATCTGCAAACTAGGACACAATTTTCATTGGAGGAACCTTTTAGATTTTAATAACTTGTGGCACCTTGAATTGTTATCTTAAGAAGTTCGATTGAAGAAATGTGTTTGTCCCAACTTTTAAGTCTCCTTGTCAAATTCTGTCTAAGCTGAAACAAATACACAGATGTTGAACAAACGAAGATGTACTCACTGAACTACTGTACTACTACCTCAATCCCAGTGGTGGGGGGAGAAGTTGTTTTGACAATAAAATGAACTGATCCTTTGCGGTTAAGCAAAAATCAACTTATAGATCAGTAGATGCATAAGTGCATGTTCATAATGGGTAAAATAGTGCTCTGAACTTACTGTCGCGAAGAAATGTTCTTGTCAATATGTTCCCTAGAAACAAGGCCTCGCAAATTACCAAGGAAAACATCATACCCTGCAATAATAACAGCAGTAAGCTTTTATACTCTCTAATGATAGTCAAACACACAAAAAAGCTTCACACGCAGGTTACAGACCTTGATCATATGCTGCAAAAGCCGGAGATCCAACAACACCATTGGATACCCACCTGGGCAAAAGAAATAAAAAGTTGTAAATGAAACTTAACAGCAGATGGCAGTAGGGAACCATGCCCATAAGTAACAGTCTTCCATTATAAAATTTTGAGGTTAGTCAGTACGACAAGGAGAAAAGCCCCGATCGGCCAAGAGTAAATAGGAGAAGCTGATTTTGAGCTGAATGTCATGAAATATCTCATGATGGGCTGTAAGCTCTATTCCTACTTTTCTTAAAGCCCGAGAATGTCGCAATAACAAACTTGGATGAATCAAACAGCAAGCATACTATGACCATTTCATTAGGCCTTTTGTCTAGGTGAAGAAAAATTCAGTATGTAACCTCTACAAGCCAAACAAAAACAACAATAGAGCAACTGCCACTACATACCTACACACTGGAAGCACAAACAATTGGAGTCGGTGAGGAAATAAAGGGGCTACCTAAACCGTTTAATTTCAGCATCCAATAGGCTAGCAGCAGTTAAAATAAGGTCGCCCAAAGATCTAGTTATCAATGACTGAATTCATTTACCTGAATAAAAAAAATCCACTCCTACTTTCTTCCAGTTCTTCAACTTTAACAGATTTATAAATAGAGAAAGATGAAATTTCAACATATAAAATGTAATTAGCAACGCTCTGCAATGTAAACTACAATAATGCACATCGGACAGTCAACAAGGCAGAGATTTCTTTTTTAGGAAAAAAGTGACATGGAGAACCACGGAAGAAGCATGGGGTAAAAAGAGCCACAACAACATAGCCTACAGCAATTCAGTTTCTAAATTGACGCAGTACTTTCTCAAAGCTATCAAATAAATAAGTGTTCTATGACTAGATTGTCGGATTCTATTCCTAATCTTCATAAAAGAACCCATATTCCCCTTAAATTAAAGATCAACTGAAGTTACTAAAATTCTGAATTTTATTCTGTTTTTGTGAATCTATTTGGAAGGATAACAAATCATCTGGAAAAAAGAATCACTTTATTTTTCAATATAACTATAGATTTTCAGTTTGTTGCATAGAATTATCTGCTGCTAAACAATGGTTTTCAACCTTCACAAGTAAGAAGGTGTCACATTGCTCATTATATTTTGCAAATGAAGTACACCTCCTCCCATGCCAGACAAAATAACAGGCAGAGACGGGAACAAGAAATTTACCAACCAATCATCAGAGTAAATCATCAGAGTAAAATAAAACACTCACCCCATGGATGAATCCATCACCCCATGCTGAAGGTAAACAGCCTTGCGTGAGTCACGCCTGCCAGTACAGCATTGAAATCATTCAAGAAAAGAAAATACAAACCAATGTGGCAACCAAAGAGAAGACATTCTGAAGAATGTGAAGATGAAATGATATGGCAGATTTTTCATACCTTGGGATTCTCTCTAGAAGGAGAACATAGCCATCAGAAGTTATCACACGAATAGCTTCATATGGATACCTACAACATTATGTAAAAAAGAGGTCACAATCAAAATGATCTAATAAGAGTTTTGTAAGGGAAAAAACCGAAGAATAACAATGCAAGTTTCAGAATCAAGTTAAGCAGATAATTGTGCTACCCTAGCTCTGTTATGACATCCTGACATGTACGAGCATCAGTGTTCAAAGCCCCCTGAGTTGTAGCTTTTCTCTCTCTAGGGACTGGATCAGTGTCTCCAAGTGTAGATGCAGGTACACTGGTGTTCGAAACATCACCAGAAATATCCTCACTGTTGTACTTGTCATACGAAAACCATTCATATGTTGCTTTTAAAATCTTTGTTGGTGAAAGAAGAAATTGTGTGGCCTTGTGGAAAAAGTCGAATACAGCTTCTATGCTTATCTCTATTCCGAGATGAAGATCCTGCAATGCCCAATTAGAAATAAGAAACAAGATAGGGCAAAAGAAATGAAGATAGGATAAGCTAAAGCAACAATCTTCCACCTCAATGACTCCACGTCTCCTGTCAGTAGCATGGTGAATGAAATGATCCTTGCGAGATTGTACTCTATTGATGGGAGCTGACTGGGAACCCTGATGGCTTCCTTCAAGGGGATAAGTTGTTGATTCTTTGGTGAAAAATATCCCATAAAGATAAGGCGGAACTCCAAGCAAAATCTTCAATGGCATAATTACCCATGAGAATATAAATGCAAACCATCCAATTGAACGCCCATTATTCCTTCTGAAAGACATTGCATTGGAAACTCGGGAACTATGAGACGATGGTGATGCAGGATACATTCCATCGTCTTCTTCAGCAGAAGAATAGTCAGAACTTGCAGTATCACTATCGGAATCCACAGAAAGTTCGTGAACAAATTTGTTGAATGAAGATACTCCACTGCAGTAGCAAGTGATAGCCAGAAATGTCAGAAAACAGAAAATAGCACTATAACCCTGTGCAACAATCAAGGACCTGATTACAAATTGACATTATGGAACATGTTTAGTGTTTACTCAATTCTAGATCATCATTAGAACAGGAATAGATAGCAAGTACGAACAATTTTACAGGCTAAAACCCTCCATTAAGTTAAAAGTTCACAGACCATAGTATATATTGTGTTGACAAAGAGAATAAAATCAAAATACACAGAGATGCACTACTTCCTTCTCACATGAAGAATCTGACTGACAACAACTTTACTTTCTCTATCACACCAGCAAATAGCATCCATCGGCTCAAAGAAAAGCAAGTAGGGTTGCAAGAATCCAATAACAATGAGTCTATGTACATAGATCTTCAATCATTCAAACACTTCGATTTCAGCAGAAATTGAGTACAGAAACTAGTCACCATCTCAGGTCTTCTCCTTCCATACTAGAATTCATAAACAATATATCTTTAACAGTATGAATAAGCCACTAAATCGTAGACGATTATGCAAAATATCCCTCGGTAGAAGAACCTCAAATATCATCAGAAAGAAACTCTTTCGTGAAATAGCAGAGAATTGAGTTTTTAGATTGTTATTAGTCATAAACGCTGCCCATATCAGGAATAACGAAAACCTACTCATTGAAACCCTGTCAACCCCTTGAGGAAAGAGGAGCAGTTCCGATTATCTGGAATTTGACCCTATTAATCTTTGGCCTCGTTCTTAATAGCTAAACCTTCCTAATGAGAACGTGACTATTGAAACTAAAACTGCAAAAAGCATTGTAAAACTTTCAAACAGCCTCAAGCAAACATATGAGTTCTGAATAATTAATGATTCAGTAATCAAGTCTCCCAAAATCACCATCTAAGCAGGAAACTAGTGAACAATGTCCTTTCCTAAAGTGAGCTATTAAGCTAAAGTATGGGGCATTGCATAAGGGTGCTGGTCTATTCTACACTCTACTAGAGGAAACAAAATTCCCACAGTTGTTACAACTCCCAGCACCACCAAATGAAACAAACCATATATATCCACGGAAAGCAGACGACACGCCATGGTATTAAGTCAGGCAGACAGATAATTCAGTTGGCATAAATAATGCTAGTAAACAATCCATCTAGAAATGGCGGGCCCTCTACCATAAAACTTAACGAAATAGGAAGCAGCATCTTACTTCTCCATCCAATATGGCAGACGAGGTCCACGAAAACTTGGCCTAAGCTCCCAGCCATGCAGGCCTTCAAGAACATTAGCCTTCCCAGGCAACACAGTCAATAGCATCCCCGAAACTCCATTGATCAGCCTCACTATATTGTGCAAGGACTCGTACGTGAATGTCTTCACCGACCTGTCATAGAAGTCAAAATCACCATCAAGGAGCCATGCAAGAATATCACAAAATACACCAACAAAGCCCTACCCAAAATACATCCCTGGATAGAGCGGTAAAAAAAAAACTCTTTTCCACAGATAATTTGAGCAAGTATCATTCTGTCGGTTCAAGAGCAAGTATCATCCCTAGTGAAGAGGGATGTCAATCCTTTGTGCAGAGGATAGTCAACATCCTCGTTTATCAGCAGAAAGAAATCAGACAAACACCCCCTTATAAACTACTTGCATCACAAAAACAACCCTTATGAACAACTTGCATTTGAATTCTGCTTCCACAAAAAAGTTCTTTTACACCCATTCCATCTTGAGCTGAGAAATCTCATTCTTTCAATTGATTCCCTATGTATACATTTCGTAAGGAATGGAAACGTCTAACCATTTAAAAGGCTGAAGTTGATCAGAGCACAAACAAGTCCTTCAAAATCAGAGCACAAAAAAAAACCCCATACCATCCCCTCCCCGATAGCAGAAATCAAAAGACGAACTAGAATCAATCATGCATGTCGGTGATTGGACGCGTATAACCCCAAAGCATGCATCATCGGACCAGAGGAGAAGAAGAAAAAAAAACTAGTTTGAACTTACTCCTTGGCGACAGCAAGTGAGGAGTCAACCAATCGCTGCATCGCTTCGTAGATTGGCTGGCTCAATTCCCCGATGATCCTCAACCTCAGCGCCCGAGTTGCCGAGCGGGGGGTTTCTGAAGCTCGAAATTGCTCGTAGTGGGGTTACTTCTCGGCAGTTCGCTTTCTGCAGCGGGAGTAATTCGAATTGAGAAATCTCGCCGGTGGTGGCGTGCCGTAAACAACACTGCCGGAGAAACTGCCTTCCGAATTAAGAATTCTCTTAAGGAAGCTGAGATTTCAGAACCGCCTCTTCTTCCCCTCTAGAACTGGAGTAATGGGTCCAGAAATGTGTCAGTTATGTCTATGATGTTTGCGTCTGCGACGTTTTTTTTTTTTTTTTTTTTTGGGGTTTAATTTCTGACCAGTTATTTGTTCGTGATTGCGACGAATCGTGTTTTGGCTTCTCCTCGTCAGCATTCCTTGACTTAGAGGAGGAGGACAATTTACCAGCTGTTAGATCTATCGTATGGATAGAAACCTTCTCTTTCTCCGGACCGTTTGATCTGGATCTGATGGTGGAAGAAGTGGGCGCAGACTTGTGTCTGTAGCTCTGGCTACAGATAATAGAATGGTCAACTAACTATCTGCCGACTCACTAGTCGTTGGAGGCTTCAAGCTGGGATTTAGGTGTCGTTTGAAAGTTGCGAATGTTAAATCGTTGCATTGTAATGAATCACCATAATATAAATGCATGTATTGATACAATGAATACATTTTAACAATACATTGTTTGGTTGTTGAGATTCTACTTTATGCATTGATTTACATAAAGTTACTTTTATGGGGAAATGTCATATTTACCCTCAACTTTTAGTATAAGACAAAAACTATTAGGGATATAAATGAAAATAAAAGGTTGACACAAATCTAAAAGCAACAATCACAACTTTTAGTTGAGATTGTATAATGCATCATTTTTTGGGATTGTTGGTGGGACCCAGTGGCGGATACATGCAGCTTTAGGGGTGTCCCGGGACACCCCTAAAATTTGGGAACCCGATTATTCAACTTCTGATAGTAGTTCGTGTATGGGTGAAAAAAATATTTAAGTGGTAGTGAGACACCCTAAAAATTGGGCAAATGATTATCTAACCTCTAGCAATAGTTTGCGTATGGGTAAATAAAAATATTTAAGTTGTAGTATATATAATCTGAACTCGGATCACTGCTACTATTAGTAAGCATACTTTTCATTAGACTACAACTCCTTTTTTCTTGTATTTTAAATCCAAATATAATAGTAAAAAGCTATTCCTTATCCCCAATTATTTTCCAAAGCTAACGATTAAACACAATTACAGGCTCCCCTTGTCTAGTCGGAAATATCAAAAGAGATTTGTAGAGCAATGTTAGACAACGATGTATTTTACAATGTCTCCAAAATATGAAACCCGTCGTGTGCTTTGTTGTAATTCAGATAAATAGGATATTTTTTATTGAATAATTATTTTATTATTAATTTAATTTAATTTTTAGAGAGGACACCCCTACCTAAAATTTCTGGATCCGCCACTGGTGGGACCTACCTAAAACAATGCATGCATTGTTTTACATGTTGTCACTTCCAAACATTGCATTGTGCACAATACTTGTATTCAGCAAACACAACTCTAACAATCACAACTTCCAAACGACCCTTAGTTTTGGTGTGTGATATGTGCTTCTAAGATTTTTTATTTATGTAATTTAGGGTTGGTTTGGAAGTTGATAGCTAATAAATTTGTGTATTCTTGGAATGTATGTATTGTGAGCAAGATTTAAAAAATGCTAGGTGTAAATAAACATTTTCAGTAGAACTACGTGTTTTACAACACTTTAATGCTTAGGTTCAAATAGTTAAAGATATAGGTAACTATTAACAACAAGCAAAATATGTCTTTCGTAGAATCACAAGATTCGTGTAGAATACATTAACTAGTATATATATAATTAAATATATGATGGCTTTTATATATATATACTAAACGAATATACCACCTAGTTTGATCCAATATGTGATCTAAATCATCCTAGATTGCATTTCATATCGAAAAGCACAAAAAACTATCAAAAAGGCATAAAATGATACTAAAACACAATCTGGGTATCGAATAATCTCATTGATCAAATAATTATGAAATCCATATAAACTTTATCAAAGATATTAAAGATGCATTGATAGAGGGATGCATTGATAGAGGGAGAAAATGTATCAAATATAAGGGGTGATAAACACTATAATTTGAGCGTCATCACATGCCTTACACAATTTGACCAGAATTCAATTGGTAAGTGTGCTTGGAACTTTATAGCTCTAGCTACTGCCAATATATGTTGATGTTTTCTTTCAAAATTTTAAATTTTGTTGAGGTGTCTCAACACAAGACATTTCACGTGGAATACCTTTTTCTAAGTAAGAACTTGGCATGCTAAATTCTTGGCCTTGATCACTACGGATCCTCTAAATTTTAGTAGAAAATTGGTTCTCAACAAGATTGCAAAAAGAAACCAGTTGAGATCTAACTTCATATTTCTGTTTCATCAGGATTACCATGTTATCCTTCTGTAGTCATCTATAATGGTGAGGAAATATCGATTTCCATAATAAGATGAATGAGAAAGGGATCCCCAAATGTCTATGTGAACTAGATCAAAGATCTTTGCAATAGCACTAACGGGAAAGATAAACGTTTATGCTAGACAAAATGACATACATCACAAACTTTGACTATGAGATATATCTATACTAGGATTCAATTTATGATATTCTAGATTGAGAAACATGGTCTAACCTATATCCCATAGTTTGAAGGATTTCAGCTGTGCTTGAGGCAATAATTCTTGAGGGACTACTGACATGACATCTATCAAGCTTGTATAACCCATGATGGAGCCCAGCAGAACCAATAATTTGTATCTTCAGCATGTCATTGATGCAATATGACATCTGTTGGGCCTTGTGGCCAATTTTGGGGTTTAGTAATTAAGGATTTCTTATTAATTAATTGTGGGATATTGGGTTATTTTGTGTTATTTGTACCCGTTCTTATTTAGGATTATAATGATTTATTGTGTTTTGTTGGGGAAGTTATTGTTTACTTGTTGGGTTAGGATTAGTTACCTTTTCTGAGAGGGGAAGAGTTTGTAGTCCTATAAATATGTACTCTCATTCTACGTTTGAGTCAATGAATAAGAGTCAAGTAAATTAGTAGTAATTTAGCTATCTTTATCGCGTTTCTCAGTATTTTCGTAGAAGAGTTCGGGTTCATCGATACGTGAGATTTGCATCACGCATCAGTCATGTATAAAACAAAAGGATGAGAAGAATGTTAGGAAAAGTTTGTTCTCCTAAGTAAGCTTGATAATAAAAACAAGATTGAAGCTGAACTCAGGGACAAACAGTACATCCTCCAATGTTAATTTTTCGATCAATGTGATGTATACATTGTTGGTTACATTATTGGAACACAGTTTGAAGTCACATATTATGTTGTTTGTGGCTCCATTGTCAAGAAACCACAAAACTTCATGATTTTGAGATGTATGAGGAAATGTAGTAAAGGATGTTGCTCAGTGTGAAGCAGCATTGGTGTTGTGACTAGTGAGATTTGATGTCCAAGTGTTTTTTTCATTGTTCATCAAAACACTCATCAAAGCCTCATATTGTTCCTTATAAAGTGTAGCTCCTTCATTTCAAGATTCATTTCCAATAGAAGCATTGGCTTGTCACAAACCAAGACCATTGGTGCCTCGACCACCCCTTGGACTCATTCCTGGTGGCCAACCATGCTTGTGATATCAAGTGTGGCCTTACATTTTACAGTGAGTACAATAACGTCTTTGATTTCCATACCTGCATCTTCCTCTGCCCCTGCCTCCATTTTTGTTGGCAAGATTATTGCTTCCCCCATTTAAGTTTTGATAATGCATTCTTAGTTTTAAGGATTGTAAGACTGTGGCTAAAGACTCCACCATTTCCCCTTTGTCTTGGTGATTCCCTAAGGTTTGTCTTTCTTGTAGAGCCATTTTATAGATTTGATTCATACTAGGTAATGGGTCTAAAACTAAGCTTGAAACCTAGAGATAGAATAGTTCTCATCCATTCCTCTAAGGAAATGAACTTTCAGATTTGTCTCCTAATGAGACTTGACTGTGTTAATTGCTAGACAACCACTATGACTAGTGGTAGTACAGAGCTTACAGATATGGTTCGATAGTTTTTTAGTTCTTCACTAAATGGCTACGATATTCAGACATAGTTCTACTACCCTACTTCATATTGCATAATTGCTTTTGCAATTCAGTCATTTGAACTAGGTATCCTTGAGCATACCTTTAGTTTGCTTGAGAGTTTTTCATATCTCTGTTGTTGGTTGAATGCTTTTTACAATCTACCAATGACTTCCTCTACTGGCTGGAGAATCGAGTTTTTGCCATAAATTTTTAGCTTGTCCAAGGCCCGACTATCACATCTGATACTTTTGGATTAGGGATGCTTTCCATCGATGAATCCTAGCCTTTTCTTTTAAGTAAGTGTGCTAATCAGTCCAGTCATTATAGTTGGCTGGTGTGAGCTTCTGAGATACTAGGATCTGTGCAGGTTGTTCAGATCCATGCAGATAGAATGGATCTGAGAGGTGGGTACCCCGTGTATATACTCGACCACCACTTCTAGAATCATTATCTCCATTTCCAAGGGTAGGATCCTGTTGGGCGCAGCGGGTAAATATATTGCACTAAGAAATCACACGCTTGTAAAAAGTTCACAAATAAGTTGGACCTGGTGGCAGAGCCTCCAGAATTACGGTAACCAACTTACTTAGATCACTTTACTTCAGTAATTTAATAATGCAATATACTACGATTATTCTCAAAATAACAACAAGCATAGATAATAATAAATGACACCGAGGATTTACGTGGTATACCCTGATTTTGGGCCAGTCCACGGGAACAGCAGCTCCGGAGTATTTCTTTACTATAACAATGGTAGGTTACAGAGATTTTCTCGATACAAGAAATAGAACACACGGTGTTTCCCAAACAACCTCACTATTTCACTCACAAGGAAATCTCCTATCTACCCGTGATTGTGAAAATGTTTCACAACCGAAACCACAAGAAAGAAATAGAACCGAAAGCTAGCACAGAAGAATGATGATGATGGAAAATATGGGATGGTTTCAGAAGGGAACTAGGCATCCCTTTTATAGCACAAAATGGAGGGGACATATTTAATTGGAATGGTTGGGGAGCTAATCCATGCACCATCCAACTGCATTTGCCACCTGCATCTTACCATTATTGTTTTTTATTTTTTATTTTCTCAATTACCACCGCCAACCTTGTTGGCTGCTTCTCCGCCACATGAGGAGGGCACAACAATTCTCCCCCGCCCGACTACATGGGCGGCGGCGTCATCCCTGCAACTGATCGACAGAACTCAAATTTTTCTCTTTGAAGAGTCTTGGTACACATGTCAGATCCATTTTCGTCAGTATGGATATTCTCTAGTTGTAACTGCTTCATTTCAAGCACATCTCGTATCCAGTGATATCGAACATCGATATGTTTTGAGCGAGCATGAAATGAAGCATTCTTCGCAAGATGAATAGCACTCTGACTATCACAGAACAGCTGCGGTTGTTCCTGTAGGAACCCAAGTTCATTCAGGAACTTCTTCATCCATATCATCTCCTTGCATGCTTCCGTTACTGCTATTTACTCAGCTTTTGTTGTGGAAAGAGCTACACACTTTTGTAGCCTTGACTGCCACGATATTGCTCCCCCTGATAAGGTAATCAGGTAACCAGAAGTGGACCTCATCGAATCAGCATCACCTGCCATGTCAGCATCTGTATAGCCAACAAGGACAGGTTCATCATCTCCAAAACATAGACTCATTTTGAAGCTACCTCGAAGGTATCTGAGGATCCACTTCACAGCTTCCCAATGTTCCTTTCCTGGTTTGGAAAGAAACCGACTGACAACTCCAACTGCATGAGCAATATCTGGCCTTGTACACACCATGGCGTACATCAAACTTCCCAATGCTGAAGCATATGGAATTTTATCCATCTCCGCCTTTTCCTTCTCAGTAGACGGGCTCTGTTTGGATGTCAATGTAAAGTGGTTAGCAAGAGGACAGCTAACCGCCTTAGCATTATCCATGTTGAAACGTTGAAGTACTTTCTCAATGTACTTTTCTTGTGACAACCATATCTTCTTGGCACCTCGATCCCGAATGATCCTCACGCCAAGAATCTGCTTTGTTGGTCCCAAGTCTTTCATGGCAAAAGACTTGCTCAACTCCTTCTTCAAATCATTGATCTTTGAGACGTTCTGCCCAGCAATTAGCATATCATCCACATAGAGCAAAAGTATGATGAAATCTCCATCAGGAAATTTCTTCACGAACATGCAGTGGTCTGAAGTAGTCTTCTTGTAGCCTTGCTCCCCCATAACAGACTCAAACTTCTTGTACCACTGCCTTGGTGCCTGCTTCAAGTCATACAAGCTCTTACGGAGCCTGCACACATAGTCCTCCTTTTTCTCCTTCTTGAAGCCTTCAGGTTGCTCCATGTAAATCTCTTCCTCCAAATCACCATGAAGGAAAGCAGTTTTCACATCCATTTGTTCAACCTCTAGGTTAAGACTTGCTGCTAGTCCCAACACAGTACAAATGGATGTCATTTTCACCACAGGTGAAAATATCTCGTCAAAGTCAATGCCTTTCCTTTGACTGAAACCTTTCACGACTAGTCTGGCTTTGAAGCGTGGTTGACAGTTGTGTTCATCATGCTTGATCTTGAACACCCACTTGTTCTTCAAAGCTCTCTTGCCTTTGGGCAATTTCACCAGCTCAAATGTCTTGTTCTCATACAAGGAATCCATCTCGTCTTGCATGGCTTCTATCCACCTTTGCTTGTGTTCATCATTCATATATTCTGTGAAACTTTCTGGTTCTCCCTCGTCAGTAAGTGACACGTATTCAGTCTCAGGATATCTGGTAGAGCGTCGTGTGACCCTACCAAATCTCGTCATTTGAACAGGAGAACCCTCAATGACTGGTGGTTGACCATCTTCATCAGCATCTTCTGGTTGAACCTCCACAGGAGCATCTTGTTCAACTATCTCAGGCTGATCATGTTGTACTTCTTCTTCAACTTCTGTAGGCGTCGGCGTTGGAGGTACTAGCCCAAGGCTTGGTTGGCTAGCATCAGTACTAGGAACTTCTTTCCTAGCAACAACATCTTCGATGGTCTCATTTTCGATGAACACAGCATCACGACTTCTGATAAGCTTCTTCTGGATTGGATCATAGAATCTATAGCCAAACTCATCTTGACCATATCCAATGAATACGCACGATCGAGTCTTGGAATCCAACTTTGACCTTTCATCCTTTGGAATATGGACAAAGGCCTTGCAGCCAAACACCCGCAAATGTTTGTAGGAAACTTCTTTTCCTGTCCACACCTTCTTTGGGGCGTCATACTTCAGTGGCACACTCGGTGACCTGTTCCACACATAAACTGCTGCAAGCAGTGCCTCCCCCCAGAAAGATTGTGGTAGCTTCGAGTGTGATAACAAGCACCTGACTCTCTCTAGCAGGGTCTTGTTCATCCTCTCAGCTAGCCCATTCAATTGAGGCGTCTTTGGTGGTGTGAATTGCTGCCGAATTCCATGTTCCTTGCAGAAAGTAGCAAACAGACCTCTGTACTCTCCACCATTGTCAGTCTGGATGCACTTCAGCTTCTTGCCAGTCTCCCTCTCCACCAGGGCCAGGAATTGCTTGAAAACGTCTAGGGCCTGATCTTTGGTCTTCAAGGTATACACCCAAGTCTTCCGTGAATGATTATCAATGAATGTCACGAAATATCTGGCACCTCCAAGTGATTTGACGTTGACATTGGGTTCACAGAGATCTGAGTGAACTAGATCCAACACGTTCTTCGCTCTTGAAGGGATGGAACTTTTGAAAGCAACTCGGTTTTGCTTTCCCGCAAGGCAATCGACACACTTCTTTAGATGAACATGATCCAACCCAACTATGACTTTCTTCTGGACCAACTTTGCCATGGAATTCTCACTCATGTGACCGAGCCGTTTGTGCCACAATTCAATTGTGTCACCATTCTCCGCTGAGTTACAATCTCTGGGGAGATCTTGGCTTCCGTCACATACAACTTTGACAGCTTCTTGCCCTTGGCCAACACCAAAGAGCCTCTGGTGAGTTTCCACTGCCCATTGTGGAAGGTGTTGCAGTAACCTTCCTCATCCAACTTGTCTACAGAGATGAGATTCAGGCGCATTTCTGGAACATGCCTGACATCCTTCAGTAGTAGCTTCGTACCATTCATCGTCTCCAAACATACTTCTCCTTTTCCAATAACTTTGGAAAGATTGCCATTTCCCATCCTTACTACACCAAAGTCACCTGGTGTGTATGATGAGAAAAATTCTCTTTTGGACGTCACGTGGATGGTAGCACCACTATCAACCACCCAACTTGTCTCCTGGGTTGTCAGGTTGACAACATCTTCCTCGTAGACAATATTGAACTCATCAACAGAGTTTGCACCATCATCATCACTGTTCTCATCTCGTTTGCCCTTCCTTCTCTCGTTTCTGAACTTTGGGCAAAATCTTCTGATGTGGCCCTTTTCCTTGCAGTGATGACAATTGATATTGGCAAACTTGTTGGACTTCCCTCGACTCTTGCCTCTTTGCTTCGAGTTGGGCTAAACACCGGCAAATGCAACTCCGTCACGAGTAGGAGATCCTTCATCTTGTTTCTCCATATGTGATAGTTGGAGCCATTCAGACTTATCATCTTGCTTGTTTTTGCCTCCATTGGACGTGGCTCTGATACCACTTGTTGGGCGCAGCGGGTGAGAATAGCGGGTAAATATATTGCACTAAGAAATCACACGCTTGTAAAAAGTTCACAAATAAGTTGGACCTGGTGGCAGAACCTCCAGAATTACGGTAACCAACTTACTTAGATCAATTTACTTCGCTAATTTAATAATGCAATATACTACGACTATTCTCAAAATAACAACAAGCATAGATAATAATAAATGACACCGAGGATTTACGTGGTATACCCTGATTTTGGGCCAGTCCACGGGAACAACAGCTCCGGGGTATTTCTTTACTATAACAATGGTAGGTTACAGAGATTTTCTCGGTACAAGAAATAGAACACACGGTGTTTCCCAAACAACCTCACTATTTCACTCACAAGGAAATCTCATATCTACCCGTGATTGTGAAAACGTTTCACAACCGAAACCACAAGAAAGAAATAGAACCGAAAGCTAGCACAGAAGAATGATGATGATGATGGAAAATATGGGATGGTTTCAGAAGGAAACTAGGCATCCCTTTTATAGCACAAAATGGAGGGGACATATTTAATTGGAATGGTTGGGGAGCTAATCCATGCACCATCCAACTGCATTTACCACCTGCATCTTACCATTATTTTTTTTTTCATTTTCTCAATTACCACCGCCAACCTTGTTGGCTGCTTCTCCGCCACATGAGGAGGGCACAACAGATCCATCATGGTTGATCAATTTCATAAAGGAGAAAGAAAGGGGGTTAGAAACCCTAACAATGCTTTCATACCATAACAACACTTTGCAAATTTAGGGTTTGAGCCAGGCAACTAGCCTTCTCGACCTTCTTCTCATTCGATATATACATCAGACAGTAAAATTTTTACAAATTTTCTATACACAAAGAGCAACATGGCAATAGCTAGGGATGTCGAATTTACAAATTTTCTATACACAATCTTTCTTCCTCCTCCTCCTCTTCTAAATTTAGGTTTGAAGAGCCAACCCTACTTCCCTCTTTTTCCTCCCATACTCCACCAACGCCATACGCGACATCACATACGCCAACAACTCCTCCCGGTGCGAGAACGTGAAATCCAAGTGCGCATACTCGAACTCATTGTACACCACCTCAACCCCCGCATCCTTCATCAACCTGTAATGCTTCACCACCATCTCCGGCCGGATCACGTTGTCCTTCTTCCCCGCCACCAGATCCACGGGGACATCGATCCTGCCATAATTCCCACCCAGATCCAACGGCTCCGGCGACCCGTAAACCTCCACGTTCCTCTCCTCGCTCCCGTAGTCGTACATCACGAACTTCCCCGCGTGCTTCATCTGCGCCAGGTGGTGCGCCACGAAGAACGAGATCCCGGGCATGTCGTTCATGTTGTAGTGCGGCAGCCCTAGCACCCCGACCCAGTTCGAGCTGTCCCCTCCGACCACGTACGACATTAGGGTTTGCACCAGCCCGCCGACTGCCGGGTAGTTGTGGAAGTCGCGAGCCAGCTTATTCAGCAACATGCGGAAGAACCTGTTAGAGAAACCGAACAGGAAAAATTAGGGTTACCGATTGTCCTCCCTCTCCCACAAAAGTATACACATTTCACAAAGTAAAACTACCAATGTGGTAGTTTTTTTCTACTTGAGAACTCTATCGAGCTTTCAAAGCTATTCATTACACATTTCCAACAGAACCTCGTGGGGACGTAGAAGGCCGGGACGAGTTTCGAGAGGACCGGAGCCGCGAGCAGGAAGAGGAACTCGACCGTGGTGAACACGGGGTTCGAGTCGTCGTGGAACCCCGCGGGGGAGAGGAGGATGAGCCTGGAGAGGCGGTGCGGGCTGTGGCTGAGGCGTTGCGTTACGGTGTACATTAGCATCGCGGCCCCGCCTAGGCTGTGGGAGATGGCGCAGAGGTTGTAGGGTTGGTTTTCGTCGTTGGAGGAGGATGATGATGAGGATGAGGAGGATGATTTGGTGGTGTAATTTGCTAGTTCTGTGGTTTTGATCTCGTTGATTTTGGCGATCATGGCGGGGATGTCCTTTGTGCCATGCTCGTTGATGGAGTAGTGCCAGTACCTACGTACACAACGTTACATTTGGACAAATGAGTGGAACAGTTTTTTTTTTTTTTTTTGTTACGATACATAACGGGCGTTTATTCGTGGCGGGTAATATGAGAATGCGAATGTGGCTAGTCGTCTATGTGTATGAACAATATACGACTGTTGAAAAACTATGTGTAAGGGTGGATTCAGATGATTAAAACGATGGTTATGAGAATGAATGCATAATGTATATACACTCAACGTCGAGGTTGTAGTACTATATATATAAACACGTGATAAGGTCATTCAATCTTATGCATGGATTATTGAACTCTCATTTTTTCTAAAGAGATAGAAGGGATAACCTTATTCGAACTTACTTGTGAGAGGAAATTTTCTTATTCACGTGTTCCCTGGATACCAACCCTCGGAAATTTCCGAGGAAAACATCAAACCCTGTAAGGAAAATTTTTAAGTTAGATACAATGAAAGAAATAATTTTTAATTTAGTTATTTTTGTGTGTGTGTTAATGATGTTGCAATTAATGCATGATAAATTTATGAAATGTTGAGGGGAGGAAAAGAGGATTTAACCTTGATCATATGCTGCAAATGCTGGAGATCCAACAACGCCATTAGACACCCACCTAACGCCAAAAAAAAAATTAGAAAAATTCGTATATGAATTATAACTAAAATTATTATTATTAAAAGTTATAACTAAAAAGTATACGGAAAATAAAATAGAAATTTTCACATAATTTGGGAGCTCACCCCATAGATGAATCTAGGACGCCATGCTGGAGATAAACAGCCTTTCTCGAATCACGTCTATAAATACAAGATTGAAAAAATGCATGCATCAATATTATGAAGTTAAATCATAGTGACGGTTTATTGAATGCAAAAAAAAAAAAAAAAAAAAAATAGTAGAACACATTCATGATCATTATACATACCTAGGGATTCTTTCAAGGTGGAGAACATACCCATCAGAGGTTATCACACGAATAGCTTCATAAGGGTACCTGTAAAAAAAATTATCAAAATCCAATTTAAAACGAAAGATATACAAGTCGAATAGAAACAAAGAAAAGATTTAAAGAGCCATATATTTAATTTCTTCTCTAAGATATGAACCTAATAACATTATAGAAAAATCTGGCCCTATTAAAATTCAAGTGACCAGATCTGACTAGACCCAAATACACCCTACCCATATGTCAGCCACAACAGCATTTTTTTTTTGTATGAACTAAAACATGTAATTAATCATGAATATAACTTGTTTTTGTACATAAGGATTATTGTTGAGTCCAACGTTTGAACCTAGATTGTTCCATAAGAAAGAAGAAAAATCACTAAACTATGGTAAATATTGTCATATCCCATATTACCATTAATCCAATTTTTCGAAATGGCTTGTTATTTATGCAATGTTATGAAACCGTCCCCTTACAGACCGTCCGACTGGAAGAAGAAAAAAAACTTCTACTGGATTCTAAACCGGTAGACGCTTTTTAACAATATGAAAACAGTTGAACCACAATTTCAGCATACACACAAAAAAAAAAATCTACCATTGACTTTCCGATACAACTTCCAATCATGGTTTTCATTTTTCAATCCCTGTATTTATCAGTGATTGTAAAACCATGCCGGAGGGCGGAGGTCAGATGGAAAAAATCAACGGTAGGTTATTTTTTGTTGAAACGTGATTCGACCGTTTTAATACCGCCTACCAATTTAAACTACAGTAGAAGATTTTTTTCGAGATCGGATTGCCCGTACGATACCCCGAGCTAAAAGAAACAAACAAAAAAAAAAAACCCTAGTAGCTACATACCCGAGTTCTGTAATAACGTCTTGACACGTACGAGCATCTGTGTTCAAAGCCCCAGGAAGAGCAGTTTTCCTCTCTTTTATCGACGGATCGACCTCGCCGAGGGTGCTTGCGGGGACAGTAGTGGTATGTGAAGAAGTTCCATCCTCAGAAATATCCTCCTCGTTGCTGCTATGATTAGTACACTTAACATGAGACCAAAACCTTCTCCTTCGTAACCCTTTCAGAACTTGTACGGGAGAAAACAAACAATGAGCAGCTTTGTGGAAGAACTCGAATACATTCTCGATGAAGATTTCTATCGATAAATGAAGATCCTGCATAACAACATAAAGAGGAGGAGTAAGTCTGGCACTAGATACCCACTGATCTTGTACGATTCGACTATGAAAATCGCGCGGGTTGGGACGTTGGGTCAGTTTATCTACATGGTTGGTTTAGGATAGGGTCGTAGAGTCACTTTTAGGTGATCCTATGACCTCATAACAACAATTAGTGACATGTAATTCCTCACATCAACACATTGGATCTGTTTGTTGTGATTGATTCGATCTGACCCACTAGCTTGACCTGACCCGGTTCTAAAGGGTCGGACAGAGCCAAGAAGAAAACATGAAACGGGACGGACCAATTTTGTAAACTGGCCCTACAGGGACGGGTCAAATAGGGTTTCTTACACGATAAACAACGAGTCTAGCCCAGTTTCAGCCTAAAATTGTATCCTTAAATGATAATAATAATAATAATAATAATAATAATAATAATAATAAAGGATAGAGTCGTAGAGCCACTTTTAGATGATCCTATCACCTCATAACAACATACAATTAGTGACATGCGTAATTTCTCACACCAACACATTGGATCTGTTTGTAAAGTTTTTTTTTTAAGAGTTTAGGTACTATCAAATGTCAGGTAAAAAATATAAAGGTATTAAACATAATACTACCGCTGAAATAAAATCTTAAAAAAAAAAAAATCAGTGTTGTGATTGATTCGATCTGACCCACTAGCTTAACCTGGCCCGACCCTAAAGGGTTAGACAGGGTCAAGAAGGAAACATAGATCCAGACGGACCAATTTTGTAAACTAACTCTACAGGAACGGGTCAAATAAGGTTTCTTACACGATAAACAACGGGTGTAACCCAGTTTCAGCATAAAATTATATCCTTAAATGATAATAATAAGGGTATTAATTGATTAATTAGTGGGCGAGAAATTAACCTTTACCTCAATGATTCCACGTCTCTTATCAGTAGCACGATGAATGAAAGCATGCCCTTTTCCTGTGGGTGTTGAACAACAAGGTTGGTAATTACTGTTATTATTATTATTATTGTTATTATCTTTGCGGGAGCGATTTGTCGTTGGTTTTTGATTGCTGAATATAACTCGGTAAAGAGAAAGTGGTATCTTTAAGAGGAGCTTGAGAGGAATGAGAATGCATGAGAAGACGATAGTTATCATTCTTATTATTGGATGCTTATTTTGACTTGTGAATTGAGAGGAGGAGGAACGGCGGCGACGATGGAAGGGCGATCCAGGAGGATAATTGCATCCTTTGTCTTGCCGATCTATCGGAGAATAATACGTCGAATCGTTATCGTCTTCATCCGAATCCGTCGGTAGCTCGTGAACGAACTTGTTGAACGAAGATACTCCGCTGTCAAATCATAAACACACACGGCATGGAAATTAATTCGTCAAAAAAAAAAAATATGAAACGGCTCGATCGATGGGCTAAGTTGAGATTTTCTTGTGTTGAAAAAAAAAACAATCTTACTTTTTCATCCAACGAGGAAATCGGGGGCCGCGAACGGTAGGTCTTAGTTCCCATCCTTGAATCCCCTCGAGAATCTTAGCCTTTCCGGGCAAAATGGCCAGTAAGAGTGCCGAGAGCCCGTTTATTAATCTCACGATGTTGTGCAATGCTTCATAAGTGAATGTCTTTACCGACCTGCAAAAACATACAAATCCTCAATTTATAAACATAAGATCCAATCATAAAATGTCGATGGTTGACCATGCATATACACGTCATGTGCGCACCTCATAATTGTCTACAAAATTGAAGTGTCTAATTAGTTTTGAAATAATTTCATTTTCAATTAAGCATCATATGGGAGCTTTGATAATTGATACCACCCATCTTTGATATTTGAAAGAAACCCTAGGCCAATATATGAGCTATAAAACCAGAAGTATACAATTTGAGTAATTGAAATAGTATTTTTACGAGATGTCGAAAAATATTTCGCGTTTTAAGAGATGCATGGTGGTGATCAGATTGGTTTGCAGTAGCTTGCTATGATATTAGACATAAAAGATGTTCATGTATGCATGTTGTTAGAAATTGAGGTTTTCGCCTATAGTTCGAACGAATAAGGGTTTGACAGCTTATTAGCATATGCTATTTGGAGAGGCCTAGGTCTAACATTTTGTCACTGTCAAAACCTACACGAACAGACATTAACTAGGCATCATCCATCTAGCAAGAAACTACTATTTTGCCAATGCCCATGGGGATATGGGGTTTGAGAAATATGGTAGTTTGGAGGACTTGTTTAGACTAAATGTGAGAAAAAGTGGAATGAGGTATAATGCGAAGTGGGTATTCCTCGTTTCCGTAAAATGTAACTCTTCAATTTCATGAATTTATCCATCTTATCGTTTTTATCACATTCACAAGTTTAGATTTCAACATCTAACATTCAAACACGAAAAACATATTTTTTTTCGTATCATCTATACCACCCCTGCAAAATATACCTAAACCCAAATATGCATGTTCTAGCCTCAAAAATTTTGTCAACTATGAAGCAATATCTTTTTGTCTACCTAAACCCAAATTTGCATGTTCTAGCCTCCAAAATTTTGTCAACTATGAAGCAAAATTTTGGTGCCTCAAAATATGAAGCACAAAACCCAAGTCAAAATTTTGTCGCCATGATAGAGCAATATCTTCTTTTGTCAAGTATGCATTTGCCTAAATCACAAAATTCAAAGCCATAATCATATGTGAATATAACACCATATATTTAAAGAGGAAGATCGTACTCTTTCGTAACAGCAAGGGTTGTATCAATAAATCTTTGCATCTTAATCTTCCTTCTGCATTTGCCTCTCCTTTTAACAAATAAATTTTCTCAATTGAGAGGAATTTAAAAATGACAAAGAAAGGGGAAAAGGAAGAAGAAGAAGAAAATTGGGAGGCTCTATAGTTGTTGTATCTCGTAGAATCAAATACAAAACGTTTTTAAAGATAACCTATTCTTGCAAGGTTCTAGTTAAAATGGTATAAAAGCTAAAATATTCAAACATTTTTTTTATGGAAGAGAAAATGGTTGGTATGAAACTATATATAATATCGACATCAGAAAATTCACATACTACTTTATTATTTCTCTTAATATATAAAATATTAGTAAGTTTATGAATATTTAGGAGTTTGTGTATCAAGACGTGTGATACAGAGTTTGACATGTCATTAACTGAATGATGTCTTTTGTCCAAGTACTCAACACCTTGATCTAATCAAAGTTTCTTGATTCTTCCCCAAGTAGATTAGGAACTCCATTCTTGAATTCTTTGAAAAATTCAAGGGATTTTAATCTTGTACTTGGTTGAGTAGATATAGTCATATCTATTAAAATCATTCATATATTTATAGTATCACAACTCACTCTAATTGGTTTTCCGGCTAGAGTGAATTGTGATGCAAAACCACAATCTCGTATACAATTAAGCAATTGTTTGTCCAAGTGTATCAAAGGTCTTTGATTCTCTTCCCAAGTTGATTTGCCACTTATTCACCATCGTGATCACTATCATTGTTGTTTGATTCTTTTTACCAAGATTTGGTTTTTCTACTAGAGTGAGTTGTGATACAGTACCACTATCTCGTAAATGGTTGAGGAGCACTTTGACCTGACCAGACCACGTCTCTAGTGGGCTAGCCAACAAGGTTGTTAACTTGGGGGGTCGATCCAGGTTGAATCGGATTCGATATAAAAAACGGAAGCCACACAACTGTTTTGGACTTCACCTGAATTTGTCAAACCACCTTCAACTGGGTCAAACTCCCGCAAAACCAGCTTTAACCCGTCAAAATCTGACAATATCGATCAACAAACTTTCATTTCAGAAAGCCACTGTGTCAATGGCTTTCTCACTGGTTGTTCAAGTTCATTCAATGTATCAATCACACGAACTTATATGGTGGATTTAAGTGTATTTGAATTTTAACTAAATGTTGGATTCAACTTTCAAGTACGAACTATTATTTTGATGTAATGTTATATGTTAGTACTATGTAAGATGAGATTTTGACATAATGCACATATGCATGAACAATATAATGAATTTATTCAAGAATAAACTGGTATACACCAAATCTCACCGTTAACTTTCACCCACTTGCTCGACCTGACCAACAGACTAAACCGAATAGTTGCTAGCCACTTAGCCAGACACCACAGAAGCTTGGAATTAGGGATGTCAATCCAACCCGTAACCATGGGTACCCTACCCGACCGTAACCGGTCAACGAGGGTAATTACCCGCTTTGACGGGTTAAGGGGCGGGTACGGGTAATACCCGGTTTCAAAATAAAGGGTAGGGTACGGGTATGGTAATCGATAATACCCGCCCCGTTATACCCGCCCCGCTAACCAAAGGGTCAATTTCCCTTGAGAAATTTATTTTAGCTTGAGAAATTGAGTTTAGCTACCATTATTGATGATGAATATGTAAACGATTATTATGTTTGTGTGGATTGTAGAAGCAAGAACAATTATTATGTGTTTGTTGTTTTTATTTGTGTGGATTGTTGAAGTTAGAACAGTTACAACTTACAAGTATTGAGAATTTTTAATGGACAACAGTATATATGTGCATATATGTGTATAAGTTCATAGTTTAGGATTCGTACCCATGGTTACCCGAATACCTGTGGTTACCCGGTGGGTAGGGTATGGTTATATCATTTTCATACCCGGTGGTTATTTGGTCGGGTATTTTAGAAAGCTCTACCCGGCGGGTTAGGAGTTGGTATAGGGTAAACCCGCACCCGACCCTACCCATTGCCATCCCTACTTGGAATGGCTTCAGCTTCACCGTTCGCACTTCGCATCAAAGCTTCACTCTGAAGACACATTAACGGATTAACCAACCTGAAAGGAACAGAGAAAGAAAGGAAAACCCCGATTAAATTTCTTTTCATAATTAAAGCCACCATTTAAATCTGCAATAAGTGTGTTTATAAAAAAAAAAACAATAAATCTGCAATAAGTCCTGCTTCGTCTCTTAGATCTCTACCCACCTGATCCTCCCTTCGCCGCCTGAATCTCTCGTTTCCGGTTAGAAAAAGCTCGCGCAATTTTGAAATTGAAACCAGGGAATCGCGACACTGAAACAAGCTTCAGAGATCCAGCAATGGAGTCCACTCCGCAAGGAGTTCCCGAGCGGGACAAGCCAGGCGGCCCTACCTCTTCTCCTGTGTCCGTCGTCTCCAATTTCTGGAAAGGTATTCGCTCCATCTCCAGTTCTGGTTCTGTGATCACCGGATTTGCCAAGTAGTTCCTCGCAGTGTGTTGCCAAAAGCAGTCCTGCTACGGACTCTGCTGAAAATTTTCTTCCACTTCTCTTTTATGCTGGTCTTCGTTTGTTGGGAGCTGGGGAGTGTCTCACTTAAATTTAACAGTTGCTAGCTGTTGAGAGGGATCATACTGGTGTTTCACGTACAATGTTGGTTGAAAGAAAATTCCATTGTTGTTCTTCGTCTGGATTTGATTAGTCTGGAATGCGGATACCTCTAATGAAAATCCTTCAGCCAGGGCCGGAAATTTGTTTCAACGGGCCAAAACCAGTGCGAAACTAGTTAAAAGAATTGAAAAATTGGTTGAGTAAGTTGAGATCAAACACCACGAGATAATAACATAGTAGGCTCTGTCCAGATAGTATGCTACTGATGAATTTCTATGGGTGGGTTAATTCTGGCGTCGAAGTTTACAAACTACAGAAATACTCTTTGGCAAGATCTTACTGCATGTGTGTGCGACATGATTTCTGTTGACCTGCTTCCAGCTTTGATCCTTATAGTAGTAGTAGGAGGTGATGAGATGCTTAATGCAACTGAACTAGATCCGAGCCTATTTTGTGTTGCGGGCATGTTTTTCGTTTTCAGTATTCTAGACTTCTGCCCTTTGTGCCAATTTGAATGAATAGAGTTAGTAAGGTGAAAGACAAATTCTTCAGGTATTTTATACTCGGAAGGATGATTTCTCTTTTCATTTATGGAGTTGATGAGATGAATGCTCACATAGATAGTAACTGAATCCTCTATTTTTCAGAATTTGATTTGGAAAAGGAGAAAAGTGTGCTTGACGAGCAAGGTCTTAGAATAGCTGAGAATCAGGAGAACAGCCAGAAGAATCGACGGAAACTTGCAGAGAGCACTCGAGGTAATTCTGACCAGCGGAGGATGTTCTCCTTTGGGAACATCTGAAAAGTGCATGTTGATTTGGTCTCTTGGACCTTAATTGTCTGAAATAATTTGCTTCCTGTGATGTGTATTGGAGAGGCCTTGAGCTGGTATCTGCTGCCTACCATTTCGTTAACTCCCACTGTTTTTCCCTCTATACCTATGTTGGAGATGGGTGAAGTTGGACTTACGCTTTCTGTACATATGTTTACAGATTTTAAAAAAGCTTCATCGGAGGAAAAGTTAGGTTTATTCAACTCCCTACTAAAGGGATACCAAGAAGAAGTTGATAACCTTACCAAGAGAGCAAAATTTGGAGAAAATTCCTTTCTTAATATTTATCAGAAGCTGTATGAGGCTCCAGATCCATATCCGGCCCTTGCATCAATTTCTGTAAGCAGCGCTTCTTTTCATTTATTGGTTCTATTCATGGATGTCATGGAAATGGAGTAATGCTGCCAGCCTGCGTGTTTGTTGTTTGGGACTACTAGAACTGCATAAATTTTGGCTATAACTAAGTGTTTTATGAAGATAATCCTAGTGCTTTGCCTGAAGAGGTGATTTTATGCTCACATCCCAGTCCTATATCTGTGAATATGTTCGTTGGTTTTTCTTAATTGAATGCTGGAGTTAGAGGTTTGCCCTTTCTTTAGGTAGATTTTGATAGTAATTATGCATTCCACATTATTTTAATGCCTAAAGATGTCATTTAATGTTTTGCGAGGTTTTGCTGCTTCGTTCTGTTAAAGGTTTGCATTGCATTTTTGTGACTATAGTTTGCGACGGGTTTTCCAAGTAAATAGTTCTTTGAGCAAGCTTTGCTCATCAGTTGAAGTGTGACTCATACTGAAGGTATGGCATGTCCCATCTGATTTGTCATTCCTTCAATGCAGGAACTTGATCTAAAATTGTCTGAACTAGAATCAGAAAACCGGAAAATGAGGCTTGAGCTGGAAGAATTCAGGACAGAAGCAACTCACTTAAAGAATCAACAGGCAACAATAAGAAGACTAGAGGAGCGCAATCGTCAATTAGAATTACAGGTATGCATTTAGCTGTGGTCTAGGCCATGGATTCAGGTCTTGTCCAAAAAGAAAACTTAAACAAACATGGCTTCTATATTTTAGGGTTGTTGTATGACTGTGATCTCTGTTGTGTAGTGAAGTTAGATGTGTGAAACCTGGATATATCTATGGTTTTTTTTTCCTTTTTTTTTTGTCGAACTCTCCCTATCTGTAAGAAATTTGGCACCGGAGACATTATTGTCTGTTTCAGTGACTTATGGCAGGATTACTTTTCTTATGTTCTCCAAAAAAAAAGTTCGGAATAGCTGCTGTTTTGTTACTTTATCTGCTGTCCATTATGTAACTTGAGGAAGCTGAATACATATGATGTGTTTATGTCCATAGAGCATAGCTGTTGTTGTCATAAACCAGTTGGTCCCAATAACTCGAGTTGTTGGGAGAAGGTTATGCTGGATCTTATACCACACTCTAACACGCCCCCTCAAACGAAAGCCAACTCATGGGCTTGAAGTTTGCACAGGCCCACCATGCCTTGTGCTTTAATCAACTGTTAATATTGGGGGTCGTGGAGATTCGAACACACGACCACTTGGCCAAACCAGCTCTGATACCATGTCATAAACCAGTTGGTCCCAATAACTCGAGTTGTTGGGAGAAGGTTATGCCGGATCTTATACCACACTCTAACCGTTGTGATTTCGTCCCTTCTATGTTATTAGGATATTTGGTTTCCTTTTGTACTTATGTGGTAGTACCTGAGTTTTTTTGGTATTATGGTTTCAGATGGAAGAAAAGGTGAAGGAAATTGTTGAGATGAAGCAACGTAGTTTGGCTGAAGAAAACCAAAAGACCTTAGAAGTGTTGAAAGATAGGTGGGTAATCTTACACAGCTCCTCTTTTTCTGACATGTCCTCTGAGAGTATTATTCTGAAAGTCCCCTGAATGTAGCCTCCCCAATAACTTGAGTTTTTCATATATCAGCATTAGATTTTTGGCTTGTAACTTGTTCTCCTTTCTAGGGAGCAATCGTTGCAAGATCAACTACGACAAGCTAAAGAAAGTGTTTCCAATATGCAGAAACTGCACGAACTCGCACAGAGTCAATTGTTTATAGTTCAGGCTCAATCAGGTAAAATGGTATTCCTTACTTTGAAATGCCAAATAGTTATGTTGCTCAAGTAGCATTGTTTTTGTCATATCTTTTTTATTAAGGATAAGGAGATTGTACTAATGACCTGCATATGAGATATATGCAAGGTTTTCAGGAGCATACATAGAGTTCCATATTTTTTGTTGTCAATTGTCACAAGCCCTTATTTAATTTTTATCGCTAACTGCTGTGAAACAATGTTTGTATCCTCTTTGAGCTGGATATGACCTCTTGTGCTTGAAAAAAAATTCAGATGAAGAAAGTGCTGCAAAGCAATCAGAGGTCAATCTTTTGATGGATGAAGTTGAGAGGGCTCAAACACGGCTTCTTAGTCTCGAGAGAGAAAAGGTATGTTCCATGTGTACCAGATCCAACTGATAATCAACACCTTTCAGTTCCTCATCTCACTGTTCCTTCTTCAAACTATTCTCCAATACGCTTCACTTATATGCAAATACATACTGGTTTCTTTCTAACTTCTAGTCTGCAATGGTGGATGTCCATTCCTGTCATCAGTTTTGCTCGTTTTGAATCTTATGGATTCTTGATCCACGAGGAATCTGCTGAATCTATTTTCTGAATGGCCGTGTAGAAAAAAAGTAGGAAACAGACTAGAGTACCATCTTTACATTTCTATACTTAAATCCAAGTATAAAGCCATGTTCAAACTGATTCGCACTTAGCCTGCAAGACTACATCCAAATTCCTGCTGGGTCCTTTGATTTCATGCCGAATTTCATGTCTTGATGACAATTCTATGTGATTTGGCAGGGTGTTCTGTGGTCTCAATTACAATCTGCAAATGAAGACACGGGAAACAAGAGAAGGTTTGAAATATGTCAGCATAGCTGTTGGATTCCTTTCTGCTTCTAACTCACCAGTATCCAGTTAAAGATTTACTTTAGATGTGCATACAACAATATGTAATGCTGTCGATTTTATGATGAATTCATCCAATTAAAATCCCCCACGGTTTTCTGAGCTAATTATCTATTACTTTCACAGTGACAATTTGGATTCTAGTAGTATGCTGGAGAATTCTTTGAGTGCCAAAGAGAAGATTATTTCTGAACTGAACATGGAACTTCACAAGATTGAGACAACCTTGGCAAATGAGCGAGAACAGCACATAAATGAGATTAAAAGGTTGAATGCACTGATCAATGAGAAGGTTAGTTTAAGGCTTTGTAGCGAGGATAATATTGGAATTGCATTGTTCAGTTCTAATGTTCTCAAATAAATAGTATGTAGCTCGATCACATTATAAATGACATCTGGGTGTTGGGCTTCTCAAGCTACCTTTTCCAGTATTACGAAGCTTATTCGTTATTCCCCAATCTCATGATTTATAATAGACTATAAGGTATCAGTCTAATTGATGACAGTTCGCCTCAGTTTTTTCTTTTCACATTTTGCTTTCCTTTCTTTTCCCCCATTTTTTCAGGATGTTGCGATTCAGGACGTGAAGAAAGAACTTCAAGCTAGACCTACACCAAAATTAGTGGATGACCTACGTAAAAAAGTGAAAATTTTGCAGGTAATACAGTTCACTTATTGGAATAATTCCAGTCTTGTCTAGGTCATTGGATTTGGTGAATTCAGTGAACTTTCTCCATCTCGTTTGTTTTCTGGACAAGCTAATTATGAGAACAAATGGGTTAACCAAAATAATCTGTTATTCTTCTTCATTTTTGTTTTCTTAGTTGCAGCATTAAGTTTGACTATTCTACTGTTTTACTTATTTATCTAATTTCAGTCTTCTCGGTCTTCTCAAACTAGAGGGAGGATGTTTGTTGCTGTAGATGATTCAGCTTGCAACCAACTTCAAAAGTGATCGTTTCCTCGTAATTTTAGTGCTTGATGTGCTTAGTTTCACCCTAAAGATTTAAATTAGCAACCTGTCGGTTGATGTTCTTTGTTCTAGAAAAGATAGGTTGCTACTTTTTGTGTGCATCCTGTTTTTCTCCTGTTTATGTGTTGTTTACTTTCTCTTCTTAATATTAATTGTATGCAACTTAGTCAATTGCATTATTATCTTAGTTCCTCTGGTGCAATTTTTTTATAGTCTTTGTCTTCTTGTATTGTACGCTATTCTATGATTTAGGCGGTGGGATATAACTCTATAGAGGCAGAAGATTGGGAGGTTGCAACTAGTGGTGAGGAAATGAGCAAGATGGAATCCCTTCTTCTGGATAAAAATCGGAGAATGGAACATCAAGTGACACAGTTGAAGGTAGAAATACACCTTTTGTTACTGCTTATGTTGTCTGTCCCCCCCCCCCCCCCCCCCCCCCCCCACACACACACACACACACACACCCCACCCAATAATAAAATACTCACCCCATCAATACAAAACCTAGCTCAGGGAAACTTCCATCTCTCTCCTTGTCCCTTTTATCTCTAAATTTTGAAACAACTATCTGGACTACCCTTAATGTGGCATGTGGCACATAACGGACCATTTAAATTGCTGTGAAGGGGTTTCTGTCATTTTTATTTCAAATGTGTGGTGCTTCCAGGTCCAACTTTCTGAGAAATCATCCTTGCTGGACACAGCTGATAGCAAGATTGTAGAGCTTACTTCCAAGGTTAATGAGCAACAGAAGTTGATTCAAAAATTGGAAGATGATATCTTAAAGGTAAGTTATAAGTTACCTTGTTGTCAGAATCAATTAAGTACTTATTAGAGCTTCGTTCTTAGTGGGCTTATAGAATGTTTCCCGTTGCTTATCTAAACCATCATCTCTAAATGAATGAAGGTCAATCTAGTTTGTTTGAAATCCTTCGTCTGGGATCATAAAAATCATTATCTAATTGATGATACCCTTTGATCTGTTTGGCACTGTCTATACTTGTTAGTTTTATTTCCGAGCTGAAGACGAAACTGATAACTGTATTCTAGGTTTCTAATGGATGTTAAATTGTTAATATATGTTACCAGCTGAGTCAAACTGTCATGTTTAACTTTTATATTTAGTAATTGGCAGTAAGTGAACCCAGTAGTAAGGGTTTAGTAGTTTTTAAACTTGTATCTTTAATATACAGGGTTATGGTTCCAAAGATAGAAAGGGCAGTTTATTTGAGGATTGGGACCTCTCAGAGGCAAGTGGAGCAGAGTCATCTGAGGTACAATCCATCCTTCTTTTGGTTGCAGCCATTATAGTTGAATCAAAGGAATTTACTAGTGACAACAACCAGGGGATATTCTTGAACAAGAATTAATGTGGTCTTTGCTAAACAGTATCTAGCTGTCGATATTTCTTACACTAATTTGATAAGACAACAAATGTAGTCATTAGTGAATTGCTGAGCTTACGTTGCTAAGTTATATGCTGCTAAACCTCTAGTTACACGTTTATTGCAACAACCCTGATGGTCATCCAGGGTGGAGGCTGCATGGCCTAGACACTTCCCCATTTTCAGTATGCTTCGGGTAAAGTTTGTCACTAGATGTTCCTTGTGATAGGTTAGTTGTCCAAAATTGATCCTCATCCCTGGCTGCGGGTGCTATGCTGTTCTCTTGTTCAGGATTGATACATCTCTTTTCAAAACAAAATTTGAAAATGGAATGGGGGAAAAGAGAAGCAGAGAAGCCTGTTTGTCCAATTTTATTGCTTTTATATTGTTCTTGACTTGTATCTTGATGCAGCATCTGGACCAGAAACATGTTTCCTCGGATCGAGACCAGAGTTCAATGCTTAAGGTGATCTGTAATCAACGAGATAGATTTAGGGCACGTCTAAATGAAGCAGAAGAGGTATAGTTTGTCTACTTTTGGTTTTGTGCAAGCATTTTTTTTTTTTTTTTTGGTAAGTGGTGCAAGCATTTATGTCTTATGAGGATGATTTCACATGGACTGTTTTTGGAATGCACCAGGAGATAAGGCAACTGAAGGAGAGAATTGGAGCTCTGACTCAGGAGTTGGAAAAATCTAAAGCAGATAATGTGAAGCTGTATGGGAAGATGCGTTATGTCCAAGATTACAATCTCGAGAAAGTAGTTTCAAGAGGAGCTTCAAAGAAGGTATACCTTGTGTAATCCCACATTTGTCTCTCCAAAATTATTTATTTTCCTTTCTGATGGACTGCCTTTCTATTTGCCATCGTTTTTTCCACTTTCGACTTTTCCAGCATGCGGAGGACCTGGAAAGTGGTTCTAGCTCGGATGTGGAATCAAAGTACAAGAAGATATATGAAGATGACATAAATCCATTTGCAGCGTTTTCAAAGAAGGTTTGTTTATTAGCTCTATTTCCGTCATTTCCCTCTACTCGCGAGTCTTGTTTTACCATGGCAGCTTAATACTCTTATTCGTCTAGTCAATCAAGAAAAATTGCATTCGGAGAAATGGTTCGCTTGTTAGATAGGCTTTCTGATCTTATTTCTCCTCTTATAGAACTGTAAAATGCTTACCACTGGTGGGCATTATTTCATACTTGTAGGAGTTTTAGATCAGCTTCTTCTCTTCATCACTTTTGTTGTTTTTCTGGAAATCTTGAAATTATATGCTTGTTTTCCGACCAGCTTTATTGTCTTTTCCAATCACTCTTAAGAAAATGTGTGTTACTTATTCAGGAAAGGGATCAACGGTACAAGGAGTTGGGATTCAGGGATCGAATCACACTCAGCAGTGGACGTTTCGTTATGGGCAACAAGTATGATTCTTTCATTACCCTCTAAATCAATTTTCTTGATATACATCTCATTTGATGAAAAGAATAGGCATGACTTTTCGAAATGAGGTGCACCTGTGACAACTAGTATCAATTCATGATCATGGCAGATATGCACGTACCTTCGCATTCTTCTACACAATCGGATTACATGTTCTGGTGTTCAGCTGTCTTTACCGAATGTCGGCTCTCAGCTACCTTGGGTAATGACATTTTGCTGGCTCTCCCTGTCGAGACCTGATTTTGCATTCTGTATGTGAGTATGTCCAAGTGTCTTATTTTATCTTTGTGTTATGTATCCAGCAACGGCGAGGAATCACTGGTTGTAGATCAAACGATAAACCTCCCACACGCACTCTGATCTGCCAACGATAAGAAGCTGAAGTTTTGATTGAACATACGAAGAGTGGAGATTTGTCACGTATCAGAACTAATGCAATTTTGGGTTGGGAAACTCCTGCTGGTTTCAATCTTTGTATGAATGAAGGGAACACAATACTTTTGTAATGCGAAGTTACTTGCCGTCTATTATCTGTAATCAACATGGACAAGAATTATCTCATTCCACATTAGGCGAAGTTCACTAGTCACTACTGGTAGATGATGTTAATAGGTTTAGGATCCATCGTTGTTTATGTACCACATGTAGTACGCAATGCCTCAAATTATAACGAGTCTGTAGATTGTTCACTGTTAAGTCTTCGGAAATCATCGATCTCCAAGATAGACAATCAGAGATAACTGGTTGCTTCGCCGCAATGCTGACATCTCCTTCTTTCCCTTGACTTTATCATACCTCTCCACCATACACAGAACCAAGAAAACTAAAACATGCGACAACAAGAACAGCAGGAAGCAAAAGTACCATCTGTAGCATGCGGAGCAGCAAGGACGAATGACTACGCTCTTGTCAACAGTTGCTGCTGCAGAGCCTTGTACCAGGATAAAGAAAATTGGAAAAACGATCGTTGCAAGAATTTCTCAAGCTTACATATCGAAGGCTTCATCTAATCAAAGACGTCTTACAAGGATCAATCTTTCATGGTTCTAGACATTATGACATTACAGATTTCTGCAGCAGGTTGAGAATCAATCCATCATGGCCTAGTGAGATGTCTCATAACAAAATCAACCCAACTGAAACCAGATTACGAGGAGCAACAATGGAAGAGACCGAGGAGTATTCATTCAAAGAGTACTCCTAGATATTATGACATTACAGATTTCAGCTGGAGGTTGAGAATCAATCCATCAAGGCATAGTTGGATGTCTTATAACAGAATCAACCCAACTGAAACCAGATTACAACTAGCAACCATGGAAGAGATTGAGGAGTGTTCATTCAAGAGTACTCATAGGCACAATCTTTCCTGGCAAGCCATAGTGAGAAAAGTATCCGTGGAGGCATTTCAGGCTAGGTTAGGCTACCTCTTACAGAACAGCAAACTCCCAATAGCTAACCTAGAAGCATCGCAGCATTCATGACAACAATTCACAAGCAGGGTTTGCAGAAATAGAGGCGACATGGCCACATGGGAGCAAAAGATCAGTGAACAACTGGTAACCCAATTCCTATTTACAAGTTATGTCCTTTTCCCGAGAAAGGGAAGTTTTCTCAGCTTAATGATCAAAGATACAATGCCTAGTCCTAGTTACAGAGAAGAAGCCTGACCTGAATTGTAAACGAGGGAAAGGCAATTTCAACAAGGCATCATTTATACCCTAAATGATCCTTGCAAGAGTTTCTCAAGCTTACATATATACCCTATATCAATGCCTTTATCTAATCAAATAGGCGTCGTCTTACAAGGATCAATCTTTCATGGTTCCAGATATTATATGACATCACAGATTTCTGCTGGAGGTTGAGAATCAATCCATCATGGCAACCATGGAAGAGATCGATGAGTATTCATTCAAGAGTACTCATAGGCACAATCTTTCCTGGTAAGCCATAGTGAGAAAAGTATCCATGGAAGCATTTCAGGCTAGGTTAGGTTACCCACTACAGAACAGCAAACTCCCAATAGCTGACCTAGAAGCATCGCATCATTCATGACCATCACAATTCACAAGCAGGGTTTGCAGCAATAGAGACGACATTGCCACATGGGAGCAAAAACTCACTGAACAACTGGTAAATCGATTCCCATTTACAAGCTACGTCCTTTTTCCCCAGAAAGGGGAAGTTTTTCTATCAAAGATACAATGCCTAACCCTAAGTAACAGAGAAGAAGCCTGACCTGAATTGTAAATAAGGGAAACTCAATTTCAAGTTTTCAACAAGGCATCATTTACAGTAACGATCGGCCTTCTTCTTGACGCGATTGTCGAGAGCGTCCTCCACCGTCTTCTCCGTGGCCTTGGGGTCGTAACCGAACTTCTTGGCCTCGACCGGGAAGAGATCCTCGTACTTCTTCTTCCTCGCGGCGTCAATTGTATAAACCTCAGCGCCACCGGCTGCTCCTTCTCCTCCTGAAGCATCGGCGACTTCGCCGCCCTCCAATTTCTGCGTCACGTCGCCGTCGTCCAGTGTCGATTTCTTCTGCTTTTGCTTCTTCTTGTTCTTCTTTTTCTTGGCGATGGCTTTGCTAGAGAGGGCAACTTCGCCGCCCTTGAAGGCGAGTCTGCCTCCTTTCACTCTCTCGTACGGGTCCGACATTCGCCTCTCCGCTTCTTTTTCCGGTGATCTAACCAGTTAACGAGCCGACGGTCGACTATGAGCAAATAAATACCCTCTTCCCTGGTAAATTGGAATTCCTGTCAACGAACTTAACTTCTAGTCCACTAACTCAATTTATTTTCCATTGCAGTCCCTCAAGTTTTATAGGTTAACAGATAGTGTGGTTAGTTGTTATTTTATCATTTAACACTCAACCCGTCAATAAGATTACGATAAATAAAAAATCATTTAAAGTTCAAACTATCATAATTCTTGTCGGTTAAGGTCTGTTGGGTGCATGGCTCGGGTTAGGGGTGACTATACGGTCCGGTCCGATTAAATTGGACTGAATTGATCCAGTTCCGGTTCGGTCTTTTCGAGAATATAAGGACTAAAAATTGGATTGGATATAGTTCGTTCTTGGCCCGGTCCGGTCACAATTCGGCCTTGATTTTAGATTGAGCTTGTGGAAATTTGAGTGGCCTGAGATCTCAAAAGATGAGGAGTTGGTTAAGTTTTGGGTGTTGGAGTCTCTTATCCGGTCTTTATCCGATTTTCAATCCGGTCCCAAACGGTTTGTTATCCAGGTTTTTTTTACCTCAAATCTAAGCCTAAATATGAGATTGAATTGTTTGCTATCCGGTTCCGGTCCGGGTTATACGATCCAGTTTTGGGTAAACCCAAAAAGACCGGACCAAATAGCCAGCCCTAGCTCGGGTCCATCCACTCCAACAGGCGCACGCTCACCACCCCTGAGAAAGATAAGAAAATGCTAAGGGAAAGAGCGACCCAAAACACTCGAACTCGTGAATACCGTCATTCCACGAGTATCCAAAGAAGGCGCGTCAAAAGGCGGCACGACACGGAGAACATCATCTTCCCCAGACGGACAGGGCAGACCGCGCCGGTCACCAAGTGAGGCGTCCGCGCGACAGCACTACCGCGCATAAAGAGTAGGGACGACACCGTATTACTGACAAAGCTGTCACGTCTTATTTATAGACCTCAGCATACCCTAATCTTCTGTCTCTTCTTCCAAATATCATGTCACCTCGGAAAGACAGAAACCCATCCACCGGAAGGTAGCCTATAAATAGAGCATTTACCCCGGTGGATGAGGGGATCGATTTCTAAATTCTCTTCCTAGAAAACTAGAAACTTCTCTCTCTCCCCCTCGAGCCTTATCCCTTGTAATCTCGTAAAAGGTTAAGGATAAAAGCGAAAATTCTTTTACCTTCACTTACACCCTACTCTTCTCGTGTCTCACTCCTACACTCTGTTAAATATGGTCTATTTCTTAGATATGAACCATGAATCTCTTTTATACTTTGTCGATGTAGTATTTGGCTAATATATTAGAAATATTCTTTGAAAAAAAACCCATTTTATTACAACAACATTATACAAAAGCATTTATTCGGTGCGAAAATATTGCAACAAAGGATTTGTCTTTCTTCCATGGATTCCTAGCTAGCTAACTCATGCCCCCATATAACTAAATTCAATTCATTTTTTTGGAACCGATACCATATTTTCCAATCTTCGATACCAAAGAATCAGGATCGCATACTCTGTTACATTCCGCCGAACAAGCTTGTGTTCTTCCGGGGCACTTGTCCATGCAATCGCTGTAACAATCGAAGGGTTCCACGGCGCCGCCATGGCATGGAGGAGGCAACACAGCAACTGAGAATAGCAGAAGAGCTACAACGACAAGAAACAGCATGGAGGATTTCATGTCGGAGATGTTTTGAATTTTTTTTTCTTGATATCTGAATCAGAAATTCTGAAAATCGAAAAGAGATAAAGCTTGGTGCAGTAGTGAGCACACATTCATGCCGTTTTATAGCGTTTGGTAGCTGAGTTTTGAAGTCCACAGAAACTGAAGCAGAGATTTTTTTCTTCGATATCTGCATCATAACTGTGAATTAAATGTCCCGTGATTTGGTTACATATTTGGATTCGTAATGATATGGTAAATTGAGGTTGTAAGAGTTTATTCCTATTATTTGAGATACCACTTAATGATGAATATCTCTCTTTTTTCCCCCTTTTGATACTATGATCAAGAAGGTGACGGAGATCTTCCACGGTTGTGCACGTAAGTATTGAGAACTACAAATGTTGGTGATGGTAGTAGAGCAAAACTCCCTTTTTGGCACTCTGGTGTGGTGCTATCACCCATTCGGAACGTCTCATCCAAAGAGTCTATTGAGTATCCATATGCAATCATCAGGGGGGAAATAGTAAGTTTTTGGTTTGGGGGAATGAGTCGCAACTTGTCACATCTTTTTATCTTGCTTGAAGTAGTATTGAACAACATCATCCATGATTCGGTTGAATAATAAAGTATGGTACATTCAGAATGTGAAAGCCCTAGCGTCGTAGGTTGAATTGCGACGAAATAATCTTGTATCTAATTTCTTGTAACCGTCTTCCTTGTTACGTCTTATTCATTTTCGTGAAGGTGAAGTATGACGAGATGATGTTGCTTGTTGTTGATGCGCGAGAATTTCATACATCATGAACATTTTTTTTTATGTTCAGGCTCAAGGTGGCACACATACTTATTGATTATCATAAGCTTTTCCTTTGCCTCTCGTAAGCTTCCCTTTACCCTCATCAACTTCTCTTTGTCTCTCATCATCTGGTGTTCTGCTAGGGGAATCCATGAAGCAAAAGAGTGTTTTTGGCTAGAGAAATATATGAAGGCTCAATGGTTTTTTTCAAGACCGAAAGTTGAATGATGAATGAGTAGAATGACCTAGTATGAGGGTTCGTATATAGAAGCACGAAAAAAGATTCTTTTTGTGATAGTTTAGCACTCACATTAGCATTTTGACACTAGACCATTGTGAATGACCTGAAGAATTAAAAAGACAATTTTCAACGAGAACGTTGAGTCGTAATACATTAAGCAAAACCAATATATAAAAAACACGAGAAAGATCTATTGTTCATCATAAACAATTAAACCTTAATTGACAAGACGAGTTTTAGCGTGAAATAAAGAGCACTTGTTCAAATTTTGAGCTAAATGTGTTCATTATTGAACAATGGAAAATTGATGATTTTCTGATAATTCACCATGATACACTAATCCAAAACTATGGAAAAATAATCGAGATGACAATATCTGTTTTTTTTTTTATGCGAAGATGGACAATATCTCGATGAAAAAGAATTGAATACCTTACGCATCTTTGACTTCGTAATTCTTAGCCTCCACGGCTTCCTGTTCAGACGCGGCAAATCCACCATCCCCTTCCCTCCGCCATTCTTTCTTCCCAAACCCTACAAAATCACATAATTGTACAACATGAAAGTCACCGGCGCTTCAATCGCCTTCACATTACGCTTCCCTTACAACAACACTTTGCATCAGCTCTTCCCTTCCCAATTCCTTCCCTCATCTTCTCCCCTCTCGTTTTCATTCCGTCACAAAAGAACCATGCCTCAATCTCCGGCCCGTTGCTCTGCCGCTTTCTCTTCCCCAGCTTCCGACGCCGCCCTGCTGCCGAGCGACCCGGTGGTTAAGCCTAAACAACACCCATGGCTTATTGTTGGTCTGGGTAATCCCGGGAAGAAGTATCAGGGTACTCGCCATAACGTCCGTAACCAACCTTTTCCCCCCTCTTTAGATTCTGCTGTTATTTTCCATCATTGGGGTTAGTTCTTAATTTTGATTCAATATTTGAATTGGGTACTTGATTTTTGCAGGTGGGTTTTGAGATGGTCGATGCAATAGCTGAAGCTGAGGGGATATCGGTGAATACTGTCTCCAACAAAGCCCTTTTTGGAAGAGGTTCCCAAGTTTTCCCCTTTTCACTTGAATATGAGTCTCTCTTGTAAAATCTTGTGTACTTACAGCATAGGTTGTTCCTTGAATTCCAGGTTTTATTGGCAATATCCCTGTAATGCTTGCAAAGCCACAAACTTTCATGAATGCAAGTGGTGAGTCTGTAAGTAAGCTCATCAAATCTGCAAGCATCTTTTGATACCTGATCCCTTGCAGTGGGGACTGTAATCCTTAATGTTCCATAATTGCAGGTTGCACCCATTGTCTCATACTACAAGGTTCCACTGAAGCAAGTGCTCGTGGTAATTGTTTGGTCCTCTTTTAGTCCTAACATCTTTGGACATGGCTTCTCTTTCAATGCTCATATAAGTGGTTGATGTGGTCTTGCAGATATATGATGACTTGGATTTGCCTTTCGCCAAGTTGAGATTGTTGCCAAAAGGTGGACATGGTGGACACAATGGGTATACTCCTGCATACTATATTAGTATATTACTTCTCATGGATCATGATATCATGTGTGTCAAAGTCCAGAATTTCATATTTTGCAACCCTCCCTTTTGTCTCCAGGATGAGAAGTGTCATTGATCGCCTCAAAGGTAGTCGAGATTTCCCTCGATTAAGAATTGGTATGTTGGGTGCTCCTTAAGCTACGTCGAATGTGTAAAACTATTATCTCTTTGAGTAAGCATAATAACTGTTAGCTGTTAATGCAATCACTGTATAGGCATAGGGCGGCCTCCTGGGAAGATGGATGCTGTGAACTTCGTTATGCGCCCATTCAACAGACAAGAACGCGAAGAGGTAAAGATTGATTGCTCGAGAGAGTAACGGGTGTAAAGTGTTTGTTGGAAACATGTAAAGCTTTGATGCTCAACTGAATTTGTTTGATTGTTTGGCACAGTTAGATATGACATTTCAACAAGGCGTCGAAGCTGTGAGGATTATGTTGCTGGAGGGGTTTGACAAGAGTGCAACGTTTGTCAATAGCTCCAAACCCATGGAGCAACTTGGTTAGTCAATAGCTGAACAAGATCGCCATTGTTTTACAGATATTGGTTCAGAGAATAATGTCCAGTGCTGATTATAGATTCTCAAAGGAACAGAAGGAATATAAGCTAGATTTCGCACGAGGAGATTAATTCTTTGGCGACATGATTTATTTGAAGCTCGACGGCCGTCACAATTGATTGGATATGTTTGTAACTTTTTTGTAACCAAGTTAAATTCTTACGGAGGTAAGTAAAAGAAGTGTGTGGCAGCTAGATCTGTGTGACAAAAACAGGGAGAACGAAGAACAGAGCAAAGCAAAGCAAGAAACGAGAAAAATGGGACAGAAATCACTAAAAACTACTTCTTCTCATTGATTCTTTACAGTGAACATAAAAAATTAGCAACAATCATTCCGCAATAAGTGAAGTAATTACAAAATCGGCTTTCATCCATCTTTCTGGATTGAAACTCCGACTAAATCAGTAAATCCCCAATCTCCACCAACTTGCTCAAACAGCAGCAAGATAACCCATCCCTGCAGAAAGCCGCGGCGGTACATTACGGCGGTGCTGATAATGAATTGGAAACTGGGGACGGCAGCTCCGATACACCACCGGCACGGGCACCGGCACCGGCACCGCAATACGATACACCGGAAGACGGCAATTACCAAACGGAATCACCATCGGCGGCGTAGTTCCGACTGCAACACTCTGCCTCGAGATTCTGCCGCTAATACCGTAGACGAAGTCAACATAAGAATCCAGACCCACGACGTGCTTCACCTTCTTCTTCAGCTTCGAGTAAACGAGCGCCGTCAACAGACTATCCGAACCGGCGGTGTGCGCCTCCCCGCGCCGCTTCACTCCCAGCTCGTCGGCGAGCCTCTGCAGCCCGACCTCGCCGCCGGCAACGGCGGCGCCGCCTTCCAAATACCTCGCAACATACTTCACATCCACCACCGCGTCAAACCCTTTCCCCATCACGTTCCCAAACTCCGCGGCGGTGTCCGGAATGGGCCTGCGGCCCACGACCTTCACAACGTAGGCCAGGTCGTAAAGCCCGTGAAACGTGACCCAAGTGAGCGGCCTGCTCCGCCTCCGTATCAGCCCACCGAACGCGGCCCCGAATCGGATCCGCTCGATCCCGTGGCTCCTCAGCTTCTCGAAATCGACGCCGTGGGATTTCAAAAACAGGATGGATTCCTTGGCGTGCAAGTCTCTGTCCAGGTCGAACTCCAGGTTGAACTGCCAGATTCCGGCGACGGTGCCCTTCTCGTCGGAGAGGGTGACCCCCAGCTGGATCAAATCCGTGCTGTCGACGTTGAACTTCATGTCGGCGAACCGGACCTCCTCGCCGGCGTGCCGCGGCGTCGGGCGGAGGCAGCCCGGGAACTCGGAGTCGATCGACACGATTGGGTAGTGGCGGAGGGAATCTTCCATGGCGGAGATTTCTTCGGCGAGGTTGTGGTTCCAGACTTCGCGAACGTGGAAACCCATTCTGGCGAAATCAATTGATGCTCCGGGGCTCGAATTTTGCTTCCGGCGATCGATGAGGAGAAGAGTGAGTGAGATTTTGGAGTGAACTAAGTGGGGAATTAGGAAGTTTCTATATTGCTGTTGTATATATAATGGATTGGAAGAGGCGGCTGTTTCCGTGTTTCTAATTGTCCGAGTCCGGATCGGAAGTGGTAATCCGTGCTCGCCAGGTTTTTCCGATTTCTTTTCGTTCAAGGATTCCGTCCGCTGCTTGGAAATGGGTTTATGATGATTGATGTCATTAACCATTTTGATTTTCTTTGGGTTTTTTATTTATTTTTGTTTTACAACGGTTCTTTTACCCACGACCTGAATGGGACAAGTCAAGGTTGCTAATGAATCAAACGGCGGCTGTTTATGGATGATTCGGTTCGGCAACTCGATTCATTTTTAATTTAGTCGGCTCGCGAACAAATTTGTTTGTAAATGAACCGAGCTCGTGTCATGACATGTTCAGCTCGTGAACTAGCTCGAAAGCCTTTAAGTGTTTTGTTGTTGGTGTATAGTGAGTTGAGTTCGAGGATGAGCTACAATCGACACTTTGTCAGTGGAACTCGTTTGTTTGCTTGTTAATCTCATTTGGCGAGCCGAGCTTGAGCTTCCATGTTTATAAACGAGCTGCACTAACTCGAGCTTGCCTACCAAAACTCGTGTCGAACTCGACGTTGGAATTATTTGAACGATCCAAGCCGAGACCATGGCAAAGATCATTAACAACCCTAGTTATTAATTATTATGATTAAAACATGACTTCATGGTTGAGTTATTTTGAGCCTTAAATGGAAAAGTATAGATCTAGGTACATAACTAAAGGGGTAATTTAGGTCACTTGCGTATGGATTATCAGTGGGTAGGTTGGTAATCGTACGTAAATCAATATCGAAATTCACTTAGTTCGTATATAGAAAATTTTACTATTTCATAGTAAGCGGAATAGATACAAAAATTGTATAATAGGTTATAGCGTAGCAAGTCTTACAACTATAAAATTAATTTTCGTGTTGAGTATAATGTGATGATCATGTAAGCATTGTGTACCTCGTTATTATTTGACGACACAACCAAAGTGCCTCTAGTCAGGTCTTTACATACCCTGCCTTGCCTATGAGACAAACATTATCCACCCAAAACAAATAAAATAAATGAGGTAAAACAGATCAAATCGAAATTGTCATCCTACCTCCAATATTTGCCAAATTTGGTCAAATAGAAAAACCTTTCGACTATTTAGTCACCAAAATGAAAACTATAGAGCCACGGCGATCCTTAAAAGCCGACATATGATACTAGTATATTACGACCTATAATATGATGACATTACCATACCCTACCATTGGTTGAACAATGAACGCACGAATGTCATACAGAACAATGGTGAAAATGTTGATTTGTCCTACGAAATTCATAATCACCTGGCAATAGTTACCTATGATACATTGACATATCTTTCACTTAAAGTTAGAGTGGAGATGAAACATTACCAAAGTTGTATCCAAGCACAGAAATACATGGCAATCAATGGAACAAGGCTTAGAACGCCGGCCAGCAACTAGTCTGCTTAACCATCTAGATACTACAATGCTCAGTTGGTGCCTAAACAACGAAACTGATGAACGATCCGAAATTCTCCCGCCAAGATAGTTTCAGTGATTTCTCAAACCACGGTGACTCCACAATCTTTCCCTCTGCAAACTCTCGACGATGAAGATTAGCCTCAAGGGCATTTCCTTTGTACATAAGACGCTCCGTGTTCCTCGTACCTGTGAATTCGAGCATCAAATTTGTTCAGTACGATATTATCGGCACTCAGTCCGTGGCTTTCTACATGCTTATATTTCAGTTATCCGAAAAAGCTTTCTAGATAATGGTGATCTACTGCATCTTAATCTACTTACTCTGACTTGGAGAACCACATCTGCTGGAATGAGCCAAGAGATGCCAATATGCTTCCTCCGATCCAAACACTGCATAGAATTAAGACAACCCAGTACATAGTTAGAGATGGGTGAGGGGTTTACAGAGTTCAATTCTCGTGCAAAATCGCCTTGTCACATCATGATCTATGATATGTCAATATATCAAGCACGCGCGGATATGGAAACTAGGGAAAACTAAAAGGAAACAGTCACTTTAACATAAAACATTCAGATACACCTCCGGATTGAAGAGAGAATTAATAGTAAATAAAAAAGAGGAGTTTCGCAGATCCAGAAAGCAAACCTGAATCTCCTTTCAGTTGAATTTCCACTAGCTAGAACTTTAACTCTAGCAGTTTGAGGAGACTCCTGCAGTTTGAAGGACAATTTTGTTAATATCAAACTCAATCTCCTATATATCCACACGAAATTATGTAGAGAACGCGCGAGGGGGGATGATAAAGAGGCTTAGTTTTCTCTTCTACTCGAACACAAATTATTATTGCACAGGAAGAAAGTACCTCAAGCAAGTCCTTCTCAAGACGCTCCTTTAACTGCTGCATTGATGCTGTCCCTCCAGCAAGCTATAAAAAAAAAAAAAACAGAAAAGAAAGGCATTGAGTGGCCATGTAGGCGAGTAGAATTTATCAGAGGTTCTAGGGTAGCCAAGAAAACTGACTACTGAAAGCTATGTATGGAAGTAGAATTTATCACAGGCTCACACAGCAACTAAATAGCAAATTTCAACAAACCAACCACTATACCTATGACCTATCCCAATGCTAGAAGTTTAAACTTACATATTACAAGTATGCTAGCTTAAACAGTGCTACTACAGTACAAAATGACACTTGTGAACCATATCCAAATGCTTAACACAATGGCAAGTAAATGCAGAGTTGTTTTCAATAAAACAGTTCCATGAAACAAGTTGCGGAAGCATATACTAAGTACACAAGAAAGGAACTATCAATACATTAGCACATTGCATGGTCAGGGTCAATACTAGAAAAAGGAAAACTAACACAGTTCACGTACCAGTACGCTACTAAACAACTCTTTCCGAATATCCACATCACACCTGTTGATACTATCGATCACCTGCAGGCACCGGAAAACTGGCTGATTAGCTCAAAGCTATTCCTACTATAAGCAAGAAATAGAGAAGTTAACCAACTTACCATTTGGGGCAAACCACGGACGTTTGGACCAACCTCTGCAAAGCTTTCAATACCAGGAATTGTCTGATAATTAGGAGGGAAAAGATATAATAAATCAGCCGGTTATTGATACACTGTTTCCATCATTCTCATAACATTCACATCATGGGTAGGGCTCCATGAGTATACTAGAATACAGTAATCTTCCCAATAGCCAAAAGCATAGAGTCGGAAACAGTTATGTCCACGAAGCAAAACCAGATGTTAAGTTGAAGTACTCCCCAACTTTTTTTTGTCATATAAAAAAAGAGCTGCAGCATGAAGATCAAGTTCACAGACCTGTGCCAAAGATGGATTAAATAAAATGTCTGGAATCTTGAATCTATCTGCTCCAATTTCAATTGTCCTGTGAATATAACCACAAAAGTAATATGCGAGAATAAATATTTTGTAGCATATTGTACACGGAAAGCACCAATTTGATCTGTAAACTGAGTTTCATGGATTGTACAAGCGACTTACTGGCCATCAGGAAGCTCATATGGAGTCATTGGAATGTTTGAATAGGATGCTTCTGAAATTCACATTGAAGAAAGAAAATGAGTTCCAGGAGAAAGGGAGCCCAAATTTTTAGTGCAAGTTCCATGAAAAACGAGGAAGGCAACAAATCTTTGCGCACAAGAATGACAGTTGGAACAGTAACTAAAAACGAGGAGCTCAAAGTTTTCAGCGAGACATCATGCATAAAAGAGTTGTGTTATTTCCAGCAGCATCTGTGAATTCTCTGGCATTCGACTTCATCGTATCTGACACTTAGAGACAATGAGAACATGAATGCCTGTCCATGTCAATTGCCATTATTTATCACGTTGCAATTCCCACTCATTCTGCCAGATTTCCAGGACTAGGATGCTAATTGGCAAGGATGAGATGTGAATTCTCCCTGCTTTTGGTCAAATTTAATATGGTACACAGCGATATAAAACAAGAATGATACTGACAAAATGCAGATATGAGGCAATGGTGCCACAATGTGGATATATGCACCACAGATGATCAGAGCAAAGTAAATGAGCAGTATTGATGAATGAACTCGGACAGATTCGGTTCAAAATCATAAAATCCAATGAAGAGAAACTAAAAGAAAAAGAGCCTCAAAGAAAAGCAGAAAATAAACACTGACCATCATATGGTGTATCTGGAGCTCTACATACACATTCCTTGATATCACTAGCAATGACTCTCTATTTGAAGAAAAGGAAAGGAAAGGTCAGAACATCGGGATGGAACAATATCTCCGAATTGGAACATTGAATTGAATGAGACCTGGGAGTATAGTCTATAGCTTTCTGTTGTATTTGGAAAATCAACATCAACTGCCTGTCAGGTTCAAACCACGAAATAGCAAATTTCAAACAGCAATATAAGGTCAGAGATTCCCAGCAGATCAATAGTAAACTGAACAGAGCTTTAGCAACAACTAAGCAAGGAATTTTTCCAAAAAAAAAAAAAACAAAGCAAGGAAAGAACAGAACAGAAGGGGAGCAAAAAAGGAGAAGTTTCTGGACTATAATTCAAAGGCGTTAATTAACTAAAACCTATAGGGCTTGGAAGGAAATAAGTTTGATTCTTCTGACAATTCACAGTTGGTAGAATCCAAATGAGGCCTGATAGCCCCATGGCACCCATCAATCCAACAAGACACATAGAGCAATCCAACAAATAGCATACATTCCCAAATAAAATGAACCAAACACCCCTTATATAGTTCCAAAAATAGATTACCAAAGAAAATCTTTCATTTTCATTTCATATCTCAAACTCTACACATACAGACACCTTTTCTGATAGCAGGACGAAAATGAAAAATCTCATCATGCAAAATATACCTGGAAATCACCAGGCCGTGTTTCCTTTCTCTTGAAAGAGTACCTGGGTTTTATCTGCATATCCACACAGAGAATTCACACTTAAAAGGAGAGGAACAAATAATATCAGTGTCCTGTTGTATCAGCTTGAACTAAATGATCAAATAGGTTTCCCCATAAACTCACCACAACACCCTTGCTCTCTAAGCTTTTCAACAAGCAGTCGGTCAGGAATTCCCCACCGATAGGACATGAGGCAACTGCCTGTTCTCACAAAAATAAAATCAGAAAATAGGTTCAGCAGTAGATATTTACTGCAATATTAAGCAACCATGCTTTCTGCTCAAATAGCAGGGTGCAGAAGTGATCAGATATCCACACACAAGAATGGATGAAGATATTTCAATATGTTACTAATTCTTAACTACATCAGTAATTGTTCAGATCAGCTCACTCATTTCTAATGTCCCACTGTATTCTGGAAAGTCTGATAAAAATCTAGATAGAATCTAAAAATGTTACAATAACCAACCACACAGAGGGAACAAATTGAAAAGCCGTCTTATGAAGAAAATCAGGCACTGAAGCAAGCCATCACCCGTGGACAAAGCAAGGCCAAATTTACTCACCATTTTATCACAATCTAGGCCTAACAAGAATTTATTTAAAAAAAGGCCTCAAAAGAATCCTTCAGAAATTTTTATCAGATTTTATGCGGATAAAAGAGCACAGGACACCAAGAAAATGGAGCATAGGAACGAAGTGGAAGCCAGCATGTGAGCATGAGAGGAGCAAGACAGAATATCAGTGGGTATTTGACATGAATAAATAATAAAAATACTACCGATGACTTATAGCTTACTTTCTCCCTCCTTATGGTGCAGTAGTCAGACAGATATTCTTTCAATTGACCGTAACTAGCATACACTTCTAGGATAAGAACTTAAGATATTCAATTGTTCTTCATTTTCTGGAATTCTCTGTGCCAGCTATAACAAAATTTTCCAAGGAAAACAGGAGCAAAACATATGAGGGGACGTCCAACAAGGAAATATCCTATGTACGACAGGTCACCGCAATTGTCCGTCTTATCTCACAATCATGCCTCGCCTCACAGGGTTTGAGGCACAAGGCCTTAAACTCAAGCACAGATCTCAAAGTGTAGGCTTGAGGGCTTCAAGGCAAGAGAGATACCTTCTGAATGACATAGCCATCATGGACTGGAGCTATTGTAGTTGATCCACCACCACTAGAAACAACACCAATATCAAACTTAGTTTTCAGCCATGGCAAACCAATGTTAACATGTCAGAACTCAGAAGAAAAGTATAACCCCACAAATACAAGCTTCTAAGAGAATAACAGGCACGCCATAATTCAGGCATGTCTACTCCAGCTTTCCAGACAGACAAGAATCTTGTTTAAAGAATGTTTTGAACCACAATGATTGACTGAACCATCTTTCTTTCACGTAGATAGTTGACCTTGGGTATAAGTTCATCCATAGACATGATAAGTGAAACTTGATGGAATAAAGTAGAACTGGATAAACACCAGAGTGAGCTAAGCCACACACGGAGCAGAACAACAACCCCACAGAATAATCAACAAGTAACAATAGAACTAAATTATCAATCATTTTGATGATGAAAAATCATGACACCTACCTATCAACAACCAAGGCAGTAGCACGTCCGGAGGCAAACGACGTCAAAACCTGACATTCAGAAATTTTCAGTCTGACCTAATCAAAACATACTATTCAAAACAAAAAGATAAGAAGTATAAAGTACAGCAATATCCTATTACAGAAACAAGAACAAAAAGGAAAGAACCATACAGCATTCTTGGCCAAAAAGAGGGCAGGGACATTATACTTTTCAAACATAAGCTCCACCGTCCTGTAAAAGTAATAGAACTCTTCATTAGGGACCACACAGTAGAAAAATAGATAGAACTTACCAAATGAGAAAAAGGTAATGTGCAGACAAGTAGAGACGATGAAACAATGCCATAACCCATCTACACATCAAATCATCTAAATTCAAGTTACAGGCAGGTCACCTTTCTCTCTGCTGTTGACTATTTGATGAAGGTTCTGCAAGCAGCATAGGGTGCTCCTTTGGATCGACTAGCAAACACTCCCTGAAGAATTTTACAATTAAGACTGCTGAAAACTCAAACTAAGAAGACATGTAAACAGTACTGAGCCAAGACTACCTGAAGGCATGGTCCCATATGCTATCCACAATATCCCAGTCCATGACCACTCCATCCTTTATGGGTGACAACACCTAATGCAACATAAGAACAACTTATTAGGTCTTCAGAATGTACAGTGTCAATGCAGCTTACCAGAAACTTGAATGAGAAGGTGAGGGTGAGAAGACTTACCTCCATATTGTCCCTGCGGAATCCCAAGGACTGAGAGCCTACATATAGCTTGCGCTTTCCCTTTCTCTCAGAATCTTTGACACCAGCCTTCGAATCTATGGAAGAATTTTTCTCACCATTTGTGTTGTCATCGACCTCCATTTGATCAATGGCTCCAACAACCTGATAATTGAGGATTAATAAACCAAGAAGCTCTGTCCATCCCTACCTCACTAGTTCCAGACTATTCTAAAGGAACCCGGCAAGCAACAGGATGAACTTGCAAATTGAGGTGTGACAAAACAGCGAGGATGCCATGCAAACAGTTGTACAAACCAAATTTAGCTTCGACTACAGAATCTACTCTGCCAAATTCAAGCAATGCCCCCTCTATACTAGCCTTGCGTGAAATGTCACAAGTAGCTATTCCTTCTAACATGCAATATTTGCCTGTAACTTTCAAGAGCAAAAGCAATTCAATGCAAGAAGGCATGCGAGACAGCAATCAGAACAAAAGCTAGGATCAACAGTAACCAAACTGATAATCAAGTGCCAATTAACCAACACTGCCATGTGTATGAGGCCTACCTAACTGGACAACGAAATGGAACTATAAGCTTTCAAGGAACCAGTCCCTAAAAAATAACTTTGCATCGGCAAAAACCAATTTACAGGTGTTGCACCAAAAAGTTTTGAAGTCACAGATTATGATTGCAGGGAACGGACATTGCAAACCCACACCAGTCTCACCCGCAATAATCGATTCCCGTTTGTTAAACAAGAAAGACAAAAACTACAAATGCAGCAAAGTTAACAACTTTTAAAGTGCAAGCATTGAAGTCAACAACAAAGATGCAGCAAAACAAGTATAAATGCGGAGGGAAGACGTGAGGAGAGAAACTAACAGAAGGGAAGACGGCCTTGGGAGCATCCTCGCCGGCATAACCAGCCTTGCAGGTGTGAGAGCCCAAGTCTAAGACAATAGCCGATACTTCGTCTGCGGGTGGGTAACAAAACAAAACAAAAAATCACCAATTTTTGCAGCCGTAGCAGAAAAGGTGGAAGAGAGCGATGAACGGAGCTAGGGAAAGGGCAAGGAATTCGAGAACTCACCTCCTCCGTACATGATTGCTGTCTAAACGAGAGAGCTTGAACAGCTGGGGTTTCTCTGTTTAGGGTTTTGGTTTTTGAACGAAGGAGGGGGAGGAGAGCGAAGAATATAGTAGTTTCGAAAATTAAGTAAAGGTGGAGTTTTTATGAGAGCGAGAAGGAAAACGTGGAGGCGGAGGGCATTCCGGACGCCGGCGAGGGAAGAAGGACGGAGGCGGACGGTGGGGCGGCGAGGGGAATTGAGGAGCTGCTGTGAACACTGGCTGGCGGGAATTTAGTGTTAGTGAACCCGTCTCCAAACTGCAAGGGAGTGGTGCTTTAACCAGTCGCACATCCAGAATTCTAATAGAGCTGTCTTTTTTAACAAAATTTATATGGGAATAAAATTTTAGTCAATATGACTGCATGCTAAATCGAAGCTATGATCTCATGCAGTCATGCTATATAGACTTTGAAATCTGACTTTGTGTTGGATGTGGCTTGACAGAAACGTTCTTCACAATCGATCATCAATTGATTGAACTGCGTGACACTTCAAGAAACGAATTTGTGGGAGTCCTTATAACTTACTGGATCTGGTAAACGTCATGATATAAGTAGGAATAAATCTTGCAAGAATCAAATGACTCTTATGTTGCCATATCAATCGAAGCAAGTCCAAATGAACTCTAGGGAGAGTTTGCCAATGCAACGCCTTCTCCCTTGCTTTCCTCATCTAAAGTAGTTAGGTTTTTCTTTTTCTTTTGTTAAAATCAAGTGAACCTCAACACCAAAGGGACCTCAACCCATACATTCGTTTTAAGGCTTCAAAACAACAAGTTTTTTTTGTGATATGAGTAAGTGATCATGAGAGCCCCCGAGATAATATGATACTAATTACCAACTAGTTAGATTTGTGTTTGTTCTACAATGGGCCAAGAGTCCCCCCAAAAGTTCAAGAACATAAAACCTAGCCATGACCGATTCTATTTCACTATCATTATCAAGGAAATTAGGGCAGAGAAGGCCCGACGATTTTCTTCTGCCCCCCACTCGGTCTATCAAAGAGAAAGTAGAGGCAGGATGCACAAAACAAAGGGAGGAAAAAATAGAGGAGCCCGAGGATGAGGATTGTTGTTGGGAGGTTTAAATTGCGAGAAACAATAAGAAATATATCGATTTATGATTGAATCACTCGAATTTTGTTTTGTCTGCCTACAAAATGCACATCTATTCCTCGAAAAGTTACATTAGCCAATGAACCTCATATAACACAACCTCCACCTCTAGTGCATTATCCTCGGGTCTTGGGTGCATTATCCTTTTGAATCACCTCATGTGCTTCCCCTCTAAACGTACATCACTCACAGAGTCACACTGAGCTGCCTACACCACTAGAGCGCGACACACAATGCTACCAAACTCGACTAACAAAGTATTTTCCATGCCTATATAACAAAATCAGTGCCCCCATCACTACGTCCCCCGATGCATTCGAAGCTATGAAGCCCACCATCGAATGTGAGCCAACTCAATGCACCATCAAGAGAGCAAATCAAGCACCCCTCGACCGTGTCATAGAGGCCAAACCCACCCACGTACGATCTCTGCACTTGGGCAACTGTTAAAATTAAAGAATGCTAATGTGACAAGAGTTAAAAGATTGAAATGACTACCTCCCCACGTACCTCAAAAACTTCCACCTTAACGATTAATTTGTTACGTCTGAATACTAAGATTCGACTATTAAATTATTTTTAAGAAAGTTTGACTATTCTTTTGATGGAGAGAAAATGTTTGATTATTAAATTATTTGAGTAGTTTTTTAATAATAATAATAATGAGGCTTGAAGGTAATCGACTGATCGTTCACTTTTTTTCTTGGATCTGATTCATCATGCCTGGATTATCCAAACAGAAGAAGAAAAAAAACATTATATAACAACCCCCATCGTTGATCCGCAACAGAAGTAACAGAAATCAAACGGCGGAGCAAAAACAGGGATTTTCCCCCTTTCTCAATTTCTTTTTTGGGTTCGCTCAGCAATCAGCATTGACTTGACAAGTGGTCTTCGGATTCCTCTGCAGAAGTAGACGAAGAGGGTGTGTGAGAGAGAGGAAGATGGGAACCATCCCTCACCTGCTCCCTTCGCAACTTCCGCGCAAGCTTCCTGTTTCTGCCCTCTGAAATTCGTTTTCCCAGCGACGATGACAGTCGAAGGAGAAGATGTGGAGAATCAGCGGCCACCGCGGGTGAAGGGTGTAGTCATCATCTCGCTTCCTCCTCCTGAAAACCCTTCCGCGGGCAAAACCATCACAGCTTTCACGGTAACCGACGACGATTACAACAATGGCGACGAATACCTACAATTTCAGCAAACCATTCTCCAGGGAGATAACCCACATCAAGAAGAACAAGGTCGAATGCCGATCCAACAACCGCCACCGTCGTTGCGGAGTTCTCCAATCCGCTTCCCGTTTGCGAGTCTCTTTCTGGGTATCTCGCTCCTCGGCTTGGTCATCTACGCCTCGCTTTTTACCGATACCCTTCAGGAGTTGAAGCGCTCCAAGGACGATCAAGAGCAGCGGAAGTCGTTCTTGTTGCCCTTGTATCACAAGGGTGCATCTGCGCCAGTTTTGGAGGAAGGAGTTGTAAATACAATTGAGAGATTTGTGTATAAGGAGAATTCAGTGGCATCGATTGGTGCTATGATCGAACCGATGCAAGTCAATAAGTTGTCTTCTTCAAGTGCTGTTGAAGTGGGGATGCGATCATCATCATCATCGCCACTGTTTCCCGTCAGAGGGAACATTTTTCCAGATGGGTATGAGTCAATTCTCTAGCTTTTCTTTTACCCCCAAAGCTCAATTGTTCTATTTTTAGCAGACAGCTAATTTAGATAAGCTTCTGCAGACTAGTCTTAAGGTGAGTTTGATCGGTTCTGTTGACCAAATTTCTTTGGCTTTTGTGCAGCTTTTACTACACGTACATTACAATTGGAAGCCCTCCAAGGCCTTACTACGTTGATATTGACACAGGAAGTGATTTGTCATGGATTCAGTGTGATGCTCCCTGTACTAGTTGTGCAAAGGTAATCAATACTGAAGTGATTCATCGTAGATTCAGTGTGATGCTCCCTGTTTGCTGAAACTTTGGAGTGATCTAACTGATGTAGGGAGCAAATGATTTGTACAAGCCCCAAAAAAGCAATATCGTGCCTCCAGAAGATTCATTTTGCCAGGAAGTTCAGAAGAATATGAAGGCTGAAAAATGCGAAGCATGCAAACAATGTGACTATGAGGTCGAATATGCAGATCATAGCTCCTCCTTGGGAGTTCTTGCGAATGACGAACTTCATCTAAGTATAGAAAATGAGGAATCCTCCAAGTCCAAGTTTACTTTCGGGTACGCTCAAGATCTTTGATTCTCCTATTTGTGAAAACGAGATCCTTTTACGTACTTGATCTTGTTAACAAAATGATGATATTTACTAGTTTATCATTGGTCTTGTCTAGCTGCGCATATGATCAGCAAGGCTCCCTTTTGAACACTCTGGCAAGGACAGATGGAATTCTGGGATTGAGCAGAGCCAAAGTTAGCTTACCTTCTCAGCTGGCAAGCCAAGAGATTATCACCAATGTGGTAGGACATTGCCTTACCACTGATGTAGATGGCGTTGGGTATATGTTCTTAGGTGATGAGTTCCTACCTCAAGGAGGTGTGCAATGGGTTCCTATGTTCGGCGTGCCTTTCACGTAAGCGAATTTAGATTGGATAAGTGTGTTATCACTTTATGTTGAAGTGTAGTAAATTGTACGCTTGTCCAACTTCTGTTATTGCTAGACTGACAAATATTCTTCACAGTGCTTGACTATCGGTTTCTACTCTCCCCGTGCAGGGACTTCTACCAGGCACAGATCATGAAGTTGAGTTATGGAAGCAGATCCCTGAGTTTAGGTGGCCAAGACAACAGACATAGACGAGTAGTGTTTGATAGTGGTAGTTCTTTTACTTATCTGCCAAAAGATGCATATTCTGAACTAGTTGCTTCTGTGAGTATTTCTTTCTTCCCTTTTTAACATGTTGATAGTAAAATTTCAGTTCATGCACTTGTCAGTGATACTGATTACAATGCACTTATGTAGCTCAAGGAAGTCGCCAAGGTAGGGCTAACCCAAGATACTTCAGACCAGACACTGCCTCTCTGCTGGCGTGCAGAATTCCCAATTAGGTAACAACTGGTTTCAGAGAGGGTGGTTAACTATTTTCTGACCTACAAGAGTGCCTATTCTAGATGTAATTTAGTATTGCACAAGAAGCTCGTGTTGCAAGGTAACGAGATGCGGAAGGAAATGGTTGGAGTTGTTGGTCAAAACTCGGAACATACTAGTTGCCATGTTCACCATAGCTGCTGAAGCCTATATGTGTTGGGCCTTCTAATCGTCACCGCCATATTCATGGGTCTAGCAGAGACAATTTTTCTATTTTTGCATTTACCTTAGACTGATTGAAGTAATTTGCTTATGGAAGAGATGCTCTGCAGATCTGTTGCAGATGTAAAGCAGCACTTCAAGACTTTGACCCTTCAGTTTGGAAGCAAGTGGTGGATTATCTCTAGGATGTTTCGAATCCATCCAGAGGGCTACTTGATTATTAGCGTAAGCTCCTCCCTCTTTTACGTCGAATTGCACCAACATTTTAGCCACTGGAGAAGTCAATCTGGGATAGTGATGATAAGTAAAACGATTATCTGATCTGTTCCTGCTGCAGAAAGGAGGCAATGTATGCTTGGGTATACTCGATGGAAGCGAAGTTCTTGATGGTTCCACGATCATACTAGGAGGTATGCATGATCAATTAGAAACCTGAAAAAATGCTCTTTCTTCTTGTAGCTTCACAACCCATTTCAGTGATTAATGTGCTGTGTTGTTGACAGATATATCGATGAGGGGGCAGCTGGTGGTGTATGATAATGAGAAGAACAGAATTGGGTGGATGCATTCAGACTGCGCCAAGCCTAAGAGATCGTCGGACAATGTGTCCCTCTTTGAAGGGTAAGCTAATAAGTAATAACATAGTATCCGCTCAATGCACCACCCTTATCCAATACGAGTCTGTAAATTCAGTGTGCATAGTGGAATATAGCTCAAGACGATTTTTTAATCATGTATGTATAATTAGTACATCCCAGGATTATTTTTGTCCTTCAAGTCACGATGAGCATGGGAATGGAATTTTGTACAATTAAACTTAGGTTAAACTTAGCTATAATTTGAAACCTCGGTCCATTTTGGAGGTGTGTAAATTTGATAAGGTATATGCAAACTAAGGGTAGTTTTGCCACATCTAGTTTTTCTATGTTAAATAAAGTTTGCACCCAACTTTTGGTTGATTCGAGGTTTACATAGCGTTTTTTTACTTAGAATTTGTTGTACTCTAGATTTATCCCAGGAATGATAGAAGTTATCATGTATATTTTGGATCAAACCGCTATGCTCCTAGAGTGTACGTTATTTTGGATATTAATATTGAGATATTACAATTTAGACCATGAATTAAACGGAGTTTTAGGTAAGATACTATAATCTAACCTCTAATAGATAAATCCAAGGTCTCGGTTCTCTAAAGTCAATCACGAAAAATCAATTTAGGGGTCGTTTGGAAGTTGTGATTCTTCAAATTGATGTATTAGGTCAATTAGTGTATTATCATTTGATGTATTGATTCAATGCATGTATTAGGAAAATACTTTGTTTGGAAGAGCAATGATGAAACAAAAAGTAGGGTAGACAATCCCTCATTAACAATCTCACCTTTTAGTAGAGATTTATAATCATTCATTTTGAGTGATTGTAGGTGGGCCCAACAAAAAGGTAATGCATGCATTCTAACTCAAAGTGAACCAAAAAAACGACTTAATCTTATCATTACATGTATTTGTTAAATACCTCACTTCAAATCTCAACCTCCAAACGACCCCTTAATAAAAAATAATGATCGAGGGTTCTGATTTGTCGAAGTTCTAGCAAAGTACATCCCATAGCCATATCACTTGGAATATGGTATACTTCAGAAGTACACTAGTCGTTATCAATGGCGTACCACAGGAGTATATCGAACTCCAAATGATCTGGTAGTTATATGTAATTCGTTGTACTACAGGGAATCAGAAGCATCGACTTTTTTATTGATTAAATTGATTTTTAGGTTTGATTTTAGAGAATCAGCGCATGAACTTTTTATCCATCACAAATTATGGTATAATATCGTACCTCAAACTCCGTTTAAGTCATGTTATAGACAGAGGATTATCACTAGGAGGATCGTATACTCCAGTAGCATATTAGTCTGCTGATCCTCTCCAGTTTGATTGCTTCCTTCGGCTTTCCCGGTAGGCCGTGACACTCCTCCCTTTCCACGAAGAGGTTCCTATCGGAGTCCGTTACGTCATGCGCGCGCAGTAGCCACATCATCTTTGTTTTTGCTGGTCCTTAACGATAAAAAGAGTTGACCGTTGGTATTAACGACCAATTATAAGCCAACCAAATATTTTATTTTAGAATTTGATTATTCTTGAAAGTTTTGACCAAATATTTCTTTTAAAAATAATTTCGTGCCAAATAGGATATTAATCCAAAATACTTGCCAGCACACTGGCCGTCTTCTGATTTTCTAGGGTTTTAACTTCACCTAACAAATGCTTGCAAAGCAAAACCCATTCCATTCCTAGGCCAGCAAGGAATTAATTACCTGCAAGTCGGTTTCCGACCCGAACAAGGATTTCCTTCCTTCCAACGGTCAAACAGAAAGAGCCGAAGCCAGCCTCTCTATAAATTCAGCATCACACTTGCCAGTTCCAAACTTCACTCCCAAGTTTCGCTCTCTTACTACTCCCTCTCTCACCGCAGCAGTATTTCGTTTCCTACTACAAGTCGTAATTAAAGAGAAATTGTCCGCCGTCCGATCGCCGCCATGGGTTTCCACGTTCGCGAAGTCTGGAACCACAACCTCGCCGAAGAAATTTCAGCCATGGAAGACACACTCAGCAACTACCCAATCGTCTCCGTCGACGCCGAATTCCCGGGCTGCCTCCGGCCGACGCCGCGGCACGCCGGCGAGGAGGTCCGGTTCGCCGACATGAAGCACAACGTGGACAGCACGGATTTGATCCAATTGGGCGTCACTCTCTCCAACGAAAAGGGCACCGTCGCCGCAATCTGGCAGTTCAACCTGGAGTTCGACCTGGACAGAGACTTGCACGCCAAGGAATCCATCCGCTTCTTACAGGCCCACGGCGTCGATTTCGCGAAGCTGAAGGTCCACGGGATCGAGCGGGTCCAGTTCGGGGCCGCGTTCGGTGGGCTGATCGGCCGACGGAGCAGGCCGCTCACTTGGGTCACGTTCCACGGGCTGTACGACCTGGCCCATATCGTCAAAGTCGTGGGCCGCAGGCCCATTCCGGACACCGCCGCGGATTTCGGGGAGATGTTGGGGAAAGGGTTCGACGCGGTGGTGGACGTGAAGTATGCGGCGAGGTATTTGGCCGGCGGCGGCGAGGTCGGTTTGCAGAGGCTCGCCGACGAGCTGGGGGTGAAGCGGCGCGGGGAGGCGCACACCGCCGGGTCGGATAGTCTGCTGACGGCGCTCGTTTACTCGAAGCTGAAGAAGAAGGTGAAGCACGTCGTCGGGCAGGATTGTTATGTTGATTTTCTCTATGGAATTGGCGGCAGAATTCCGAGGCAGAGTCGTCGGCAGGGAGTTGTTCAGCCGCCGTCGGCGGTGGTGGTGGGTTGCTGTCATCCTGTGTATCATGTGGCGGTTCCGGTGCCGGTGAATGTAGTTCCGGTGACGTACCCACATCCTGATTATTATTATCATCATCGTGACCACCGTAATGATGATACTCGCCTCTCCGCTTCGTGTTATGGTGGCGGGAATTATCTTGCGGCTGTTTGATTAAGTTAGTGGTGAGAGATTGAATGAATCCTGTTCAATCCAGAAAGATGGACGAACGGACGGAGTTAGGGTTTGTAATTTACTCCATTGTTCAATCAAGAATTAGTGGTCTGGTTGCTTTTGTTATTGAGTATTTTCAGTTCTTGGATGTGCTCTGTTCTGTTTCTAATTCTGCTTCAACAAAATCCACTGGTTGCAGCTCGCTAACTTCATCTTCGTTGAAAAATCGGATTAAGTTAACTTTAGCACTCGATACGCAGCATGTTACGTACAAAATTTTCGGATGACTTCTCGAGCACTCGTAAGAATTAGAACCACAAATCAAAGAAAAATATAGAAAGGAAATCACAAAAGATTAGGGATCTAATCTTCTCTGGCATTCATTACACCGTACAGCAAATTTTATACATTGATATTGAGGGGAAGATCAAACAAACCCGTTGGAAAATTCGCGTGATTCCTCTGAAAAACGCGATGGTAATTGTCTAATACCAACTTCCTCGATCCGGAATAAGAGTTCACATAGCGAGGATATACATCTTCCTCACAACAAGCCGCAGCAGTTCGTTTGGAGATGTAGTTTCATGATGAAAACCCAGGTAGTATAGGAACGGAAAGGGGGAAAGGGTCGTCTTCATTGCCGGTAATGGATGTTCATCGACGGCGGGAAATGCATAGATTGTTGAATGGAGAGAGCCAGTGGCAGAAAAGGATGGAAGAGGAAAGAAGATGCCTTCCTCGTTCGATTATCCACATTACCAGCTTCTGGACCTAAAAATAGACCAAGTTTTTTTCTTTATCAGGGAAACCAGCTGATAAGCTTTTAACTACCAAAAAGAAAATTCCATAATCCATGTCATATGATGTGCATCTTTCTGCATTCAGTTTAGTGGAAGCAAACAAGCGTTTTACCTGGCTTAATCTTGAACTTGAGCACGGACGGCTGCCTTCTGGAAATGAACTTAATGGGATGATCCACAGATGTTCTATGTCTCTCTGTTGCAGAGATCAACTACAGATCGAAATAGCATATCCTTAGAAGACATTACTTTGATACTCTCAACAAAGACATGATCATTGTGAAAGAATAACAAAAACATAAAGAATGCACAGGATGATTGCTTAAGTGATATCCATATTTTCTTTTGAGCATTCAACAAGCTGGGGACCTTATAGGGAACAAACAAATGAAACAGGGAGGAGAATTCCATGTTAGTGAAAATCAAACCTTTTCGTCATAGCGGAAGAGAGAATGGTCAAAATAGGGCGAAGGACTTTGTGACTGACAATTGAAAGGCAGAGAAGCCAGTATCTTCCTTATGAACTGCAAAAATCATTAACTCAAACGTGGTTATTCTAATGATGATACAAGAAGGACCAAATAATCACACTACTGACATTAGGAACCAAAGCAACATAAAGATCAAACAAAAAGTCAAGTGAATGGCAGCACTAGCAGACAATGGTGGGCACAGCAAAGATTCAACCTGCAAAGAGCTACTAGCTTTATTCTTCACGATCCGGAGTTGGTCAGAAGCATGGATGTTATTGGAGTGGGATGATATAAATTTCAAGTGCAACAAATTTCTTGATGCTGAATAGAAATGATCGCCGAACTGCTCAAACAAGCCACAAAGTTCATAGGCTGAATTCTGCAGAGGAAAAGAGAATATTAGAGCAACAAACGCAGAAAAGACATTTTTTAACGTCATTTATAATAGAACTAATGCCCATGAAATAATACCGGGTAAAATGCAACAACTTCAGTTGTCTCCATGTTATATACTGCAAAGAATGATGGATGGTGATCAGCACTTCGAGAGTATTGAAGCTACAAACATAAATCACCATGATCAAGAGACTTGGCGTAGCATCAAATCTAAACTAAATAACAGGAACAATTATACTCATGTATGCTACAAGGCATATAACATCAATCATATAATGAAGCTAAATTAAATCTAAACTAAATGATAGGCACATAACATCGATCATATAATGAAGCTAAAACTTGAAAGCAAGAAAGAAGAAATGGCTCACCACTCCTTCTACACTACCAAACTTGATAAGCAGGTGATGACGATCCAGAAACTGTACCTGAACAAAGATGAATTTTGTCATATAACATGAATGACACATTAGTTATTTCCTATATATAAGATATCATTCGCTGATGTTGTACAGACTAAAGACTAGTGAAAAAAAGGAAAAAAGCTAATTCAGTACCTTCCAGATAATCAGGTCCACATAATCTTGAAAGTGGAAATAGAACTTCTTCTTCATTGATTGAACTGTCTACAAGATAAACAGAACAATGAAAGTAATAAGTACTTGTCAATCTTACCCTGACGATACAGCTATAATAATTTAGCAAAGGTGCTAGCAAAGTGAAGATGAGAGGTTGTCCTCGCATTTTCCACTTCTAATTTGCCACACATCACATCATGCTGCTATATTGAAATGTATCAACCTTCTCGTGTAAAAATAAATAAGAGAAGCCCATTAAAGCCAGGATCACACACTAGCATTTACTTTGAGTTTTTAGGTTCAACGATTCCAACTTCTCCAAATAAAGAGAAAAGACAGCATACGGCAACCAATTCATTGGTTCTCACTGAACTCAGCTGCATAGAAAACCTATATGAATATGATGACTACCACTTTCACGCACTACTGCTATAGTGTTCATCACCTAGTTCATTTGTTTCTTTCCCCTTCATTCAGTTTACAGAACTTCAAGCAGACGATGGAGAGACCATTATGTAAGAACCATGAATAGTTCACAATGAACTAAAGAACCATCGAGAAAAATGAAGCAGAAGCACCTTATCCCCTCATTCCACTTTTCTTTCTAGTATGTCTAGGTCCATAACTCAAGTACATTATTAGCACTTGAAACATGCAGTTCTAGTTTATTTGCCACAGATTTTAAGAAAAGGTGAGTAAAATAATGAACCTGTGATCTGTCAACTTCCTCATTCCATATTCCCCGAAAGATAAAGGACAGCAACCGCTGCTTGATACCACTCAAAAAGAGACTATCTGGATTGGGCTGATTGGCATGTAAACCATTCTCAGCATGATTCTCTGAGAGTTGATGCATGCACTGCAATAGATACTCCAACAATCAATTCCAAACTTCAAGATACAAATACAATAGATCATCTTTCCCTTCACATGTGCAGCTGACAGAAGGGTCAGGTAGACACAGGCAAGAGAAGCCACGTTAACTCTCAGAGAACTGAAGCCACACTCCAATGATTGCACAAATTCGAAAGCCAGATCAAGAGAAAGGCTGAAAAGTTTGCAGAAAAAGAAAAATAAAAGATGCCACTTACCTGAGAGCTAGAATTGAGGAAAAGTTCATCATCTTCGTAACAGAATGCACCTAAAGCACGAACATCAACAAGGTGGCCAGATTCCCTGATCTGGAGAATCTGTATCCTTTGATAGCGAATCGACACTATTGCTAGTAGATCATCATACAAGACACCCATGTCATGGTTCAAATTAACATAATCGTTCTGAAAGACCTTCTCATCAAGTACTATTCCATCTTCCAATCTGACCATTGAAATGTGCAACAAAGAATTAAAACTAGTACTGGAAAGAACTCAATCAAATCTCATAAATAACATCTATACTGATGATAAGGCATTCCAACCTCAAGAGATGAAATGCAATCCTCTCAAAAGAAGGAACTCCCTGAATAGCACCTCCAATAGCTGGAGTGTCCTGAATTTGTGTTGTAGATGTAGCAAATATGCCAAACTGGTTACCCTCCATGTAAAGGAAAAATTCTTTACATATAACATCAGTGCCCGACGAAGCAAGTGTGACACTGTACAGTTGGGTGAAGAAACTCTCAAACCTCCTCGCTTTCGAGGGTAGATCACAAACTTCTCCTTCGCACGAATACGACAACCATGTCGGCCTGTATACTATTAGATCCTGGTGGTTCCTACTAAAGGTGATGAGGTATCGACCATCATGAGTAAATTTACAGAATGAAAGATCCGGGCACTCAACATCATAGATGGTATGACTCGGGACTAAATTCTCATAAAATCTTCTATTGCAGTTAACCTGCAAAGCCAACATGTCATCATCAAGAGCCATAATGTGCATAAAACAGAGAAAGCATAAATTTTTAATCGAAGGAGCACCCATATGTATTATTTAATTAGGACAGCAACCCTAAATTATAATGGTCTCCATTAAGTCAAAATGGGAACACGAGGCTATAAGACCACCCAAAAAAAAAAAAATTCCGGGTAAGAATGTGGCTTCTTGAACTAGTACCATATGCTGATTACTGAACCTAGCAGACTACATTGCAATTCAAGAAACAGAAGCAACATGACTGGTAGTAAGGAATTTCAGGGCACAGTAAGCAGATGAAATACGAAGTTCAGCAGGGAAAATACACTAGTTCCAGGAGCAGGAGCTGAGATTTGGCGGTCGAAAAGCCGAGCAGTAATGTTGCTGTTCCTGAACATCAGTTACGGTGCCAACCCCCCAATTTTTATGGAGCCACCTAGGAAAAACAAGTAGCTAGCATAAGGTTTAGTTACGTTGTCGAGGGGGAAAAAAGGAAAGGAGCATATACCTCAATGAGAGGAAACTTACAGAGAAGATGACTAGTTCGAGAATTGCAGGCGAGATGATAAGCTCCGTGGGCGGCCGAGAGTGAAAGACAACTGCTTTCTTGGCATGGCAGGGACGAGAAGAGGAATCAAGATTGGGAAATGGGAACTTAAAACGCGGAATTGAAATGGAGAAAGACGAGGAATTTAGGGTCCAGACCTATGAGTTATGACATGGGATTTGGGGTTTTCGGTTTCTGGTTTGTTCGACTTCCACTGGGTTTCTGTGCGAAGTTTGGGATTGAATGAAGAAGACGAGGCCACCTAGGGAGAGGTAAACTCGGGCTAATGGACCAAAATGGTCATATAGATTTGAAAATTATGAAAATATGATGAAAATGTTTAGAATGTAATAAAATGGTACCAAAAATGTATTTTGAACCTTTCAAAAAAAAAAAAAAAGTATTTTGGAATTGGTGTTACGTCTAAATTTATGGATTAGGGGTCATTTGGATGAGGAATTGTAACGGATTAATTTGACACAATTGTCTCGTTTTGAGACAATTGTATCAAATTGTCTCGTTTGTCAGCAAAAAATATGGATGGATCAATCTGCCTGAGATATTTTAAATTGATCCGTTTTGAGTCAATTTCAATTACTTGGGGGTGGGGGCAGGTAATTCGAATTGACTCGTTTTAATTGCCTCGTTTATAAAACGAGACAATTGATCGAATTGACTCATTTCTAGATTGATCCATCCAAACGACCCCTCAAGTTATACAAATCTTGTACTACATGGAAAAAAATATAACAACTAAAATTAATGTGTTTGTTTGTGCATTTAATCTTTTTAACAACCCAGACCGTTTTGGTACCAACTACCAAATGAATCGAGAATTCATTTCATTGTAAAATGAATTATCGAGTAGAATTCATTATCAAATGAATTATTGGGTTCGGTATGTCATATTCAAATCTTTAGAAATAAAATGAATTGTAGTGTAGAATTCATTGCCAAGTGAATTCTTGTGTTTGGTGTGTCATATGTATAAGTAATTTAGTTAAAAAAAGAGGATTTTGAGGAATTCGTTTGGAAATTCCATCTCAATTCCTCGGAATTGCTATAACTAGTTCCAATTCCATAGAATTCAAAAATTAGAATTGACAATGAATTCTTTTAAATACCAACACACAAAAATGTTCCATTTCCAAATGAATTCCTCAAAGCTTATGAAATTTATTCATACCAAACGATACGTTCAAGACGTTGGAAATACGGTGGGGATAAGGGATAGTACGTGGGTTTCATTTTAGACTTTAAAATTTTTTTAGGATACATGAAAAAAAATCATATATTCATACCACATCATCAGCGGATTTACAAGTTACAACAACGTCGGCATAAATAAGAAATACAAAAGCCACCGCTTCAGTTCACCGGGGAAAGAAAGCACACCGTCTTTCAATGAACCTTCCCAAGTCCCAAAAGCTTCCATCATTGTATTTTTTGGTCTCATTTTAAAAGTTTCACGTGAGCTGAGGTGAGCACTCGAAATTGCAGTATAAAATAGTATACCATTCATCACAGAACAAGTAGCAGAGACGAGGATCAGAAGTAGTAAGCAAAACGGAGAGAAATTAAAGAAACATGTCTCGTTTATCAGATCTCATCAACCTCTCCGACACCACCGAGAAGGTCATCGCCGAATACATATGGTTAGCTACTATCAACTGCATATATATGCTTTTCCCTCGTACTAATTCGACTAGATGGATACTAATATACAACGATCCTTCCTCCACCGTTTCTATTGCATCTCTGATGTGGTATTTTGCAACAGGATTGGTGGGTCTGGGATGGACAAGAGAAGCAAAGCAAGGGTAAAGATTCCCCCCTAACTATAAACACAAACATCTGAAAATTCATTACAACGGTTGATTGATGTGGCTTGAATCGGACTATCACACCCGCTACGACTGGATTAGTCGGGGGGTCTCATCCCATCTGTAATCTGTAATTTCCTCGATATAGTGAAACTGGCTCTTTCTCGCGCGCCCGTGGACTAGCTAACACACATCATGTGTGTTAGTGAACCACGTAAATCGTGTGTCGTGTTTTCGATTCTCGCTTTTGTATTCTTGTTTTGTCGATTCCGACGATTTTTCTGATCCGTAGCGACGCGTTTATAACAACTACGACACTGATGTTAACTCTTTCCTTGTTGTTTTTTTGGGTCTCAAAAAAGACACTTTCTGGACCTGTGGGCGACCCTGCGAAGCTCCCGAGGTGGAATTACGACGGATCCAGCACCGGCCAGGCAGCCGGAGAAGACAGCGAAGTCATCCTCTAGTAAGATATAGAAAGACAGACTTCTTTCTCGCCGCTAGCTGCAATGGCTTCCCTGTTTCTTATAATTTATACCATGGTGGGCATATGCAGTCCGCAGGTGATCTTCAGGGACCCGTTCAGGAGGGGAAACCACCACCTGCTGGTGATGTGCGATGCTTACTCTCCTTCGGGGGACCCGATTCCGACGAACAAGAGACACGCGGCGGCCAACATTTTCGGACAAATCAAAGCGGAGGAGCCCCTGTTTGGGATTGAGCAGAGTACACTCTGCTCCGGAAAGATGCCAACCGGCCACTCGGCTGGCCGCTTGGAGGCTATCCAGGCCCTCAGGTAATTAATCATACTTTCAAACAAAGTGTAATGGAATATCAATAACTCGAGTTGTTGAGAGAGATTTATATACGATACGATATGTAACAAGTTTTGTTACAGGGACCTTATTACTGCGGGATTGGAGCGGACAAGGCGTTTGGAAGGGAGATAGTGGATGCACACTACAATGCCTGTCTTTATGCAGGCATTAACATCAGTGGCATCAACGCCGAAGTCATGCCAGGCCAGGTCGTTGTTTTGACTTACTTGGAAAATTCGTCACATCTAATGATTATTCGTTGACATTTTTTTTTTCGCGATACGAGGGAAATTTTGTCAAAGACGACACACATCCTGATTGCATGATTACTCGACAAATTTACAACGAAATGTTTCTAATTACGTTGTTTGCAGTGGGAGTTCCAAATTGGGCCATCACCAGGCATTTCTGCAGCAGATGAGCTATGGGTAGCTCGCTACATTCTTGAGGTAACAAATTTTGGTCTCTGTTTTCTTTTCCCCTCATAATTAACAAGAATTCCATATTGAGCATTGTTCCTCTAATATTCGTGTGGGGGAACAGAGGATCACTGAGATGGCTGGAGTTGTGCTTTCCCTCGACCCCAAACCCATCGAGGTAGGTAACCAATGCAATCAAAATTCGCGCTTTAGTTTTTATCATGGGCGAGTCGCGAATTCCCGATTTACGTACAAATCTATTCTCCCTTGATGTTGAGTGACAGGGTGACTGGAATGGAGCTAGCGCGCACACAAATTTCAGGTAACAACTTGGGAATTGGGAAATGACGAGTACATTGTCGAATAATTTAATGCAAACGTTAGTCCACGGAGAGGATTTCTCTCGAGTTTTTATCTTTTCTTATTTTCTCAATCTTCAACGTAACATACAACCAGTACCAAACCCTAAAATATAAATTACATAGTGGTACCTAATCTCTATATAATCTAACATACAGCACCAAGGCAATGAGGGAGGAGGAAGGAGGATTTGAACTGATCAAGAAAGCAATCCACAAGCTGCAGCTCAGGCACGCAGACCACATCGCCGCCTACGGCGAAGGCAACGAGCGTCGGCTTACCGGACGCCACGAGACGGCCGAGATCAACACCTTCTCATGGGTATGAAACTATGAACTACACTGTTTGCTAGCAAAGAGCAGACAGAGTAAAATAATGTTTGAGAATGTACACAAATATGGTATGTGTGTGTATTTTGCAGGGAGTTGCAGACCGTGGAGCGTCGATTCGAGTTGGGAGGAAGACGGAGAAGGAAGGGAGAGGATACTTTGAAGACAGGAGGCCGTCTTCCAACATGGACCCTTACGTCGTCACTTCCATGATTGCTCACACCACGCTTCTCTGGGAACAACCATAAGAGTTGCTCTGGCTTCACCATTTCATTTGTCGCCAAAACTCTGAATTTCTGAGGAGGTTCTATTTTCAGGAAAAGAACGATTCAGTTCCTCTTTATTTTATTTTATGTTGAACAAATAAGTAGGAGCACGTTTTCACGGCCACTTCACTCCTAAGAGTGAGAAAGTGTCGTGTCATGTCATGTTATTCTTCTCTTTCGGATTAAGAGGTTATATTCAAGTACACGAGGTAACGTATAATCGTTTAGAGCGTGCAATAGGGTGTTTGGGAGGAAACCCTGTTGCACGGCATTTTGACACCGGACGATCGTTCTAATTAATTAGTGTGTGGTTAAATCCTCTCATAGTGAAGAAAGGTTCATGTTTATGTTATATTTTGGTGGTTAGAAGGTTGCACTAGTTAGGCTGACCTCGAGGTCCTTTTTTGAGAAAATATATTTCAAGTAAACTAAGTTATTCTTAACCCACAAGGATTACACGAGCTGATGAGCATGGGCATTTATGTATGTTAGTTGCTTATTTCGTTAGTAACATGAAACTAGGATTACGAATGATCTCACGCTCACATTGAAGAGATGTAGGAGCTCCAAAAACCCAACAAGAGACTCAATCAGACCATCCGGAGGAGATTGAAAGCTCTAGAGGAAGCTCGATTGACGTTAATTCAATACTTAGTGAAATTGGAACTTGATGGCTTTTTACTATGTGTATTTACCATGCCATAATTTTACCATTATCTTTATGAATTTTTTTTCATAAATAGATGCAAAGCATACTAACCTTCATTCAATATCAATCGGGATTCAAAAATTCTCTGAATGTCATACATAAACCAATAGGAGAAAAAAAAAAGACCGAACTCTATAATACTATGAAAGCCAAGAGGCAACCTATCACCTTGATCAACTAAAAAATCCACATACTTATTAACATCTCGATATATATGATTAATTATGACTTCTTAGTAATAATATTAAAGCTCATGGAATCGCTAAATAGCTACTGTGTGACGATGATCATCGCCCTCAATTTGGAGGAGAAGTTGCACCGCATATTTGGTATCTGGTTGCACCTGTAGTCGATGATAACCAAAATTCCATGTCAATTGAACTCCCTCTATTGTACCTCTTAATTCAAATTGGATTATAGAACGAACGAAGAGGTTGTTCGCGAAACACTACTAAACAGCGTCCTGTATGATTTCTAATAATAACGAGGGATAATCTTGAAATTTTATTTTATTTCGATGTTGATTTGACGGTGATGTTGACAGAAGGACACATTTGTAAGTTGTTCATAGTTGAAGGGTATGCTTGTGGAAGAAAAAAAAGGTACGTGTTAAATACTATACTTTCTAACACAAATTAATAAAGTCGATACTGGTATCCTCTCCCTCATCATTCTCCCTCACTTCCCTTTTCCGGAGATTATTCGAATTTTCGTCGCCGCCGTTTCCCCTCCTCCTCCCGCTGAGGCTGAATCCCGCCGCCGCTGACAGGGAGGGCCGCCGTCGCTATTTCCCTTACACCGCTTCTGCTGCTCACTGGGATTCCCGGCTCCGTGCAGCGTCAATTGGGCAGTTGATGTTCTGATCTTTTGCTTGAAGGTTTGCTCTTGTCCATCCCCAACTGTTTGGTTCTGTAATAATGAAACTTACATTTTAAGCGCATGTCAAGGTTTCTGGTACTTCAAGCCAAAGCCTTTTTCCTTTAATCCCAACATTTGAGAGTCCACTTTCCCTCTTCTTGTGTTTGGCAATGAATTGAAGGGTATCCCACTTGAGTTATTTGTTAAGTACACTGAAATTGCTTGCAAACATGTGTTGAACGTCAAATTTGGGAACTGACTCAGGGAAACACTAGAGTGAGTATTTCTCAGTCCAGTGACTAAGGAACATGTCTGAATCCCCTTGCTCTTTTCTTCCGTTTTTCAAATTGGCATTGGCAGACATAGAAATCTAGATGAGATACCTGTATTGGAGTCATAGTTACATCCAAACCAAAGTAACTATGAGAAGAAGCTGTCAAACCTGCAACTTTGTGTTAAAAAAATGGCAGCTTGGCCAGGCACCAGAAAAAGCTTTTAGTTCCATTAGGATGAAATAAATCAATTTGGAGTCTTCAAGCAACTTCTGACAAACACCCTTCTTCATCTTTTAACCTACACGTGATAAGACCAAGCCAAGCTCCCTGCGGAAAGGCCGAGAAGGGAAGCTGGGATGGAGCTGCAATTATCATTTCCCACTGACCTGCCCTTACTTATAAGGGAAACATTGGAAAGTCCAGGGAACTTAACCTTCCCATTTCAGTTTGACGGTTTCTGCCTGCTGTTGTCGAGCCACAACTTGCTTTGCTTATTGCTGGTCCTTTAACCATTTTTTACTCTAGCAGTAACAGACTATTGTGAGTATTTAACAATTTGAGTTCTTTAAAAGAAACGAGAATCGAAAATGTTTGCGAACGGCTTCTTGTTGTATCTGATTGAACAGGTGAACATGGGATTACTGTGTTTGGCTGCGTCTAGTTGCCTTCTCCTAGCATAGCTGTTATTGATACTAACTATCTATGTATTGGTTGGCCATCCCACCGTGTGCTTTAGTTTACTTTGCATCCTTTTTGTACCTCAAACTGCAATACACTTAGCACCTGCCCTCTGCCTCTCGTCTTCTGCCCTTTAGTGTTACCTTAATGGTTATTTTGTCCCTTGGGGTGCTTCGGTTTGGATTTGTTTAAATTTCCGCAAATGTCTTCTTTCCTTTTCACGTGCATCAGACGTTGTGACACTATGTTTTAAATGGTTTGACTAGCTTGTTCCTTTCCCAAACTCCTTCAGGGTAGGAGAAAAGGGACTTTTATTATGTGTCTTTAATTTTTAACTATAGTAGCTTCTCTGTTCTTGTACTATATACTCATTGGGAGACAGGTTAAAAATCATGTTCTGTCAGCACTGTTTGCAGTGCTGTATTGGTTTGGATAAGGTGTTTTAACAGTGTGCAGTTTGAGTTAATTTTGTTTTACTGTTCTCCATACCAATTCTGCATGAGATATTGCTAAGTTTATTTATAGGTTTTTTTTGGCTGATTTCTGGTTCTTTTGGTCGCAGGCTGGAGAGATTTAGGTTCTCACAAGTTCCAGGCTGTCCTTCTTTGTGACAACAACATAATGCTGTTTCTCCGCCGCCAACGCCACATTTTTTGTTTCAGGCGTCACATATCTTCTGCTTCTACCTCTGCTAAAAGCACCAATGAGACTCCCATTATATACCGAAGCCCAGAACTCAGCAATGAAAATGATGCCATAACTCTGCAGCTCCTCTCCTGGGGCAGAGGTGCCTCTGGTCAGCTTGGTGGTGGCATCGAAGAAATTCGACTCTACCCTGCTGCTGTAGCAAACCTTCATGTATTGAGTTCCTCCTTCAGTTTTTCTCCAACCCCAGGGCAGTTGCTTAAGTCCAGGCTTGATATCCAAAACAACGCTAAACAAATGACTGAAATTGGCATTTCTTGTGGCTTATTCCATTCAGCTTTGCTTGTGGATGGTAAGTTGTGGATCTGGGGTAAAGGTGATGGTGGCCGTCTTGGCCTTGGCCATGAAAATATTGCATTTGTTCCAACTTTGAACCCTTACTTGGATGCCATTCGCTCCATTGCTTTGGGTGGAGTTCACTCTGTTGCCCTCACTTCCTCTGGTGAAATTTTTACATGGTGAGTATTACAAATTTATTCTGTGTTACCGTTGTTTCTTGATGATTCTGAACTTGAGGCTGTGGGACCTTTGTGAAAGAAAAGAAGATAAAATACGGACAGCCTAGTAGTTGTCTATTCACTTTTCTTTCACTATATGTTATGTGTACTTTTCTATACGTCAATGTATGTGTTACATTCTACTCCTTGTGGAAGATATTTCAGGGATTGTACTTCTAATTGAATTAATGCCTTGATATGTGAAAGCTAAGCTTTCTGAAATTTGTAGTTTAATGATGTCTTCCAAAGGTAAAAAGTATGGCTTGTTGTCTTTTAGTTTTGGATTTGGTGTAATAATTCTCAATGAAGTTTTATGGTATGCCATTGGAACAAACATTATTTTAAACTTCTTGTGATAATTGTTGTCAATCTTGCACAAAAATTTGATGGTATGACATGTCGGGGAAGACATTGCAGGGGCTATGGTGGGTTTGGCGCATTGGGGCATTCTGTTTATCATAGAGAGTTGTTGCCCAGGTTGGTAGAAGGTATTGTGACTGAGAAATTTGACTCTATTGCAACTAGTGGAACACATACTGCTGCCATCACAGAGAAAGGTGTGTTGCTGCAACTTTCTTTCCCTTTGAACTTTGATCTATGCACTTAAAAGATACCTACATGACTTTTCAAATGTATACATCCATTTTATGCACCTACTTTTTCATCTTATTTTGGGTAAAAATGCATACCTATGTTTTCGCGTCTACTTCAATTCACTATTGAAATAGGCACTCCCATTCAATGATGTAGTTTGTAATGTTTGTAAGATTTTGAGTTCACCAGCAACTTTGAAAGCTTAGTTATGTGTAGGTGAGCTTTATACTTGGGGCCGTGATGAAGGGGATGGTAGGCTTGGGCTTGGTCCTGGTCGAGGTCCAAATGAAGGTGGCGGACTAAGTATCCCTTCTAAAGTTAAGGCGTTGTCTGTTCCAGTCGCTGCTGTTTCTTGTGGTGGGTTCTTCACGATGGTGCTTACTAAGGATGGGAAAATATGGAATTGGGGAGGTAAAGATTTTGATCCAATTACCGTTTGTATTCTTGTTCTTTTTTGTGCCCCTGACCTCTCAACTCGTAGCAACCTTTTCCTGGCCGTTCGGTGTTCTTCCATGATTCAATTTTTGTCAGTATATTTGGGCAGTATGTCACCTTTTGCACCGACTTCCAACTCATATAGCTTTAGGTTTCTTGTGATAGCTAAAGCTATATTGCCCAAAATATAGGTGGTTGGAAGTCGGTGGGCAATATGATAGCTCGACAACTATCCGTCATCTTGAAGATGTCTTGGGCAATATGTCTGGGTTCTATTTATGTTTCCATTGTATATGCACCATGGTTGTTGTATGCTGAAGTGTTTATTGATTCAGAATCAGGGTGACAATTTGGTCGCTTAAAATGGTATTAGTTGTTTGGTGTATGGACTTCTAAGACTGTTATGAACTTCAACTTATGAAAGCCGACGATCTGCTCAAGGAATTTTGATATCTTCAGATTCATGAAATGCTATGGTGTCCGGTATACTCTCTCATTTCCCCCATTGTTGGTTAACACTCCTGTTATTGGTCTTTTGGTTTAGCGAACTCAAACTATGAGCTTGGAAGAGGCAATAAGATAGGTGGTTGGAAACCAGAACCTATTCGTCATCTTGAAGATGTCTGTGTCACTCAGATAGCTTGTGGTGGATATCATTCACTTGCATTAACCGGTAAGAAAATGTTATACAAACAGAAGCTCCAATCATATCTTTGCCATTCACTTTCCAGCTCTAGAATTCACCAACTGTCTGCTATTCATTCCTCAGATGATGGTAAGGTGCTTTCGTGGGGTTTCGGTGGGCATGGTCAGCTTGGCCATCCATCCAATCAAAACCAGAAAGTCCCAGTAGTGATCGATGCTTTGGCCGATCAGCATGTTACCTACATTGCCTGCGGAGGCTCTTCTTCAGCAGCTGTTACTGATGATGGGAAGCTCTACACGTGGGGAAATAACAGAGATTTTCAGCTGGGAGTCGCTGGGCTGCCTGAAGTTCAACCACTTCCAGTTGAAGTGAAGTTTCTGATGGAAGATGATGGACTCGGACCCCACAAGGTACTGTCCGTTGCAGTTGGTGCTTCCCATGCAATGTGTTTAGCATTAAGGTCAGGTTGCTGATTTTATCATGGGAGGTGTTTTTTGACCTGATAGAGAAGATATTCAAAAGATTTCCCCTCCTTTCTTACAAGTTACAGTAGGTGACCACTTTTCATGAAATCGGCCAACTCGATGTTTTGGTTTCCATTGAGAGTTCGTATCGTTTTAGTGAATTTCGTGTCTGCGATCACGATTAGAGATATCGAAAGATCCAAGGTGGTGGTGTGGAAATGGATGTTGGAACTTGCCAGTGAGTTCACTATGTTGACGGAAGTTAGCAGCAAATATTGTGCAGTGAATTGAGAGACTTAAGAGAGCAAAACTACCAATTAAGCACAAGACGGGAAGCTGAAAAAAATAATAATGTACATTATAAAAAGATTTCAACTTCTCCTTTATAAATTTTCAATACCTAGTATACATACATGAATCAGAAAGGGTAACTAGATGACTTGGTACAAGCCCAAATTATGTGCAGAAGCTTCCTTCAGCTATTGATTATCGAAAAGCAAAACCTCTGGGATCATCCTCAAAAGCAAGTTCATCCAAAAGATCATCAAAAATCCAGTCTTCTAACTCAAGCCCTACACACTCACAATCAAACTGCAAGTTCATCCATCCATCACTCTTCCCCAAATCCCTGCCAACCAAATAATCCAGCAAATGCTCACTCTCATCTGGCAGTGAGCTCAAACTCCACTTCACATTCCCCCAAACCTCCTTCAGCACATGAGACCCAACTGGCATTGGCCTGATTTGTGACAACCATGACAATGGCTTGGGGCAATAGGTATGAGACTTTGCATAAATCTCCATCAGAACTTCATTGATGAGATCGAACATTGCCAAGTGATGGTGGTAGCAGTTGCTGTCCAGTCCAGCCTCCTCGAACACTGCTGGATCCACCGGTTGATCGTTGGAGTGCCATGTTCCCAAGAGCTCCTTCCTGCTGAAACCCGATATGTCGAGGATTCCCTTCACGTAGTCGAACTTCTGCTTTTCGTTCGGGTCTACTCTGAACGCGACAGCCTCGTCGTGATCTTCTCGATCGCTGTTCTTCGACTGAAATTCGTTCTTCTCGTCGATTTCTTCTTCGGCTACTATGATCTCGTCGATGATGGATTTCGCTCTCTGGTCTTCCAGGAAGTTGAGCTTGTTGGCAATGAGATTCCTCAAGATTTGCTCTGAATCTGTTTGCATATTAGAAATAGTTCTCAAGTTAGAATATTTAGATTATATACACTAATGTATAGTGATTCAAATCTAGTAGAAATGTAGAATGAAAGTGAAGGTCATTGTTGCCAATTTAGGGTTTTGAAAGATTTGAATAACTATCTCTTGGTCACATAGGCTCCTTCAATATGTCAAAAAAGATCTTCATTTAAGTACTTCAAAATTTTGGGAGAACATTCTCAAGATAGAATCTTGAGATTATATACACTAACATAGTAACATGTATAGTAATTCAAATGTTTCACTCACCTTTGAAAGTGGAGAAGGTTGGAGGAGAGCTAATTGCTTCTTCCTCAGAGATTGAGGCTTCATCCTCCTCTATAACAAACATTGGTTCATCAACTAGATCCTTGTTTGATTCCTCAACTGATAACTCACACACTGGAGTTCTATGTTCTTCCTCCTTTCCCTTTCCCTCTTCCTCTTCCTCTTCCATCACAATCAACTCATCAGGAGCCAGAGTTGATGAAACCACATTATCATCACATGTCATTTCAACACCAGGCTCAACTAATGCTTGTGTTTGATCATCAGGACTCGTCGATTCATCTTCTTTCGCACCCGATTCCTCCACCACGGGAAGCGAAATCGACGGCGACGACGACGAGTCCTCTGTTTTCTGCTTCACAGTCACGCGCTGAGGACCTCTGTTGAACGTAGAATCGTACAACTGACAATACTTGTCCAAGGATTCGCAGAGCGAGGAAGTTCTCTTCAACCTCTGATTCTCACTCTTGCTGGCTAGAAGGTATTTGCAGCAGTCACCTTCATAGCTCTTCCTTGGACTCATCATCACCACCACATTCTCCTTCCCGCCTTCTTTTTTATTCGTTGGTGACGACGATTGCTGTTTCGCAGAGGCAGAGGCAGAGGCAGAGGAAGAGGCAGAGGACATTCCACCACCTCGAGGGATTCTGTGAAGAACAGCTTCCATGGTGATCACATGTCTGATTTTCTTTTTGAGGTCCTTCAGGCACCTCATCGCCGTCTTGTTTCTGGTGCTGCCGCCACCTCGACCCTTGATCAATTGCGAGATCCCGTCTGCCCTGTTCTCGGCGGTGATGGTCGACATCGAGCGCGAGCGCGCATAAGATCTCGAGTCGAGTAGGTGACTTTCCAATCGTTGTTGTCGTCGCGGAGCAACTCTGTCGGCCTCGTTCGATTTCCCCGCACCCTGTTGCTTCTGCGGGGGTTCTTTCAGCGAAGCAGAATCGAGCGAGGTGGAAGGGAACGACATCGACTTGTAGTACCGGTTCCTTCGAGCAGTGGATCGAGGAGCCAAATGAGAATGCCGGTCCTGCAAAATCGTAGCTAGAAACTCCTTGTTCATGACTGCCATGTCCAGAGCATTCGAGATTTCCTTGCTCCTGAAACCATCCTCGTCGAATCTCGTCTCTTCGCGAGGAGGAATCGACGACTTGCTTTCTCGAACATCACGGGTATCGATCTCGTCGTCGTCTTCGTGATTCGTTACATCAACTGCTGGTGGTGGTAATGGTGGCAGTGGTTTCTCTGTTTCTACATGAGCTTGAGGATGAAATGTAACATGTTGTTGTTGTTGGTGGTGGTGTTGGTGTTGCTGCTGTTGTTCTCCAATAGGACATGTATAACTTCTGCGATGCTGGCTGTCTTTCTTTCGATAAAGCTCGTCGGATATGAGCGATTTCAATCTCGATCTGATCGAACTCTTCGTCGAGGAATTTGATTTGGTTGTTTTCTCGTCGCCAACCGGGCATTGATTAACGCGAGCATTGTCCGATTGCGTTTGAGTTTCACCACTTCCTTTCCAACCATAATTGTCGTGGTAACCTCCTTCGCCGCCATGAAACCCTGTGTCCAAAGTAATACATTATAATCATCTCGTTACTTGTAGATACAACAACGTTGGTGGTGATAAGAATTACGAGTATTTGGTTACCGATAGGGTGTTGATGATCGTCGTCTTGCGGAGTGGAAGAGGGTCTTCGATGAGGAAGGCGCTTCTTGATGTAACGCCAACGTTGGTACTTGAGGACATGAAGTATTCCCCACATGCAACCTGGATGTCTCCCTGGGAATTGTGGCTGATGGTTTTGGTGATCGATTTTTCTTCCCATAATCTCACTTCTCAAACCTCTTTTCTTCTCCCTGAATCTGAAAAAGTTTGCAGAATTTAACAGGGGAGGGTAATACTAAGAAAAAGGAACAAAACTAATCACCAAATTTGTGATATGTACAATTTACAATATCTTGCGTCTTGCTTCTGTTCCTTATCGTTTAGGGCCAAACCATGTATGGATATGCGAGGAAGGAGAGAGCTATGTCTAATCCAGTCCGATAATCTTCGTTTGAGGATTAAAAAAAAGAAAGAGATGTTGTTTTGTTTGTTAGCAAAATCAATTTTGAAGAGACAAAGTAAATGGGGAAAAAATTAGACAACTTTCAAATAAATAAGCCAAAGAATTCGGAGATGATTTTGATTGTTTATATCTCTTATTACTGTATGGGTTCTCATGACTACATGTAACTTTGTATTTGAGGTATTCAATTTCTAATTGGATAGGCTTAATCTTCAACTATCTGAGTTACGGTGTTACATATGGTTCGAAATTTTACCCTAATGTGCCTAGCATTCACTAGGGGAAAAAACCACAACTTTTTACTAAAAGTATAAAAAAATTTATTTCTAATAGTTTAGAGCTACTTGAATAAAATAATTCAAAATTATTTAATACATGATATCAACCCAAAGCTCAAATTGAAGGTTGACATTTACTCTAGTTGAATTGTTGCCCCTCTCATAATAATAAGGGTAATGTCTATTTTTTATCCAAACCTTTTTCAGATTCTTTTATTTTATCCAAACCTATTAAAATGCTATTAATTATCCAAATCTTTCGTAATGAATCAAAATATTAGTCATTTTTACGTTATCGTTATTAATTTTGTAACTCTTTTCTTAGTTAAAATACTAAAATTTTGTAATGTTGACCTTCATGTGTCTTTTCCAAATCAGTATCATGTTGCCAAGTCAATATTACTAACAAAATTGCTAATTGAAAGTTAACATTTAGTTAATTCTTAGTATTTTAATAGGTTTGGCTAATAAAAAAGAATCCAAAAAAGATTTGGATAAAAAATAGACATTGCCCTAATAATAACTAACGACTTAGCATGGGTAGGTTTGTTTCATCATATTTTGTTTTATTTACCATTATTTTAGTGAACCTTTGATGTTGCTTATATTTTGATACATCATAATCATTTAATGTTTGTTTTCAATTACTTAATTTTAGGATTTAATGTTTAGAGAATTATTGTATAGGATTTAGCCATTAGAGATCAAGCTATATCACCATATCCAAAATCTCATTCAATTCATGCCTAGATAGCGTCCGACACCTCACTAAACGTACGTTATAAACCAGATTAACTCAGCATAAGGTAGTTTGAGGTCGTATAGTTATGCTAGTATATCCCTAGAGTATGCAATAGTCAAACCAAAATGTGCTATTTAGGGAAAGATTAGCTTATGCCTACTAAATTGATTTTAGGGTTTGGGTTTAGACAATTATGATCTAGTATTCGCCAAATAGAAATTCGGGTACGATACCATATCCCACATTTTGATTAATATTTTTTGTCTGCAATTGCCATCTCACCATGTATACAATATACGAAAAATTCAATAGATGTTCCAGACACCAAATTTTTGGCACCGTTGTTAAGGACTTGTGAGTTATTGTGACATGAACATTACTAATTGCTAGTTTAGGCATTTTAGTTTATTGTCTTTCACTCTTGTTTTGTTTGTTTTATCCGACATTTTCCTTTAAGGGTGTGTCGTTTAGCTCTTGTGTAGGTCTTCTTGTGTATGACTTGTGCTAGGTCCGGTTATCTGATTCCACTAACAACGAGATCAACGGTACTTTGCATAGTTTAACGTGGACAAGAGTGTTTCAGGAGGCTCTTCAGGACCCTCTTCTGACTGTAGTATGCTGCATTGCTGCAAAAAATAATTTATTATCGAAACAATATGTCTAAGGTCATAGTCCACAGGGCTAGCAATGTAGTTACTTGAGACCCACTACTAGTGATTCGAGATGTTTTATGTGGGGTTGAGGTTCCTAGATTGCTTTAGATACTAGGCTGGAAAGTAACAATGGCATTGGGAGCGGTTGGAAAACAAAGTAAAGTATAAGTGTAAGTTGATTAGGGTAGCTTCCCTCAATGATACCAACTCTATTTAGAAGAAGACATCGAGTTCAGGTTCGAAGTGCTTGGATTATCCCACCTAACCTTACTATCATACTCATACGTACTTTCGCCAATGATTTCTCGTCATGAAACGGTGGTAGCTATCCCTATATTTGCAATTTCTCGTCTACCACAGATCGTTATGAAAAACTTGCATCAGTGACAGTAGTGGCATACCTAGTGAAATAACTTGAGTAATCTCTTGATTGGTGATCCAGTGATTGTCTATGTGTGATTTCTCGATTGTCATAGACAATCATCAATTATTCGTCAATTCCAATGCATGCACATTGGTTCTTCGAAATACAAGCTAGCATGCAGGCATGATTTCTCGTTTGCCATGCATGACTAGTCGGGGGTAGGCAAACAAGAGTGATGATCACAAGTGTGAGCTTAAATTCGACATATTATTACTAAAAAGGTATATTAATACTCATGGCTCCATCCTCTAAATAACATGTGGTGTTTAGCTCGATATCGAGAGGGAGGGAGCATACATGGCTTATCCTCTTATACCATGCGAGTCTAAACTACTAAAGGTTAGGATCACGAAACATGTCGCAGTTCACCCGCAAAACGGAGATACTTTTGACCTTTCGATGTTCCGAATACCTTTACCTAAAGACCAAGACCCCTATTTACACCAACTCCCAAAGATAAAAACCTAATGCTAACCGACATTACATAGTATTTTCTCCTTCTTATCCGAACTTGACCGCAATCAAAAAATTAAACATCAAACTACTTATTCAATTGGGTCAACGACTTAAACCGATTTGACAACCTTCCATCTCATCCCTTATAACATAACGGTGTGGTTTTTCCAAGGCCAGTCAGTCGTCCAAACCGGCATCTCTCTCACCCACGCCATTTCCTGCCTCTAAAGAGCATCCCGCTGGCCCGGCCGTTCTCCACGCAGTACTACAACGACTCGACGACGCGGTTCTTCACAAATTCCTAACAAACAACCAAACGGCTATCCAAATTTCCAACCTTTTCAACTCCCAACTCTTTCCCTCGACTCTCTCGCTTTTTCGGCAGCAGCGCCCAATTGACCGCCGCCGCCGCCGGAATCTCTTCCCCCCCACAGCTCTCCCTCTCCTCTCCCTTCTTTACCATCGAAGCCGGCTTCCGCTTCCGGCTGCTTTCTGCTGCTCCGTCTCCTCGTCCTCCGCTTCTTCCTAACAACTGTGAACAGGTGAAAATTCAGCTTTACTCTCTCCGTAGGATTGTTAGGGTTTTTTTTTTAAGCTTCCCACAGATCATTTATCTCCTTGGTTGTTCGATCGAGAAGATTCTTGCGTTTACGTGTTTAAGGAATTTGCTTTATGTTACCCTTGAGTTCTGGTTCGTTTGTTCGTCTCTCAGACTGAAAGATATCAGATCAAATAGCTTCCTCTGTGTTTTCCTATTTTGAGCTGTTCTTCAATCTGTACAAATTCTATGTTTGACTGGTTTTCCGATTGGGAAGATTCCTGCTTCATTTTCTTTGACTGGGTTCGTGATTTATCCGTTTTTTGTTTGCCGATTGATCGAGATTCGGAGGCTGACAAATTATAGTCCATTACAGTTTGATTGATATGATACCCTTTTTGTTTTTATCAAAGAGTTCGTTGAGTAAGCGACAGAATCTTGCGTTTGTCTTCTTTCTTTCTTGTTAATGACGATTATCTGGGCACGTCCAATATGTATAACTATCCCTTTAGCCCATTTGGAGGTGTGATTTTGATTTGGTCATCTGTTTAATTGTGGTAATTCTGATATCCGGGGTTTTCTGGGTAAACAGGTATACTTGCCGCCTTTAGAAAGATCTGCTGCGATGCCTTCTGCCGTCTCCCCTCAGTGGCAAGAAAAGGCCACTGTTTTCTTCTCCACCTCAGGTATTCTCTGATAAATGTTCCAGATAACGCTTTTCTGGCGATATATTTTCTACTATCTTCTGCTAAACTGGTGATCATAACCCAGGTGTAAAACTCAAAGAAGCTGGGAACTCCGCAGGAACATTTGTTGGGGAAGTTGCAAAGGATGCTAAAGGTAATGTTGCTGATGCTGCGGAACGTGTTGGATCGGCTGTGAAAAGTCGATGGGCAATTCTGAAGGAGCCATCAACCAGGCATATCCTCCAGGAACGTTTTATTACTGCTGCTGCTACGACTGGCATGTTCTTAAGAAAGGGCTTCTCCGAGACAAAGGATAAAGTTTCTGTTGGGAAGACTAAAGTTGAAGAGGTATTTCTTTTTTAGTGTTTTGACTGGTTTGGCAATCTGGAACACCTCACCCACAGTTCACATGTGCATGTAAAAAGAAAGGACAGCAGCCATCACACGAATGTACCGAGTAATTGCAAATTCTGAATCTCTTTCAGGTAGCCAAGAAAACTGCCCAGAAAAGCAAGGTCATCTTGACTGACATTGAAAGATGGCAAAAGGTATGGGATTCAGTTATCCTTTTCCTTTTATCCTGTTGAATATTGGTGATTGTTTTGTGTTTCTAATTTTTTCTCTTTGTCCGTTTTATTTTTCAGGGAGTTGCAAGTACTGATGGTAAGTCTTATAGATATGTAAATACCTAGATTCTTAAATGGTTAGGCGTACTTGCTTTTTTTATCTACTTTGAGTGCGTCTTTTCCCTCTGGATTTTTAACTTTGACTTTGGAGGTTCCGTATTCTATTGTGGTCTGTAGATAGATTCCACTGCTGGATTCTGTTGAAAAATTATGTGAACATCATACATAGGATGTCAGAAAGCTTTGAATCACTGAAAAGATGGAAATCAAACTCTGCTGTTTGTGTTGTTAACAAATCGGGATCTTGACATCTTGTTCTTGAGTTCCTCGTCTTAGGAGTAAAGCCAGGCATCAGTACCTGGAAGATGGAGGACTACTTAGTCTTTCCTGCCAATATGGACATATTTTTAAGTATTACTGACTTGCATACTAATATTTATATTTTTATATCTCAGTTTTTGGGGTTCCCATAGAGCTAACTGTACAGCGACAACAATATAGTAGGCCCGTACCTATTGTTTTATTGAAGTGTGCAGATTATCTCATATTATCAGGTATAGCTTTTTTTGGAGAACTGATGTAAGTCTACATTTTTTCTTCCTGGTTCCTTCTCTATATTGACTGTATATCAGATAAGTAAGCAGATTCTCATTAGAAAAAATTATTTCAGGGTTAAACTCTGTTCACTTGTTTAAAGATGAAGGGGAAAAAGTTACTGTCCAGCATCTGGTTTCACTGTTCAACCAAGGTATCTTGACTATTGCCTACCAAAAATCAATTTGTTGAAATGCTCTTAGAATTAACTTAATATGCTGGTATGCTGTTGCAGATTTTGATGCTTCACTGCCTGATGGCATTAATCCCATCGATGTGGCATTTCTAATGAAATGTTATCTGGCAAGTCTTCCTGAGCCCCTAACCACCTTTGAGCACTATGATGCCATTAAAGGTGCGCGATCTAACATACATGCAATGAGGAATATCCTCAAGAGGCTTCCTACTGTAAATTACATGACACTGGAGTTCGTCACTGCGCTGTTTCTCCGTGTTAGTCAGAAATCACTTCTCAACAAGGCAAGAAGACTCTGTCTCACTCTCTCTACATCCATCCATCCATCCATTCCCCATATAGTTTATAACAATGGGCTTTTGGGGAATCCATATGATTGTTTGTTACATGGTGAAAACTAGGTTTAGCACTTTTCCCAGTTTCAACAGGATGGATACCTTTGGGCTTCTTTTCTATTGCCTATTTATCAATCATGGATAATAATCCATGGAGTCTCTGGAATTTCCAGTAATTTTGTTTTTCTGGCATGTGATTGGGTCTCTTGTATGCAAAACTAATCTTTGTCGTGTCTGGTTACCACAGAGTTATCAGATTTTCGTGATATTTAAGCCCAAGAATTTGAACTTGAGATGAGAACCTTCTATGCATACTAATGTTGCGTTTGCTTCTTATTCAACCTTTTCTGCAGATGGATGCTAGAAGCCTTGCCATGGAAATGGCCCCTGTTGTGATGTGGCGGAAAGAGCAGAGACCAGAATCTTATAGACAATACTGGAATTCCATGTTCAGAAATTCGTCCAAGACCGACGGCACAGATGGGAAACCTACACTCACTGAATGGGACCTGCTCTCTGGTGTGTTGAACGTTATAAGAATATGTTTAATTGATAATCAAGGTGTATATACTCATTCTTTTATCTTTGTTGTTCGTGGCTCGACAGAAGAAGGTGAAGAAATGGAAGTCTCCTCAGCCATTCCACTGGATGACGGTGCACCGGTGGACTTTGGTGCTATTGAAGTTATACAGTGCCTCATTGAGCAACACAACTCCATTTTCACGGACGCAAATGAAACGGTTTGGAGATAAGGTGGGAGCAAGGAAAGGATCCTTTGTGTTCTTGAATTCTCTGATTTGCAGTTTCCAGATGCCTGCTTCTGATCTGCTTGTAAATGCCAGCATTTTATAGATTCTGTGTGTCCATAATATGTTTTAGAAGGGGGAAGCATTTGGACGTTGCATCAACAGGTTTTGGTTTGTTTCAAATTCAAGGATTGAAAAACCGTATCAATGGTCAACTAGAAAAAAAATCTCCTATCGAAGGTTGAATTGAAATGCAAAATTTAGCGGTATGTAATGGTCGGACCACGGTTTAAGCATAAAATCTCATATCGTTGACTTTTCCGGTACAGCCTTCGATACGGTTTTACAATCCTTGGTTTGTTTTGCTGAATCGCTATTTGCCGCTCGTGCTTTTACTATTTGCCGCCCGTAGTTACAAAAAATATGACGAATTTGCCCCTTCTCTAATTTAAACCCTAAACCTATCTATTCCCAACCCTCCCTCCCAAACATGGCCGCCGGCCACCTGTAAAATCTCCACCGCTGGCCACTATAAACAACCTCCACCGCCAACCACCCTAGTCACCAGAGACCACCTCTGCCGCCCGTCACCTTCTCACTCCCTCTCTCCCAAAATCACAGTCGTTGTTCCCCTCCCCTCCCTCACCTCACGACAGAGTCGTAGAAGCTCGGTCCGCCGTCGGAATTCGGACGGGTCCGCTGCCGGAGTTCGGACGGGGTCCGCCGCCGGGAGTCGGACGGGGTCCGCCGCCGGGAGTCGGACGGGGTCCGCCGCCGGGAGTCGGACGCGGTCCGCCGCCGGGAGTCGGACCGGGCCGCCGGCAAGAGTCAGACGGAGTTTTTTTTTTTGTAATACAAATTAGTTTTTCGTTAATATTATTTAAGATTGTTATGAATTGGAAACAGAAAAATGGATTATGATAATAATTGACACAATCAATCTTTCCTTAATTCTACCAACGGAATTAGGGGAACCAAAATTTAATAATTAATTACCTATTTTAATAGTAGTAGGTGATTTTAATTTAATCACTTAAGGTAATTTTTATATTGTTTGCGTAACGGATCCAAAAAATAACGGATCCAAAAAGGAGGGTTTGACCCAGATTAGGATTTGACATAATTAATATTAAATATTTTATTAAATACCAAAATTTCTCTAATTAATCCATATATATATACATCTATTTCTCTAATTAACGTCCTACGGTAATTATGGAAATAATTAAATATAGTAATTAGTTCCCAATTAACATCTCTAATAATTAACCCACGTCTAGGTTCAATTCCCTAATTGACACGACTAAGCCCATCAAAAGGAAATTTTTTATTAATAAAGACAATCCAAAAAAATTACTTGATGAAACAATACGTGGGTATGGGTTAACTTAATGATAAAATTATAGATATATTATTTTAATATATGGTGTGACCGGATTATAGATTAATGAGATTAGCATTTGATCAATAGTATAATGATATAATTAGTAAATTAGGTATATTCGTTAACACAATCCAAAAGAAGCAAAGCATCTCTTTCCCAATGTACATTTTCAATCCCTCCCAAACTCTAAACCCTTATTCCAACAAAATAGTTAACTGGAACCTCAATCCATTCATTCCTACTACGACATTGTTTTAGAAGCAAAATCATCTCTACTACCACTAACAACATTTGTTCGCATCATCGAAATACGCGTAGTAGGCTCAAGAAACACCTCGTTACGATCCACGAAGCCTCCAAAAACCAAGAAGGAAATTTCGACACTATTCATCTTTTTTTTTATCGGGACATTAAATCGAGAAACGGTTGATTCCACCACAATCCTCTCCACATTTTAAGGGATCGGTGAGGGTTAATTAACAATTGTATTTCTCCACCCTTCTTAATTATTATTTTTTTGGTGAAGCCCCTTCTTAATTAATTAAAGTAAGTTTAGGATTTTCTTAATTTCCGTGTTTGAGTAGGTGAATTTAACTGAATTGGGATAAATCTTTAAATTATTATAAAATATCATAATTATTTAATCTTATAATACAAATCATAATATTAATTACTTCTCTCTCCAATTAACCCGTCTAAACTCCTTCTCCATCTCTTATTTTAAATAATTATAAAATAAAAATACTAGTAATACGGTAAATTGGAGGAGTTAGTATTGATTTAGGATTAGGAAGTTAACTAGACGTCGTAATGGGGGGAGGAGTATGGGTTTTTAACCTTAATTTTTATTTATATTTTTTGGTAACTGCCATTAAGGGATTCCACTTTTTGCCGTTGCTTTTACTTTTTTTCAATTAAATAACTATTTTGTAGGCAAAGTATTTAACTAATTGTAAAATTTCAGAATTAGTGTTTAAATTATGAATTTAATTAGTGCTAATCTAACGTGTCATTTAGTTTTCAGTGATAGATTCGTTCCCAATTCCCAATCACTCACGTCTCATCTCATCTCATCTCATTATATTAAATTAATTTTATTAATTGATAAAGATCGCCGCCACAAAGGAACTCATCGTCGCCGCCGGCCGTGGTTGGACCGGTCCGCCCACCGTGGTCGGACGGGGCCCGCCCGCCGTGGTCGGACGGGGCCCGCCCGCCGTGGTCGGACGGGGCCCGCCCGCCGTGGTCGGACGGGGTCCGCCCGCCGTGGTCGGACGGGGTCCGCCGGCCGTGGTCGGACGGCGTCCGCCGCCGGGATGGGATCTCATCTGGCAGCGGTGATCTAGCGTGGATGGTGATGGTGGTCTTTTCTTGGAAGAACGGTGATGGTGGTTCGCTGGTGGTGGACGAGATTTGTGTTATAAAAATTAAATGAAGGGTAAAAATGACATTTTTACCAAAATTATGGGCGGCAAATAGTAAATTCCCGGGCGGCAAATAACAATCCTCTTGTTTTGTTGGGTGAAGTATGTTTCCCGAATATCGGTTGCTATAGAAACATAATTCTTGTAAGTTGTAGTTGTGGTCCTTCCCGTTTTCCTTTTTTCAGATTTTCCCCCCAATGTACTCATTGCTATAAGTAATTCGCATCATACAACTACACATGTTTGGATTTGGACCAGATCATTCGAGACTAAAGAGATGATGAACTGCTTCCGCTGAAAGCAATCAAACATGCTGATCGAATGTGTCAAAAGCGATTTTCATTGTAGGTAAAATCTCCAGGCACACGACGTTGGAGGTGGAGTTTGAACTTCAACAGGGATGGAATGCTCGACAGACGGAGGAAGATCTGCTGCTGCTTCCTCTATCCGATAAGTATTCCGTCCTCGTTGACATATGAACTACTCGACGATTAAATTTTTTAGTTGACTATCACTTAGAACTACTTTAGCGGAGATGGACAATCAGTACCCAACGATGAAACAAGGAGTATAGTCAATTACTAGTAAGAAAAGAAAATTACAAGTGAAAAAGTGAAATAAATTGAGTTGAGGTAACAAAATTTATTGACAAAAATTAAACAAAATTAGTAACGAGGAGTCGAGGACCAAATCTTATAATTTATTTGAAATTAATTAAGCAAAATATTCCAGATTTTCTCTTTTCTGCCGGTAGTGGCAAAAAACGTTGTCGTCTTGGCAAATCCAACCAAAAAGAAAAGGAGCCGGCTGTCATGCCACATTGCCACTGGTATTCCCAACGATCCAGTAACGAGTCCCGACTCACTACTCGCATATTACAATCGCCGGCGAATAAAATTCTCTACTTTCTCACCGCCGGCAGGCTCACGAACTGCCAGAAAGCGAATGAAAGAACTGGAGGCAACCAGTCGAGACCCCCATTCACGATCGATGCTGCCGGGAAAAAATCGCCTCGCTCTTGTCTACGTCCTCACCTCCTTTCTCGCGGTAAAATTTTTCTCTCCTTGTTTTCACCTAACTTCAGACCGCCGGATGCCTGCCTGGTTGAGTGATTCCTTATTTCCATGACTGTATCAGGTGGCTGAAAGCTCCGGCGTCGGGATTTCAACGCAGTATCCTTTAGTAGTGAGCACTTGGCCATTCAGAGAAGCAGTCAGAGCTGCTTGGAGGGCCGTTGACTCTGGCCTTTCCGCCGTCGATTCTGTTGTGGAGGGTTGTTCTACTTGTGAAGTTTTGAGGTGTGATGGCACAGGTAAAAAAAAGAATCGAGCTGTTCGCACTATCAAACTGCGTCTATTTTGTTCTGATTGTCATTGTATCAGCATCGTTTTGAATCTTTGAGCTCAAATTAGCTATATCCACTTCATGGGTTTACCAAAAGGAATTGGCTTGGTTATGGATGTATTCAATTGTGGTTCCGTTCTGGTAGTGGTGTTTGTAAGGTTGTTAGATTTGTTGGTCAATTCGAGTTTTATGTTTTGCTAAGCTTGTGTTTATGTGTCATGGCTGGAATGACCAGTGGGGCCTGGTGGGAGTCCTGATGAGAATGCAGAAACCACAATTGATGCCATGATCATGAATGGGGTAACCACCAATAGTCCTGTCACTCCTTGGTTCCTCTCGTTGCTATTTTGTATTGATGCTTAGTTGCTTACTCTCCCATTTTGGCACAAGGGTATGCATAGGTGACCATGGAGGTGGGAGCTGTTGGCGCCATGAGATATGTAAAAGACGGGATCAAAGCAGCTAAATTGGTGATGCAGTACTCGAAGCATACTTTCCTTGTTGGAGAGCAGGCTTCAGTTTTTGCTATTTCAATGGGTCTCCAAGGGCCGACCAACCTCAGTTCATCGGAGTCCATAGAGACGTGGAGTAACTGGAAGGATAATGGTTGCCAACCCAATTTCAGGCGGGATGTGATACCTGCAAATGGTTGTGGTCCTTATCGTGCTAGGGACAGTGTAGGTAGTAAAAAGGTCGGGTGTTCCCAGTCCGGCTCAGTGGAAGAAACTGAATCAAGATCATGTCTTGTTGGGCCTCACAACCATGACACCATATCAATGGCTGTTTTCGACAGAGTAAGTCTGGAAAAAAACTTCAACTTTGAATTATATGCAAGTTGTGAACTTTCTTCTGTAAAGACTTCACCTTTGAAGTTACTTTTGTGCAGATGGGGCACATAGCTGCTGGTACGTCAACTAATGGAGCCACTTTTAAGATCCCTGGCAGGTGAGTAACTGTGGTTACTGGAAACTCTTGTTTATAGAACTTTGTATGTAAGGTGTTGTTTGATGTTGTATTTCCAGTTTCGATGAACGAGTAGTTAGGGCTCGTTGTGTGCATCTGGTAGGGTGGATTGTGCACTGCGGGTATATTATTGCAACGATCTATTGGATAATCTCCGTAGGTTTGTTATAGAATGATTGAGTGAAGGGTAGCTTGCCAGAATGTGCCGTGCTTTTTCCAATCTCCTAGTCTATTGTTGCGGAAAGTTAAAGTTAAGGCTATTTTAGTATGTGTAGCATTATGGATACAATGCACTCCCTGTGATCCACATGCAGCAAAGACTTATACCAAATAATACACTATGATAATTTATATCTATTTCCAGAGCTATTTATTTCTTCAGAAGTTATGTAGTCTCATAATCTACTAATGCCAATCTCGATAATCCACCATCCGAATAACACCTGAATATGAACTGTTTGTAGGCAGAGCAGACATTTATATCGAGATGCTAACTCGGTAGAAGTTTTTCTGGGGTTACAGGGTTGGAGATGGACCCATTGCAGGATCTGCAGCCTATGCAGATAGTGAAGTAGGAGCTTGTGGTGCTACTGGCGATGGAGACATCATGATGCGCTTCCTTCCTTGGTACATTGCTCTATATCCACCTGTAGTCTGTTTTAAGTTGTGAAACGGAAGGTTCTGAACCATCTCTTGGAAACTTTAGCCAAACTGCCATGCCCTTGTGGTCTTATTACCATTGCTTGAGTTGAGACTCAAATATCTCCAGTCATTTCCTCTTTTTCCAGCTACCAAGTTGTGGAAAGTATGAGACGAGGCATGGAACCTAAGCTAGCTGCCGAGGATGCAATTTCCCGAATCGCAAGAAAGTTCCCCGATTTCGTGGGAGCAGTGTTCGCAGTGAACACGAATGGAGTCCATGCTGGATCTTGCCATGGATGGACGTTCCAGTATTCGGTCAGGAATGCTCATATGAAAGACGTGGAAGTTTTCACAGTGTTGCCCGATCAAAAAGCCACCTTATGAACACGCATCTGCTCTTGCTGTGTTCTTCCAAAACACCTTCGTTCACTCTCCACCAGAAGCTTGTCTCTTGATGGTGACCAACAGCGTTGTCCCCATCCTTATTATGTTTGTCCAAACATTGGATCGAAATAGTGTATTCACTTCACGCATCTGATTGTGATCTCATTGTACATTGCCAGACAAATATTGCAATTAGAAGTTTACACAAGTCAAGTTGCAGTACCGATGTCTTCACAAATATTTATCTTTTCTTACTCGTATAAAAAAAAAAATGGTAAAAAATTAGTTGTCTAGATGGTAAGTGTTATTAGTGTATGATTATGAATTAGTATAACCGTTATCATTTATGAGAAGCTAACTTTTTCTCAATCAGTTTTAACTAGTTATATATTTCTCAATCAGTTTTAACGAGTTATATATTTTAGTTTAAGGCGTAATTTAATTTTTTGCATAGGTAAATCAGATTAATTGTGCTTTTTAAAATGACATCGATATAATTTGAATACAAAATTTGTGATATTTATTACCGGTTCATACCATGATGGTAATGCTTGGTAGTACTAGTACATAATATTATACCATAATGGTATAAATATACAATATTGTAGAATGGTTGTATACATGATAATGTGGATACACTAATTGTCATTTACCACCTTTTATCACCGTCATTCACCAGTTGCCACCGTATACTAGGGTGATATATTTGGTCGTGAAATTCCCCCACATAAATTTGTAGATACAATTCTCGTCAATTTTTTTATTTTAAATTTGAGTGATAAGAGAGGGTGATACAAAGAAGTATCATGTGATAACAGGTGGTAAAGAGTGGTATTGGTGATTCGAATTTTTTTTTTATTGAAATACATTGACAGTAGATAAAATTTTGTAGATCACAACAAACTCATTCCATCACTGTAAATTATTTTGTAATCCAAATTAAAAAAAATTGATAAAAACTAATTACAAAATAGGGAGAAAACTCTTTTAATCTCATTTAGATTCGACCCCACCACAAAGCTGATTATGTTGGTCTCAGTCATGCAACCTATTTTAGACCAAATAACATATAGCCTGGTTCATGTTGCCTGTTATGGACTTCTAATAACAGAAACAACAGGCGGACGAGTTTGTAGAAAAGCCCAACGAAACAAACAAACCGAAGTATCTACAAGACTACAACTCACATCTGCAGGGAGAGCAAATACCGTTTTGTTTGTATCCCAGTCCAATAAACTCAACTGAGAATCTCGGCTTGGGTTTCTGGATCGTCTAATTTCAAGCCATCGTCTGCCTGTGAATCTGCTCGATCGATCATCCGCTAGAGGAACTTTCACAGACAGACAATTATGGAGGGAGAGGACTCTCGTTTAGTGGAGAAAACAGAAGAGAGAACCAGCGCTACCACCACATCCGACGCGTCTGCCTCTGCTGATGGCGATTCTGACGGCGAGCAAGCGTCTTCTTCCGCTTCGACCTCGACCCTTTTCATGGATAACGTCGGGGAAGTGGTTCTCACACTCGGTTCTGATGGGTTGTCGTGGAAATTCCCGGATTCTGATTATAAGGTGAGTTACCCTTTTGTAAATGTCGTTTTTTTTTCTTGGATCTTTGAGGAACGCATTAGCTGGGAAGACGTTGATTTGCTTCCGCATGAATTTGTTGGTCTTTTGATTAAAAGGGGTTCGCCTTTTGTTTCTAGGAATCTCATTGTTTGATCGCTTTACAAGGAACCTCTTTGATTCGGCAATGTTGGTCCAATTTTATGGAGATGTTGATTGAAATGTGCTGACAACGTTGTTAACTGTGGAATAGGATTTATCTTCTTGCTTTGGGATCAAATTGGGCGGCGACGTTGTCACTGAGATAAAATTCTCAGAGATATATGGGGTGGAGTTGATCAGCTATGGCGTAATTCGCGGTTCTAATCACCCTAACATAGGGAAGCTGATATCACTCCATGGGCATGGTGACACCCAGGTTTCTTGAATTGGCATTTCATTTGCATAAATTTTCTTAATGATTAGGAGATCATATTGTAATGCTATTTCCTAAGCTTGTTGAATAGATGTATCGCTTCACGGTGCATGGTATTAAGAAGTCGCAGCACTCTCAACTTTGTCTGGCAACATACACTTTCGGCCACAAGGATTCAGAGATCTGCCACATGTGGACTGATTGGATCGACGCTTCTCTGAAAATGGAAGTTGACAGACCAAAGAATCTTCTGGTTCGTTCAGTTACTCTCATTCATATTTGGGTCTCTACATACACTATCAGTGGACAATGGGATAAACTAGTTATAAAGTTGTTTCCAGACTTTATTTCTTATTGACTAGGTTTTCGTTAATCCAAGGAGTGGGAAAAAACATGGTTGCAGAACGTGGGAAAATGTGGCTCCGGTATTTTCGCGTGCTAAAGTAGCTACAAAGGTAAACTTTCTGATACTGTATGCATCTATGAATATGCTAGGAAGCTTACTTTATGTTCGTTATTGAACTTGGTATGAAACGGCACAAATTAGCTTGATATCAATGGAAGTTACCTACTAGGTAAAATTAAAACAGAAATCGGATGCAGGGGCATCAGATCTAGGTGAAGGGCTTCCATGTCTCCAGATTCTCAGTCTTGGTGACCTAACTGTGCAATAAGAACCCTTGAAGATGCTTTTGACCTTGTATCAGATTATGTGCAGACTTAGAATGCATGTATTAGGGTATAAATTTTGGTGGGCGTTTATACTTTATTGTTATGTCCAATCAAGTTTATTGATGAGTTTTTCTTAACCCCGCCTTCAGTTCCTTGAAAATGCATGATAATTTTCACATTTTAGGGCCAACAAGGTGAAAATATTTGAACTGCGATGTGAAACCTGTAGGCCATCTGTTAGATAATTCTGGAATCCTTGACGGTCATAATTAACTTGCTTAATTTCATTTGAATAAAGATTAGAATAATTGAACATGTTGATATTTAAGATTGATCTACTGATCATGGTTATATATAGTTATGCATCACCATAATTTTGCTCGTTATCCATTCAAGCATGATTCGAAATACTTTCTAATTTACCTTCAGGTGATTGTGACAGAGAGGGCAGGACAGGCTTTTGATGCCATGATTTCTAGCTCAAATGAGGAGCTACGTTCATATGATGGTGTCATAATTGTTGTAAGCACTTAAAATTTCCCATTTCGCGGATACTTGTGATCTCTGTGTTACCTTATTGTCCGTGCATGCTGTCTGAGTTCCTGATTACTGTTTCTGCTCATTGGTTTTTTCTAGGGTGGTGATGGCTTCTTCAATGAAGTCCTTAATGGATTTCTACTTTTTAGGCTTAGAGCTCCTCATCCACCATCTCCTTCAGACATCCTTCACTTGACTAGGAGTAATGGCCCTGTTTTAGGCCATGATACACGAGAGGCCACATCTGAAACTCCTGAAACTGAAGCTGCGTCTCCCCTTCTTTCATCCTCTTCAACTCATAAAGCCATTGGGTTGGCAAATTCCAGTATGGCATTTTGATTTACCTGTCCATTCATGCTTTTGCATTTTTGTTTGTTGTTAAGATTGTTATCCTAACAAGTTCATGAAATTACAGGTACCGAAAATGACTCAGGCTACACAGGTCAGTGATATTCACTATGTAAAATTAACGCATTTCTAGCGAATACGACTTGGATGTGGCTGAAAATTTAGTAATGGTTAAATTTCAATATTTATTTTCTGAAGATGAAGAGCTCGACTTTCCATTTCCTCGTGAACACTTGAGATTCGGAATTATTCCAGCTGGTTCTACAGATGCCATTGTGATGTGGTACTTGCTTGCTTGAGTAATTCTTTCTGTTACAATATAACATTATGGATTTCATATGATCATCTTTGCTTGTTGATTGTGAAATACTGAACCCTTGTTTTCATCCTTATATTGTAGCACTACTGGAACTCGAGATCCTATAACCTCTGCCCTGCAAATTGTCCTCGGAAAAAGAATCTCTCTTGATATAGCTCAAGTAGTGAGGTGGAAGACAACATTTACAGCGGATGTCGATCCTTGTGTACGCTATGCAGCTTCTTTTGCTGGGTAATTTCTCCCTTTTGTCTTGGTCTTATTATACTCCATTGGTTTTTTATTAAGTGCTCTAGTTTTTGTGCATTTGGTTTCGAAAGTGGGGTTCTCTCTGCTCTATATATAGTAGCAGGCAGGATATTCCCTTGTTCTTTTTTTCTTTTTCATTTTTTTTTTTCCGTAGAACACCTTTTTCATTTTGTTCAGCTGTGGATGACTTATATTCTTAATTCTAATTGAGATATCCTTAATAGGTATGGATTTTATGGAGATGTCATTACTGAGAGTGAAAACTACCGCTGGATGGGCCCCAAGCGCTATGATTATGCCGGAACTAAAGTGTTCTTGAGACACCGGTACGCCTCCAAAAATGTTTACTTGCAAATGTCAATGCATACTTGAATTCCTTTATATTTGCTTTTTTGTATGAGATGGAATGTTTCCTCGCTTCTGTACCTTTTGCTGCACACAGTTGAAGCATATAAATGAACATGTGGAAGAATTACTTAGATTTGCATGTTTCTTGGACCCGGATGGATCACCATGGAGATCCTCAGCATGATAGTTACTTAGCACGAGCATGCAGTTAGTTAGTGTTCCAACTATATAGCATAGACAGCCAAAATCTTCCATAATTTCCACTCCAAACTCAAGGAAATAATGTGGCGTGCAAACAGAGTTTCACATTTTTATGAATTTTGCCATTTCATTATCCAGGTCTTATGAAGCAGAAGTAGCATACTTCGAATCAGAATCAGAAAACCCGGAATCGCCAGTTGAGAGAGGTAGTAATCCGTGCAGCAGCTGGATGAAATCAATGTGTTGCTCGGAGAAACCCCAAAGAGTCATTTGTCGTGCGAATTGTGGGGTATGTAGTAATTCCAAGCCAGTCCATATGTCCAAAACAAGACAGCGTTTAACGCCCTATTCATGGCGTGGAGGGGGAGTAGGAGGACGGTGGCAGAAATGTGCGGGACGATTTCTCAGCGTTGGTGCCGCCATAATATCAAACAGAAACGAAAAAGCACCGGACGGTCTGGTTGCTGAGGCCCACTTATCAGACGGATTCTTGCACCTCCTGTTGATCAAAGACTGCCCGCGTGCTCTATACCTATGGTACCCCCCTGGCGACTATAAAACTTTCTTGAGCCGTTTTTGCTTGATCTTTTGTGGCATATTGCTCGAGCTTTTAACGATGGCTATTTTTGGAATGATGTTGTCAGGCACCTTACTCAGCTTGCAAAGAAAGGCGGCGAGCCCCTCAATTTCAGTTTCGTAGAACACCACAAGGTATAACTTCGACGCATCATCTGCTGCACAAATCATTCTGTCAGTAGTCGGTTCATCCTTGATTGTGTTTCTGTTTTTTTTGTCTGCCAGACACCTGCTTTCACCTTCACTTCCATGGGGAAGGAGAGTGTTTGGAACCTGGATGGCGAGCCTTTCCCAGCGCACCAGCTGTCGGCACAAGTGTTCCGAGGCCTTATCAGCCTCTTTGCGTCTGGCCCTCCTGTTTAGTAAAAAAAGAAAAGCATTAGGCAGGCAACGACTTGCTTGCTATCCATGAAGGAAATGGTTCATCAGCATCATCATTTCGTCGTAATCTATGTCTCCGTTTTGCTAATCGTTCCATTCTGATAAATTGAACTGCCCTCTCCACGAAGTTAACTGATCGGAGCAGCAAGGAAAACTGGATGAAACAATACTGTTGGGTTAGCATTTTGTTTGGAATGTAATTCAGTCAAGAGTTTGAATAATAGCCATTTCTCACAAGAATCACTGTTCAGGGTAGACTTGAGATACAAGAAAGCCGGTGGAAGCTGGCTCTGTCAAATCCCTTCTAGACACAACCAGGCCCAACCAAGATAATAGAGTTTACGTAGAAACAAGGCCAACCTCATTAATGGCGCTACCAGCCTACCACTATTGTATATAAACCTAAATAGAAAATACAGTTCGCCATTAACAATTAAACAAAACATATTGCTTTAAGTCTTAGGTATGACTAATTTTATGGAGTGTGTATCAATTAAACAAATATATATGCAAGTTTTTCGTAGTATAAGGTTGAGATAAGATTCATTTAGTATTTAGCTAAATTGTTTACCATGTCATCAATTTGCATTAGATTATGCAAGGTCAATTAGTTTTATATAATCGTACTTAAATCAAATTTCAAATGAGATACTTTTCATAACATAATTCTTTTATTATTAACTAATTTTTTTTTCTTATTACCTACAATATTCACATCTCATCAATTTGAAAGTTAACTTTTGCATAACAGTTTAATCAAATGTTTTGTTTTTCGGAGATTAATTCTCTTATTATTAACTATTTTTTTCCTCGTTGAATATTAACTACAACGTTCACCATCTCATTAATTTGCATATTTGAGTTTAACTTTTGTATAGTAGTTTAATCAGTTGTGACACTTTGCATAAATTGATTCTATTATTAAACCACATTACAGAAATTTTACGCAATACTATTCCATAAATTACATAAAACTTATGCAGGGATAATTATTTCATACGTATCAATTAAACAAAACTTACTACATAAGTATTTTCGTATTGATTAAGAAACTACGTAAAGTATTTTATTTCAACTAAATCGTTAAATGCTTGAATGAAATTTTAAATGCAATTAGCTTCTTACCGATTGGATAGCACGAGCCAAAACTAGGATTGATATATACAAGTAGGGTTGCTAACCAAATAGTGGTCAAACCCTTGGTCCCACAAATTCTTACTAATAGTAAAGAAAAATATACTGTACCGACCAAACCAGACCGAATTCACTATTGATCCAGTCTTGATCGTAAAATATCTTTCACTATTGGACCGCAATTCTTATAAATTTAGTTCGGATTCGGACCGGAACCGTTGCACACTCCTATATACCACCCCACGTCAACGCCTCCACTTGATCCGACTTTTGACTGACTTGCGTTGACTTGAGTCTTGCAAAACAGTAAAAACCTAAAAAAGACTCCAAACTTGGGCATAAAAACAGAGTAACTGGTCTGTTTCTTTCTTCCCCAGGCCCTTAAAATTGCGATCTTCAAGCCATCTTGCTCAGGATTCTTGATCGGCTGCTTGGCGCTGAACCTGAACCACCATGTCCACCCCTGGAGAGTAAGCTACCTCTCTCTCTCTCTCTCTCCCTCTCTGTTTCATGATCAAGTCATTCTCTTCCATGGTTTCTTACCACAAAGTTCTCTTGGGAATCATTTTATTGGTGGGGGTGACATTCTAGATACTATCGATCGTTTCCGCCGGTGAGCAAGACCTACGGAGTGGCTTGTCTAATGACAACCGCAGCTTTCTACCTGGATCTTTACAACCCCGAGAACATTGCTCTGTTTTATGACGACGTCTTCAAACGCTTCCAGGCAAACAATGACCCAAAATTACCACTCTAATTTACTTCAATCAAATGATTTTCCTTGTTTTAACTGATGGGTTCCTGCAGATTTGGAGGCTGATCACCAATTTCTTCTTCCTGGGTCCTTTTTCCTTCCCCTTTGCTTTCCGTCTAATCATCATGTAAGTATAGAAGAGCTTAAGCAACTCTGTTTCCTCTGTTTTCGTCCAAATCTAATCAATCTCTTTGATGCAGAGCGAAATATGGAGTTTCCCTGGAGAGAGGACCCTTCGACCAGAGAACCGCTGATTTCGTGTGGATGTTATTCTTCGGAGCACTCTCACTTCTCGTAAGTAAACTCTGTTTTTTTCTGAATTTTACGTCTCCACCGGATTAATCAAGCTGTGAATGTGATGTCACTCTTTCTTCCTAATAAGCAGGGGATGGCGGCAGTTCCTGTACTGTGGTCGCCGTTCATGGGAGTTTCTCTGGTTTTCATGATCGTCTACATCTGGGGAAGAGAATTCCCCAATGCCCGCATCAGCATTTACGGACTCGTCTCCTTGAAGGTTATAAATTTGTTTCCTTTTTCCCCCGCCGATTTTAGCTTCTATGCTCTGTTTTAACTTTAGCGAAAACAGGGATTCTACCTTCCATGGGCAATGTTGGCTCTGGATTTGATCTTCGGCAACCCACTGAAACCGGACATCCTGGGAATCGTCGCCGGCCACATCTACTACTTCCTGACCGTGCTTCATCCCCTCGCCGGCGGCAAATACGTCTTCAAGACTCCTCGCTTTGTGTATTTACTCTTCTTGTTTGGAATCATGTTTGCCTGAAATTGTTTTTTGAATCGAGGAAGTAGGAATTGTGAATCCTCTGTTTTTTTTTTCTTGGGCGGTGTAGGCACAAATTGGTGGCGTTCTGGGGCGAAGGGAAGCAGCTGAATTCTCCATTTCAGAGCGACCCATCGGCGGGAGTTGCTTTCCGGGGAAGAAGCTACCGTCTCAGTGGCGGCGGAGGACGACGACAAACGCCACCGGCGACCGGTGGTTCACCAGCAGCAACAACAGGGGAGCAGCAGCAGGGGAATGCCGCCGAGGGAATAGCTTTCCGCGGGAGAAGCTATCGCCTTGATACACACACTAATGCATCCACTTAGGTAAAGTATACCCTAAATGAGGATTTTAATATATAGTGGAGGACATCTCAAGGTCGTATTCTACGGGGTTTCGAAACTATTGACACTCGAAGAATGTTGTCGGTATCTAATCGAATAATCGAGGTTGTTTAATCCTAATCAAACACAGTAGACGGTATTACTTAAGGTTCGCTCAAGAGAAAGGGTATTTGGGTCCCTAACATCAGTCATGTGAATTGGCAACATAGAACTTCCTTGTATCATTGCTAACTATCCAAAATGTAGGCATCACTATTGTAACAAATGGATCAATGGTCATGACTCACTTGTACAACCTAGCTAGAGCTCTAGGGCTAGATTCTTCAAGTAGACACAAACCCATTGAGCATATAGATAGCATTAAGCACAATCAAATGGACTTAGATTTGATAGGGAATCAAATAATTCCATATCCAGTCACATAAGATTCACTGCATGAAGTTAGGAGTTCTCACCCCAAGCACAAAGGAGATTGCCTCATGAAAGAGGAGAAGAAAGAGTTACAAAGAGGAAGGAAGAACACCATCTTCAAGGGAAGTTCAATTCTTCAACTCCAATCTTCTAACTCCAAGTCTAGGAGATGAGCAATCTTCCATTTTTCTCAAGCCTTCTTCTCCACTCTAGGTGCAAAAAACATCACTTCTCTCTTGTGAATGATAGAAATTTGAAAAATCATATCCCTATAGTTTGAATTTTGATCTCTTATCTATAGGCCAGGGGATGCATGAGATCAGGGTTGGAGTTCACCACTATAAAATCCAGATTGCACATGTGATCTTTTGAAACGATGTCGCTTGAGATCGTTGACTTGACAAATTGAGTGTTGAGAATTTTCGATCGTGATCTTTAAGTTCATGGCTTTGATCTTGAGATCACGGCTGAAACTCCCACCCCTGAACTCACCAACTACACCCGTGAAACTCTCTGTTTCGTTTACTCATTTTGGGTATAGCGTTTACGGGTGCAGCCGGGAGATCACATGTGTGATCTTTGGTGCTCACCCCTGAACTTAGATCACGGGTGAGGATCATGTTTATGGTCCCTGCCCTGCAGTTTTGCTATTCAAACTCTCTGTCTTTGAGCCTACACTTGTACCCAATCTTATCTCGATTGCGCTCAACCCTCATAAACATCATTTAATCATATCAATATCGAAATAGCAACTAACCTTAGACTAATTCGACAAATTCGGATGCAAACACATTAATATCATCATGATAACACTTAATAATTTGGTGTAAAACTACTTAATTTAGGTGTTATCGAATCCTCCCACACTTAGACTTTTGCTTGTCCTCAAGCAAACATGTGACCTAATCGTAAAACTTGAAGTCTCCCCCCCCCCCCCAAACTTAATAATCGGGTACAAACTACCTAATTTCTTTGTTTAGGCGAACATGTGTTGCATTTAAGTCAAATTGGAAGGGATTAGGACATCAAGTGTAGTTTGAATAAGGGAGAAGTTCGCAGGCACAAGGTGGAGATCACAACCAGGAAAGCTATGAGAAGAAGAGGAGCATTTGGAGGTTTTCTAAGCTAATTTCTCCATCAACAAGACACTTCCCCTTGATGCTTTCTATTCCCATTTTCTAGGGTTTCCTTCCCCAAGCATTGGGTAATCTTTAAAGTATTTGGGGTAAGGCCCCCTAACCATAGCCTAGGGGTTTTCATGTAATGGATTGAATGGTTTAGTTATAGTGAGTTCTTGTTCAGTTGATTTTAATGTTTTATCCATGTTAAATATATGTGGTATTGATATTCAAACTTGATCAAGAGTAGATGACAATTCTACATTCACCTAGGTCAAGAAGGGGCTTACTCATCTTATGCAAATTTGAATAATTGTGGGACCATTGAGTTATTTGAATTGTGTACCTATGAGTTAAATTCATTTTTGGAGGATATGTTATCTCTTTAGCTATGGTGGCCAATTACATAACCATTGGGTTGATTTGTCATAGCTAGGAGGGAAATTGGTGCATGACCATTGATCCAATCATCTCATTAGTGATCCTTACACCTTGAATCACTTTCATTGAACCATTACTTTTCCATTGCAAAGCAATTTCCCGATGTGCTAGGGTAGGGGATCGATCCCTAAAAATTGTTTCTTTACATTGAAGCTTGTTTTAGTTTTGCTCTTAGTGGGTAATAACAAACAAACTAAATTATCGACTAGATAACAGTCAATCCTTGAAGTAGCAAGAGGCTTACTTGCCTGGGAATACGACCTCTATCAACCACTTTACTATGCCACCTAGCTGGGATATACATTGTCTGGCTTGGTGTAGTAGTTAGCACCACACCGAGTTATAACTTGGTACGAGTCAAGTACTACTGCAACCGAGTACTAGTACCATCATGAAAAACTGCTAGCAATATGCAAAATAAGTAGAGTTTTGGGTTCGGCCGAGGGAGAGAGGGGGTTATATACATTCATATATGGAAGTGTAGCCGCAATCACATGTGGTACGAGTTTTTGTTCCCAAAACTACTCCCGACTCAATTTTGATGGTCAGTTTAAAAAAGAAGGAGAAAGACGAAAACATACGGTAGACGGGTGGGTTGTCATGTTGCCCCCTAACCTATTCCTCACTTTACTCGTTTCGTAAGATTGTCCTTGTCATCAAGGAGAATCTTTATTTGAGAGTTTCGAGTAATTTATCTAAAGTCTGGAGGACGAGGATTTGTACCAACTATACTTGTGAATTTACTCTTTTGTCCTTGACATCAAGTTTTGGACGTGGTATTGGAATTTTTTTTTATAAAAGAAGCTGACTTTCTAGGAAACAACACACATCTAAACAATAAATAAACAATAAATAAAAACTAAATGAGAAAACTTGAAAACTCATTTCAAATTTCCTGCATCCAGAGTGAAAGTAGGAAGGACATTTTGGTCTTCACAATTACTTTTTTTTATTCATTAAAAATGACACGAACTAGGATTTGAACCAGGACCGCTTTAAAGAAAACAAACATCATAACCAATCACACTAAGTACATTTATTGTATCTTTTTAAATTAAAAACATATAATAGTAGAGAGAAAAAAACCCTTCCCCCATTTCAAATTCTCTGCTCCATGAGCGTTTGTAGGAAGGGTAGAATATGGAGTGTCAATTTATTTCTTTTTCCTCTGTAGAACGGGCCATCTTACCGTACACATGCGAATTTAAACGGGTCCAGGAGTGTCAATTTTTCTCTTTAAGTCCTTTTATTTCTCCGTGGTGGTAAAATATATATGAAAAGGGAAAAACAATACTCCTTTTATTGCTAAAAAGAAAAAAAAATATAACAATAAACTAATGCATGGATTCTAATGGGCTAACCGCTAACCATAAAATAAAATAGTTAAATGGGCCTGGCCTACACGAGATTTGCCCATCAAGTACACAAATGAACATCATGGGTTTGTCATTCTAAAACAAGTTATTTTCTCTAGCACAATATATATTATGCTATTATTTTATAACTTAATGGCTAAAATATAATGTATTTTAAAGTTATTCAATGGTTCAACCTCGACCAACCCAATTAGTCCAATTTTTATCATTTCAAATATATATTATGTAATTATTTGATATCATAATTATTTAATTATAGTGTATTTTATAGGGAATCGTTTGGTATTTGTTAGTAAAAAAATAATCAGAAAGATCTATTTGGTTATTTTTAACATTAAAAGATCCTAAACATTTTCAGCTTTCTTTCGAAATTCTATAGTTTTATTCCCGAATTAGTGATGTGCAAATGGCGAATTGCAGTCATCTCTTTTCTTTCATTATTTTTTATTTTCAAATAGAAAGTTTAAAAGTAAAGAATAATTAGAGTTTGGCATGGGTCGGTCAAACATGTTGAATTTCAAGTTTTGGCCCGTTTTGATCAAGTCTAATTTATAATCACATGGCTCCCTGATACCCGATAAAAATCTCAATCCAAACCAGTTTGGCAGGTGAGTCCGTGTTTACCACCATTTTCTAGGGATACAGGAACGACGGTTCCTATCCCAAATCGTGTTGTTCATTCTTGATTTTTTTAGATTTTATCATGGCTTGGCAAAAACCAGAAAGCACAATGACGACAAGATGAAAGTTTTATAAAGCAAATTAATCAGCCAACGGGCCGAGTAAAAGCTAGCAACGATTGTGAGATTCTCATTTCCCGAAACTGGCGGGATATGCGATTTTTTATTTATTTCTGGAATTCAGTTTCTATAAAACTTACTCCACCTCATCATATTACCAGAAACAATATTGTTTCACAAGGTAACATGTACTTGATTTTGGTTCATAAGGCTGATTTTTGATTCGTTGCATCATTTATGTCTCTTTCCTACTAAAATTCACTATTGTTATCACGTGTTTCCAAAAAAAAACTATACAATAATAAGCTATACACCCGATTATATTATCAAATTTCATACTTCACCTTCCTCCGGTCAACTGGTCGGGGCCACGCTAGTTCATATAAAGCAGGAAGACATCTCTTTTCAAGCCTCAACCATGAGGTTGACCCGTTTCCACAGCTTGTGGTCTTCCATTCTATTCATTAGTGATTAGCGACTAATTAATAAAAGAAATTTCCACTAGAACACAACCAATTTCCTTCCTCTGGGTTATTTAATGGTGATTTGATGTTTTCCATTCATATATATGTTTTTTTAGCAATTTATGTGTTTTTTTACTACAAAATATTCAACGAAAAATATTTTAAAAATAGAAAAATATTGGAGGAGAAGTAAGATATAATACTAGTCATTAATCAACCGATTGAATATGAACGGAATCGCAGGCACAAATTTTTTATTATTGTTTTGGATGATCATTTTCCCACCCATATAAAAAAAAGTAGGTAGAAACCTACTCGATTCATTTCGTATAATATTTTATAATTTATATTTGAGTAGCTAAACTACTATACAGATTAATGGTATAACATATTAGACAAATTCCCACATCGACAAAGTACATACAAATTTATAGTTCGTAAGGAACAATCCAATTTTAATAGATACGAAACATTTTGAGGTGGAATAGAAGAATTCTTACAAGAACTTCGTAGTTTAGTGTGGTTAGTGAGGAAATTATACAAATTTCACGTAGACAAAGCATATAAGAGATTTCATAAATCATAATACATAAGGAACAATCCAATTTTAACCGACAAGAAGTATTTTGAGATGAAAAGAGGATCTCTTATAAAAACTTCGAAATTTAGTGTGGTTAGTGAGAAAAATAATTGGAAAATGAGTATACGCATAAAAACCGATTTGTTTATTTATAGTGAAGTTGGCAGGCATTGTAATTTTTATTGATAGCCAGGCATCAATTTTTATTGATCACCATTAATGGTCAACCAGACAAATCAACTCGACATAATATAAGGTGGGATTCAAACCGGAATGTGACAGACAACTAAGAAGTCAATATTGTGAAGCTTGTTCTGTTCGGTAAAAGCGACATTTACAGAAGCGTAGGTGGGATGGATTTTCTCCTCTTAATTGAAAACTTCAACATGAAAAGGAGATTAAATATGAATATATCTCAACAATTCGAGTTATTGAGATCAGTTGGTTTATGACATGGTATTAGACCTAATTTGTCATTGAGGTCACGTATTCAAATCCTCACGAACAGTGTCGACTAAGAGAGTGTATAGGCACTGGGCATCCACATATGAAAGGGGCCCTCCACCTGGATCTGTTAGTTACTCCGATCGTATATTATAGGTTGTATTTGTAGTATATGATGAATTGATTACGAGTATGATGACGAGTTTATTTATATTAATTCATAACAGTGTTAGCTAATGCTATTGCCTTATTGGTTAATATTCTCATGTACATATACACTAGACACGTATATAGATTGATAACTGATAGAACCTGGGATTAGGGTTCTATCGAGAATTGTGGGATTGGGATTTAGAACAGAATTAAGGATTGAGATTAGGAGAGGAAGAACAGAATAAAGAATCGGTCGAAGCCTTGGACTAGGCAAGAAGAGAAATTAGGAGATAGGGAGAGTTTAGGCTTTGGGGAAGATAATTCTTTAACTGATTTCTGCTTATCGATTGCCTAGACGAATAACAACGTACATATATAGGAAAAGAACCAGAAACCCTAACAATTAACCTAATACGACTAAAAGACTACTAACCCTAATAATAATAACCCTAATAATATTATAATAGAAACCCGATAGAAATCGGTTTCTATCAATAACCGTTGAAAACGATTGTAGGAAGAATGCAAAAATTATAGTGTTAGTAGATAATTGTTATTTTAAACTATGTTAAAAAGATGTTACATTTCAAGTAAATGATGATATAATCATTTTAGTTTTATTATATTTAAAAGTCAATTTGGACCACGTTACACTTGGATTCTAATGATGGAAAAAGAAGAAAATGGAAGATAAGAAGAAAAGGTTGGTTAACAAGATGAAAAGGGAAGTGGTCAATGCTCCAGCTCAGCCAACCCAAAAACCTTCCATTTCCGCGGAGTGAAAAAGGGGCAACAGACGGACACGCGACGAGTTGTTTTGCGAATTGCGCGAGGGCAGTGCCGAATCACATCACTCAGCTGAGAAAATCACAATCACAAAGCGCGACAAAATTCCCCTTTACCCGAATCCTACCCAGTGAGAAAGAACTATGCTTTGATTGAATCCTGCTTTCTCTTCCTTTCTGATAATTTTGGAGGAATACTACTTGTTAGAGTTATTAGGCTTAAGCTGCCTACTCTGTTTTGTTCTTTTCTTCCTTCTCTTCTGACTCGTCCTTCGGCATCTCTGTACAACTTCCCCGCTTCTGGTAATTCCAAGGGATTCTTCAATTGGGTTCCTAGCAAATTTGCGCGTAATGGGTCGTCTCCCTTCGTTGTCAGCTCAGAATGCAACGCCGCCGGCCGGTCAGGTAACCAAGTTCTGAGCTTTATGTCAGGAATGTCGATATTCGTTGGAATTTCACGATGCCCAGATGGAAACATTGTGTTTATGGACTCTTATCCGTCCTTCGGAATTGAGGGCATTCAAGTTTTCGAATTACTCGTTTTGATTTTTGGACTCATAATGAACAGAAACAAAAGAACTGAAAACGAAAGCTTTTTTTCCTGTGTGTGAATTCCGTGAACGATCAATTTCTTGCGGATGCCTAACTCTTTCTCTTTGTCTGTATCTGTTTTCTTCTGGGTGCGTCCGTCTGTATTTGCCATTCCTTCTGACTCAAGGAAGCGCGTACTATTGTTTAATGCCTTGCCCTTCTTTTGGAATTTCTTCCATCTTCCCTTCACTGCAAATTCATTTTACAAGCTCTTCTCTTTGTCCAGTAGATAGGCCACCCAGCCCAGTTTGAGTGAGAGGGAGAGAACTGGCTTTCGTTTTGTAATGGAGGAAAAACAAAGTGAGATTACTGAGGCAGCGAAGGCAGCAGCAGATTTGCCTCCTCTTCCACCGCCTTTGACCGTGGGTATCGCCGTCGACGGTAAGAAGAAGAGCAAGTATGTCGTGAAATGGGCACTCGAGAAGTTTGGTCATGAGGAGAAAGTTGTGTTCAAGATCTTACATGTCCGCCCTAAGGTCACTCTAGTCCCTACTCCCAGTAAGTTCCCTTAACTTTTCTTTCATGTCTAGACTTGGTATTCCTATGGTTCATTCATCTTTAACTATTGTCTGTTTACGCAGTGGGGAATTCGATTCCTATATCGCAAGTACGAGATAGCGTAGCAAAGGCGTATAGGAAGGAAATGGAATGGAAGGCCAACCAATTGATAGTTCCTTACAAAGACTTGTGTACTCAGAGAAAGGTCATCCCTTTTCCTCACTTTCGGCTGTCTGTGTTTCGGTCTGGGTTAGAGGTGAAATCGTATTAGTGAACTGTGATTTTGGCTTTGGCTTTATAGGTACAAGTGGATGTGTGTATGACTGAAGCAGACAATGTGGCAAATGCAATAGCAGAGGAAGTTTCCAAGAGTATGATTAGTAAGCTAGTCATTGGAGCTTCTTCGCGTGGAATGTTCTCAAGGTAATTGCGCTTGTTCATGCTGTCAAAAAGTGCAGAAGAACTGACAGTGAAAAGTAAGTTATAACATCCCTGCTTAAAAGACTTGAGAATCTTTGTTCAGGAAACTCAAGGCACACCATCTCTCCTCGAGAATATCAGCTTGTGCTCCGCGTTCTTGCACTGTGTATGTGGTTTCCAAGGGGAAATTGGCATCGCTTCGCCCGTCTGATTTGGACTCGAATCCAAGCATAGCGGATGATAGTAGTGTCACGAGTGGTCCTACTACCAGTGACTCGAGTAACAGTCTCAGCTCGCATACAGGTTGTCTAATGCTTCACTTGATTCAACGTAGTGCACTAAACACACCATAAGCTGTGTTCTAAATTTGTATGATCTGATGTGGGTTGGTGCAGATGGAAGTTCAGGATCTTCGTATTTCAATTTTCATTCTTCTTCCCTCCCAATGCAGCGAGTCCAAGCACTTGCTACCATAAACCAGGGCTGCCTTCACTCCAGAACAACCTCACCTGAGGCCATCATCCATTCTAGATCCCTGTCCTTGGAACTTGATGAAGTCAATGCTGGTGGTGGTGGTGGTGCTGTTGGTTGTACTCCTAGCTCCCTAGAATCTGCACATCATCTCATCACTCGTAGCTCTAGTTTCTCAGCTGATTTCCAATCACCACTCTTCTCCGATGAAGCTTCCGCGTCAGATGGGCTCACAGATAATTCATCATCTGACAGTCAGGTAGCCTTCTACTTCTTCCCCTTTTCTCTGGTTCATGTAATAAGGGATTATGGCACTCAATGCTTTAGCAGGCAAACTTCAACTTTGAGCTAGAAAAGTTAAGGCTTGAACTCAGGCATGCTCGTGGTGTCTATGCAATGGCCCAAACTGAAGCAATGGATGCCTCTAGAAAGGTTAGATGCAGTTACCGTGTTAAGATCAAGCGACGGATGTTCTGCTTCCTTCAGTTCATTAACTTCCTAACTGATGGCTGCCTTTCAGCTGAGCTCTCTTAATCAGTGTCGGATGGAGGGTGCAGCGAAACTGAAGGAGATAAGCTCCAGGGAGGAGAAAGCCAAGGAACTAGCACAAGAAGAGAGGGGGAAATGTGAAGCTGCACTCAAAGAAGCAGAACACATGAGGAAATGTGCCGAGAAAGAATCTATGCAGAGACGAGAAGCAGAGGCTAAAGCGAAGCACGATGCTAAAGAGAAAGAGAGGCTGCAGAATGCTCTTGTGGCTCCTCTGCAGCAGTATCGGAAATTCACTTGGGAGGAGATCGAATCTGCAACCTCATCGTTCTCGGAAGAGCTCAAGATTGGAATGGGAGCTTATGGAAAGGTGTACAGGTGCAGCTTTCATCATACAGTTGCAGCTGTGAAAGTTCTTCACTCTAAAGAGCCTCGCGATATAAAACAATTCAAGCAGGAGGTACCAACAAGCTTATATATATCATACTTATGTTCTAGAGCTTGTCTAAATTAGTGCCTGAAAAGTGAAAAGTCTGATACTTTTTCTTTCTTCTTCTTGCCTGGGGTGTTCACTTTCAGCTAGATATCTTGAGCAAAATTTGCCATCCACACTTGTTGATCCTTCTGGGAGCATGTCCTGATCACGGCTGCTTGGTCTACGAGTACATGGAGAACGGTAGCTTGGAGGACAGGTTACTAAGGCTACACAACACTCAACCCATTCCATGGTTCGAGAGGTTCCGAATCGCGTGGGAAGTAGCTTCAGCACTCGCTTTTCTCCACAACTCCAAGCCCGAACCAATCATCCACCGTGATCTGAAGCCAGCAAACATCTTGCTGGACCACAACTACGTCAGCAAGATCGGTGACGTCGGTCTCTCCACCATGCTTCATTCGGACATCACCATGTACAAAGACACCGCCCCGGTTGGAACCCTCTGTTACATCGACCCAGAATACCAGCGAACCGGTCTGATCTCCCCCAAATCAGACGTCTATGCACTCGGGATGGTGATTCTGCAGCTGCTCACTGGGAAGCCAGCCATGGCGTTAGCACACCTGGTGGAAAGAGCCATGGAAGAAGGCCAGCTGGCTCGTGTTCTGGACTTGGGAGCTGGGAACTGGCCAGTGGATGAGACCGAGGAGATCGCGAAGCTGGGACTTAGTTGTGCTGAACTTCGACGGAAGGACAGGCCATGTTTGAAAGATGGCGTGCTTCCTGCGTTGGAGAGATTGAAAGAAGTTGGCGAGAGAGCTCGAGAGCGAGCTCTGTCGAATCCAGCTGGCTCGAGCTCGCATTCGCTGCCTCCGAACCACTTTGTGTGTCCAATACTTAAGGTAAGTTAGTGCATACGATTTGATGATTCGATGAGGTGAAAGAGTTAAAGCTTTTTTGAGTCTGATGTAGAGTGTGTTCTGTTTATGTGTGTGGCACAGGAAGTGATGAAGGAGCCTTGTGTTGCTGCAGATGGGTACACTTATGAACGCGAAGCCATTGAGAGATGGCTGCAGGAGAATGAGAAATCTCCAATGACCAACGTAGCATTGTCGAATAAGAACTTGTTACCAAATTACACCATTTTGGCTGCTATTGTAGAGTGGAAGTCTAAGTGATTAAAACAAGGCGACGATTGTAGTCTGTAGAGTTGAATGAAACTTAACACAGCCTGTTCATAGGAATAATTAATGGGTTCAATGAGTAATACATCAAACAAGAGCTTTGTCTCAAATTCATGTTGCTCATATCGATTAGATGTGTGCTAAAAGGGGTGTGTGACCCAAATTAGTTAAGAAGTAAAGAGTAAGGTTACATACCCTATACAAATGTGAGATTCTAACATACTACTCGAGGTTGAATGTGGGTCGTCTATATGTTGTGCCAAAATGCAATGTCGATGATTGTCATTCCTTCAGTCAGGTTAATTTGAGGCCTTTCGCCACACCTTTTAATTCAGCCCTTATGATTGAGCATTTCCCCAAGTTACAAGTGAAGGCATACTCATATCTTCTGGAATGATCTGTAATCAGCCCTATATGGGGAGTGACTGACCCATCAGTATTGAAATGCAATGGCTGCATCCAACCTTCTTCAGGGGTTCATCACGAAAGTTGTTGGACAAAAGCGGCGTATCGGGGAGAGAGTGATTCTCTCATCATTCTCATGAGGTCGTGATGTCGGTCACAGACTCACAGTTTGACTCCCCCTGTGACCTAACCTAAAGTATCATTTTCACTCTTTAAACGACCTCCGAATGGTCTAAAATTTCGTACAGACTTGTTGGGGTTTGATGTTAGGAAAGAAGCCACAATATATCATAGAATATGGTAAGAATGAGCAAGTTAACAAGGCGAATAACAGAAAACTGATAAACATCCTGCTAAATCATAGAATATCAAAAAAAAATTATAATGTATAGAATATCAATATTTAATCACTTATAGCACAATATTAACTCAAAAATTGCCAAAATATGATGATTATGACATTCAAACGCATAAGAAATGTGGTTTAAAATATACATAAAATGTGCGAGAACAATTGTGTGATGATAAAAGCAATTCAATTCAAAGTTAGGAATGACAATGAGCAGGTCCGGGGCGGGTATCTCGATACTCATACCCGCCCCATGGCAGGTCGGGTCCAGGTCGGGTAATTTATCACGGGGCGCGGGTCAGGGCAGGTCGACCTATTGGGTATGTAATTTATGTGAAAAACATTAGAAATATTCGTTCTTTTCATTGAAAGACCAAGAAAGAAACCATAATATGATAAAATGTAGTTAAATTATTGAAAAAATTGAAGTTTTCACTTATTTACAACTTTATTATAGCTAAAGTATAATGTAATAAGAGGAAAATCTTAAGTAATTTGACTAAATATTATATGTAATTTAGCCAAGAACGGGTCGAGAATGGGGCGGGTTAGGACAGGTCGGGTCGATGAGAGGTACCCATGTCCGCCTCAAAACATATCAAACAGGTCGGGTAAATCGGGTCAGGTTAAAATTGTCATCCCTATTCAAAGTATCCCTATTCAAAGTGAGCACTTATTAAAAAAAAATCTAAGCAGAAAAGTAAATAATATTCTGTACCTGGCTCCATCCATAAATAACCAACAAGAATCGGCCACGTACCAAAATGACATCACCCACCAACCCCACCGACCATCACGACCCGACCCGACCCGGGTCTCCCCTCCGTCGTTTTCTATTATCTGCATTTTCTTTCCCTCCAGATTCTAGCAAGGAAGCCAAACACGAATATACAGTAAATCCGTCATAGCTTTCAATTTCATCGCCTTGACTTCGCTACTAAGCTATTCTCTTCTTCTTCTTCCCCTTACCCAACTCTCTTCCATTTGTTTTCGTCTCACGGAATAACTGGTCCTGAAAAAGAATAGTTTATCTCCTTCCTCTTCCTTCCTTCTTTTCCTTGCGTCCCTCTCAAATCTTGGCATATTCCCTCTTTTATCTCCAAACCTTCCCCATTTGTATTCATCTTCCCTAGGAAAAGAGGGGGAAAAGGGTTTGCTCAACGAGGAATCTTTAGACTCCCGCCCTGTATATATATTAGCACGGAAAGGATTCTGTATTCTTGCCCCAATCAAACCCAACAAATTGGAATGAGTTCCTTCCCAGTTCCCCTTCTCTTCTTCTTCTTCTCCTCCTTGTTCGTCTCCTCCGTTCTCTCGGACCAGGCGGCGTTCAGCTCCCACCTTCTCCCCAGGCCTCTGATCCTCGAGTACCCAGAAAATTCCGTCGAAACCCTGCAAACCCAGTTGAGCCAATTCGACGCCGACGAGCTCACTCTGCAGTGTACTAGCTGGAGGGTCGCCGGAGAGGCCAACAATTTGAATCCTTGGAAGACGATCCCCGACGAGTGCCTCGAGTACGTTCGAGGCTACGTCAACGGCAAGGGATACCTCGTCGATCTCCAGAGGGTCGCTGATGAGGCCGTCGCGTATGCCAAGGGTTTGCAGCTCCAGGGAGATGGGAAAGATGTTTGGGTGTTTGACATTGACGAGACTTTGCTCTCCAATCTTCCCTATTATAAGGACCATGGTTATGGGTAAAGTTCGATTTTCATTTCTAGGGTGATTCTGATTTCTGATTCCCCTCCTTTTTTTTAGTAATTTGCATATCTAGGTTAGGGCAAGTTGAATTGAATTGGAGCAAGAAGAGTTCTGAATTGAATTTGGGGAAAATGCGATTGAACCATAGCAATGATTACAGCTTTCGATAATAAGCTTCTATTCCCATATTGCTGGTAGTCTGTAGGGAGCTTGAATAGAACTTGGACCCATGGCTCACTGAATTTGGGAAAGGGGGAGCAAAGATTACAACTTTAGGCTATAAGGACTTATATCAATGGCTCATTAACCAAAGTTTGATATTGCTAACTTTGTGATGGTTACTTGGCCTGAGCTTCGATTCTCATTTACTTTTACCCTCGTGCTGGTTTCTTTTACTGGGGGAATATTGCAGAGCGGAGGTGTTTAATCCGGTAGATTTCGATATGTGGGTTGATAAGGCTACAGCACCTGCACTAGAAGCCAGTCTGAAACTGTATCAGCAGCTTCTGGATATGGGCTTCAAGATCATTCTTCTGACCGGGCGCAGTGAGGCGCAAAGGGCTGTTACAGACCAAAACCTGAGGAGTGCAGGGTTCCAGAGTTGGGACAGACTCATCTTGAGGTTAGTGCAAATGTTTGTTTTCATCAGAACGAGCAACAGGCTGTAAACTTTCTCCCAATGGATTAGATTAAGCTTGATCTCAATTAATACTAGCTTGTCTGCTAACCCTATAACCAACCTGCTCTCTTAACCCAAAATGTTGATTTGACGATGTAGTATTTGATAAGTTGAATTGGAGACATGTAGGATCTCTCGTCTCTAAATCCATTCCTAACAACTTGAGCTGTTGGGATGAGTTAGTTCAGATATAGGAAAAACTCGCCCCTGCACATACATATGGTTTCCAGTGACTGAAATTTGTTAAGCTTGGAGTTGGAGGGGTATAGGTGATTGATTCTTCATCTAGACACGAACATGAACTTGCTTAGTTTCTCTTGACCATCAAAATGAACACTCATCACTGGTGATTGCAATGTGTATTCTATTGTCATCCTCACTACTTCCCACCTCATGTAAAAGGATCCTTTAGATGAAGGATTGCTAGAACTGATGGATTTGAAATAACTGATTATAGAAGTGGACTGGTAAAATGACACGACTCTGTACGTAAAGTTATGTTTGTTTGAATAACTGATTATAGAAGTGGACATGGTAAAATGACACGACTCTGTAAGTAAAGTGATGCATAACAACGGGATGTTGCGTCTGTTACTTTTATAGCTTCCTGAATTTGTTTAATTCGCCTTTCGTTGCAGAGCCACTGAAGACCATGGGAAGCTGGCAGCAACCTACAAATCAGAGAAGAGAGATGAGATGTTGGAAGCTGGGTATAGGATCCTTGGAAACTCAGGAGACCAGTGGAGCGATTTGTTAGGCTGGCCAATGTCGACCCGTTCATTCAAACTTCCAAACCCAATGTACTATATCTCCTAACTCTTAAACCCACAACCTCCGCTTTCCTTGTACGATAATGTTGCAGACTCGCGCATTCAAATGTAAAGCGCATTCAAATGTAAAGAGATGCTTGTCAGAAGAGCTTTGTTTGATTATTTGTGGTATGGATTTGAGAGAACACAAGACAAGCCTGGACTGGTCGATCTCAAACCATAGTCTGCTTGAATTCTCAGATTGCACCAATAATATTATCTTGCTGAGTTTCATGGATGTAGTTCTATAATCAACTGTTGTCTCTGCTCAATACCCTTATGATGGTGATGGTACAGACAGACCAACTACTGACATCCTTTTGTCCTGTGTTGAAATTTTGCGTATGAAATGGGGTGTTGAATGCCCACTTTGTTATCTTACCTTCATATGCCAGTTATGTGGGGATGAGTCATCCTCCAACCAACCTAGAAAATGGACCTACTGGACCATTTAAAGGTGGCTTCTTTCTTGGTGTTGTTGTGCTGCTTTTGCTGAGTTCTTGTGCACTGTTTTGGCTACATAGGACCACGTTCTTGTTTTAGGGTGTGCAATTGGTTGTTGATGACTCAAAAAAAAAAAAAAAAAAAAAAACCGGGCTAGAAGTCCCGGGTAGATCTGTCGGATCGCAGAAAGACTCTTGGTTCCACGTAGGCCTATGCAGAACGTCTGATGCCAAAACATATATCTGACGAGTGACGAGGCTATCTCGTTGATTTTGAGACGTTTTAGCATCAAATCATATCAAAAGTTGTAGCGAAAAAGTTAACTTCAATCAAATGTCTCCATTTTCTTTTTATTGAATCAAATGTCCCCATCGACGATTATAAGATGAACAAAACCCAATTGGACTTCCACATGCATATAGCATATTGGCCCCATACATCAGCTTTTTTTCTTCTTCGAAGTCAGCTTCAACCATTAATGAAAGTCTGGATAATTTAGGCTATTATTATGTGAATGAGAGGAGGAATCTTGTACCGTATAGTTGAGGATTGGTGATTTGATTTACCTTTCGTCGATTGCATATGTTGTCTTGTTGCATTCAATCATCCTTGGCACAGATTTCCTACTGAACTTAAGGGAAAAGCAAAGTGAAGAATGTTCCTAAGTGATGAAATTGCAGAAGCAAAGTGCATATGTGCAGGTGAACTTCCAACAACAACATTCTCTCTGTTGTTTTTCTTTTTTGGAAACCTTCTCCAGCCGGTGATGTTTGGTCGTGCGCCATTAGTTCGCTTGTAGTGCAAAGTGATTTTCAACGATACATGTATATTATAATGCATGTATTGTTCACAAATACATCAATTTAACAATCGGAAAAACCAAATGACCCCTACATGTAATTTAGACAAAGACAAATTGAGAATGGAGCGAGTCAATACATATTAGATCAAGAAAGTACTCATGTCCATATCAAATAGGTCGAATAAAGCGATTCCACATCAAAATTGTCATTCCTAATACGGAGAGTGGGTATTCCTTTTCTCTTTCAAGAAGTCATAACCACCGTCTGAAGAGAGCCGCACGCAACGCAGGTGCACTCTTCGAATCTTTGGGCAAACAACAAGGCATCACGCCAACAACCGAATGTGCAAAAAAATTTAGGTCAAAAGTAACTCCCCAATTTCCCTCCCTGCCCGTTTAATAAAAATCCCACATGCCTGTCTATCTAGATCTGTCTCACTCCCTCACTTCCCAATTTCCACAGCTCATTTCAGATTTCCCTCCCTTCCTCTCTCCCTCTCTCTCTCTCTCTCCTTTCCCCTCCTCCTCTTCTGTCTCCTCACAGTTCTGCATTCTTTCCCTCCTCCCCTGTTCTCTTCTTATCTTCCAATCCCATGTGCTTCTTCTCCTGATCCCAACCCTTACCGCTTCAAACTTCCATTCCAACTGTATCCATCCTTTATTCTTTCACTTCCACATCAATCTCCTTCTTCTTCTTCTTCCTTCTGCTACTTCTTCTGAATCCTTGGGTTCCGCACCACTAAAGTTCTCTTCTATCCTCACCTCCTTGTCGCCTCTCTTCTGCCCCACTCCCTTTCACACCGGAAGAAAAAGGAAAAAGAGAAACAAAGTTGGAATCTTTTGATCGTAGAGGAAACCGTTTTCCCGTTCCACTCTTCCTCAATAATACCCACTACCCAGATCCTGATCTTCAATCTTCATCCCCTGGAAGCCCTAAAGCTGCTCCCTTTTCCCAAAATGAAGCACACCCATTTGATGAAATTACTCTTAGCATCATCCTCAGCGGCTGTCCTGCTCGTTCTCGCACTAACCCTCCTGTTTTGCTTGAGGAGAAGGGGAGGGAAACCCCAATGCGACGACGTCGAGGTGGTACAGCAGGAGAAGAAACAGAGCGGCGAGACGGCGGCGGCGGCGGCGACAGAGGATTTGGTGAGGTTTCAAGGTGGGCAGGAGCTCACTGTCACCGACATTCTCGATGCTCCTGGAGAGGTCATCGGGAAATCCAATTACGGTACCCTTTACAAGGCTTTGTTGCAGAGGAGCAACTGCGTCAGGCTGCTTAGGTTCTTGAGGCCCGTTTGTACTGCGAGGGTTAAGGAATTTGGTGATGTGGTTCAGTTGCTGGGTTGCATTAGGCACCCTAATTTGGTCCCTCTTTTGGGGTTCTATGCTGGCCCTAGAGGCGAGAAGCTCCTTGTTCATCCCTTCTTCCGGCGTGGCAATTTGGCTCGTTTCATCCGAGGTCAGCTTCTGGTTTCTTTTCTTCTTCTTCTTCTTCTTCTCTCTGCTGTTCTTCCTCTTTGGTTCTCTCTGTTTGTCATAAAAACATGTCAGAAAGGTGCTATTTTTATGCCCTTCTGAGTTCTGACATCGACACTCGGGGGTTAAAATAACAGTTCCCCCCTCTTATGTTCATCAATTTCAGTGATTCTGATGGAAGAAAATGCTTCAATCTGGCTAGGTTTCGACAAATAATTGGACCCATATTATGGTTTGGAATAGTGTACTAGTCTCTTGTCAGAAGAAGGAATGCAAAGTACTGATTCATTAACAGGATTGGAAGGAATTGTCTGAAATTCTCCTGTTGCCTGATGTTTTTAGTCCTTACTGCAGAAGACTGTTGGCTTATTCTTCTGGGTTTAATACAGTTCTTTTTCAAATGGATCTCAAGTAATCAAGTAAAAAAATTAAAAAAGTTCGTTTTTTTGGTGATTGGGGGGTTGGGATGGTGTTGTCGCTAATCTGATTCAGATTTCAGCGACAATGGTAATTGGATTACCTGCTGGCCAGTTGTAGTCAAATTAGAATTAAATATCTTCTGGTTGGTGATTATCTTTTTTTCATCAATTAGCTGTCGGCACCAACCTTTTTGGTTATTTAATCTCCTTGCTTTCTCTCTAAGAAAATGGAGATCATGTTGTTTCTGCTCCTGTTGCAGTAGTTGTTTCAACTTGATAATAATAATAATGCTTTCCCTCTAATCAGCATCTTTGTCACGAAACCACGGCATTCAATAATGCTTAATCATAACTTACTGCACATGGACTGAATCAACAGGAACTGTTTATTCTGCAGATGGGAATGCTGAGTGTCACAAATGGACAACCATCCACAGGCTATCCATTGGCATAGCCAGAGGCCTTGACCACCTCCACACAGGACTCCAGAAGCCTGTGATTCACGGCAATCTCAAGTCGAAGAACGTAGTCCTCGATCGCAGTGGATCGCCTTGTGTATCAGATTTCGGCCTGCATCTCCTCCTGAATCCTACAGCGGCCCAGGAAATGCTCGAGACATCTGCAGCCGAGGGATACAAAGCTCCCGAGCTGATCAAAATGAAAGATGCAAGCGAAGAAACTGATATCTACAGCCTGGGAATAGTACTGCTCGAGTTGCTCTCGGGTAGAGAGCCAGTGAATCCGAATCCAACTCCCGACGAAGATTTTTACCTCCCGACGTCGATGAGAAACGCGGTGCTTGATCGTAGGATCGCAGACATTTACCATCCGGACGTACTTGTAGACAGTGGGAGCGAGAGTGAGAATTCTGTCAGGGAAGAGTGCATATTCAAGTTCTTTCAGCTTGCAATGTCTTGCTGTTCCCCTTCGCCTTCTCTTAGACCAAACATCAAACAGGTGGTGTGCAAGCTCGAAGAGATGGGAAGATAGCAACCTCTAGACTCTAGAGCAGCAGAAGTCACTTGGTTTTTTTGTGGGTAGGCACGAATGAGGAAAAAGTTTATTTCTTTGGTGGCAGAAACCAAACTCAGAGCGGCATTCAGCATGCACGCAACATCCATGGATGATGACATAATGGGATTGTAGCTAGAGTCATCTACAGACGTCTCCGGGGCCATGTTCCACAAGAAGCCAGAAATTGGTGATCGGTTTTTTGTCGGGTCTTCTGGGAATTGCGCTTTACGTGCCCAAAAGCATCACCAGCACATACAAAAAAGAAAGATTGGTGCTTTATCTGGTTGCAGAAGAAGGCATGCACGTTCATGAGAAAGAGCCAATCGCCAAACAGGAAAAAGTGTCACTCTTCTGTCGTCTAACTGAAGCTAACAAAAGCCTTCATGGGTTGAAGGATCGACTCAGCTATAGCAATTTCGGTTGGCGGGGTTTCCTTTGAGAAAACTTCCAAACGAATGAGTCCAAGCGACTGAGAACTTTAACCAGAAGTGCATGGTAAGTTCATCTATATTCTCTTTGTCCTTTTTTTTTCTCTTCATAGCAACACGCAAGGAATTATCATCATTATGTAACTTAAACAGAGTACTACACCTGTATAGATTGACTTGATCGATTGAACCTACTCTGTTTTCCTCTGTTTTCCCCTGATTTTGCTCTGTTTCGTTTTCCCCTGTCTCATCATCGCATCGTTGATCAACGAGTCGAGCTCGATAACGAGCCGAGAGCCTGAACGAGGCGAATCTCGACTCGATTCGCCGCTCATTAACAGCCATTCATTAATGAAACATCATGGTTTGTTGGAGATAGGAGGGAGGCAGTGGCATCCCATCTCACAATTGCAGCAGATAATTAAAAACCTCCAACTACCTCATTACAACAACCATAATCATCAATAATGCTTGCTGGATGGTCAATGGTGGTCGTTGGTTGGTTATAATCATAATTCATAAACATAGCTCTGGATTGGATTGGATTCCACGCCTGCTGTCTCACCAATGGAGGGACCATGGCCATGGGGAATGGAATACAGAAGGGGACCAGTTTTCTTTCGTTGAGAGCTTCAATTCAAGTACCACTTTAATTCCTTTTATTAGCGACGTTAATGCCGCCATCAATGGGGACCGCTTCCCGCCATTTTCCATTATCCCAAGAAAAGGAAAGTAGCCTCTTCTTCTTCCATTGTTTGACCCTCCTTTCATTTTTCTTGATATCAGGGAGAACCCAGTATTGAATGGCCTCTGGAGCTGTGGAGATCTTGAATTCAATGCCTACCCTGCCTTTCCAAACCAGTGATTTGTCTCCATCAGGAAACTGCAACAACTACTTCAATACTGCCCACTTCCCAGATGCTTCAAATCACTGGATTTGTCAAAATGCAGGGATTTGTCAAATGCTGTAATCTAATAAGTTTCCAATATTTCTATTCAGATCAAATCACAGAAATGTCAAATGCTGGATCCCTGAAGGAATGCTGTAATCTAAGTTTGTCAAATGATCCAGGGAGCTTGCATTACTACTTGTATGATGTGTTAGGGTTGCTACTTTCTACAAACCAATTGAAACTAGTTATATAATGTAATTATAAATTATAATCTACAAACTCATTTAAGTTTCCCATTACTAGCATATTGACTTATGAAATTAGCAACATTGTTAATTATCATTAGCCATTTTGGTTAAGTATGAATGATGCATATATTTCACAAACTTTTCTTTAAATATGAAGACATGGTGTGGGTTATTGTAAGGAACCATAGAAGTTATTTTATGATTTTTTTTTTACGTCGGACTCACTTCAAAAAAATCATCGGTACGCAGAGTGCACGTACTAGTTGGTTTGAAAAAATTTCTCCAAATTTTTGTTATGGAGTCATGACTCATGACTATCAAGAACCAATTGATCCAATAACTCGAGTTGTTGGGAGAGATTCAATTATGGATTATATACTATTTACTAACACATCCCTCGGACGAAAGCCACTCACATAGGCTTGAAGTTTGCACACGTCTGATCACCATGTGCTTACCAGAACAAATGGGGGTCACTGAGATTGAAACAAACAGAAGATCTCTTCATCACAGAAGGGTATGATACCATATCAAGAACCCATTGTTCCCAATAACTCAGAGTTTTTTTTTTTAAGATATTCAATTATGGATCACGTATCATTTACTATGTTCCGATAAGTTCATCGGCCGGTTCCGATTTCTACATCTCTCTCAACCACCTTTCAATTGTCTCTCCATTTAATCTACGGGTCTTTTTCTTTCATGATCTATCATCTTACAAACTGATTTTTCACAATAACGTTGAGGAGAACATGCGTGCTGGCTTCTTCTCCTAGTGACAACATGAAATTCTTCTCACAATCGTTATAAAATTGAAGAAGTAAGAAGGATTCATCAAAAGAGAAGAAAAACAAAAAGGTATACTGATCGATCGAAGATGAAAAAGAACGGCGGCGCCAGCTTTCCGGGCAGAAGCTCGACGAGCAAACGTAAACAGAAGATACTGAGAACCGTGGCAGCCATCGCCACATTATTCCTAGTCGTTGTTGCCTTTTGCGCGACGCTGCATCGGCATGAACCGAATCGTAAGTAAATTCATAAACTGAATCCCTAGCTACATACAGTGCATCGTTTGATCAAATCTTTGTTTTATTTCTTGAAATAATGCAGAGCCTGAGAATATGAAAACTCCAACGAGGAGGAAGAATGAAACCCTAATGACGAGCCTCCCTGTGGAAACAGTAGCCAGCACCGTCGATAACTGTACGTATACGTGATAATTTCGTAAATAAAATGTTACGTCGTCCATATCCAGCGACGAACGACGGAATAATCAATCACATGTAATAAAATTCGTAGTTTGGATGACACAAATGACTAAAATATCTCTAATAATTTCACTCTGAAGTTGGACGGCAACCGTTCGCCAAGCCCGCCACGTGCCGTTTCGGCGGGAGATCGGATTACTGTGACATCGAAGGCGATGTTCGGGTGGATCCGGGCTCAGCGACGGTGTATCAAGTTCTCCATCCAACAAGCAGCGATTTCATCGCTAAATCGACGGCGGCGATGACCATGATAAAGCCGTACCCGCGGAACGGCGACGAGACCGCCATGGGACTGGTGAGGGAATGGACGGTGAAGACGGTGCCTCCAGACCATGAGGGCTTGCCACACTGTAATTCTCAACGAGTTCATGATGATGATTCTTCTCCGGCGCTCATGTTCTCTCTGGGAGCCTATTTCGGACACTACCTGCACGCCTTTTCCGACGTCCTCGTTTCGCTCTTCGTCACCGCGCGCCCCTTCGACCGGCGGCTCCATCTCCTCGTCACCGACGGCCACCACTTGCAGGTGACGAAGTTTTCGACTGTCTGGCAGGCACTGTCCAGGTACGTACGTAACATATCAGTGCAGTCAGAATCGCGTTTTAAAACTTAAAAAAGTTTACGTTTTTCTTACACTTCTAGCTAGGTCATCGAAATGCTTCTACGTGTAATTGCGCTTTTCACTTGCAATTATAGTCAAAATCTATGCTTTAAAACTTAAAAAGCTTATGTTCTTACGCTTCTAGCACACCATAAATTGCTTCTACGTAGAATCGTGTTTTTTTTACTACGTTGTTGATCATCAAAACGCTTCTCCGTATGCAAAATCATGTTTTTCACTTACAAATTAAGTTGAAATATATGTTTGAAAACTTAAAAAGCTTACGTTTTCAACCTTCTAGCTCACTAATACGCTTTTATGCAGAATCCCTTCGTTTCCCCCCCTCCATTCATGCAATACTTTCCAAACAAAGTATAACCACATGGAAAATTTTTGTTCCAGATACAGAGTGGTGGACATCGACGCGGTTCAACAGGGCGGGAAAGCGCACTGCTTCTCCCGAGTCATGGTGGGTCTGAAAGGGCGAGACGAGAAAGAACTCAGCATCAACTCTTCGGAATCTCAATACACCATGAAAGACTTCAGACATTTCCTCAGAAGTGCGTACTCTCTCGATAAAACGACCGCTACACACTTACGTGACCGCGGAGGAGATCAGAAGAAGAAAAAAACATCGGTGCCACCACCGCGAATTTTGATCATTTCTCGAGAGAAGACTCGAGCGTTCACGAACTTGGAGGAGATCGTGAGGACGTCTAGAGAGCTCGGGTTCGAGGTCGAAACGGTCGCGCGACAATTCGACACGGACGTGTCGAAATCGGCGAGGATGGCGAATCGTGTCGACGTGTTGTTGGGAGTTCACGGGACTGGACTTACAAACATGGTTTTTCTCCCCGAGAACGGGATTCTGATCCAGGTGGTTCCGTTTGCCGTGGACTGGCTTTCGAATAGGTATTTTGGGGAGCCGTCGAGGGAAATGAATGTGAGGTATTTGGAGTACAAAATTACTAAAGAAGAGAGCAGTTTGGCGAAGGTGTATCCGCCAGACGACGCGGTTTTTACGAACCCGACGTCGTTTCGGTGGGAGGAGTTCAGCTCGATTTACTTGCAGAACCAGAATGTGACGGTTGATGTGACGAGGTTTCGGCCGATGTTGGTGAGAGCTTTGGAGCTTTTGCATCGATGATTTTGTTTTCTCTGTCGAGAGTTTGATGATCAATTGCATGTACTTGGGGAATTATTCAAAGTTGCTTTCTTAATTGAATCGAGTTTGCTTATGATCAACCTTTTCGATCTAAATTAAAATACTATTATCTCAAGGTCCGAGACTAGGAAATGGGTAGAGGTAAATGAATTATTTGGCAATGGAATCCATGTCCATCGACAAACTGTGGATTTTCGGTTGAAGCATTTTTAAAGGGTGAAACACTGGATCCCATCAATTCACGAATTCAATCCATTATCACCTCTAATGAAACCCATTCTATGTGTTAAAGAGGTTCATCACATAAAAGAAATCAAATAATTGATATTTTTTTTTTGATAATGGTGAAATAAATTGAAATAAAAGGAGTCCTTACAAGAGGGGAAAGGAACACAAGAAACAAAGCAGCGCAGGCCAGAACAGCAAAGGTCCCAGCGACCAAGAGCCAACAGAAGAACAACAAAAAAACAGCAAGACAAAGCCAAAACAAACAGCGGTATTGCCAAACAATGCCAAGAACGCAACGGTAGAGAAACAAAGCTAGAGCTGCAAGAGATTCAGATTCTGCGTAGAACTGGGAAGGAGGCGGAATTTCAGGTGATGAAGCCATCCATCCGCTATAGCTCGATCCACCTTGCCACCCGCCGATAGCCAACAAGCAATATCTCTGGCAATTCGAAAACAAATGACTCTTGTAGAAACCTTCTCATTCTGAAAAATTCTGGCATTCCTTTCTAGCCAAATTCTCCAACAAACAGCATGTAGCGCCACCTTAGTGCACCACTCAGTAGGGTTGCTCGGCTTGACTCTGCTCCAAGAGACAACAAGGAACTTGAAATCAGAAAAGTCACACACCCTTGAATTAAACTTCACGAAGGCCGCCAACATCCTCCAAACTTCCTTGGTGAACTTGCAGGAGATGAAAAGGTGATCGATGGTTTCTTCGGAATCTTCACACAACGAGCATCTACTTGGAAAGACCCAGCCTCTCCTCTTCAGAGCATCATGGGTGAGGATCTTCTTCTGGACAGCAATCCACATGAACACACACACTTTGTGGGGAATAACCGACTGCCACACCACATCACAGGGGAAATCCGCCACACCAGGGAAGCGCTCTCGCAATAGTTCTCTGTAACAGGACCGCGCCGAGTATCCCGAGGAGGGAGAGGGCAGCCAAACCACTCTAGCAGGACCTGCAAAACACATGTTAGATGGAAGATGATTAAGAAGCTCATACAACCTCACCCTCTCACTCTCTGCCCCCCCTCTCAAGCTATGTTTCAGAGAAATGACCCAATTAACTCTCCCCTCTTCAAAAATTCCATCGCCCCTTACATATTTACAGTTGGCGTAGGGTGGACATCCAGTTCGATGGAATCGAACCAGACCTACATTTAAATTTTAAACTGATGAATCAAATTAATGCACTCATCAGCTTAAAATTTGGAATCCTCTCAATCATTTTGGGGTTCGAAACTGAGCGAGAATGTTTGTAACGTTTACTTAAATGTTTTGCAACATATATAAAGCAGGCTAGTTGGTTATGATGTTCTATCTTTACTACCTGTATTAGTATCTCAGTAAAGATATTTTTTTATCTATAAAGAGAAATTGGATGCAACTATTGAGAACTCCGAAATTGAACGTGCTCAGTGTGGAGTACAACAAGGATGGGTGATCTTATGAGAAGTCACCTTGAATTGCACCACAAGTCGAACTCCGTGCGGATGTAGAGACCCAAAAGCAGGCAGTATCTTGTCGGGAAAAGGTTCGGGATGTTACAAAAATTGTCACGAAAGACCTTTTTTTTTTTTTTTTTTGCTTTTGTTATAGTGTCTATATCTCTCAACACCTTTCAATTGTCTCCATTAATGGCCTTTCATAATCTATCACGTTCTACATTTCACAGCAAGATGAGGAGAATCCGTGCTGCCTTCTCCAAGTCGCATTTTCTCTCTTACAATATAAAATCGATGAAAAAAGTAAAGAAGAAGAAGAAGATGAAGAATAGTGTAGTGAAAAACATGAAGAAGTCCGGTGGGTTTTTGGGCAGAAGCTTCAGCAAACGTGAACAGAAGATGTTGGCAACGGGAACATTCATAACGATCTTCCTCGTCGTTGTAAGCTTTCTTGAATATAAAGAGTCTGCAAAGAGCAACACCCGAAAGAGGACGACTGCAACAACAACAACAAGTAGTCCCGGGGAAACAATCATTACCATCGTCGATAAAGGTACGGATCTACGAAGAAGAAAAAAAAAGAGTCGTTTGCAAATGAGTTCAAAATGTGAGTCATTTGCTAATAATTTGATCGAGTAATTTGAGAGGCAATCGTTTGAAAATGGTTCGTTTTGTTTTTTGTTTACGAATGAGTCGTTTGATATCAAATCACTCGTGCAAATATAGCGGATAAATGAGTATGATATTGATTAGCTTGTTAAGCATTGGTCGATCAGCAAATAATATTATGAAACAAGAAATTTAACAAGTGCATTCCCGTACTATATAATATATCCATTTTAGTCCTTGGATTAAAAGTTTTATCTGAACTAATTGTAGCAGAATCTATGTTACATGCTTATAGCAACTTAGCAAGTATAAGTGGCATGTGAGTCATCATTGGATAAGTTCTTATTGGGTTGACCAGTTATCAACAAACTTGAACGAAATTCTTAATCTAATGAAGATGATTAAAATGTATGGCAAGAAAAAAAAACGAAGATGATTAAATGACATGATACATACATTTTTATTGCTAACTTTATAATGCAAAGTTGTATATTTTTTTTGCTAATGGACTAAAAAACTGTATAATATGTGTTCCCCTTTTTCTGGTCATCGATAGATACGGTTTTCACAAAGCAAGAGCAGCCCGAAATGAGGATGACGGCAACAACAGCAAGTAGCCCCGAGGAAACAGTCATCACCGCCGTCGATAAAGGTACGTGATTGACGAAGAAAAAAACGAGTCATTTGCAAATGACTAGAGGGGAAGTCATTTGCAAGTAACTCAATTGAGTCGTTTGGGAGGCATTCCTTTGAAAATGATTCATTTTGTTAAGCATTTGTTGACCCGCAAATAACATATGACTAAAAAAAGTTAACTAGTGCATCCCTATACTATGTAATATATCCATTTTAGTCCTTGGATTTAAAGTTTTATCCAAATTTATTAGAGAATGTTACATGCTTAGCAAGTATACGTGTCATGTGAGTCATCATCGGATAACTTCTTATGCCCTATGGGTCGACCAATTATTAACAAACTTGAACGGATTTTTTAATCTAACGATAAAGATAATTGAATGGCATGATACACATTATTTATTTTGCCAACTTTATAATGCAAAGATGTATATTTTTTGCCGATGGAGTGAATAACAGTAAATATATATTTCCCCCCCTTTTTTGGTAATCTCTAGATACGGTTTTCGCAAATCAAAAGCAGCCCAAAGCAAGGATGACTGCAACAACAACAACAACAAGTAGCCCTCGGGAAACAATCACCACTATCATCGATAAAGGTATGTGATCAACGAAGATACAAATGATTGGAAGTGAAGTAATTTGCAAATAACTCAACCGGGAGTCAACCGTTTTGAAAAACGATTTGTTTTGTTTTCAGTTTGACAAATGAGTCGTTTCATAACAAATGAATCAGTTGTGTTCTTTTGAATCAAATAACTCGTGCAAATGTAATTGGCCTATACCAAATGAGTGTGAGATTGATTAATTGCACTAAGATTGAAGAATAAATAATGGAATTCCATTATATGGGTCATAAAAAATACCTACTTGGTTCGACCCGCAAATAACAAATGCATCCCTGTACTATAGAATATATCAATCTTAGTCCTTGAATTAAATTGTTTATCCAACTTAACTATAGCTAGAATCAATGTTGCATGCTTAGAGATTTTTTCTTTCGATTATCTTTCGAAGTATACGCGACATGTGAGTCATCATTGGATAAGTTCTCGTTCTCTATGGATTGATCCATTATTAACAAAGTTAAACAAAAAATTTAATCTAACGGTAAAAGATGATTAAACAACATGATATTTTTTTTCCATTTCTAGACATGATTTTTGCTACGCGAAAACAGCCCGAAACGTTTCGGGCTGCGACGAAGTGCCGATTCGGCGGGAGATCAGATTACTGTGACATAGAAGGAGATGTCCGCGTTGACCCCAAGTCAGCAAACATTTATCACGTCGTCCCATCGGAGAACTACCAAAACAACAACAACGACATCACTTCGCCGCCGCCGGCGGTGAAGCCCTACCCGCGAAACGGCGACGAGGCCGCCATGGGACAAATAAGGGAATGGACGGTGAAAATGGTGCCGGCAGACCATCAGGACTTGCCGCTTTGTTCTTCTCGTCGAGTTCATCATGATGATTCTTCTCCGGCGCTCCTGTTCTCTCTGGGAGCCTATTTCGGAAACTACTTCCACGCCTTCACCGACGTTCTGGTGTCGCTCTTCGTCACCGCGCGCCCCTTCGACCGGGGGCTCCATCTCCTCGTCACCGACGGCCACCATTTGCAGGTTGCCAAGTTTGCAACTATGTGGCAGGCACTATCCAGGTACTAAGTCATTAAAATTTCTAGTTTTTAAATACAAAATAATATTATAATACACCAAATAAAAAATGAAAATTCACACAAACACATTTTTCAGTTTGTGTGAATGGGTAAATGAAACGACGTAGTCTAAAGATCAGTTTGAGAAAGTGTGTGTTCAACCACATATAACACCAGGTTGAAGTTAGGGAATCAAACTCCCGTTAAAATACTACACTTCTGAGCTATAAGGTAACGAGAATTAGGGATGGTAATTATGCCCATACCCATGGGTATTTTACTATCCAACCCAATTCGGTTGGGTATGAAATCCAAATATATGGATATGGGTAAAGTTTGATGGATTTGTACCCATACCCATTTACTTTGGGTTGGGTTGGGTTTATAACAAATGGATTTGGGTTTGTAGTTTGTACCCATGCCCAAATACAAATTACAGTTTGATACCTAAACTTAATAGATATGCATATTTAGTACCTAATTTTTTTTTGCATATAAGTCCTCAAAATATCGATGAAAAATTACGTTTTGGTACCTAAATTTTTTTGGTCTTACATTTTGGTACCTAAATTTTTCAAGTTTTACAAATAAGTCCAATTTTTGCATGTGTAGTTAAGACACCCTCAAGTAAATGGATATCCATATCCAACCCATACCCATTTAGATAATATCCATATCTAACCCAAACCCATATACAAACCCCAAACCCATACACACATCACCCAAACCCTACCCATAATAAATGGGTCTACTTGGGTTGGGGCAAAATTACCCATGGGTGGGTAAATTGCCATCCCTAACGAGAATAAATTGGACTCGATAGCCAATTAGGATTCATATTCCAAAATATGGCTCTATGAAAAAATAAAATATTTATTCGAATAATTGAAAAATTCACCAAGATTGTTAATCGAAAAATGCATATAAGCATAGTAACTCATGTTTGGAGATGAGAATAAAGAAAACAAAAAAGAGAATTGGAAACTAATAGAGAAGAAAGTAAAAATTGGAAAGAAAAAAAAAAAAAAAACTCATGAGCTAATGTTCTTTTTTTCTTTACCATGTGTCGTCCCTCAACAATGCTTGTTGAAATTGTTTGTTGGAAATTTTCTGAAAAGCTAATCATAGGTCCTTCTCTCCATCGGAACAATAGGACCGTTATACTCATTATTAAACGTGTCATGAATTAACCGCGCGTAATGAATAGTAACGTTAAAAGTTAAAACCCATATTTATCTATCACTTTTATTCTACTAATCATCCAATTAACTTGCTTTCAGATATGAAGTGATAGACATCGACAAGGTTCAACCTGATGGAAAAGCCCACTGCTTCTCAAGAGTTATACTAGGCTTGAAAGGGCGAGACGGCAAAGAACTCAGCATCAACACATCGGAAACTCAATATACGATGAAAGACTTCAAACATTTCCTAAGAAGTGCTTATTCTCTCAATAAAACAGCCGCAATCAAACTACAAACAGAAGACGATAAGACGACAACATTGGTGCCGCGACTTTTGATAATTTCTCGAGAGAAGACTCGGACGTTCACAAATACGGAAGAGATCGTGACGATGGCTAGAGAGCTTGGGTACCAAGTAACGGTGACGGAACTCGACTCGAACGTGTCGAGATCGGCGAGGCTCGCGAATCGTGCCGACGTGATGATGGGAATTCACGGAGCGGGACTTACCAACATGGTTTTTCTTCCGGAGGATGCGGTTGTGATCCAGGTGGTTCCGTTTGCCGTGGACTGGTTTGCGACTAACTATTTCGGAGAGCCGTCGAAGGGTATGGAGGTGAGGTACTTGGAGTACAAGATAGAGAGGGAGGAGAGCAGTTTGGTGAAGCAGTACCCGCCCGACGATGTCGTTTTCACCGACCCGTCGTCGTTTCGATGGGAGGAGTTCAGTCCCATTTACATGCTGAACCAGAATGTGACGCTTAATGTTACGAGGTTTAGACCTGTGTTATTGGAAGCTTTAGAGCTGTTGCACCAATGATTGGGTTCAAGAATCGTAGATCAACATTGAAGAATATGAGAATGAAAAAGAGGCAGAAAAATATAGTACTACAAACAGAGTATCATGATGTCTGATTATTGTTCTCCGGATTCCTCCAGATTTGAGCATCCTCCCGGCGAAAAGGGGCACTTTCCTGTCATCTTTAGCTGATGAAATGGTATGCAAGTAGCGGTAACATTCTATGTAAAATCCATGAAGCAAGAAGAGGACTGTTTCGAACAATGAAAGCTACTCTAGTAGAAGAACCTCTTATGGAGTTGAAAGATCTTCACATCATCTACTTTATCTTTATCTCTTGGCCGAAACCGATGGAATGTTGTCCAGGGACGTGAACATGAAGTTCCCTGAGTACATGGCTTCTTTGTCTGCCAATTGACCAAGAAAGAAACACACATCAACAAAAGCAAATGAAGCTCAGATTCTAAAGGCAATTTCAATATATGGTCAGAATACATAGGAAGAGGATGACTTTTACCTGTTAATGAAAAACAACTGACTTCTCGACGAACGTACCTTGTCATTGCCTATCGGTACAAAAGTAAAATAGTTAGTTGCCTCTTTAAACATAAGTAATCACACAAGGAATGATGTCCTAATCAATGAAGGAACTGATCACATCCAAAAAGAAAAAGGAAGAAGGCCCGTGATAGGATATAAAAGCTGCAAAACATTATTGGGAAAAGCAAGTCAGGCCAGGAGATCATTACCTGAACAGTGCGCAATGCAGCATCATCTGGCTGTGACTCACCATCGTCGGCAAACACATTCCTGCAGTAGTAAAGGTGTTGTGAGAGACTAATACAGAAAAATTCCACTAGCAAGATACAAAGATGGTTCATTTGGATAATCTTGTGCTTCAAGTTACATCAATGCTCCAAGTGGAACACAGCAGCAGGTCAACTCCCTTGACTGCATCATGGTGTCCTATTCTCACCTCCATATCACCTTGGACAGCTCATCTGGTTTAGCCTCAGGCAGTAAGGCAGCATCATAAGCAACAATGTTTCCATAAAATATCTTCTCCAACTCTTTCATCCATTTTGTCAGTAACAAGTTAACCTGCCATTTCAGAGTACATAAACAGAAGCAGAAAGATAAGACACTGTCATATATCTTGTAAAGTAATGCCCAAAAGCGATAACTTGGGGTCTAAAACAAAACGATCAAGGGTGCTTGCCATCCAGAAAAACATCTTAGATACAACTGATAATGGATAATTTAGCTCTCAAGCATGCATTCAACCAAATTACCCCTTCTTTGGATACTCTAAGCTCCACATCGTGATTGTATCTCTCATAAATGTATTGACCAAATTCAGCACCTTCTTTCCCTTCTTGTTTTAGTCGGCGTAAGCAAAGCCACATGTGAAGTACAAGTAATGAAAATGTCATCTTAAACGTCTTCTCCAAATTGAAAACTGCAAAGGAAACACCCAACAAATAAATACAACAGGTATTTAAAGCACTCATACTTCAAATATGACCACATTCAGAATAGAACAAGATCAGAAAAGAAAAGAAGTATGCAAACAAATCGAGCATTATTAAATAGCATACATACCATACGAAAATCTCATTTGACCGAGGCAAGCTACAATCAGCAATCGATATGACCACTAAAATGGACTTACCTTCATAAATAGCAGGTTTATCTACTTGATGAAGGATCCTTCGGTACACCACATTAGCTCCCCGAATCGATTTGCTCTGCTTGCTATAAAACAAAAGCATCTTATAGATAACATGACGGAATCCCTCATATTTTGGCTCTTCAATTCTGAACCGGGAATCAGGAGCTAGAGCCAAAGAACATGGCTTCGACCAGAACATTTTGTCCAAATTTACCTGTTTATATCAAATTTGAACACCCATTAAAATCAACAAGACAGTAACTCCAACCTCCTGCTAACTATACCATATACAACAGCTTCCCAATTACTCAATAATTAGCGAAGAGCAAAAGCGATTCTGTTTCTTCTTTTTTTTTTTTCCTACTAAGAATCACAGCCCCAGAAGCGCAGGAAACCAGAAAGCATTTCTTGCGGCATGACGGGTAAGAGAATAATCGAATCGGTTAGTACGTTACCACTGATTTTAGAGGAGATCCCTTGGCAGTAGAATCATTAGGAGCAGGCGCCACAGTAGCAGTAGCAGCAGCCGTAGCATACCAATGCCGTGGAGTGAAGATCGCATCTTTCCGCAGCGCCTCCATGGAAGAGGTCGACCCAAGCTTCGAGAGACGAGAAACCGCTGTGCTGCATCGCTGTAACATTGGAGAAAGCCGCTACCCTGCTTCGAAATTCCGATCCGCCGCCGGACCTCCAACGGGAGATTCGGAGAAGAACGTAACACCTGAGGAAGACGAGAGAGGGAAATGGAGAGGAACAACACTTCGGCCGGCGGAGGACGAAGAGAAGACTTGGCGGATTCGTCGATTCTGATTCACCGGCGGCAAGGGGAATACGGAGCAGAGGTTTTGGTTTGGGGACACTGATGAAGAGAAGAGGGGTTTTTCGCCGATTGATTTCACTATATTTTCGTTTCTTTCTCAGGCTCCGAATGACGAAACGACGTCGTGTTAAGATCATTTGCACGAGTATATTTACCAAGGTCTAAAATGAAGAATCAATCCAGCTATTGTGCTAACGGCCAAATGAGTTGTCACGTTCTTAAACGATCGAGATTTCACTATCTGAATTCGAGTTGATTTGAAGGGTTGAGATTCTATCACTTTCTATGTGGCGGAGAAGGGTAGGGAAAACTCGGCTCAGCCAACAAATTCAAGCGAGTCCCAACCTTCCAGATGAACTAGGGTTCATGTAACACAAACACTTTTGTTGCTTGACGGAGTGCTAACAAATTTGGTTGCTAACATCGTTACCATATTGTATACATGAACACATTAGAACCAGATAGATTGTCGTTTCGAGTTGAACAACAAGGTTTCTTTCGTTACAATTAGATCGCTCGTTAAACCGCGCATAAAAACACAGATAATACAGTAACCAAAACTACCTACGGAACGAAGGTTTCATGTGACCATCGACTGCTTTTCCAGTTTTGCTAGGTAGAAAACCATACAACGTTGCATCGTTATGTACCACACACCATTTTTCTCCATTCGGTTAGCCTTCTGTTAATGTCAATCTAAGTACCTCAACTTCTGCAGAATCTATAATCTAGTCCCTCCATTTTTCCAACTAAATATCTTTTTGTACATTCTCCTACCGTAACTCGGATAAGCCCTTAAAATTTAACCATGATTATACACATTTCTGTTGAACATCTCACAGTTGATATAGTAAGAGTAGAAGAAGAAACAGCCCACCATTGACTGTACTAAATCATTACAAAAACCTTGAGCTGTTTACAGTATACTTAACAACCGAAAAGACCTCTCAAAATTTTTTCTCATTTCAAACAGGATTAGAAAACAATGTGGTCCTCCAGGCTTTCACCACCGACTGTCTCCATCTCCTTGAAAACATCCTGTGCTAGAGTTTTAACAGACAGGTCCACGTCCTCCAACAATTCACCAAAGAACGGCAACGTCTCTGGCACGAAAACCAGGTATTCTTCTTTCAGATTATCGAGGAGGTACTTCACGGTCCTCAGTCCGAGAATTTTGGGGCGGATCTTGTCTGTTCGGGTTTGCATAAGTACCTGCCAGAGTTTCATAACATTTGGAAACAGTCAACGTGAGTGCCAACTCTCGATTGAGTGAGGGTATTTTTTTTTAACTTGGGTGGAAAACCTGACTTGAAGACTCAAACGAATAAAATTCTTCAGTTTTTTACAGAAATGGACAGAGAATGGAAGGGTAAATATATTGCACGAGGCAAAAGAACCACATACCTCATGGTTCAGAGGCTTCCATAAGAGGTCGGATCGAGCACTGACGGCCATTTGACCAAGGGATTCCACCAAGAGGTTATCAACTTCTTCGAGAGATGGTACATCTGGATGACTTTGCAGTAGAGTAGGTGGCTCTTTATCGAATTGTGATGCAATGCTTTTCAAAAGAGTCTGTCAACACAAGCAAGAACAATCAGCAACAGCATTGACAACTTTCCTGTAAACACATCTCTAACATAGTTATATAGACCATGCAGTGATAGGCAAAACAACTTGAGATTTGACTTGCCTGGAAACTAGTGGAGTCGAGAAACTTGAGGTTCCCCGTATCATACTGGAAGCATTTATGTAGAGCTGAAAGTACCAATGCCCTGACATGCCAAATCTTGAGTGAGAGTTCAACATCACCGTTGGTACCATCCACCTGGATCTTAGCTTTCTTTTTCTTTTGGGTGGAACCCTTCCCACCTAGTGGTTTAGTGAGATGGGAATTACAGCCATCAAGCAGGTACTTGAAATATGGAACAAAAAGAGACCTGCAATAGGCAAAGGGTATTAGCTGCATTTGTCTAGGCTCAGAAAAGAAACTTGGTTAGAAAAATTCCGACTTAAAAATGTGAAACAAACACCCTTCTTCATTCTAACTTCCGGTAGCCACCATGTAAATATCAAAATCTAAAGCCACATCACTGGGAAAAAATCATTCTCAACTTGGCGAATAAGAATCTTATCCTTAAAGATATACTCCATAATATTCAGTTATAGAAATCCACTCACTACATTATTATTGAACAAACAATTTATCATCTCATTAATTAGTTTTTACTACTAAAATAATATCATATCTCAATCAACTATTCCCAACACCTCCCAAACACCTGTTCATTAATTTGACTACAATTTTAAAGCAATGCACTTCTTAACATCCATATGTATCAAACGGGAAAGTGGACCCACATAGTGCGTTCCAATACATCACGTTAAAGATAATCCTTAGCTAATTCTTTAAAGAGACCATTATTAATCCAGAAAATCAATAAATATGCAGCAAGTGATAACTAACTCACCGATGACTGTCAGCCAGCTTGTTGACCAAACCATAGAAAGATATGGCCCTATCCACAGTTGTGCTAGCACTACCTTCATCGCCCGATTCTGCCCATTCAATGCTTCTTATAAACAGAGGCTTAAACATTGTTTCTGTCAACTTCATACTCAGGGCAACAGTAGCATTGATGACACTTTTTTCAACAGCATCAATATGCTGAATCGAATCAGGGTGTTGATGACGAAGATCCAAACAAGACAAGCATAGGTCAAAAATCTTTTCATGGTAACCACGAACAGATGATTTATCCATCGCCTGGATCAGTCTAGCAAGAATTTCAAATGCAGCAGACACACTGCAATCCCCAGACTTCACTGCATCAGACTGTATCTTTAGTAAAGGTGGTAAAGCCAATCTCACCTAACCAACAAGGAACAAAATCAATATTTTGCAGGACAAAATGTGCATCATATAACCAGGACTGCAGGACAAGGTGTCTTCAAAAGTAAACTAGTTGGATCTAACTTACAGGAATCTTTTCGGTGAGTAGAGATCGCACTAAATCAGCTCTCAGCTTCAGCTTTTCATGTGATAACGATGTGTACATCGGGTGAATCACCAACAGTTCCAGGATGTCACCCAGGTACGGATTTAGAAACCCACCAAGCTTATCTATCACTTGCTCTAATGTAATAAGGATGGCAAGCATAAAAGACTCTTCAGAAGTGGATGAAGAAACCTTACGACATTTCTCCATCATGTTTCCCAGTATGTGAGGGAGTTCGATTAAAGCTTTTGGCCCAAGCACCTCAATTAAAGCACCAGTAGTACGGAGTGAGCTAGAAGACATTGCCAAGTTAGACGACCTAATGGCTTTTGTCACACATGGGAGACACGCACTAAAAACAGAAGGATTGGAGGGGAAGCTATGGGCCAGGACTTCAAGGGTTGAAACTGCAGCAATCAGCAGAGTTGGATCTGCTTCCTCTCCAGTATCAACCATTCCAACAATCTGCAGACACATTTTATGAAAGTATTTAACTGCTGCCTTGTCCATATGAACCCACGAACTGGAACCTACAAGTGTTTTTCTCCCCTTGTGCTTTGTCTTTTCAGAGTCTTGGTTCCTCAGAGTCCCACATAGAAGTCGCAGAGCCTGGATTTCATGCAAAATCTTTTTAATACTAGACTAAGAAATGTATCAATCATATCCTGGTGAAATAAGAAATGCTGACATGTCTAAGTAAGATAAGGCAAACTAAAACTGAAAATTCGAGTTCTCTGACAAGAGTAAATAAAAAGTGCAAATTTATCCATTAGTCTGTAATTTAATATACCTTCTTCTGTACGTTATCATCTGAATTCCCCAGCAAATTGATCATGCCACTGAAATATGCTGAAGGTGTCATTGCTGTCCTAATAGTTCTCAAGACAGCTTGCACTCTTTCTTTTAAAACTTTTCTCATGGCAGCAGGAGAGCGGAACTGCTTTCTTCTGGCATCAACAAGTTGTGAGATAGTTACAACATCTTCCATAAGTTCTTGAAGAGTTCCCTGCTCATCATCAACAAAACAATTCAGAAGACATCTTATATCAACAAAGGAAAAGGAAAGGACCGAATTCTATTTCCCAAATAAGATATCTTTGTGTGCTACTGCTCTCTTTAATAAAACCCAGACCAACAGAAATATACAACAAAAATATTTGTTCCCCGCAAGCAGAAAGAAAGAAGAGCTGATAATGAAACTAAAACAGGAAGGCTCACAAGTAAAATATTTTTCTATAACGCTATTGGGGTTAGAAATAACCCTAGCTATTGAGTAGAAGTTGATACTCGGAAGATCTTTTTAGTGTATACCCTAACAGTCAGAGCCACACAAGACATTGATCTAAATTGGTAGAATTTGTCTAAATCGGCAAAACATTTATTGTCAATTATATAGCTCAGTACCTGAATGTTACCAAATCCCTCACTTGACTGAAGCCTCAATGTGAATTCAGGATCTTGCAATTTGTGTAGAATAAACTCCATTGCAAAAAGCAGCTTAACTGGAAGTTCTTGGTCAGAATCATCTGCCCTTATCCGCTTTATAAGTATGACAAGAGACGGAAGCCATATGGTGCTTGAATACTGTTCAACTATCTGCAGTGCAAAAGTATATTCCCATTCTCTCCAAATAGAACCCTTAGCATCAAATGCTTGTTCATTGCCAAGCGAAGTGAGCACCCTCCTAGAAAGTAGGGACTGGAAAAGAAGTAGAAGTAAGGAAGCCAAGCTACTTTGTTCTCCCAGCACCCTGTAGAGAAGCAAAATAAATTAGACACAATCCTTAACATCAAGCAAGAATTTCAGCAGTTTGGTAGTGTAAGTGTAATACCTCAAAAGGTACACTACAACTGACAGCCTCCGGTACTCAGCAATCTCAGGTATCACATTCATAAAAATCTGAAAGTAAATCCATGTGAATAGATTAATCAGAGTTAAACACTAATGAGGCCATGCAGAAGTTGACAGCAAAGGAAATTCTTATGGTTCACCTGAAGCAGTTTTTCAGGGTCCTCGGTCTTGGCCAGCCAGCAGGGAACAATAGCAGATATAAGTTGCTCAAACACATGCTGAGAGTGACTGTCTGTCTACAAAGGAAACGCAGCAGCAGGACATCACATGGAAGGGATCGAAATGTATATAACTCATGCAGTAAACATGAACATACAATTCCTAAAACTCTAAGATATATCAGCAAACCTGTGTAACGGTCGACTCCCCAATTACTGCAAGTATATCCAATACATGGCGTACTATCTTGTCTGGCATCACATTTGCAATGGAACACAACAGTGAGAATACATGGTTCCGAGTGACACCTTCTTTGGCAGAATGGGCACACTTAATCAGAACCTCGACATCAACTCTATTTGATATGTCATCCTGGAAACAGATAGTAGTGACATAAATTCATGGGACTTGCAGATTACCATAATATGATAGTATATGAAAATCAAGCATTTCTCTCCTAAAATGGCCAGCATACCTTCAGTGGGACAACACATTCAAGTGACGAGATAATGTCTTCAAGCACTATAAGCAAAGTCTGTTGAATGTACAAAATAGTGTTTGGCATTGTCTGGGAAATGCCTGATGAAGCCTCAATCCACTTCTCACCAAGGGCTACTATCTCCCCATCAAAAAATATCCTCTCCAGAAGCTGAAAGAGGGGTCCTAAAAGAAACTCCCTGTGACAATGAATTGACAAATAATTTCAGAAACCAGGTCAATGTCCCCTCCCCCAAAAGCAAAACTCACCTCATGAACACACATCAAACAAGAGAATAGTTTGAGGTCACACCTCTGGGCAACAACTTTCTTCAGTAACAATATGTCAAGGAGGGAGCTTAGTGAAGCTAACAAGGTTTCCTCGTTACAAAGGAGATAACGATCTGAGTCCGGAGCTTGGTGTGGCGTTGCTTCCCTCTTTTTTTTCTTCGCAGATGATGAACCAGTTTTTGTACCTCCCCGCTTCTGGATGAAATTAAGTGTCAGGGCCACTGTAGAGTATGCAATCTGTGGCAGTCAAAAAACAAGAACAACAATCATCTCTCTGACGGATATCATTGTCACTTCAACTGATCACATATTTGATAGTTCACACAGTAAAACACATTAAACATCCCTATGTAAGTATTTTCTTTGTGCCAAAATAGTCAACTTGCCTCAATAGTCCTCAAATATGTATCATCAAAAGAATATTTTCCTCTTATGGAAAATATTAATTACTGGGATATAATCCAAGCAAGGGAAAGAATTGAATAATAAGTTAAGACAGAGAACAAACTTTTAACCGCAGCAAAGCCTCTCTGCTTGCATTTTGTACCCTGCCATCGGTATGTCTAAACAACAACAAAAGCTCACGGAACAGAAGCTCCTGTGCAAACATAAGAAACATATAATCAGACAATCCAGAAATAAATAACCAGGGTATACTCAAACACATTCCTTGGCCATATATCAAATAAGAAAGATGTAGATTTGGATACCAGTTGTTTAAAACCTGGCAGACACTGGTCCAAGTGGAATACACCAGCCACCAAAGTACATAAACCGTTATGAATTGCATGTGTTTTGCAGGAGTTACCTGTTTCTCAGATGTTAAGCCAGAGTAAAATTGGGAATCTATACTGTCCAAAACAGTGATACAAGGTTGTAGAACTGCAGCTTCCTCTGAAGAGCTTCCATCTAACTGGAATAAGAAGAAATGTTTATTCAGACATGGGACAAACGTGTATTAGAAAGCCACTGCCAGTATAAGATGAGATTGCTTGTTACCCGCAAAGCACTCAACAAATAATCTTCACAATGATGACTCTTGTTTGATGTAGCTCCAGTGGCAGAAATCTAATGACATAAATTGGATCAGTAAATGCAGGAGTATCAAGATGAATATAGATTCACATGCAAGGAGTGTATCCATTTTCCAATTCACCTCCAGCAGAAGGCATAAGATCTTAAGTTCACTTTCGCAAAAGTTCTGGCAGGACTGGTTCCCCTCTAGATAATATTGTCTGCGTCTCTTCAGAAGTTGAGACAACAATTCCTCAGAATCTCTAATCTGTATTATCTTACTGCCCAGACCTTTGAGCAAAGACAAAATCATCACCTGTCAAAACATCAGATTGATTTAGATGTACTATTGACACTGGGGAAAAAACAAAGGAAAACTGTTTTGCAATCCTATTACTCCCCATGCACAAGATCAATAAGCATAGCATAGTGCTGGAAAAATTGGGCAAGGATCAGGGTAAAACCTTGCCATATGTCGGTAGCTTAAGGCCATAGCCCAGTATAAAGGCAAGAATCTTCCCTTTTGTTGATTGACTAAATCTGGAATGAGCAAGTAAAACAAACAAACGTTGAAACTTAGAGATCAATACTTCAAAACATATTCAGCAGAAAAGAAAAGATTTGCCACATGCACAAAACGGTTTTTTTTTTTTTTTACAGTTTCTCACACAATATAATAATAATAGGACAGCCGTCAGGACATGGACACACAAGCGTAACTTTGCTCATTGGCAAATTGCAAAATTCAAACCATATATGTACCGGTTATCAGTTACCAGTAATACACACAAGAAAATGGGAAAAGAACCAACTTATCAAATAATACCTGTGCTCAACATTTTGTGGGACTAGAAGACCACCAGAAGATGATCCAAGCAATGAAGTAAAGAATGATGGCAAGAAGTTTTTATCCGACAATATGAGCCTTTTCTGCTGGACAATGAGGTCCAAAAGTTCAACAAACTTAATCCAATTGGAATTGTTCCCTGCCATAAAAAAACATTTAGGATGTATCAGTAGAAATTCGAAATCACTAAATTTGAGATGCATCAACATAACTACAATATTCGTACCATTTTTCTTGCTTAAGAAGTCAACACGACGAGACAGAGCAGACAATGCTTCAATGCAGGCCATGGCAGCAATTCTTAAATCCTGAGACCACGTGAAAGTATATAAGCAAATAACGTTAATCCATTACATTAAAAAAGGTCTGCTAATTGATTTGCCATGTACAAAAAAAATCTCCCCATCGAACCTGGTTTCCTGAAGAAAGTGAAACAAGGGGCAGGGGGGAGTTTGTCAGGAGTTGCAACGGCAACCCATCATCCTGCTTAGCACAAAGAAGTGAAAAGCAATGGAGACTCTCCAACTGAGCGGAAAGAGGAACATCTGCAAGATTACATATGCAATATCAGAACAATCAAGTCGTGCTATAAATTACTAATTACCAAAATTATACCACACAGCAGAAGGCTAGACAGAGATATCAATTGTCCCAATGCTTACAAACCAGAACATATGGGTCACACAAGCAAGCCTTTATTATATGGTTGGGAAGGTAGAAGAATAGGGTATCTTATACCTTACACCATTATAAGCAAACCGGAAACCTAAAATGACTTTTGGCACTATATGCAGCTACCAAACTACCAGCACCCTCAATCAAAATGATAGATCGGGCTTCTTTTAAGTTCAGATTGCCAAGTAGAATTCCTAAGCCACAACGTGCACCAAGGAATAATGTGGCATTTTGCTTTCTTGCAGAAAGACTTTCTAGATAATTTCAGCGTACCAATAATTGGCTAAAGTAGACATCTAAGTATCAACTACTGATCCATGCAAAACATCAAACAACAGAAACTAGGATGAGTAACAACCAGTCTTTTTTTACCATAAGATCAGTTGGAAACACTAACACAGTACCTAAAAAGCACCCAGGATCAAGCAAGGGCTGTAATATGTAAGATACAAAAATAAAAAGAACTAGAATAAAGAGAAGCAATCTCAATATAAACATGAGTTCCAAGCACAAAATTCCAGAACAAAGCACATCAAGTTGGGGTCCACAACACGTATGACACCCAGAAGGCTATTCTTTGAACTCCATTCATTAAAGCCTGATACAGAGATCTTGTGCACCCATAAAATCAAGTAACAGGGACAACGGACTCAAAAACGAGACGAAGAAAAAGGCAAAACCAATTACCTTCTTCTGTCAAGAACCCAGACAGAAAATCAATAGGAGATGTCTTGCAATTTGTAACAAGGTGGCAAAGATGTTTCTTAAAAACATCTTTAGCCGCAGTCGTTGCAAAAAATACAAACAGGTTCTTAAATTTCCTATTCAAGTCATCCCTGTTGTCACCCTGCACAGGATCCACTTCTTACTTTTAGCACTACAGAAAATAGTTGACAGGAGAAAATAAGACGAAGAATGGAAAGATTCGCATACCGACAAAATATCCAATGAAGACACAGATATAAGTGCATCTAATATTCTCCAGAAGAGAGAAATCAGAATCTTTGTATTTAGTTCCTCGACACCAATGGAAAACAGTTGATCAAGGAACATTCTACCATCCCAATATAGCATTTCTTCATTAAACTGTTACCAAGAACAAAGCCACAACAAAGAGAAGAAAGATTAGAGGACAAATATTATCAGAAAACCCGGAAGTCAATAGTGAAACTACGACAACCAACCTCAAGAAGGGAACCACTGGCCTCCAACACCATCCATTCAGCCCTCAGAAAAGATAAGCAAGCTTCAAACATTGCTGAGAAATCCTCAATTTCTAAATTGAACGAAAAAAACAATGAATAGACCCTTATCAGCTTGTCTGACACATCTTGTTTCACAATAACAGGCAATGACAGTTCTGCTACATGTCATGCTTGAACCAAAGAAAATAGTGTAAGAAAAGAACCAGACATTAAGGTTGAATCAGTAACAAAAGCATGGAAAATTCAGATCACACAGTAAACACCCTTTGATTCAAGAAGCTCCTTTGTAATACATTACAACAGTATTGATAGTGTGCATAAGGGAGACAGATTCACATACCCATACCAGTTTTTGGCTTCAGAAGTGCCTCCATCACAATCAAGAAGGACAATGTCCTTGAATTATCTGAGTTCTTGCAGTTTCTAATAACCCATGGCATATATTTAGTATTATTGCTTGAAATAGCTTCACCCAAGTTGCTAACAATCTTCAAATTAAGAGATGATATGCTCTCACGTTCCAGTTTCTGCAATTTTTCAAGGATACAGGGTCAAACTCATAGCCCCGGTAATCAAACCAGATAAAACATGAAACGAAGAAGGAAGCTAAATTCTCCACTGATATTGTAATCCACTAAATGCTCCACAGAGGCATGTAATGAAGCATGAGGACTCAATCATAGATCAAGCCAAAATGATCAATTTTGAGTCACAACATACTGTCAAAAAAAAAGAGTCACAACATATAAACAGAAGAACTTAAAGGATGTGTTTGTATTAGATTTGGCTACAGAAAATTTGACTTTTTTAGTAGTTGTAGAAAAAGTAAAGACCACATGTCAGATACAAATTCAGAAAAGATTGTGCTTAAGGCATGGGAAATACTATTTAGTACTAAAAAAAGTCATTGATGCGATGGCAGATAATTTGTTTAATAATAACAAAAAGAACGGATTTTAGGAAATGAGCAATAGGGGTATTACTTTTTTAACAAGAAATTTGCAAGAACCAAAGTAGGAAATGAACTTCTTCACTTGGGGTGACTTTGAGATTTCAATGACTTGTGGGTTTGAGTGAACCGTTGGTTTTACACTAATTCCCTTTCTTTAACTCAATTTTTTATAAGATGAAACAAACACAGCCAATAGCTTCTCAAAAAATAATCCCACTACTGTAAGATTATCATCTAAAGAGATTAAGCTACTTGTTCCTATGGATTCTAGTTACATCACATGCATATTTATCCTTCGTTTGCAGTTAAAAAAAATGGCACTAGAAAGAATGAGGCCAGTAGTATAGCAGCAATACATTCACAAAAATTGATCCACAACCTTGGAATCCAAGCTATGTTCCCAATCACTGATGTCTCTAATGGTTATGTTTGCATGTTAACACACCAAAATGCAAGGTAATGGATTTGCAAATGCAGAATTAACTATTCAACTGTCTAACCCCTCACAAGGCTCAATAACAAAAGATGATTACAGATGAGTTCACAAAATCAGCATATTCCAAAAGATAACCAAAAAACATAGTGAAAGCAACCGACCAGAAGGGGTTGAACGCCAAAAATCTTACCACCTCTTTAGAATCAATATACGGAATATTATGATAAAAAGGCCATTCAACTTCCTTTGCTAATCTCAGGACCCTTAAATTCAGCGTTTGTGTCTGCATCACCAAGATGAAATTTTAATGAGCAAACAAAGGATAATGGAACCAGGCTGTACCAATGGCACAAGAATGAGACCGAGATACTATGAGGCACTATGAAATTAAAGAAGCCATACGAAACCAACCTTGGGCGATATCAAAAGCAAAGGGAATAATAGTGAAGCAAGTTCCTCTAAATTCTTTATCTGATCATGGAAGCTAGATATGGCTTTTTTTATGAATGAACACGCAACATCACAAGCCAAGGTGTTATCATCTGCTGCACCTGCGAACAGAAACCACAATATGTAAACAATAAGATGCATCATACTCCAACAAAACATTATGCAACTTCTCAGTTTAAGCATTTTTTCTGTTATTTGAGTATGAGCACAACAGTGTTTGACTGTGTAGTAACTAAAGAGATGCAAACCATGGAAAGCATCCACAATACTCACCAGACTTCAGGGACCTAACACATCTTTTGAGCACATGATCTAGGGCTTTGAGAATATCAGCAGAACTAAGCAACTCAGGCAACCCCTCAATAGACAAAGCTGCTTGAACTACAGTAAGGTCATCATCATGAAGCTGGCGAAATATAGCATCCTTAATGTTAACAAGCCTCTGGATAGAAGGCCAACAGAAAACAAAACCATACATGAGACTCAAAACAAGAACATAAATTAACTACAAAATAAAACAAGGTGCCACCGCATGAGTATGCATTGTTCCAGCAAGAGTAACACATAAATAAGCAGTACATGGACTAACAAAAAAGCTAAATGTCTAACATAGTACAGGCAGATAAGAATTATTTCTTGACATTGTACGCTGAACTAACAGGAGGGAAATCGGTTTTCACATGACATAGTGGATAAGAAGCATCACAGATCATCAAATAACACGGTACCTGCAAATCAGCGCCCTCAACTTTCAAAATTCCAGCCGAGCCTAAATTAGACAATGTAGCACGTCGCACAGCAGCCTGAACATGTCAGAAACATGAAAATATTGGTAAAATGGTAAAAGAAAACTCGTGACGCATAAAAGGTTTTCGTATACAACACAGAACTATACCTTGGGATGCTGCAAACCGAACAAGATTTTCGATTCTGAGAGAGCTGCTGGCAGATCCAAATTTCCTTCTAATATTTTATTTAAAATCTCAAGAACTGTGTCATTTTTCTTGTCTTGTACTTTACCATCCTGAAAAGGTAGCAGCTGTGAATAACATAAAAGGAAGAAGGTTTTTTTTTCTTCTTGGTGATGGTAAGGAAAGTGGACAGACCTCCAAAAACATGCGAACAGCTTGCTGAAACTCAACTGGATAGTTCTTATGAATAACCATGAGAACTTTGTTTGCCCAGCCCCCTGAAAATGCAGAATCAGAGAAAGCAACAATAGATTAAATGTGAGATGGATATATCAAAAATTATAGTTCCCCAATCACATAATGAACCATTTGCCTAAAATGAGTTCGCCGATTCTACAAGATGAGCAAAGAAATTATATAGAACAAAAAAGTATGCCTCATAATAACAAAAGAACAATAGACGCATTAATAACATTACCCCCGAGAACATAGTTATCAAGAGGTGAGAATTAATGACCCAACTGGCTCAAAAAGACTGATGACCAGGAATCATACTAAATTCATTGACAAACATCAAACGAAATGACCAGTTAAGCAAAAATCACCCAACCCAGTCCAAGAAATCTGTGATCCAAGATGACAGATGACCTGTCTGACAACAATATGATCCACGGCACTCCACAACCCATAGGTCAACGTTACATATTCTGCCAGCTTGACTTCTGACCCTACCCACAATACATGGCAACATGAAATTACCCAACCCACAAAATTACCCCACCTATAATGTTCTCTCATATCAACCACAGCTTAAGACAGTGTATTTACCTCAAAACTAATCATCCCAATGTAGCTTTTCTATGTCACCTTTTCTCATGACCCTCGCCCCTTTAAGGCTATCATTAATACACTACTTCAAGTTTTGAAAAAAATAACCAGAAGCCTTGTGACGAGCAACCTTAATTGTGGGATACCTGATGAAAATTTACCAGCATGATGGGTGTAGCTTATAAATTTTTAAGTGATGTAATATCTCACCTGCATCAGATGCTTCTGTGCCAACATTCCTTTCAGAAACTTTCAGGCAACGTGAAAGAATCCTCAAGACCATACGATTGATAAACTTCTTTATAGGGACTTTCTCTATTATGAATGCTAAAGCATGATGATATGACTCATCATGTAAGCTAGAAAGATAAAAGAGAACGAGTCAGCACAAGGCGAAATATTTATATGGTAGAAATAACAAGGTACTAGTCCAGTTCACACCTGCACTCAATCAGAGAATCCAAAAGCAGGTCAAGGAACCTGTCTATGTTACACTCCTTAGACAGTTCCACAAGAATCACATGCATATCCCTTCAAAAACAAACCATGGATACAAGTGATCAAACCGGTAACATTCAAATCATTCAAATATGTGAAGAAAAAAAGGCTACCTAGTTTCCTTCAAGATCTGCAATGTATTCCTTGGGATCATTTCAATGGCCTGCGTCTATAGAATATTTATGGAGAACAGTCAGAAACAAAGACACATCAAACAGATAGTTATTATTAATGTTGTAATTCTCAAAAACACAAACGTCCTGTCACAAATCACAACAGATAGAATCCATTCCATAAAAAAGAAAAAGAAAAAAGGACATCCACTAGCTAACAACTAGCCTAAGCAAATAGTGTAACCCAAAAAAAGCTCACCACAGTTTCATTTCATGTCAACAGGTTCGGCTAGCAACCAGTTTCTCAAATCAGTTCAACAAATAATTAGGCATATTCTTTATAAGCAACACAAGAATAAGCAACTTTTCTTGGGTCATTTAAAGTAGGAGTAAGGAAAAGATAGAAAACCATACATACAGACATATACATTACATGAAAGCAAAAGCATAAGTAGCTAAGGTCAACATGAAAGCAAAGATAAGATAGTACCTGCACAAGGCTAATTAAAGTCAACATGGACAAGCGCACCCACTGCAGTTCAGTAGGCTCCATGGCATCTTGCTGAGCTATTCCAGCAATTGTCCGCAGCCATTTATTAACAAGTTTAGGAGATAAAGCAACTTTACTGGCTAGCAGACCAACAATCATCAAGGAACCAGCCTGCACGGAGGAGGAACATTCACATTTTGAAAATTGAAATCAAATAAAATAATTTGAAAATAATAGCCTCCATGCAATTGTTTTTGGACTTAAAAACATCTACGTGAAACTTACCTTGTGATCAGACAGCACATTGCCACCAGCCTGAAGTCCAGAATCAACAAACCGAAGGATTCTCTTAACAACATCGTTATTGATGCCTGTTGAGGAACCCAAAGCTTCAATAACCAATGCTGTGCAAAAGCAGATTACAGGCTTTGCAGGATTTTTTGAAGAACACGCCTACAGAACATTGTATCAGTATACAACAACTTCATAACAAGATAGTGGACAAATCACTCAATGAGACTGGAACACTCACATAGATACATATGGTCTCCAGTACTCCTAGATCACACAAACATTGCTGCACAAGGAAGCTTCTAGGTAGACGCGCGCCAGATTTTTGAACACCTTCCAGAAACTTCCATTTACCATCTCTACAACGAAAACCAGGAAGAAAGAATAAAAAAAAAGAACGGTAATCAATACACAGCCATGCCATTTCAATAGTCAGAAAAATGGGGAGGGGTGTCTTTCTTCACCTTGTTTCAACCAACTGAATCAGTTTAACAAACCAAAGGGTGTCATGATATGGCAAAGCACATAAAATCAGATCCTCTGTGTTGTGCACATAAATCCTGAATTTTCAAACATACCCAACACCAGAAATTAGAACTAGAGAAATCTAAGAACCTTCACCAACAATTATCAGAACACGGGAATTGCAGGAAGAATTGGCGAAATGTTTACTTGTATCTGCGAATCAAGTACTCGAGCGTCTTACGGGCAACTTCCAGTTCGAGATGTCCCGAGAGCAAGCGTAAATATGAAGCGATGGATGAATTGAGGTTCTTGTTTTCCTCTTCATTCATCTGTTCTCTGTCCAACTCTTTGCTTTTAATGCTAAACAAGTCGTTCCTATAGTTTCTAAACCGCTCGTCGACATATACAAGCCCTTCGAGACCTGAAAATCAATAACCGAGATAGCGCCCAATTTGGTTACCAAATGATATCAAAATGAAGGGCCACAACTCCATTACTTGGGACAAATTAACAGAAAATTTTCCAACATGTATTACAAACGAAAGACATATTCACAATGGAACCAATAGACTCAACAGCGAGACAAACAATCTACTAACCTGTAACTGCGTTCTCGTATATCGTATCAATATCAATGTCAGCAGCTTTTTGAGCGTCATAAAGAATGGAAGGCCGAGTAATGGGCCTCTTCCGGGAATCAGAATCAGAAACTTGTGCGACGGACTTGATTACCCGCAACTGAGCATTGAGACTTGTTGCCATCGCTTCCTTTCTGCTTCTCAGCGGCAAGAAATCCCGCAATCCCCTTAGGTCAAAATTTCTCTCAAAACTTCAAAAGCTTCGGACTTCAGAACTCCTAGCGAATGTCTGCCCAGAGAACCAAAGACCCTCAGCTTCAAGCGTGTAGGGTTTTGAAACCAGCCTGCCTCCACTTCAGAGAAACGAAACTTAGGGTTTATCAGTTGGCGCCTTGGCTGTGGTTAGAAGCATTTCCCGTCTTCCTGAGAAGCAAACAAAACGACGACGTCGGAGAATCTAAACCATCAAATTGCTTTGGGCTTGGAAACATAAGTGCACAAACCCAGGCCCAAACCCGAACCGGTTGAAGTTTGAATAACTTGACCCGGCTCGAAAAGATGGACCAGCTTTTGACTCGCCGTGGCAAATCTGCAGCAGTCAAAAAAACCAGTCGTTGATCGCAGTCTCTCTTCTTGCTTTCTTCCCGTCCCGGTCCGATCAAATCTACATCGTCGTCGAAAGCTTTGGCATTGTCGTCGCCTGATCTCCGTTTGTCGGAGAATGGTGAGCTTAGCTGCTGAGTTGGGTTTGATTTGAATCGTTTCCCCTCTCTCTCTCTCCCTCTCTGGACTTCTGATTGAAGAGGGTAGAAATGGAGTTTACCGAGGCTTACAAGCAAACCGGTCCGTGCTGCTTCTCTCCCAACTCGAGATACGTCGCCGCCGCCGTCGATTACCGGCTTGTGATTCGTGACACCTTCTCGTTTAAGGTATGCGCTGCTCTTCAGAAATCACAATCGGAGCTCGTTCTGTGAGAAATTTGAATATCATGCTTTAACTTGAATTGAACGAACTAGGGGGGGAAATGTGGCAAAATTGGGAGAGTCAGTAAGGAAATATGACTCTTTTTTGAATTTTTGCTATGTGATCTTGAGATTTTCCAGCTGGTTGCAAAATTGGCCAGTCAAAATTGGCAAGCACAGTAATTGGGAGTTGCCTGCATTTTATTCTCTGGATGCAGGTTGTGCAGTTGTTTTCGTGCTTGGATAAGATCAGTTTCATAGAATGGGCTCTTGATTCTGAGTACATTCTCTGCGGGTTGTACAAAAGGCCTATGATTCAGGCATGGTCCTTGACCCAACCAGAGTGGACATGTAAGATAGATGAAGGTCCGGCTGGTATAGCTTATGCTAGATGGAGCCCGGATAGCCGCCACATTCTTACCACCTCCGAGTTTCAACTGCGGTTAACGGTGTGGTCGCTACTGAACACAGCTTGTGTTCATGTGCAGTGGCCAAAGCATGGATCTAGGGGAGTTTGTTTCACCAAAGATGGGAAATTTGCTGCTATCTGTACTAGGCGCGATTGCAAGGACTATGTCAATCTTCTGTCTTGTCATTCGTGGGAGATAATGGGCACTTTTGCTGTGGATACGGTAGATTTGGCTGATATTGAATACTCGCCTGATGATAGTGCTTTAGTGATCTGGGATTCTGCTCTTGAATATAAGGTACTGGGCTCATATTGTCATTAACGTTGCCATGTTACATTGCAGATTGAAAAAAGAATCTCTTTATGTACAAGAGGGAAGGGTGGTCATGTGGAAAACTTATGGAGTGAGAACTTGTGTTTTGATTGGCAGGTTCTCATCTACTCCCCGGATGGTCGGTGTCTGTTCAAGTATCAGGCATATGAGAGTGGACTAGGGGTGAAAAGTGTTTCCTGGTCTCCTTGTGGCCAGTTTTTAGCTGTAGGTAGTTATGATCAAATGTTGCGGGTCCTAAATCACCTTACCTGGAAAACATTTGCTGAATTTATGCATCTCTCTACCGTTCGCGCTCCTTGTTGTGCTGCTGTCTTCAAGGTAATTTGGTTATTTGGCTTGAAGTTTTCTGTTTAGAAGTGAAACGGGAAATTAACTTAATCACAAGTATTTTTCACACATATTGTCCTGATTCATTAGGAGGTGGATGAGCCTTTGCATCTTGGCATGTCTGAATTAAGCTTGAGCGAGGAATTTCTCCAAGGCAATTCTGGTAAAGCATAAGTCTTGTGGTGACATTATACATTTAAGGAGCATGTGATTATTGTACTGCTGCTTTTCTATTGCTTTTCAACCGAGGTTGATTCCTTCACTTGTCCCTTTTCCTCCCCAAAAAGATGCTGCAGAAGAACCCTACAGAGTTAGATACGAGATTATGGAAGTGCCTATTTCTCTGCCTTTCCAAAAGCCTCAGGCTGACAAGCCAAATCCCAAGCAAGGAATCGGTGAGCACCTCTTTTGCCTGCAATACATCATCTGCTCGTAGATGTCTTGCATTTTTCACAAGCTTTACTGGCAATTTGCTCAGGTGTCATGTCATGGAGCAACGACAGCCAGTATATCTATACCCGAAACGACAGCATGCCGACGACACTCTGGATATGGGACATCCATCACCTCGAGCTAGCTGCTATCTTGGTGCAGAAGGACCCAATAAGAGCTGCAGCATGGGACCCGACATGCACTCGTCTCGTTCTCTGCACAGGTAGCTCTCACTTGTACATATGGTCCCCTGCTGGGGCATACTGTGTGAGTAATCCCCTCCCTCAGTTCTCCATAACTGATCTGAAATGGAACTCCGACGGAAGCTGCCTTCTGCTCAAGGACAGAGACTTGTTTTGTTGTGCTGCAATGCCTTTGTTGCCAGAATCCAGCGAATATAGCTCTGATGAATGATGGCAAAGTACCCATGTAGGCATCAATGAGAAACCAAAGCAGTCGTAGCTGTCATCGAAACGTTTATGTATGTTGGATTACTCCCACCACCTGTTGTAATCGAGAGTAGAATGCCCAAGACTCATGCTTTGTTGTAAAAACTAACTGTTGGTAACATCTTGTAGTAGCAATTTTATGTTTTCGTTCTAAACAATTAATAGAAGCCACCGGCCTGAGTGATATGCCAAAAGCTAGCAATTGTAGAGATGCAACAATGCCTGTGGTTGTAGCAAAATCTAGATCTTTGGAATGTATTATAGGAGAAGGTTTATTTAGCTCATGAGTTCAAGTTCATATGGTACGAGATGAAGATAGGAGATAAATCTCAGGACATTGGTAACAACTTATTTCATATCATTATTGTGCACATATATAACAATTATAATACATCAGTTCGTAAACAAACATACAAAAATTCCCATTACTTCTCAGCATCGCTCGAGCTTCAGCCGGCAGAACGACGACCTGCAAGCACTCGCGTCGAACTTTTTTCCAGATAAAAATATACAATGGCGCATATGGGATGGAAGGTCACAACTCACAGCACCTTCTGTTCCCTGTCTCGCAGTAAAGTTAGCGGATCCGCTTACAGTACAAAATGGTCTATCATGTGCTGGACCACGTCTGCTCCTTCTATGTGCAAGCTCTCATCTTTCACCTGCATAATTAATCTCACAATCAACTCTCACAATTTGGAGCATTTTCAAGATGACCCTTAAGAAATGGGGACGGTTCTTATCCGATTTCTGGATAAATAGGCGATGACCATACTTACATGGATAACACTATGAGCAGCTATTCTCAGTTTGCTCGTGTGGAAACTAACGTCTATTTTTTCCCATGACACTCGTGACAAACCCACCACTAACTCCTCTGCGCAAACAGAGGTTGTTGCAATTAGCAGACTTCTCAAATAGAGAGGAAACTTGTGATTTGATAAGCATCAACCATAACTTAAGCAAGGCATCCTGGTTATGAACAGTCATCATCATATCTTGCTAGATCATACACTAATATAATCAACAGATTGAGGTCGCAACAGACCTTCTATCTTGTCAAATTTATCATCTTCTGTTGAAAAGGGTTCAGCCAGATCAGTTTCACCACAGGCCTTGCAATGTTCTTCATAAACCACGTGTGGGTATTTCTCATTTAAACAATCCTCCCACTGACATAAAAAATTATACATGATCAGTGGTACCACACAAGAAAAGAAGCCAACTCAAAACATGATAGCCAATGGTAACCGCAACTACCTTTGGCAGTTCGCTATTCCTCCTAATTGAAGATGTTCTCCACCCCACAATGTCTGCATTGAATCTCGTCAAAGAAACCAATAAAAGCTGCTGGATAACAGTTTTCCCTAATCATGATAATCAACCAACAGCATAAGAAAGGATACGGTCATAGCCGACATTTGAATATACCACCCGACGTTTGAATGTCCGCAATGCAGACCTGAAAAATCCAGAGTGACCATATTGAATATTACAATCTTTTGGCAAATTGAAGACAAAAATAGGAACAATCAAATATCATATAAAATAAGTGAAGTGTTAGAGGAGTGGTATACATGAAATTAAGATCACCACAATCTTCTATCATCTGCTTAAGTAATGGAGGTTTCTCCTCGTCATTGTCTACAAGAAATAGATGTTGACCTGTTCTCCTAAATATCCAATGAATGACAAGACCTGCCACCTTCTCCAAGGCATTTAAGCCAAAAAGAAATGGTACCTGCAAGATACAATATTTCCTTGAATGAAATGGACGAGCAAATCTGTGTTAAGAAGATCAATTATAGGATGCTATACACTTCAAAAAAAAGTTTAGACATGACTAATGCATACAACCGAAAGAGGACCCTCGTTCAAACATGGCACCTTCAGTTCACATTCCAGTTCTACATCGACTTGTAGAGCATATAATGTTCTCATTCATCCACCCCAGGCTTGGATGAGACTATCAAATACAATGGATTGCACAATCTATAGGATGAATCCTATTTCTGCAGAAGGGGGATTCATCTCACTTCAACTCTACAGGGATCACAGCTGGAGGACAATAGATCATTAACGCTCTCAGTGCTAGGTAAAACTTCACTTCGACATCATCGAAAAGTATCCAAGATACCAAGTAGCATTGGCCAATTTAAGCTCACCAGTCGATTGAATTTAGTTTCATTGCCTTGTTTTCATTAGCTAACTAAAACAACAACAATTTTTCCTCCCCTTATCAGTGCTGGGAAACATTTCTTCCAGGTTCCATTGGAAATTTCTCAGTTCAACAAACAACAGATAAGTGACTGAGAAAACTAAAGCTTTACCTGCTTATTGCCCCTAGAACCAAGGTGAGGGGTAGCAACAGTAATGAAATTCACAGCCTCCAGGCCACCTATTGTGGCTCTCGACTCTTCTTTATTCTGATCAGCATCTGGACCCCCTGCATCTTCTTCTCTAGGGGCCCTATACAATCTCCCAATAGCATACCTTGCAACTAGTCCTCCTACTGAATGTGCAACAAACGAAATCTTCCGTAAATTCGGTTTTCTTTGTATCACTTCAAGGACCTGCAGTTCACATTCAGGACAGATCACCCGAAATTCATACTTGGACGACGAAGTTCCACAAAAAGAGAACATGTTGAAGCTTAACAATCAACTCAAAACGATTTCCCCAGAGGCATCGAAACTAACCTCCTGAGCCAACCTTTCGCCCATCACATCCACCCCATCGAGAGTCAGCCTATACATGTTCTTTTCACTACCTGTAAGATGTCAGAAGCCAAACCCGTCAGTGAAGGTAAACCGCATAACCGAAATTCCATTGCTTTTGAACTCAGATCCAAAAGTGCCCGCACGCCCAGAAGACGCGGGGAGGATACTTACAATGAACAAACACTTTATCCGACAGATTCCTAACGAACCGCTCAGCCCCATACTTCCAGTCATTGGAGCTGAAAAGCCAGAATGGAGAGACAGAATCAGCCAAATTTCAAAACCTCACCAGCACAAACATTCAGACGGAGTATCGTACACTCTTGCTGATCGGGGGAAACTCAATTCAATTATTGAATTACAATAGCAAACAGAATTAACTAACTTGATCATCCAAGCGCAAGAAATAGCCAAGAGCGTAATCAAAGCACAGGATTTGAACATAACTATGGATGGGCAGAAAAAAATACGAGATCACCAAAAAAAACCCAGATAAGAACTCGAATCGTCTAACCTGCCGAGTATACCGTGGACCATGACAACGAGATGATCAGCTGAAGAAGAATCGGATTCGTTACAGCTCCAGACATCCCGGCTTCCGTCTGCCGATTCCGACGAGCAGACTGCGTTATCCACCGTCCCGTTCTCCGCGGCGGTTCCGTTCTCCATAATCCGTAATCGTTACAGAATTTCCCTGCCGCCGGCTACCCTTTTTCCTTGTCCCGGCGGTCAGTTGATTTGCATTTGAAAAACGGGTCGACAAGATCTGCCGATTCCCCGCGGCAAATGTACCCGGGAAGTAACTTGGTAAGAGAAAAGACAGAGAAAGAAAGTGGAGGGATTATTGAGTTGAGTCGCAACTGTACTGCTTTTGCCAAAGGTAGTTGGAGCCTTGGAGGATGAAAAATGGCGGTGATGATGACTGGTGAGAGGGGAGAGAAACCCGAACGCGTAGGAAAGCTTAACGACAGGGTTACGAATTATGAACACATTGAATTTTGGACAAAAAATTTCGACATTTGTAGAAAAGAAGGCTCGTATTTCTGTAGGTCGGCCATCAAATTACAACCGTCCACGTGGGGTGTTTATCCTCAATTATGTAGGTATTGTGATTAGGAACTATAAAAATATAATTAACGGCTTAATTGCAAGTTTGGTCACTTCAATTGCTACAAAATTTCACGTTTGCCACTCAAATTAATTTATTCCATTTATAGTCACTTAAATTAGATTAACAATTCAAGTTTGGTCACTCTCCGTTAGTCTCCGTTAACTTTAGCTGAAGTGGCAGTCAACTTTGATATTTGACCGTTAAATGTGTGACGTGGTCATTAAAAAATAATATAATAAAAAAATTAATTATTTAAAATTTCCACCTCATTTCTACATTCATTAAAAAATCAAAATAAATTTAATTTAGTTTCTTTTCTTCTGCGCGTAATCCGATTTCTTCTCCAGGAATTTCTCCGGCTTCATATGTCTTTCCGGGGAACTTCCGTCGACGTTCTGGGTGGGGAATTAGATAAAAAAGCCACAGAGCCAGAATCGAAAACCTCGACATTGATGCGCCAAGATGGAGAAACGGAAGGAAGAAGCAATTGGAGAAGACCAACTCGCCGGCGAGCAATTGCTTCTTAGATTCAAAGCTCTAGTCTGTGAACCAGAGTGACCTCTGTTTGAACGAACGATATCCTGGAGCTATGTTTCGTCGGCTTGTGAGCTTTCCCGGTTGCTGGCTTCAATCTTCCTTGGGGACTTACTGTTGGGGACTTTCCTCGCAGATTGCGCCTTCGCTGCTGCTGGATTCTTCGCAGCCGAAGCAAACTAGAGCGGCGCCTTCGTCTCTTGCTGGACTGGATCTATCGGCGCTCGTCGTCGACGATTTTGCCGGTTTGACGTCGCCGCCGCAGCTGGCTTCTTTGCCTTAGCGGGCTGAATTTCAAAAGTCGCCGGAGAGAAGGTGTGACAGGACAAGTACGAGCGCCGCGGAGCAGACTTTGAATCTCTCGATCTGGGGGTATAGATCTGTAACGCGAAGAACGGAAGATACAAGGGATTGCTCGATCTGGGAATTTGGGGAAGAGATGTGGAAAGGATGGTGCTGATTTGCGGCGGAAGATGGATGGGATTTGGTGGTTTCTGGGCTTCTGAAGAGTTGGGTTTGAGACGGCGACAGAGAGAGATCCGCGGAAGATGGAGGGACGCGACAGATCTGGAGGTTTGGCAAAGCAGAGATCGATCTCGACCTGGTATTTTTGGGAAGAAGGATTGGTGCTGACTACTGGGTTAGGCCGAGCGGTGGGCGATGGATCAGGTTTGGGAACACAGATTGAAGATTGCGGTGGTATGATTTGCGACGAACAACTAAAGATGGGAAAGGGTGGATTTGGATTTGGCAATCTTGTTGGTAAAGAGAAGAATGAAAGGTAAATGATTCGGCAGGCGAGCCGACTATACTTCCCCAACCGAAAAGGTTTAATAAACAAAAATAGCTTATCAGGTGGCCAACAATGGCGGAGCAACAGAAGAGTGAATAAGAAAAGGGAAGGAAGGAGCTAGTGTACAGAGAAAAGGGAAGTGATTGATTTTGATCCAAATAATAAAACAAAAACCTATTTTTGTTGTTTTTGGTAAAGTGGTTCGTTTAAACAAAAGTGAAAAATTGGGCCAAAATTTAATTTTTTAATTGCCACCTCATGCATTTAACGGTCAACTATAAGAGTTGACCGCCACATCAGCAAAAGTTAACGGAGACTAACGGCCAGTGACCAAACTTGGACTGTTAACCTAATTTAAGTGACTATAAATGGAATAAATTAATTTGAGTGGCAAACGTGAAATTTTGTAGCAATTCGAGTGACCAAACTTGCAATTAAGCCTATAATTAACGATTAACTAAGTGTCTAAGTCTACACTCTTTTTAAAATTACTGTTTGTCGTCCTAGCTCCAATTTATAAACTAAAGCATTTGTTAAATTTGAAACTCAATCAAATACTACTCTCACTCCTTCCCTCTGATGTAGGCTGCGCTCCTGCCTTCTCCTCTCCCTCGCAACAATCTCATCGTTCCTTGAAATCGCCTCCCCCTGAAATCTACATCGTGTTCTTCTAAAATTGATGTTGTGTTTGCTCTCTTCTGAAGCCAATTAGCTGCTTTCTTTGTTGCCACATACCTGGTATTCAAGGATGGGACCTTCTGCCAATTCTTTATTTGTCTCGGACGGGAGTCATCGTAATTGATGGCCTTTCTTAAGAAATGCAATATACTCGACCGAAGGGAAAAGGGTGGTTCCCCTAGGTGGTTCATCAATCATCCTTCAAGCTAGAGGATGGTTGGTTGGGAAGGTCTTTTTGGGATGAAATGAGCTAATAAGAATAACATCCTTTGAGAGTTTGAGATGTAGGAGCGAGTCTTTGACTTTCAGTTCTAAGGATCTAGGTATCGTTTGCTTGTGGGATTTGATTGATGTATTTGGCACTCAAATTCCAAGCATTATGTATTTGCCAAAAAAAACATTGTTTGTTGAGGTATACAAATCCGTGGGGCAAGGATTTGGTCTTTTTTTTAGCTTCAAATCTGTGGATCCCACGTATTTGCAAATACCATATTTCATTTGGTATTTGGTCATGAAAGACAAAGATTTGTGAGCCATGGTACAAAAACCTTTAAATCCATGATCAAAATCAACTAAACAAACAATGTTATCTTTCAAATACAAAATGCAACAAATCCATCATAAATCCAAAGGTTTTCAAAAATCAAAACCTTCATTTCCAAATACAACAAGCAAACGAGCCTCTAATTTCCTTATGTCGTTGGGTGCTGGTTTGGGTACCAGTGACTCAAGTCTTTCGTGAATAGATTATTGAAGAACTTTCCATTGCTCTAGTTTGTCACGCCTCTTTTGTCCCATGCCTTCCTCTACTCTAAGCCACTGAAGCCACAACTATAGAAGAAGATGAGAATGGCTACTCTGTCCCACGGAAACGACCACTAGAAAAGTAGAGGTATCACTCTCCCTTCCTTGAAATTACGTGGTGAGATGGATTGAATGATGATGGTTGGAACTAAACTTTCTACGGTTGAGCCATAGGTCAACCCTCATTTGGATCAGTGGTCAACATTCACTAGCTTGTTCACCATCAGTTTAATGTCAAGAAAATCTCATCTTGCTTATGTTGTTAGGATTATGGGATGAATAAACCCTGAAGTTATTAGTTCTCTCTCTAGTTTATTGTAGAAATAGTTCATACATCTATTATTTGGTATCAGAGCCTAGTTGATCCGCGATTCGATTAAGATGGACTCTTGCATGGACCGCTGAGAACGCGATATGATAAAGAGAAAAAACACGCAGTGCCATTTTTTATTCATTATTTTCTCCATCTCTTTCCCTCACGTTCCTCTCTTTGTGCTCTCTGTCCCTCTCTTTGCTCCCTCCAAAGAAGAACTACCCAATTCCTTTCTTTCTCCCTCTCATCTCTTCCATTCATCTTCCTCTCCAACCCTCTCTACCAAACAAGAACAGTGGAAATCAAGATGAAGATGAGGGAATAAGATGAAGGTCAACAAAGGAAAAAAAATCCAGCATTTTCCTATCCATCTCTCCCCGCCTACGAATTTACCACACCAAAATATCACATTCTCAATCTTCTCTCTCTTTCCTTTTCTCTTTTGTATGACGAGGATAAAAAAGAAGAAGAGTGGATCGATGAATGAAGAAGAACGTGAAGACTAGATTTCATTCTTTGCATTTTTCTCTTTTTCTTACATATTTTAATTTCTTATTTCTCCCTCACGTTCGTGCTCTCTGCCCTCTCTCTACCCCCAAGAAGAACTACCCAACCCCTTTCTTTCTCCCTCTCTCTTGCATTCAATTTCCTCTCCAAAATTCTCTACTGAACAAGGAGGAAAATCAAGAAAAGGAGGAGGGAAGAAGATAAAGGTTAACAAATTAAGATACTGAGAGAGAGGTTTGTATGAGAATTGTTTATTAGACTATTTTAATTATTTATTACATCGCTTACTTGATTTAATTCTTTGCATTCTTCTACATATTTTTTATTCATTCTTCCCCCCCCCCCCCTCAACATTCCTTTCTATACGCTCTCTGTCTCTTTCTCTATTTCCCCCGAAGAAAAACCTTTCTCTCTCCCTCTCATCTTTTTCATTCATCTTCATTTCCAACCATGTCTATCAAATAGGAAGGGGGGAAATCAAGAAGAAGAGGAGGGGAGAAGATGAAGGACGGTCAACAAAGAAAAAGTTGTCATGGATCGATGAAAGAAGAAGAACGTGAAGACTTGTTTTCATTCTTTGCACTTTTTTTTTACATATTATTTATTTATTCTTTTCCTCATCTCTTCCACCTCACGTTGAAGGTCAACAAAATAAGATATTAAAAGAGGAGTTTGTATGAATATTATTTTTTAGAGTCAAATCGAGAATTTATTTTTTAATTAATTATTAAATCTTTAAACTTTACTTCATTCTTTATATTTTTCGTTCTTTTACATATTTTTTATTCATTTCCACCCCATATGTTCTCCCTCGTGTTTCTCTCTCTATTTATATAATCAGTGTTCCAAACTAAATAAAGAGCAATATGTTTTAAGTCTATTCTTCAATTCTCCTCATATTCTTTTGCATATCGCAGTTGGCCAATGTATAGTGATTAAGAGTGTGATGAGATGACCATAATTGGATTGTTGAAACTAGTTTTGGTGGAATATATAATGTAGAGGTGAGTAAAGGATTAATAGATTGCAGGTTCTTATTAATTAGTATATCTTTATATAATTACATTTAACGGGAGGTGTAGCGGTTGTTGTATTATTAGTTTTCAGTTATAATGTTTTTCGAACTTCATCTTTCTTTTCTATCGTTGTTCACTAATATAAAACTATTTTACTTTCGACAAAACTCTCCCACATCGCAGCGTGGGCTTCTATACTAGTATAGATGTAAAGTCAAAACACCTCTTTCTTTTCTGCTCGAATTGACAGTCTTTTTCTGTTTTATGTTTCAATAGCGTCTATTTGGATGACATTTTCATTTTTCCTACTTTGTTAGAGGTATAGTGGATTGGGCCTGATGTAGAAACTCTTTTATGTCTTACCAAACTTCTGGACAACTTTTTTTGAGAGCAAGTTGGGCCCAAAACATATAAAATGTAAGAAAACCCATTGTGTATAATTTCGTGTTAAAACCAAGTCTGTATTAATTTTTCATGAAATTTGTCATGTAGTACAAGTCTATCATGGCGAACTGAAAAGAATGGTAACATCATTATTATCTACAAATTTTCCTTCTTAGTTGCTGTTTGATACTCTTGATTTTGAATTTCTTGTTTTCCTACGAAATCCATGCTAGTTTGATGTGGCAGGTAAATGAGGTAACAGGTGGTTATATGTTTGATGATTATCAGTTCTAAGATTGTTCGATGTACAAAGCTTCACCCATCGCAAATACTAGATTTATTCATTGCCTTTACTTGGTTTTACAGGCACGTGGTGGTAGTCCATTGGGTCTATTCTTTCTGAGATTCAACTAATCAAGAGAGTTAATGTACTTGCTGATAGGCCACCAACTGAGAGAGTATATCTTGTGTAACAATGGGCGTTCAATCGTGAAGGGTATCCTTGCAGATATGGCGCATTCTCATGTCAGAGGTCTGTTTACACTGGACGTACACCTACTATGTCGTCTTTATCAGTGGACATGGCATATGTGATTGAGACAGAGGAGGGACAATATGATGGACATCTGCTCATGTGTACTCTACCCGAATCCCCACGGCAACTATGTAATGAAAAATAAATAATATTTCATCGGGCTAATGATTTCAATGTTCTTGTTCGCATCATTGAGGACATGTTTCCAACAAGCAAGAAAAGCCCGATGAATGCGACCATCTGGTGAAGTTACTTGCGTGATCTTTTGAAAAGAGGTATATGAACTATTTGTGTTTTATGTGTCTAAAATGTTTATCTAATTGTCATTAATATACATGTGTGGCTTATGTGTATCTTATAGGTGGTCTGTCATGGGTCTTATATACTTTCACCCGTGCACGTGGAGTTGGTATTATAGGATGACAATTACTCATGAGGCTAAAATGGTTATCAACACCAGTTCCCATTTCATGAAAACTAAGGCGTGATAACTTGATCACCACACGCCGATACAGCAAAACTAGTTGATTCGTTATAGGCATTATCTTGATATAGAGCCTTTATTTAGAGTTTGCATTAACCTTTCTACCAGTGTACCATTCTAGGGACTCGATTTCCAGGATGTCGCTAGTTTGTGTCATTATATATATGTCGTATTCGGACATATAGATGTAAAGTCAAAACACATCTTTCTTTTCCGCTCGAATTGACTATTTTTTCTATTTTATGTTTCAATAGCTCTATTTGCATGACATTTTTGTTTTTGGCTGCTTTGTTAGAGGTATAGTGGATTGGACCTTATGCAAAAACTCTTGCGTGTCTTCCCTAACTTCTGGGCCACTTTTTTCGAGAGTAAGTTGGGCTATATATATAAGAAATGCAAGAGTAACCATTGTATATGTTTTTGTGTTAAAACCGAGCTTGTATTAATTTTTCATGAAAATTTATTATGCATTACAAGTTTATCATGGCGAACTGAAAAGAATGGTACATCATTTTGTTTACAAATTTTCCTTCTTAATTCCTTCTTTGATACCCTTGATTTTGCTTTTCTTGTCTTCTCACAAAATCCATTCTTTTTTATTTAATCCAAGATAAGCCCCAAGGAATGCTCGGACAACAAAATAATAAGACATACAGTGATAAAGAACGGTAGTCCGTAAGCAACCAGACTCCCAATAAAAGAGCTTTTTTTGTCACAATGTGGGTAGCTCTGCGAAAGCTTCGAGGAACAAAAAGACACGAAACTTACTCGGATAAAAGGAAAGAAGAGAATACTTCCCCATCAATACCCCTTCTGAGAGTGATAAACCATCGTGCTCGCGACCAAATGCGAAAGTGAATGAAAAATTCCCTGCAAAACAATGCAAAAAACTAGCACATATAGGAAAATACAAATTTCTATCACAAGATAGAAGTGAGCCCTTAAAGTAAAATCGCAATTATTGAAAAACAACAAAATAAGTTGTAGAAAATAAATATTGTTGGCGATCAATTCCAAAAAGTCAAAAAATGTAAAAAAGCAAAACATGGCTAATAATTGAGTCAAACAATCAATTAGCCCTAGTAGATTGTAAAAATTGTAGAAAATTCAAATACAATACCACATTCAATTGTATAAAACAAATATTGGTTGATCCGTTATTGGGAATAATTGTAACATATTTACAAACACTAGAATATGAGTCTCAAATAAAGAAGCTACAAATGAAAAAATTAAATAATAATAAAAAGCCACCTTAAATGGTAGACCCTACCTAAAAAGAATAAAAAGAAACCAAAAGCTATAAACCAAACGCTAATAAAACTATATTGAAGCCCGCCCGATGGGCGGTTTTCTTTGTGAGAAACATTTCATTTTCATAAGGGTAACTCAATCTCATGTAGGATGAATTTGGATACGCATCTCTACACAACTTATTATTGATTTTAATTTTGATATTGTATAAGTGATTTTCATTTAACAATCCCCTCCTAACTCATGCAAATCATTTTGGGATGAAATGTGTGTAAAGCTCGTTACCTGTTAATCATTTATAGAACGAACATCGAATCCGCTTAGAGATCCATATAAAAGTTAGTGGGTATCGGCATATCGGGGGATTCGAAGATGACAAATAAAGTCACTTAGGATTTAAAATCATGGCTCTATGGGTTAAACCATATGCTAGAAAATTAACATCACGATAAATGTAAACAACTCTAGTCTCCTAGTCTCTAGCTCGAAGCTTTTAGAAAGCTAGGACAATGTTTGGAGACTGATAATCAATCGGGTTGTATATATGGGGAGAGGAGGCAAACCACCATACGAAGCTCCACTTTCCTATAACAAATATCTCGGGCTAGTAGGAGGCCATTGGGCGCAACCTATAACTTCGTGCAAGTGATTGTACATTTTTCAATATTGGCTAAAAATAAAAATCTATCATTATAACCATATTGAATATAAATTTATTTAATATCCTCCTACATATACATATGTATGTAGTACATTAATCATAAGCATATATATGACTCACTTTATTTACTTACACTTATAAACCCGTACAGATATTAAACAATGAAATCAAAAGATTATATGGAATTAGTGATTCGATAGAAATGGCCATAATATAAAAAACTATTTGAGTCATTCATCTTTATTTCAGTAGTTGAGGTTTCAAAATCAACTTAACGTTGGCATGATCAGACAATCATGAATTAATCCATTTAATTGAAATGTGTTCAATTCACTTATCCTAAATGTGTTTAATAGAAAGGACTGTTGAAAATGACCAATACAAAATTTTGGGCAAATTTATTTTATCATTTTCATTCTTTGTTGAAAGCCCATGCGAGCATTTCACACATTATATGTTTTTTCATCATAATCTACCCATCATTAGTTAAGGGGGAAAACGTCATCCATCATGATTAGGAGCTTCTTAGCTCTAACAATGAAAAAAATCCATCCACTACTAAAAAACGTGATCAATCATTAGTTATGGAATCACCGTAAGCCATACGCAATATGCAGGTATTTGATTGCAGACATGCATGCTCATCCGGTCATCCATAAAACAATGAAGAGACGGGAGGAGGGGGATCGCTAGACACGTTGTGGAATTACATAAGGAGTGAAAATCACATTGTTACTGGTTAGAATAGAAAAGTCAAGAGAAAGATAAAGAGATGGAGAATTAATTGCTATAGACTTCCCGGAAGCCGATGGCGGAAGGCATGCATCCGTCGGTAGTGAGATGGAATAGAGTGGGCGGAGAGAGGGAGTTCGACCTCGTTTCTGTGCTACCAATTGCGCAGCGGGAAGGCATCCGACGGCGTGTCATGGGTCGTATAAGAGAAGAAATTGGGAGTTTAAAAAATTCAAGTTAAAAGACGGATACACCCATCCGATTTATGCGGGCTGGCGAGAGGGAGCTGACGTGTCAAAACAAAGATTTTGACATTCGCTTATATGTTTGTGTAAATCCCTATAAGACTGAAACAAAACACAAAATAAACAACTAAAACAAAATCATAAAGTAGAAGAAAACATTAATTTTTTTTTTTAACATAGACAAAACGAAAAATCGTTTAGTCACATAGTCAGAGAACAGAAAACAACCACGCGCGGAAGTCGACAACTCGTCGAACTTCCGATGAAAGGGCTTGTTTTGCCACAAGATGGGCAGCCCTGTTAAACCTGCGAGAAGCAAAAGAACAAGAACAGAACTCGAAACCCCTTGCTAGCCTGTGAACATCCTCGAAGAGGGCTCCTCCCGTAGCATGGTTACGCTCTCCAGCCAGCAACCGCCGAACCACCAGTTGAGAATCACCATAGAAGTTAATATGCAAAAAACCGTGTGTTATACACCAGTTCATTGCATCCCGTAAGGCCAAAAGCTCCATCAAGAACGGATCGTGAATTCCTTCATAGAACTTACCGAGCGCGAACAGTAAGGAACCATTCCGATCAAAGCCTACAAATCCCGAACTCCCCCCAGAGGATCGTTTGGTTGCCCCATCAAAGCGGACAGTAATGGCCAGCTCGCGTCCCTGGACTTCCGCACCTGACCTGCAAAAAAGCACCCCAGAATTCGATGCTGCAGTAGCTTGCTGATCAGCGTTTCCGGCACTAGGGCCCCCGCGCGGCAACGGTGAATTAGAGGTGGCTGCCCTCCATTCCTCCACCTGTGCCTTATACTGTCGAAGAAGTGCTGGGGCAAGATACTGAATGCCTCCATGAACAAGAAAACATTAATTACTTACCCAGTAAAATTGAAACGACATTTTACCAACTTAAAAGATTAAATCCCTACACTTACCACAATAATTAAATGACAAAAATTCTCACCTCGGCCATAAAAACCCTCACCTAATAACAACTAATAAGACACCCCAAAATGACATTCAATATAAAATTAAATAATTATTTGATGAGTCCTACCTTGGGTCTCCTTGATCATAATTACGCAGTTCTCAAAATTGAAGGATTGAAGTGAAGCTCGAAGAAAGAACATGTAGGTATTTAGGTGTTTGTGTATGGAACTTTCGTGCAATCTTTCATAAGGAGGAAGACTCGAGAAGTATAGATAGAAGCTAGACCACAATCAATGTGTCTAATTGATCGATACAAGCAATCAAGCAACTTACAATCCACTAAGCAACTCAAACAATTCACGAAACAAAGCTCAATGAACCCAAAATCAAAGGTTTGTATTCAATCAATCGAAATCTTCCTTACAATGCGAAAGGAAAGGGTTTAAATAGAACTCAACTAAGCTACCATCTATAAATGACGGCCTAAGTATAATGGAACTCGAAAATCAAACTCAAAACTAACAAAGAACAGAAATCCTAGTGCAATCAGGAAACAATTTGCTTGGTGCAAGATAGAATTTCCAGGCTCCATACAATCTTGCACACGTTCGTTCAAAGCCTTAGAGGTATGTTCTTGATCATCCAATTCCTTTAGGTTGCTCAAAAACTCTGGTACTTTCACGTACCAACCCCCTTTTACTTTTGACTCTTCCCCTCCAGATCGAGTAAGCCCTCAAAGTAGGGTACTCGAACATAGTTCCAGACTTGGCCAAAATTGGGCAGTTTCTCGATAGCTTCATAGCATCTTCAACAAGTTCGTTAATGGCCTTAGGAGATTGTTCTTGTGCAAACCAACCTTCAGAGATGTAGTTTAACACTTTCTCTTCAATTTCTAACCTTCCTTTTGCATTTTCACATAACCATTTGGGAGATATGAATCCCCAAAATAGGCACCCTGAAACATGTTTGACACTTAGCCAAATTACGTCTCTCTTCTTGCCAACTTAGATTGCTTCTTAGGCAATCAATAGAAACTTGTATTGTTGGCTACTTGGGATCATATCAGGCCCCTCCCTCTTCAAAAAGTTTTGACCTCAAAACTTGAAGTCTCCTGTGTTCAAAATCCTCACTGAACGACTCCCAAACTGGATCAAAAGCAGCATACTTGCACTTCCCTTTCGTCAGATTTGGGAGTTTATTTTTGGAGAATCCCCAACCTAATTCGTTGTTCCCGTGCACTTCGCCAGACTCCCAATTGAAGTTCTGAACCATTCGCCAGTCTTGACTCACCTCCTTCTTTGTCGAATCTACCAATCTTCCTTTTCTGCCATCGTCGGAATTTAAAATTTTGTTACTTCGAATTTCCAATTCGATTTTGGGCTTTTCTAATTGAGGCATTATTGAGCTGAATTGAGTGTTCCTACAGCTTCCTGATAACTTCCTTGATGATTTTGCATCAGCCGATTGGATTGAATCGACCTCGATCTCTCCAACCAATTCGGTAAATTTTTTCTTCTGTTTGATTGTTTCCAGGGGAGTTTTGGCTCAAATTGGATTCGACAACTAGACTTGATTTGGATCAATCCAATCCAGCGAAATCATTCCTGGGACTTCCTCGAATGTGTTGGCTCACTTGGTTTGTCTCGAATCATTCCCCAGGCCTCCACCCAATTCACTCTCTCTCCTATTCTGCTCTGGTGAGGGAACACAAAGTTGTACAGCTTGGTGACGATAGTGTTCTTTCTTCTTCTTGTACGCAGTTAACATGAATCGTCGGGTTACAAAATTAGATTCCTTAGGTTCCTCTGAGTGTATCCCACTGGATTCACCCTTTTGCCACCGTCGATTTGCCTCTAATTGTCGTTGATCAGCTGGAACTTCCGCCAGCGACAACTGTTTGAGCAAGAAGTTCTAGTTTCTATGCTTGAATTTGTAGCAATTCGTGCCTCCATAATGGCAAACCCCTCGATCAAACTGCCAGGGACGTCCAAACAATAGATGGACGGCTTGCATTGGTGCAACATCAGACAGATCTATTAAGTTTAGGTACTAAACTGTAATTTGTAAATGAGTTGGGTAAAAATTCAAATCATAGCTTAAAAACCTAACCTAACCTAACCCAATCCAAATAAATGGGTATGGGTACAAACTCATCAAACTCTACCAATTTACCATATATTTGGATTTCATACTCAACCCAATTAGGTTAGATAGTAAAATATTCATGGATATGAGCAAAATTGTCATCCCTAGTCACGGGTATACTAGTGAGGATTTGGCCATGTCTATGAAGGAACATAGGGTCTCCAGACTAATGCATGTGCAAGTCATGGTTGTGAAACTGATGGTATTTCGGCTGTTACAATCGAGTTCAACTGATATTAGATAAAGTTGGTTGGAAGATCGCTAGTATGAAATGGAAGTCAAAACTGGTAAAAAGAGTTTGAAATCGAGAAATGTGTGATACGACCAAAATGATCTTTCCCCCCCCCCCCCTAAACAAAGTGACATCGTTTAGGTGGAGTTAACTACAAAAAGAAAGGAATTTGTCGAATTTAAATGTGAATATTTAGATGTCGATGTTATTTATTAAGTTCAAGTATGGATTTAAATGTGAACATTTAGATGTTGATGTTATTTATTGAGTTCAAGTATAAACGTAAGGATATTGAATTATATAAATGCACAATTAATTTGGTCAATTGCTTAACACTTTCTCTTTTGTTTTGTTAAAACCATTATAAATCAATTATACCCAATCGAACCATATCACTTGTCAAATCGACATAACATAGGTTTCCTTGAAGCTAATGCCTAATGGTCCTCGGTTCATGGCGTGAGGGTTGTCACTTATGCAGGAGGAAATGACATAAACTAGAGTCTGAAACTGATACATCATGAAAACCCAAAGGAAGAGAATGCCCCAGACCGGCCAGATAGTCTGCACATTTGTTACCCTCTCTATAGATACGAGAGATAGAGACACTCTAATCTCTAGCAAGAAGATCATGGAAGCGATCAATAATAGTTGCCTGATGATGGTCTGACGCCTCACTGCTCTGTAGAAGCTGGACCGCGCACCAGGATTCGAGCTCAATACGAGCAATTCAGATTCTTTTACACCATGATCCAAACAAATTTCATTTCATTTCGATTTTCTCGGTGTATTGCACGATTTGGAGAGATCTTTACCTCATCGAAGTCGCTATTTATGATTATCGTTTGGTACCAAATGAATCAAAAAAAAAATTTATGGTAATATGAATTACCATGTAGAATTCATTGTCAAATGAAATCTTGTGTTTCGTATATCATATTCAAATATTTAGAAATAAAATGCGTTGTTGTGTAGAATTTATCTTCAAATAAATTATTGTGTTTAGTATATAATATGTATAAATAATTTAGTTAATAAAAGAGGATAATTATATCATTCTATTATAATTATTAAATATATGTGAAATTCATTTGAAAATTCCATCTAAATTTCTCAAAATTGCTATGACTAGTTGTAATTACGTCGAATTCAAAATATAAAATTGAAAATAAATTTTTTTAAATACTAAACAAATATTTTATTTCAAAATGCAATTATGAAAACTTATGGAATTCATTTAGAAAAAAAATATATAAAGGTATGTTAATTCTATTTGTGAAATGGAATCTCTTTTGGGGTCATTTGGATCCAGGTTTTTAATTTGTGGAATTTTGGCTCAAATCACTGGTTTAAAAACCTAGGTTTTCAATTTGTGGGATTTGTGTGGGATTTTAAAATAGCTGATCACCATCAGCTATTTCATAATCCCACAATTGTGGGTTTCTGAAATCTCTAATATTTAAAATCTCTTATCATATAATTGCTTTCCAAACGAGTGATTTTAATAAAATCCCACATTATATAGGATTGTGCCCAAATCCCACACCCAAAACCTGCATCCAAATGACCCCTTTATGTCTCCGCCATTAACGAACTGCGAATATGCGGAGAAGGGGAGTGAAGACTGAAGACTGAAGCCTCCGCCGCCGTAACCGCCCCGCCGGCCCGACTATAGTGTTGTTTATTACTGCTGATCGGCGGAGCAAAACCGCCCCCGAAGCGAGCCAGCGAGTCCAAACAGTTTCTTCTCCGAGTCTTCTCTCTCTCTCTGTCATCATTCCTTTCCTTAAATTACTGCCATCCCAATTTTGAAGCAGATCTCTCTCTTCTCTCTGCCGCCTACTTTAACTGCATCAATGGATCTCTCAATTGCGCTGACGTTCCCCTCCATTACCACCAAACCTTCCCCTTCTCACCTTCTTCTTTCCCGCCCTCTCTTCCCCAGCTCTTCGCCCGGAAGATCCTTGCTCTTCACTCGAAACCCCTCTTCTTCCCGCCACAACCACCTAGAAGTGAAAGACACATTCGTAGGAAGAAATAAATCGGAAAAACAATCAACAGTAGCACATAAGATAGTACTAATCATAACAACAACACAAAGCTCGCTATGCACGAAAGGAGAAATTTTTTTTTGCAGTGGATAACCTGCTTACCGATATCGATGATCTATCATCTTTACCATGTATAATAAGAATCACCCCAGGTAATCATCTCTGCAATCCAACAAAAAATAAGAATACAAATGAGTAGTGTGGAGGAGAGAATGAACCTACGCACAACAACAATCTACCATCATCAGTATTATATCATCCCAAAACTCCGAGTTAAAAATGAGAGAGGGTAGAAGCAGAACCTATGTAAGACGTTGGAGTGAATGCTGTGTAACCATAGCCATAGAAATCATCTGGAAAGTCATCTAGGACTTCAGCCTTGGATAAGATTACACAGTCATAGGGGGGGCTTGAGCCACCAGTAGCACTGCTGCAGTCACCATTGTCGATCAATTTGAACTTGCAAGCCTTGAAGAAATCAGCTTCTGGGTCACCACGAGATCTATACCACACAAACATGCAATACACGCCAGAGTTCGCATCATCATCCTCGTCGTATCCAAAAGGAACAACCACAGCATTCTCGAAGAACTTGTCGTTTTGTGCTGTACCAACAAGCTCGGATACAGTATCCAGCTCCTGTTGCATGCCCGTGAGGTTCTTCACAACAAGGCTAGGATTAAGGGCGGGTTTCACAACAAAATATTTACCACCATGGACAACCCTTGAGCAGAGCGAATTACGAAAGATACTCTCCCTGTACATCGCCCACTTTAAGGGTGAATCATGAAAGTAGGGGTGCCACAGTAGCTTGTCCATGTCAAGACCATACAAAACGTTTTCACCACAATAATTCCACACAAGGACATACAATACATTCCCTGAAACAACATGACCTGAGAAAGCAGGGCGGAAAGGCTCACCATCCTCGTCTTTCCAGGTCCAAAAAGGGGTTTCAACTGTCACAACACTGAGATCTTTGAGATTCAAAACCTCGCAAGGAGCAGGACACTGAGCCTCTCCGTCACCACGACAATAAGTCCGCTCCAGCATGATAATCTTCTCTTTGTAGGCCACATTAATGCACAGCTGCTTCGGCCCCTTCAGCTTGTTTGGATGTACTTCAAATACGAGCGATTTAAAGTTTTGGGGATTCATTGTCAGATCACACACATATAAATCTCGCGGATACTCACGAACACCACCTGTAGATGGGCGCCTACCAGCTTCACCACCAAAAGCATATAGCTTCGTTCCTACCACTGCATAACCCATAGAACAAGGGAATTTTTCCCCCTCGTAAAAGGAACTGCTACCAGCTGTCACGTTGACGGTGGTTGTGCGGATCTTCCCGGACCTGTCAGGCGTACCCATCAGAACCACACGCAGCTCCTTTCCGGAAGTACCAACGATTCCGAATTCCCACCACCGCCGCCGCGGCTTCTTACCCTCCGGTGAGCTGCTCGAATCATCGGACATCCTAATGAACCCAAACCAACCAATCGGCCAAGGAGGAGGAGGTTATACTTGTCTGCGCTTTCCCCGTCTTGCCGGCTTGTCACCGATTGATGAGACAAATAGAGGAATCGTTGGCCGTCGTCTGGCTGATGAAAAAAGGAGAGGGAATGGTGGCGGCCTGGCGGGGGTGAGGAAGTCGCTCGATTAGGGTTTTGCCAATGCCTAATTGCCCGGGCCTCTTAAATTTTTAGCACCAGGATGTCTATTGCCTGATCAACAAATGGACCCCTGAATTATTAGGATTTCCCAATTAGGCCCCCAAACAAAACCCTTTTATTATTACTAGCATTAACCCTGCCCTTTGGGCAGGTAACTTTTAATTTATGTGTATATGTGTAATATGATTATCAAAGCAATAATTTTCTAAAACCACACAATTAGTTTCCATCACAAAAATAAAGGCCTAGAGACACCACGAAAAGAAAAAGAAATCTCGCATCTCAACTTATAATTAAATTTAAAAAGAAACACCAGAAGGTCCGTCCATCTTGATGAAGTTCTTCGGGGAAAGTTTGGTGGGCATATACTGTCGTCTTGCGGCCGATCAATCTATGAGAAAGAATCGTACATGCATTGATGGCCAATCCTCCCATCCAAATAGTAAGGATTATTTAACATATGTTAGTGAGTGAATCTATATACAAAATATATCTATTTATGATATATCGAGATTTTAGAATTTGTAACCTCTAAACCTACAATACACATATAAAATGGAGAAAGAAACCATATTCGTTAAATCTCTAAACTTTATGAATCTATACTTTGGATTTCATTCTCCAAATGAACTCTTAATTAATTTACCATTAATATTTTAAAACATATTTTTGATTAAAAATATTAAAAAATATTATGATTATTTTTTAGATGAATTATATTATTATTATTGAGGATAAGTAATCATCACAAATAATTATAATTTATTTCATCATCTCTTTCCTCCCATATCTCCATCCAAAATAAATTGATCAAAAAGAAAAAAGAGAAAAACCTAGTGCAAGGAGGAGTCTAGCCTCTAGGAGACGGTTTAAAGAGGATAAAAAAAATATGAGTAGTTTTCCTGAACAAAAAAAAAAAAAACATAGAGGCGAACGCGAATGGTAAAAAAAAATTAAAATAAAAAAAAAAAACTCGATTGCCGAAAATTGCGGTCAGGCTTTTAAGGCTGACATGGAGGGGGTCTTAATCTTAATCCTCTTTAATATATTTTAAGATTATTATTATTATTATTATTAAAATTGTTATCCTATAGTGGAAAACAGAATATTATTATTATTATTATTATTATTATTATTATTATTATGCCGAAACTAAAGAGTTTTACATAGACACATAACTTGCAATAAAAGGCATTACAATCCTGAACTACAAAGGTCGACCTTGTTTTCAAGGTCAACGTCTGGGAAACATTTTATCTGCACCAGTTATAGTTAGAGAGTGCAAAAATGTTATATTTTGTTTAGATGTATATTTTGTTGTGCCTGTAAATGTGGATTCCCTAAATAAGTGCATGTTGTGTCTATCTATCAAGCTGCGACTTTGTCCGTCTTCCTGCTTTAAAGTTAAGACTTCCATTTTATAGTTGTTCATAGCTATATTAATCTCCTATTTGTGTGGTGTGTTTGCATATCAAATTCAGTGAGTTTGTTGCGAGACAGGTCAGGTAGAGAGAAGGTATCATACTAGAAGCTAATACGTCGAGGCATGTGAGGTAATTGGACATCTAGAGTAAAGAAATATTTCGGTGTTTTGTTTGAAAGAAAAGTCTATTTATCAAGAGAACAAAATACGTGGTGTTCAGCGGCAGATCCAGAACACTGAAGAGCACTGGGCCGCATTTCACTAGAAAATTAGAATCGTAAAAAATAAAATGATTATAGTTTTTTGCAATGTAAATTGTACACGACTGTATTTTAATTTAGGGAATGCATCAATAATGAAGTCTACATCCATACCAATAGTATACAATGTTTCAAATAAAATACTTGAGCAATCGGCGAGAAATTCATCGCTCATTTTGTTGAGCAAATCAGTTCTCACATGTTTCATTGTTAAAAAGGTTCTCTTCGTAGTAGTTGCTGAAACGAGCAGTATCAACACTAGATAAATCAATCGACTAATGAATTTGCATTGTGTGTCCATCCTTGCACACCAGCTGCTTTAGTAAATTTGTAAGGGAACAAACCTCATATTTCTTTTAGTCTTTTACGTTTTAAACTTTATAGAATTTTAGGTTTCATTGTTTTTTTAAGACGCATAATCTTTGGGCTCAAATTTCTAGGCTAAATTTAGAATAGTGATTTGAATATGTTCAACTTGATAATTTTTCTAGTTAAACCCAATCTTATCATAGAATAACACTGGATCGGATGACTAAAATCAAAAATTTCATAAGGACTATAGTAACTACGGATCTAGAGGAGGGCTGGGCCGGGGCCTGGGGTGGCCACCCCCTGGATCCGCCAGTGGTGGTGTTTTGTTTGAAAGAAAAGTCTATTTTCCAAGTTGACAGGACAACCACATGAACCAAGATCTAGCTAACAATTCTCGGAACATATGTTAAATCCTCATGAGCAGAACCGGAAAAGAAAAACAAAACCCTCTCACAATTACTCTTCTAAGTTCTGCAGAAAACTAACAAAAACCTTGATGCACTCTAGACTAAGATGTATCTCTACTGAGTAGACTGGATCACGGAATGGCGATATTGTGCTTGTCAAGAGGTGCAATCTCATCTCCATCGAATCCCGGCTGAGTATCCCCAACAACGTCGAGGCTCCTCAATAGTTCTTCCCATTTCTTTGTTGGCCCCTGCATCCCATCTTTCATGTCACCTTCCCTCGACATATTATAACGATTATTCAGTAAAATCAGTTGGATGTTTAATGCATTACCTTCCACGAGAGATCTTGAGCCATGCAGTCCTGGATCATTTCAGACAGTGTAGGAGTCCCATAGGTTGCAACTGCCTTCCCGACTCCTCTAGCCACCGCCGCTCACATACATTGCAATGGCGGAGCCAGCTCATAACAAGGTGGGTCCCAAGACCACATTGGCTCAAGATTATAGTGTTTGTAAAATCGTATTGTATAGGTGATTCGATCGAGAAAACCTTGTATTAGATTTTAAATCGTAGACGGTTTTTTAGTAGTATGAAACGCTTGAATCACGATTAAACCATGGTTTCAACATAAATATCATACTATTGACTTTTTTAGTACAACCACTACTACAGATTTACTATCCTTGCTAAATTATTACACTGATAACAATATTTTGTACACAATCAATAACTCTGAAATCTATCACCTCATGTTTACTGGTTTTACTTATCTACAAATAAATTGTAGAAAACTTTGTGGTACACATGAACCTTGCATATTATATAAATAACTCTTGACTTTATATAAAACTGTGTCCCTAATTATGTATTATAAATTTACTAATTTCTAATTTAGTATCGAATTTCCACCTTCCAACGAAAATGTGTCGAAATACTATAAAACGCATTATAGGTCATTTCATTCATTTTATATAATTTTATTTTTATGTCGGACCCACCTTAAGTGAAATCCTGGCTACGCCACTGATCCATTGGATCAACTTCATCGCACTGCAGGAACATTTTCGTACATTCCCTATGTTTGGCCCGACATTTAGAAGGGCTTTTCGGCTTTAAAAGCTGAAGCAGGGCCAAACACCTGTAAAAGCTTGGCTGCTTCATTGTTTCCCTGGCCCCCTTTAGACTTCTGAACTGGATTCCTCTTCTCACATCCGCACTTGCCAAAAGTTTTGCAGTGACCACATACAGGAGGTAGATGACTATATGCCACCCCCACTCTGATTGAACGCTCATCCGTAGGCCAGACCAGGACGTGATCAGGGAAAGAAGCTGATGCTTTTAACTCTATCAGAGCCTTTGCACAGCCAAGCCTACCCCCCAATCTCGTGGTATGATCCACTCCCAAAGGAATGCCAAGGAAGCTCCCCAACCTACTCATACCCTGAAAATTGACATACTCCAAAGGAACATTAGTGAACCTCACCCATATAGGCAGAGCCTTGTTCCCCAAATCTTCCACATCTATCCCCGGGGTCCAAGGTCGAAGATATAACATGTTATCCGTATGAAACCAAGGCCCGCTCTCCAAGATCCAATCATAGGTTTCCTGAGAAGGCAATTGAATGAGAAGAAGCTGATTACCCAGTAGGGAAATCCGAACAGCACCGTCGCGCCCCCATAGCTTGTTTGCCCATCTCCGGAGCTCCAGGAGAGAAGACGAAGATGGATGAAGGAACTGCCCAACCAGACTGTGTCGCCACCGAGCCGCACCTTCATCACTTACCACCTTGGGCATTCGAATTCCTCCCTTGAAGTGCTCCGGCGGAATATATTCCAGACGATTCTCCTCGGCGATACCAAACAGCTCCGCCCAAGGCTTAGCGGGAACCCCCCTCCTCACCTACAGCCCTCGCTTCGGACGCCATCACTCACAAGAACCTCGAAGTACAAAGAAGCGTACCGACGCAGATGCCGGCACGGCCAACCAGGCCCACGACGGAAACCTAACTCGCCAAGAAAACGGGAGGATTTTCTCTCACTACTCTCTCACTTAATCTCTCTGAAAATTCTATTCAACCATTGCATTTCGGGTATTTTTTTTTAAAATCACAATAATTATCGAAAAAACCCCATAATTTGCTAGGCATATACATCGACGTCGGTATTTAGGACTTCACCGTTAATTTTTTTAAGCGAGATGAACTTTTATGTCTCGAACTGCGAAATGTGCGGAGAAGTGGGGAACGAAGGCTCCGCCGCCGTAACCGCCCCGCCGGCCCGACTATAGTGTTGTTTACTGCTTCTACTGATCGGCGGAGCAAAACCGCCCCCAAAGCGAGTCCGCGAGTCCAAACAGTTTCTTCTCCGAAACTTCTCTCTCTGTCATCATTCCTTTACTTAAAATTCTGCTTCCCTTCCCATTCCGCGCTGACCATCTTTCTTCTCCCATCGCCATTCCAATTTTGAAGCAGATCTCTCTCTCGTCTCTTCTGCCGACTACCTCAACTGCATCAATGGATCTCTCAATTGCGTTGCCATTCCCCTCCATTACCACCAAACCCTTCCCTTCCCATCTTCTTCTTTCCCGCCCTCTCTTCCCCAGCTCTTCGCCCGGAAGATCCTTGCTCTCTACACGAAACCCCTCTTCTTCCCGCCACAATCACCGCACTCCTCGACAACGACTCCGCCGCCGTGTTTCCGCAGCCGTCGACGACGACGATGGCGGCTTCGTCCTCGAAGATGTCCCTCACCTGTCCGATTTCCTCCCCAATCTCCCCGTATTGATTCTCCTCCCTCTTCTCTTCTCTTCTCGTCCTCCTTTTGGTTCAAGATAGTGATCTCTGGTTCCCCTTTCCTTGCTTCAGCTGTATCCCAATCCCTTGGAGAAGAGCCAAGCTTATGCCATTGTCAAGTATGTAGTCTCTCTACTTTGCCTTCCTCATTTTCACAACCCGAGCTTCTTGTTTGTGATCAATGTTTACTTCCCGTAGGCAAACATTCGTCGGCCAGGAAGATGCGGTGGCGCAGACGGTATGCGATCTTGTACATCTTATTCTCCAATTATGTTCCTTCTAAAATGTGGTAGTTACCGTCTTTTTGGTGCTCTCAGGTCGTTGTTCATAAAGGCAGCCCCCGAGGAGTACACTTCCGGCGAGCCGGCCCTCGAGAAAAGGTTCTTATCCTACTAGCTTTCCCTTTTCCCACTTTTTTTGCCGGCGACTATGAATGAACCAGAAATCAAGGGAATGATCAATTGAGTATTTCTTAGGTGTACTTTAAGCCTGATGAGGTTCGGGCTTGCGTAGTCACATGTGGAGGGTTGTGCCCAGGGATCAATACAGTCATCCGGGAGATAGTTTGTGGGTTGAACTACATGTATGGTGTGGATGACATTCTTGGTATCGTGGTGAGTGAGCTCTTTTGAGTATCAGAGTTTCCCTCTTGTTTCTTTCCTTTTCTCTGGGGAAATTTGATTGGTGTGATTTGCAGGGAGGGTATAGAGGCTTCTACTCTAAGAACACTGTGAAGCTGACCCCTAAAGTTGTGAACGATATCCATAAACGTGGCGGCACTTCCCTTTTGACATCTAGGGGAGGTCATGATACGATTAAGATAGTTGACAGCATTCAGGACAGGGGAATTAATCAGGTCAGTTTGATTTTTCTGTATGATAAGGCACACTCACACCCACAATAGGCACGGGAATACTAGGCCAGGAAGTAGAAAGAGTGGCGAGTTTAAAGTTTTGACATTTCATTGATCTTAGGTGTACATAATTGGAGGTGATGGGACCCAGAAAGGAGCAGCTCTAATTCATGAGGTTGTTGTACACTCTTTAAAGGGTTTCGTTTGTTTGTTAGCATGGTGAAGTTTTGCTGTTTTGACAGTGTGCCACACTTTCCATTTCCTTGTGCTGACTTGCCTTTGTGATGGTGCTAAAGGAAGTTGAGAAACGTGGTATGAAAGTAGCAGTTGCTGGGATTCCCAAGACCATTGACAATGACATAGCTGTAAGTTCTGTAAACCTGCGTTTGGATTTAATTATACTTGAAAGCCAATTTCATATGGCTGGTGCTATACTTCCCTAGTCAAATTAGTCTTCCCGGGATACATATCCATGCCAGTAGATGAATACAAAATGTGTAATAGTGGATCAGGTGAAAGAATTATTACAATGGATCGAGTTTGAGCAGAATTTTGACTCTGAGGACTGTTAGAATGTTTTGTGTTAGAACCTCGGCACACTGTTATAATAACCGAAACTGTGTTCTTGGAAGTAGAATGAGCACTGGAAGTATGATGATTTTGTCTGTTTAATTGTCTGCCTCTTGTCCCAAAATATTTTTAAACTACTTTGAGAAATTGGAATGTAGTGGCTAATTATATTTTCTGCACATGGTATCAAAGTATTTAGGCAGATCAATTCATGAATGTACTCATTTTATTGGTTTCTATTTTTGTATGATTAGGACACCCATGATCGTCTAAATCTTGGCTCTCTGGGGAAAGACTTCATATGTCTTTCACTTATACTACTGAATGTCAAGTTTGAGTAATAGTTGAAGAGTGATGAAATTGAGAGTTTTGCATTTACGTTGCTTGGAGACGGATGAATCTTAGATGTTTTTGTTCTTTGCTTTTTTAAGAGGAACCTGTTAGACATTGTCAAGCAATGACTTCCAACAAGAATATGATGTTTTTCAATGCTCATTTTAGGTGATAGACAAATCGTTTGGGTTTGATACTGCTGTTGAAGAAGCTCAGAGAGCAATTAATGCTGCACATGTAGAGGTTGAGTGTGTGGAAAACGGAGTTGGAGTAGTCAAGCTGATGGGAAGATATAGTGGTGAGTTCTCAATATTTGACTTTAGGCTTTTTAAACTGTAATATCATCACACAAGTCTGTCTAATGTTTCCCCCCGTTTCTTTCCTTTGCACTTTTGTTGTTCATTTATGCAGGATTCATTGCTATGCATGCAACATTGGCCAGTCGAGATGTGGTGAGAAGTTAGTTTCTTTCTGTTTGACTCTAATTTATGGTCTTATAAAGTTCTATGTATAACTTCAGTGTCTGATTTTAAACTTTTTGTGTATATATCATCACGAAGTAAATGTTTTGCCAAAGGGAGCCTGACCCTATGCCTGTTCCTGGTGTTTGGTGAATGCTCCAGGATTGTTGCTTGATTCCAGAATCTCCATTTTATCTGGAAGGTCAAGGCGGGCTGTTCCAATTCATTGAAAGCCGGATGAAAGAAAATGGGCATGTGGTTATTGTGATAGCTGAAGGAGCAGGGCAGGAATTTGTTGCTCAGAGCATCCATGACGTCAATCAGAAAGATGCATCAGGAAACAGGCTACTTCTTGATGTTGGTCTCTGGTTGTCTCATAAGATTAAGGTTTGGAGCACAAGCTTTATCTCCTTCATTGCAATTGGTATTTCGTAATATTTGTGGTTTCCTTAACCTTTGGATTTTGGTTGGCATGAGTTGCCTTCTTAAGTTCTTATTATCTTAAAAGACTTGTAATAATCCAATGGCAGGATCACTTCACACAAGTTCGGGAGATGGATGTAAATATGAAATACATAGGTATGCTTCGATTTCAGTGGATTATTGTTTGTTGCACTTGAATACTTACCAAGTCCTGATATATGGTAGCAAGTTGTGCAAATCTCAATTCTTGAAACACCCTTGCTAATATATTTTATAAGGATAATCTCACTCTTCTCCCATAGTCACTCTATCGGTCTTTGAGTGAGGCCATATGAATAAATAAACATGAATGGTAGATAAGTCTGTATACAGTGCATCCTGAAACATTGTTGGGGTTAAGACGTGCTGAGCTTTTCTGTTTTCCCCAGTCTCCGTTAAGTTTTTCACCTTGGTTTTGTCCTGTCATGTAAAGAGAGAAAGAGGTTTATCCCATTTATGTACCTTGTGATGATATAGATCCAACATACATGATACGGGCTATTCCAAGTAACGCATCAGACAACATATACTGCACTCTTCTTGCACAAAGTGCCGTACATGGGGCGATGGCTGGGTACACAGGCTTCACAGTTGGACCTGTAAATGGCAAACACGCCTACATACCCATTGCTGTAAGTGATCCCTCTCGTGCTCTCTCTCTGCCTTAATACCCTATACAAAGAAAATCTTGTTAGACTAGGACATAAGAGGCTGTTTGCTGCGGTTCTGTTAGAGAAATGTTGTGATAATAGTGAGTGATTGATTATGGTGGATGGATTGCAGCGGGTGACAGAGACGCAGAACACAGTGAGGTTGACTGACAGGATGTGGGCTAGGCTTCTTTCATCAACAAACCAGCCAAGTTTCTTGAATTCCTGTGATGATATTTTGTTGCAACAAGAAAGAGTCGACAGAGACACGGTCGATATGATTCACAAAATGAAGATTACTTCCACCTAGACAACACCATTCAATTGCTGGCTCTAAAGCTAAACACGGAGAAGCGCATCGGGCGTGGGCAGGTATCACCAGCATAACAATCTCAAGCTATCTTCCATGATGTCGGAGGAAGGTACAATGTGTTTGCATGCTGAGTTGACTATCATTTTGTTGTAGGTGTAGGATGAAAGACTGTTGTGCTTGGTTCAGTTGAAGTGTAAACAAGAGTATAGAAAGGGTGGAAGCATAATGAAGAAAACAGAGTAGCAACTTGCTTTCAACTTTGCAGATAATACCAAATGATAGGCTTTTTGTCTGTCTGTCTGTTCCATCCATCATTCCATCCACAAGTGGCAGTGGGTTGGTTCTTCCTCCCTAGTAGTTATCTGGCACACCATGCACGTCGGCTGCGGGCAAGTTGCAGACGTAGGCATTGGTTATCTTTCTATCTGTTCTAATCTGTCCACCGTAATTGCCACTTGCTGCTTTCTGTTGCTAGCTTAGGTAGAACTTGAGAGCAGTCCGTCGGTTTCATTACAAGTTGGGTCGGGTAGGGTAGCTCCTTGAGAGCGCGATGGCTTTAGGGATGGATAGTATTTTGCAGTTGCTGGTGGGAGTTTATCCGGATCTGCGATTCCTTGAACTACAAGCAAGCAAGTGGGCTTTGATTGCATTGGCAAGTTGATGGATTGGATGGATTGACTCCGACGCTGACACTGACTCTTGCTCGTTCAAATATCTCCCTTCCGTTATAAATGTCAATGTGCTGTGCTGTACTGTACATGGGATTGATCTGATCTGACTTTGTAGGAGGGCTGGAAATGAGCTCACTAGCGGCTCCACGTTCAGTTTGTGAGACATTTTGCTCGTTTGTTAATAAGTCGAGGTCTGAGTTGAGCATTGTTCAGTTTGCAAGGTTCGTGAGCTAGTTTCACTCGGTGATTTTGCCGAGCTCAACTCGTAAGCTAGGTCGTTTAGGACTGTTAGCTGACTCGATACCATGGCTAGCAAGCCACCTCAACTAACAACTAATGAGCGAATTGGTTATTAACTTATCATTCGGCTTGTTGATAACTCATAAGTTTGCTAAATTGTAAATCTCATCACTTGATGTTTAAGAATTTGAGTACGTAATCAAATATGCCTAGTTTATACTTGAAAGAGAGATTATGTACGTAACTAATTACTTTAATATTAAATTACATGATATGACCCGTTAAGAATTGTGAAATATATAATATCTTAGATCCGAGCACATCTTGTGAAATACAATATATCATTAATGAGTCAACCTCGAGGAGAGCTCGGAGTCAAAACACAAATCGAGCTAGTTTCATTTTTAACTAACTCGGACTCAATTCAATTCATTTGAAGCCATGTGTAGGAATAGTTAAAAATCAAGCTAGCTTTGTACAAGTGTGTGATCTTATTTTATTTGTCTTCGATTAGTATAGTGGATATAGCAAAAGCTAATTCATTCCCTGTGATAGGGTTGCAAATGAACTGAACATAATAGTCGAGTTTTCAACTAACTTGAGCTCTACTGGTTAGTAAACAAGTCAAACTCGAGCTCGGCTTGTTTACGAAAATATAGGGTTGCAAATGAACTTATTGACCATTATTGATATTAATTTTTCTAGTGACTAAACATGATACATTTTAATAAACCCAATGACCAAACATGTCATTAGCTCGATATATAGAGTTTGTGATTATTTGTACTATAGTAAATAAATAAATAGTTCACTAACATTAATTACTTCGTAATGTTACAATTCCTCCAACTTTAGACTCCCTCCCTTCTAGTACTATCAATAATAGAGAGCATATTATACCCAATGCTGTCAAAGTCGAGCCGGAGTATGACCCGGTAAGGTGAACGACTCGGTCATTAGTGGTCCAGCCGGCATTAGACCGTTTAAAAATCGTTTGAGAACCGGTACATTATAAAAAATATAATATCATAGTAGAACACACATAAAGTAATAATTCAATGATTTAATGAGTAAAAATGAAAATACAGGTACCATTTAATAATTCTACACAACATATATATACAACAACTAAAAAAAACCCTAACCTAATCCAAGCGACAGCTCCACTTCCCCACCCATCGGCCATAACTCTCCTAACTTCTGCTTCCCCATCCCCCCTCCCTCTCTCCTTCCTCCTCTTCCACCGCCGCACCTATTTTCATTTTTCAGCCACTATAGCCTTCTGCAATTCCTCAAAAATCCATCACCACATTCAATTCTTCCTCATCCTTTCTTAACCCCTAAATGTCTTCCTCGTCCCAATCCGCGAAATGGCTCGGATTCAATCCAAGCCTCTGGTGAGACAGGGCAGCTTAGCGGGGAGCTGCTTGCGACGAGATGGAAGCGACGGGAGCGGGGAGCTGCTTGCTACAACAAGGACTGGCGATAGCTATGGGGATGGCGATGTCGGGACGAGGTGTTGATGACCGATTCCACGATTGCCTTTTTTTTAGGGTAAACCAAACGGCCGAACCGCGCGACCAGCTTGAGCGGCTCGAGCGGTTAACCGCTTCGGCCGCTCGCCGACTGCTGTATAAAACCGTGGCGGTTAAATAGCTGATCCGAGCCGGTTTTACGACCGGGTGGCTGCTTTGACGGTCCGGCCGGCTCGGTTCGACTTTGATAGCACTGATTATACCTAGGGGTGGGCAACGGGAAACGGGTATTTGGGTATACCCGTACCCGTCCCGTTTTTTAAGGGTTACGGGTACCCATATTACCCGTAATATTATAAACGGATGGGACTTGAGATTGTACATTCCTAATATGGGTACCCGCGGGTTACCCGCGAATACCCGTTTGGGTAATATGGGTACCCGTTCTACCCATTCAATACAAATGTAGAAATTTAATTCAACCCAACTCAATTCAAAATCCATTGGCCATTTCGGCCATTACCCTTTCAATTTCAATTCCATTTGGGCCATTACCCTTTCACTGACATGTTTGGTGAATTAGTAGAGAGAGTTGAGATGTGTTGAATGAAACTTTTTTTTTTTTGTTGATAATTTGGTACTTGGAATGATTTATTTCTATGTGTTGTGATTGTTCATGAATGTGTAATTTGCAAACCAAGTATTTGTGATTGGGATGTATTTTGGTCTTGTGATTGTTAAGCAAATACAAGTTAAGTTTAAACTTTTGTTAAAATTTTAGTGGTTTAAACTTTGGGTATTTATGGGTAGTATGGGTACCCGTTATCCGTCCCGTACGGATAATGGGTACCCGTTTCCCATATGAGTTTGGGATATGGGATGGATTTTGGTCTCCAAATGGGACTGGGTACCCGTTTAAAACGGGACGGGTATCTCGTCCCGTCCCATTGCCCACCCCTGATTATACCTATAATCATTATCTTAATCTACTACGGCTACCTATATCTCTAAGTGGGCCCTGGCTGCTGGACCCTTATCACGGCGGGATAATAAAAGGGTTTACTCTAAAATCACAGGCCCAAGCCCAGGGCCCACATCTAGGTCGCCTTGCCACTCCGTTTCCGCCACCGTTTTCTTCATCTTCATCCTCCTCCGTCGCCGGGCAGTGCAGGCCGGCGCGTCGGACTTCCCCGCTTCCAACGGGAAATTCAGGATCGCCTTCCTGCCCCTCAATCGAAAAGCGGCGAAGTCGTACGCCTTCGCGGCGTCCACGTCGCTGTCGAAAGTCCCCAGCCACACCCGGCTGCCCTTCTGGGTCGGGTCGCGGATCTCCGCCGCGAATTTCCCCCACGGCCTCTTCCTCACGCCCCTGAAATTATTATCCCTCCCGCTTTCTTCCACCTGCCTCCCCTGAGACGACGACCCACTGCTGGAACCCGAAGCGGCAGACTTGGGCGAGTCCAGGTCCGGGTCGGATTCAGGGGTATTGGAGTCGGAGCCCCGAACAGGGGATCCGGATTCTTCTTCTTCGAGTTTTACGGGCAGGGGAAGCAGCAAATCGTGGGAGGCGGAGGATATCTTGGAGTTCAGATTGGTGATGAAGATGTCGGTGTCGGTGGAGGAGAAATTGTCTTCCAGCAGGTGCTGCCGAATGAGCTCCAGAGCTTCTTTGTATTCCTCTGGCGTTGCCATTGTTGTTGGACTACCGATCGAGGCAGAGAGAAACAGAGGAAAAAAGGATGGATTGATGGGTAGTGAGTGATTTCAGCTCAAACTATTTAAAGGGGAGGAGGAATGCAGTGAAGCAATCCAATCAATATGGTTTCCATCAGAAGAGTAAGAAGAAAAAGGATGAAATTTGAAGACTCTGTCGTCGGTGAAGGATATTTATTTCAGTGTGTCCCAGCTTTTGGGAGTTGATGTGAAGAAGAGGGAGAGGGAGCCGCAGTCTCAGTTTTGTCCTCTGTCAGCCAGCAGCTAGCCCACGGTTTCAACTCAGAGAGGCGCAACTTGGCCTCTAGGGTAGGATTTGGAATCTGAGAACTGGATAATGGATATGATTATGGCATTTATCCATAAACAAGTTGTAAATACAAGTGGACTTGTCATATCGAAAGTTATGTACAACAAGAATGGTTGATCCCCGCGAAGAGTTTGAATACTAGTGATTAGCTTCACTTCTTTTATGTAATCGATTCTTTTAGCAGAATGTAAGTGAATTACTCCACGGTCGTTTTCTTTTTATTTCATACTGCCTTGTGTTTCTCTAATTGGGCGAATTTTGGATCCTGACATGGTCGTGGGCAAGATCGTGCTCCAAACCGTGTTGAGCTCAAACCAGAGCACTTACGGTTTTGAGTGAACCATCAAACCTCATCCAAACTATATAAAGGCATGTAACCGCTACATGCAGTACACCTTATTAGGGTCTTTCACACTGCTGACTGGATCGTCACCTTCAAGACGAGCCTCAAAATATCTCTACTGTCGTAGAATCATCCTCGTGCGAGGTAACCAAACCCTTAAGGTGTTTCTCTCCTAGTCTCCTTAATTCAGGTTCTTTAGTATTGATAAAATGAGAGAACATAGTCATCTCGACATAATTATTTCTTTCGTAATGTGATAAAAAGTTGTTAGTATAGGTAAAATGAGGATTATAAAATCAAAATTTAGTCAGGGTATCCAATCGAGGGAACAAAATTTAAATATGTAAACAGAAGACATGTGTAGTCTAATCCATATAATATATTAAATAATAAAAGAGGGGTAAATTGAACTCATGAATCAAATAAAGGAACAAATACAACCTGAAAGCATCGATCTTACTCCTAATTATTTTTCTTCTTGTTTTCTTTTGTTTTGATTGTTTTATATTTTTTTTTTTTTTGTGTTTTATTTATGTACATATCAAGCAACATCATCCCACCAAAGCTCTATTCGTGTCTGTTTCGAGGCCGGCACCGGATGATTCGACGGTCTTCCCTAAACTTATAGCCCAATTGGTTTTGGGCCGAAAGCCCGAAACTAATTTTTCCCATCGCCAGGCCTCACACCGCCATCAGCCGTGAAAACGTATAGGGAGATAACGGCGATAACGGCGGGACGCTGAATATCCCCTTGACTTCCCCGTCCCAGATCTCCTTCCAGCTCGACGGCGTCAACGGCACCGGTTCCCCCAAACCCTGCGCCGCCGCCGGCGACGACTGGTTCTCCGCCTTCACCGCCTTCAAACTGCCCTCACCACCACCACCCTCGATTTCCCCAATCTTCCTCTTCCTAATCCCGCTCAATTCCCCCGAATCGGGGGGAATCGGACCGGCCGGAGAGTCCGAATTCCTGCCGGCGTCGAGCGGGAAATTGAGGATCGCCCTGCTGCCGCGGAGGCGGAAGGCGGCGCTGTCGTACGCCTTGGCGGCCTCGACGGCGGAATCGAACGTCCCCAGCCAGACCCTGACGCCCTTTTTGGTGGGATCTCGAATCTCCGCCGCGTACTTCCCCCATGGCCTCCGGCGAACCCCTCTGTAGTGCTTCTCGTCGCCGTCGACGACAGAGGAAGAAGAATTGGCGACACCCAATTCAAGCTGAGATGGTGGTTTGGAGATGGTGGTGGTTGGGATGGTGATTTTGGACATGGGTGGCTTCCTCTTGCTCAAACTACTCCCGCTGCCGCCGCCGCTGGAAGACGGAGAATGAGAAAGCGTCTCTGTTTTGACAGTGGTGTTGAAGGGGGTTTGTTGGAGGTTGGAGATGAAGGAATCCATGGAGGGGAAGTCGGTGAGGAGGTGTTGCCTGATGAAATCGAGAGTCGAAGCTTCTTGGTTTGGAAACGCCATCTTAATTTGATTGTTTTTGTCTTCTTTCTCTGCTCTGCTTTTGCTGCTGCTGCTTTCTGATGATGGTTTTTCAACGGAGGTAAGAAACTATCAAGTCGTGAAGGGAGAAGGATGATGGAGTGGAAATGGAAGTGTTGAAAGTTTATATAAAGGGAGGGCGGAGAAAGAAGAAGTCTTGGGGGGATGGATTGGAGGATGGTTCCATGGCAGCTTCTGTTGTGAGTGGGTGGGAGGAAGGATCATTATTGCTTTCTTGCTTCCGTTACCCTGCCCAGGCCAAGTGGGGGTATTATTTTTTTTGAAGTAAAGAGGAAAGAGGGGAGGCCTTTGTGGATAAGATGGAAATTGATGTGGTATTGGAATTCAAATATCAAATATCGGAAAATTCGAGAATAACGTTACGAATTTAATTACAATCCCAAAATAAAAATTATAATTCAATCGCAATTTCATGTATTTTGTTCGATATAGGTAGAGTTGCAAGTGAGCCAATCTGTTTGTGAGAAACTCAGCGTTGGAATCGCAAAAAACTCGTTCGACACTCGACTCGTTATTTAACAAGCCAGCTCGCGCGCCGACTCGTTCGACACTCGACTCGTTATTTAACAAGTCGGTTCTCGTTAGTCGACAAGCCAAGTTTGACTTAGACCATGCTCAGCTTGATAAGCTCGTGAGCTAGCTTGACTAAGTGGCTTGTTAAGAGCTAGTAGAAGGATCAATTACTCTTCTAAACATGAACATTATTTTGTTAATACGGATGTGTATGGAATTTAACTGTTATTTTAAGTTTCTTTTTATCATTTAAATTCTTATGTGTACACATTTTTTAGCAATAATGATTTCAAATCGAGCTCATCCTGAGTCGAGCTAGTACTCAGCTTGACAAGCTGTGTTAATGAGCATTTATCGAGTTCTATCGAGTCGAGCCCGAGCTAGATTATTTTTAGTCGAGCCGAACTCGAGTTAGATTATCAAAATTCGAGTGTTTGAGCTGAAAAATTTATAAACAAGCTGAGCTCAAACTAAGCAAAAATTCGACTCGACTTGACTCATTTGCAGCCCTAGATATATGTATATATCAAATACCAAATTGATTTCCTTCAAAGTTATCATTCAAATATATAAAGACAAATACTTCTCCTCTACCAGCAACTTCACAAATGATTTTCAAAATATATAAAAACAAGTAATGGTGTCAATACTCATGCAAAACAAATGAGGAATTCTCTAGTATAGTAACAACAAATTAGGAAAATGATGTGTCTAGGAAGCACATTAACAAACTTAAGCAACAAACTGAAACATGGGACTACTACACAACCCATAAACATACTACAAGTAAGAAAATAAGTTTGGTATGAGTTGTCGAATAGTGATTGAATGAGCTATGTATAGTTAAGTGATCATTTTGGTAGTTACCCTTTTACTAGCCGTGAGTGAGAGAGTAATTGGGAGAGATAGAATACACAATAGCTAATATTCCGGTATTGCTCGATATTTCAGCTTCTACTCGTCTCAATCTCGTAATTCCTAATATCAGATAACAATTAATATTCAATCACAACTTCAATTCCGTGAAATAATATGTGTATTGAGTAATAGCAAATATCGACAAATTTGATACAGTATGTTATACATCTCAAATACACTATACGACAAATTTATGGCTGCGGGCTGGGTCCGTTGCATTGCTATCCAATTTGACTATTATCAAACTAAATAAAGGGGTTGTCTCTCTCTCTCTCTAGTCTCTATCCTCTGCTGGGCCTTCCTGCCACCTTCTTCCCACACACGAACTTTTGTCTGTATTATCAGTCGCCATAAGATAACCACAGTTTATTATTTGTCTACGTTATTAATTTAGCGTTATTAAAGTTGATGTTGGGATTAAGTTAAAGTGTAACAATTGTTAATTCGAAACGAATTAGTGGCTAGATTCTGCTTCTGGAACCAGACTTCTTCATTATCGTCATCATTACTTCTTCAACCAAATACAATGATTGGAGCAATGCTACGTATAAAACTCTTGGAGCAAAAACAAGCTAAGATTTGTTAAGCTTAATTCAACGGGCAATGAAAAAGGAACAATATCATAAAATCACATGCATGTTTTACTAATCCACAATATATCAAGCAAATATACTGCCAAATGGAAATTATCACTCTTCAATGAACTGAAAGTCTGAAGCCAGCATAAATCCAGCACATAAGCAAGGCTCAACTGAGATACACGCAGTAAGAAACCCATGAATATTCAGATATATGTGAAGGCAGAGGAACATTGTGCTTCAATCCTTTCCCACTTTTCAACAAGGTAGATGCAACTTCCAAGAAGTTGAGAAAAAGCCTAACCAGAAGCAACAAAATTAAGTATCCTATAGCAAAGAACACCTTCCAAATCATACGCCGAAACTCCATAACCAGAACCCAACTCATCGACCGAGAGACAACACCTTGGAGCCACAGCAGACCTAGTAAAAGAAACCAAGAACTTTGCCACCGACATTCTTCCTCCTTGCCTCCTCGTGATCCATGATTCCAGCAGAAGTCGTCAGCACAATGAATCCAAACTGCAGAATAACATTTGACAATTAATATAAGGCAACACGAACTTACAAATACTAAGCTACTAGCAATCCCTCAAATTTTTTTTTAGATCGCAAGTAAACATTAAGTTCAATCATGTTTCATCACTCACACAACCAGCAGGGAAAGCATTGCAAGTAGGGTTTACTATCTACCACACTCTGATAAGAAGCAAGAAACGGAACCCACCTGTCTGGATGGAAGCAACCTAGCAGTCCACCCTTCAATCTCCTTGACACCGACGTCAAAACGAGGACTGATGACACCACACTTGTTTAGCCTCCCATTCAACTCGACGACAATTTTACCAGCCCTGTGATCATCAACATATTCAAACTCGCCAATGTATCCTGCGTACATCAAATGAAGACATTGAGGCATTAACTATCCAGTGAACAATGCGAATGGAATTTATCCAGGATGAGAAAGGCAAAGACCCATACCATGCTTTTGCATGACAAGAAGGAACTTGATGATCACTTTCGAGGAAGGTCTGATCATGACCTGGCGCTTCCCGCGCTTCTCTGCGTTGTACATGCTCTTAAGAGCATCATTCAATACACTAACTCTCACCATTGGAGCTGGCACAAAATTATCGAAAGCAAATCGTTAGCCACTACCCACAAGGCTTACACCCAAATTCGTACAGCAATGAACACATAGAAACCAAATAACACTCACCCAATAATCTTATCTCATCTACCCCACCGGAACAGGACATAGCTAAGTTGCAGAGGCATTTATAAGGCCAAAGTAGCGTTCTACAAAACCCATTTGAGGCATAGCTGATAGTATAAAAATCCCACGGAAAGTTGAATTCTTTTGCTAATTACAGATTCAAATATGTAGTTTTAGGTAAGACAACCGTCTAGTGGTCTTGTCAGAATTAGTCACCAAAACAGCTATTCGGATGAAGGAACAAACTGATGAGACCTTCAGCTAAAAAATCATTCGCCATTTCCAACATCAGAGACTAATCAGGGCTAGCTTAAAGGAATTCAAACTTAGGACCCAGAAGGAAGACACAAACAGAGCCGATAAAAGAGACTACTGCAGAAATGAAGGGGCAGAGAATCCAAATACAATAGAACTACAAGTGCAGTCGCGAGGATCAAACAGAGCAAAATCGAAGAGCAAGGATTTCAGAAATTTTTCGTTTCCAGCTTGTACGCACCTCAACGGAAGATACAGAGAGATCTGGCGCCACCAGCGACTGAGCAAGGTAGAGTTAGGGTTTTGCGAGAGGATGGACGGGACGAAGACCTCAAGTTTATATAGTGCTGGATCCATGGACGTTAGGTCCTTACGGCCCAGTGTTATTGGTATTGTAGCCCGAGAGCAGGCCCATGAGTCTCATAGTTTACAGCTATACGGCCCAGATTCAGGATTACAGCTACAGGCCCATGAGTATTATATATTTTTTTTTTGTTATAAGAACCGAACCGGATTAATGGATGGGTAAGTAGAACTGTCAAACCAGTTACATCAACGGTTCGATTCATTTGCTTGGACGAATAGGAATGAATCAAACGACTTTCCACGATTAAACCTGAAACCAAAAGAACATCCCCACTTGATTTGTTCATTGGGTTACTATTTTAACCACAACAACAACAAAAAAAAATTGGGAAACAAACTATTGTACTTGTAATTGTAATAAATACAAACTAACACCATGAAACCTTAATTACTAATTTTATTTCTACTTCGTATTTCCCAACCTTTTGGTCGACTTTACGTAGTTCACTACCGATGTCACCCTGATTTCTAACTTGAATTAATAAAGTTATGATTTTGGTTTGAAACTTTGAATGATCTATAAGTATTTTTGTGGTGAATGATATGAATTTGAAATTGGTTATGACCAATGAAAAATTCATTCAGAAATTATTACGTAATACTATGTCTTCTACGTTATAGATCATGAATGGGTTCTCTCAACTATTAACTAACAATTTTATAACGTTTTTCACTTTAGCGTCCAACTCGATTATGAAAACATAGCATATTCTTATTCAGGCAGTGCAGTGCAGCCTTCCTTGCTCTCTGATCTGTTTGTCTCTGAGTTGCTTTCGTTAATTAGCTCACTATTACACTTTTGACCTGTGATGTCACATTAGGTGATGGCTCGGAAGCTTGTCACCAAGGATTCATTGGGAATGCATTTGGGTGGTGCTCCATTGAGAAAAGTTCAGCACCTCTGTCCTTTTTGCTTCTAGTAGGTACAAAGGGACTTTTTTTTTTTTTTTTGCTAAAGGGTACAAAGGGACTTCTAGTAGGAAGAAAAGCGTTGGCCATATCATAACAAAACAAGCACTTTAAGACTAACCACAACCTGGGGGCAAAATTTGGGAATTAAAGGACTAACATTGCATTTTAGACCCCTAAAAAACAAAAACACATGCAACTCTAAAAGGCAAAAAAATTAGGTTTCGTATCTAGTAATCCTATGAGTAGTTAAACTTGTGTTTTTTAATTTAAAATTTTGTATTTAGTACACCAAAATAAACTTCATTCATTAAAATCTCCAAAATTTTGAGCAATTTTCAAGATACGGTTGTTTTTAGTTAAATTTTTTTCATTGATTATATATTTTTTTCTTCAAATAACATTCAAACAGACGACAGTTATACCAAAGTGAATTAGTAAGTTGAAAAACATAAAAAACAAACAAAACACATAATTTTTTAGTTGTTTATGTAATTATTTTTTGTTAGTGTTGTGACCCACTCATTTAGTAGTCGTTTGGAAGTTGCGATTGTTTTGTTAAGATTCTCATTATGGATGTATTGTTTATAATGCATCTTTTTTTCTTTTTTTGTGTTTTAGCAGAAACAATACATGAATTGTTTATATGATGTGACAGAAACTATCACTCAAAACACTCATTTTGAGTGATTATTATATCTCAACTTTTAGTTGTGATTGTTGAAATATTTGAGTTGAGATAGTTGAGTCTGAGCTTTTAGCTGATGCGACATACACAATCACATACCAAACATTGTATTCTATAATGTATCAAATTCGACTATAATGCATCAAATTCGACAATACATGTATAATTATACATGCATTCTCAATAATACATCTATGCATCAAATTCGACAATACCAAACATTGTATTCTATAATGCATCAAATTCGACTATAATGCATCAAATTCGACAATACATGTATAATTATACATGCATTCTCAATAATACATCTATGCATCAAATTCGACAATACATGTATAATTATACATGCATTCTCAATAATACATCTATTCTCAATAATACATCTATGCATCAAATTCGACAATACATGTATTCTCAATAATACATCTATTTAACAATCGCAACATCTATTTAACAATCGCAACTTCGAAACAATACATCCCACATCCATCCCACATCGCAACTTCCATCCTTTTGCAGAACTATTTTAGCTCCTCAAAATCTGTATTTGGCCTTTTATCTTTGGGATTAGCCCATCCATCCCACATCGCAACTTCCATCCTTTTGCAGAACTATTTTAGCTCCTCAAAATCTGTATTTGGCCTTTTATCTTTGGGATTAGCCCATCCATCCCACATCGCAACTTCCATCCTTTTGCAGAACTATTTTAGCTCCTCAAAATCTGTATTTGGCCTTTTATCTTTGGGATTAGCCATGGATTGAAGCAAAAGTTGCAATCGAAGTATTCAGTATTATATATAGATCGTTTTTGAACTTGATTACCAGGACATTCGATTACATTACAAAGCAGCTAGCCACCAAAAATTGCTCATTATTACTTTCACAACTCTTTCAAGATTACACACAGGAAAGGAACTGACACGAAGACCCTGGGTAGATATACAAAAGGAACATAGACAGACGCTTAAGCAAAAACCAAAATAAGAACCCTCAAAATGTGACATAATACTTTTCATCTCCATCATCACCCTTCTCTCGACGGGGGCGAAAACGTTGCGTCTAAGAGGTCTGTTGACCGGTGACATGCTGCTGCCCGAACTCCGTCGCCCTGTCCTTCATCTCCCTCGCCTTCCCGGCCAGCTTCATCCGAGCTTGGTCCAGCGAATCCGCGCCCGGTGGGTGCCTCCCAGTCACATACCTTCCAACCACCACCACAAAAAAAATTGTGTCAACAACTTTTTGCGCGCGCTGACATAGGGCTGAATCTTTTGCAAACAAACACTTGGAAATTTACCTGTAGATCCAGGACAAGACGGTGATGGCTGCAATGCCGAACCCACCGGAGGCCAGGAACCCCGTGGTGAGGAGGCCGACGGTGACGAGAGCCGGGACGAGGACGGGGCTGAAGATGACGAGGAGCGGCGTGGCGATGGTCAGCACGATCACGGTGGCCGCGAGGATGAGCCCCGAGAGGACGAGCATCGATCCACCCGCGGTGGCCGCGGTGGCGGCTTTCACCACTTGGTAGGACCGCGGCTGGTTCTGCTGCTGCTGGTGGATGGTGCTGCCGTGCTGCTGCGACTGGTCCATTTGCTTTTAGCTTGTTACCCTCAAATTGGACGAATTTTGGATCTCTTGTGTAAAATGTGTTCTTGTAGCGAAAGTTTGTTTTGGGAGGTGGGTGTGGATTTATACAAAAGGGTGGTGAGGTGGAGAAGACACGTGTCGGAAGGTTGAGGCACGTGGTGAGCGGGTTGTCATGCAACGGTTGCATGAAGGCTCAAACTTTTTTCCGTCTGTGGACACGTTTTGCTAGCTAGCTACTCGTTTTCGATTTTTCCTTTTTCACCTTCGACTGAATCCGGATGCCGTTCTAACCAGGTTCGGTCAAACCGGTTTATATCGGTGCGTCGCTAAAACAAGTAGAATGCTACAATCTTTTCGTTAATGGTGGTTTGACCGCGGTGGTACAACTGGTTTACACTGATTGTGTCGGTTTTAATAGAACACATGCGAAAAATATGAAAGTACAAATCCCTATGTCCGATTTTCTTACCATAAACAAAATGACCTCGTTTTTGGTGAACTTTATGAGCAGAAAATTGTATTTTTTAAAAATGATGATTTATCATTATAGTTTGTAACATGTTTTATTTAAATATAAATATATTGACGCTAATTTATTGCAATCAAGTATGAATAGACGGTAAATGTTGTAATTAAATATGTGCATTTATCATTTTGTTTATGAGATTGTATTTTACTTGAATATGAATGCAAATTGAAGGGAGATCTGATCAAAATAATACTAATAAATTATAGGGAGATCGTCTTGACCAAGGTTGTCAACCCGCGGGTCGACCCAATTTGACCATGACCCGGTGAGAAAAACGGGCCGCACACAGACGTCGGGCCGACCGCTATAAGGTACTGGGTTGGAGGTCAAATTGTGTCATTTTTTTCTTTAGTTTGCGAAATGCGCCTATTTTCCAATTTTTCTTTTCGCCTAACTCAATCTTTGGAATACTAAGGTGAACATTTGAATATCTATGTTATATAACTGTGTGTGAATTTTCACTATATGTTGGATCTAAGTACGATATATTATTTTGGTGTAATATTATATGTTATAACTCATATGTTAGATAAGATTTGATATAATTTATGAGGATAAGTACAATATAATGACTCTTTCTATATTTTCGGGTCAAACCGGGATAAAACGGTTGACCCATTAGCTCGACCGGGTCCGGGTCAACCCGTGGGTTGACAACCTTGGTCTTGACTATTAATAATTCATTTTCTTTTAATAGTTTTTTACTTTCCTTACTGTTTTCTTTTTAAACCTGTTTTCTTTTTAAACCGACATTAAACAACATAAATCGATTACACCTTGATATGACCATTCCACTTACTAAATTGACGTAATGACGGGTTTGACAATCTTGCTCTACATTCAGTGCTCGTATGGAAAAATTCGAAGCAACAAGTGAAAGTGTAAAACAGTAGGGTTTTGTTTTCAACCGTACCAATCAGTATGATCTTCTCACAAACGGGCAATGTCGAATGTCGAATTCCAAATGTTGGAGACATCATTACAAATGGCACTCAGTCCCTCTGTTTTAACTTAACGTCGCCAATCACTATTACAGCTTTGCAACGACGATGAAATGAGAATTAATATAAACAACAATACAAACACTATGAGAGCTTCTTGAAGCTCAGCCTGCAAAACGCTTGATGAGCCAACTCTTTCAACTGTTTGAGCCTTTGGCTAGGGTTGCCTCTTCTTCCAGAAGTTCGACTTTAGCTTTTCCCGCCTTCCGAATCCTGCTTCTGAATTCCCTCCAGAACCAGGTTGCATTTGTTCATGCTGCGTGCATCCAACAGCCCGTGATTCCACAGTTTTACCATCAGCAGTCTCCAGCAACTGCACCCAAAAAAACCCAACTCAATTGCTGCTGAAATTCTGGTTGTATATCATCTCATTTGCAGTCGTCGAATAATTAAGCAAAGCATTTTCCTCAGAAAGATGTTATCTTTACGTACCAGAGTAGGGCTGGAGCTGCTAAGAGGCTTTTCCCATGGAGCCTGGAGAATGCCTCACACGCCCACGGGATGTGCCCATCGGCCAGGACTCTGCCAACATGCCAACAGTTATTGGAAGAAGAAAAAAAAGAATTGAGGAAAATGAAAAGCACAGTGGCGACTACTACTGATCCAAAGGGTTTCTTTCAAACCTCTGCTTCCGGACAAAGGAATTCCACAAGTGCATTATATGTTTCTCGTCCTTGGTCACATCAACAAAGTCATCAAGCATCTGCAGGGCATCATTGCACGAGGCAGATGATTAATATGTGGATTAATAGTACATACATCTGGCCGTTGTTTCATGGCGTAGATTATGGCCGAAAGAATCAAGCATACCCTTCGATCTTCGAAGTCTGCAACATCATCGTCAACTTCATCCTCACTGTCCACATCCGATAGCACTTGCTCCAATGCCATTGGCTGCAAACATAGGGAGGAGTTCAAAATATTTCTGGGTCATCAAATCCACATATATTTATCTACAACTTGCATCTAAAACTCTTATGGATATTGCTTCAATAGGTTGCTGGCCAACTTATCTAAGAGGCATGCAGCTGCACAGATGCATAAGTTTCTATTGACACTTTCGAAGGGTTTCGAATGTGTTTGATCATGTGTGACCACAAATGCATCACAATGATACCATCTTAAATGCATGGAGATAAAAAGTATTGAAGATACACTCAATGAAAACGCAGATCTCATTTGTTTCTTTTTTCGGAACAATTTCAATCTAAAAAAGAACTGAGACTACAATGCATTTGCACATACACTCGCATAAAAGAACACAAAATGAACTGCAAGTAACTGTAATGAAATTCTACAAATGCACTACCCACTCTCATTGGATTGCGGAGAAAGCGAACTGCTCTGTGGAAGAAGAAAAAACAAGCACTGAAAACAATATTCAGTTACCTGAGCTCTATGTGAGTGAAAAAACAGTCGTTTGTGAAGAAGGCTGCGGCTGCAAAGATACACAAAAAATTTCATAAGCTGTATGAACAATCTGAGAATCATAATCTTGATCCAAAACCACTATCCCCCCCCCCCCCCCCCCCCAAAGAAACCAACACACACAGACAAAAAAAAAACATAGTGTGCACTTAAATGCATTAACGCCCCCTAATTGGGAGCATATATATCCAAGGGATTAGAGGTGAGCTTAGAACATACTTCTTCAGATCTGACCGATCAGCAGATAACTTCCTCGCCTTGGCAAATTGTATCATTGCAGGAGGAACAACACTGTTATCAGATGCCAACTGAACACCTTCAGCTTCCTGGTGCCCTTGTGCTCCAGAAACTGAAGCCCCAATTTCATCAAAGACAGAAGAAACTTTTCCTGCACCGTCTGCAGCACCACGGCTGATGCTTACCATGCTCTTGCCACCTTACAAACAAGGATCCAGGTCACACAAAGAGGAGGAAAAAGAAGTCAGTGCAACATGATGCTATCAGAAAATACATTTCCGCTTAGAAGGAGAAAGCACTCCCGATGCATCAGCAGGGTTTCTGTTTTAAATATTCTTCTCATAAATTTCGTGCAACATACAATTTCTACCTTCCATCGAGTTCAAACAAAGGCGTTTAACATCTCAGAGCAACCACACAGAAAACCCTTTGCGTATCCCAGAAAATGGCATTCATGCACCACAGAATATTAATTACTCAACCAAACAGATCACCTTTTTTACTCAGCAACCTTTTGCGACACTGCCCTAGTTATCGTCATTCTCAGTAATTGTTCATTGAGATGTAAGCGCATTACCATCTATCCAATTTCAGTTACAATAAACAAAGTACATACCATTAGCTTTATCATGAAGGTCACATGCTCCAGCATGGTGGTTTGACTCAAAGATCAGAGGATAGACATGCTTTACTTGTTGAACATGGCTTTTTGGTTTCCTGCGCCTCGATTTCTTTGAGCTATGATTACATTACCAAATCAATGAGAATCTTTAATATAGAAAAAAAATATACGAGTAGTTAAAGCACCTTCACTTACCAAAAGGAAAATGTTTGCTGCTTTGGATCAACACCACGAGCAACAACCTGAAAGCAACAGTTTGCACATAAATTCCAAATCGGCAATTTTAACAATCCATATTTGGGACGCAACAAGGTTCCACACTCCAACCACCCCTAATCATTATCATCATACTTTAATCGGTCACAACTCACAACAATATAACTAGGGATATATGCATACCTCAGACCTCCAAACATCGGTTTTAACGGATATATTTACTGCTTGAAATTCTTCAGTTACCTACAGGAAATGAAGTTAGCATTTAGCACCACTTAGTCCGAAGGTCGAATACTTGCAGAAACTCAACGAGGAGATTCTAGAAGTTCACCAACCCAGAACTCAAAGTTGAAGAGATCATGTGAGGCAGGCAAATGGTATCTCAGACCCTGAGAAGAAGATAATCATGTCAGCATCTCTCATCCATACAGGAGAAACCGAAAATATATAGCAACCCAGAAAGGAATGAAGGGAAACATAAGGTGAGGAGGCTCACAATATGAGATCACAAGTTCTACCTTAAAGCTTCCACATTTTACCAAGCAAAATGGACAAGAGAATTCTTCAGTTACTGCAAGTTACAGATCCAAACCATTAGACAAGCAGGGAAGACGAATTTTCAGCTCAAAATTATCATACAACCAACAATTAATCCGAAATAAATAAGAGCTGAAAGAAAAAGTGAATATCCTTTGTCACAGAACTGAAAGTCCTGAGGATAATAGAGCTAAACCCACGTTTCCACAGAAAATAAGAGAGAAATTAACACTACCTTCGGTCTTCTGCAACTTATTATTATAGTACCTATAATTGAAAACAACATTTCCAGCCCTCAACCTAAGCAAGACAATTAGTCATCATTAGAAGCTGGAAGTTGGGCAACAAATCATTTGCATAATGGAACTCTATGCTAGGGAGTAACCAATGAAAGGGACTATAAAGTAGAAAGTTCAGAACATAGACATGCTTCTCCATTTGGTAAGGTGGATAGAATTGCATGGAAACCGAAGACCAAGCCACTCTTTCTACACCAGCCAAATCTCATATCACATAAGGTATTTACCTAATAATATGAGACAAGGAGGAAGAAGAAACATCACTGCATGTGTATGAATGATAGGGAGACTTTTCCCTAGCTCCAATTTCTTCAGCAGAGACATTGACCTGCACTTGCGAAGCATCCTAGCAGACAAAAATAATCAATTGTCAGATAGTTGCCAGGAAAGCTATGCTGAAAAACACAATTGTTTAATATACTTACATTCTCAGACCCTTTTGGAATTTGTACAAAAACACACTTATCACCGTTTGAACAATTCAACTGCAAGTGTAAAATGGATCATTCAGTAGCAGTAAGCACACACAGGAATAAAAGGGACTGAACATCTAAGAGCATAAATCTTAATTAATATTATATGTTAACATTTAACTGTAACCGTAGAACTCTATGCAGAGGGTGACCATCTACTCATGAAGAAAAGAAATGCAAGCTCTAGAACAGTCACCAAAAGACAAAATTTATCTGTCTATCGTCAACAGTTTAGACCTAGAGGCTAAATCAGTAACAGTACGTCACATGCCAAGTGTTATTGACCAATCAGCAGCCCAGGATTATCAAAGACTTTTGGATGGTTTTGCTACATGTCATGCAACCTTACTCACAATGTCTAATGGGCAAAAAAAGGCAAACAAAGAATAAAAGACAATTGTCTCATTCGTACCTTTAAGAAGCATGAATACATGTCCACAGCTGATGCAACCTCTACTCGTTGTCCCAAGGCTAAGTTTGGAGACTTCTGCCATGAAGCATAGAGTGACTCTAGTTGTATCTTGCCCAGTAGGCAGCATCCTCCAACATTTTCTGTCATGAAACAAAAACAAATAGACCAACAAAAGAAGACTTGGATAACAAACAAAAAGAAACCATAATAATTTACAAAGGTATCAGCACCTCCAGGGTCCAGCTTAAGAGATGATTCATCCTACTTATTCTATTCACCGTATGCATCCAAATTTATTCTGAAGCATCAATGCAGAGGCCATAGAGAATTATAATTCATCCTAAACTATAGTGTAACACAGCAGACAATTTACCCAACCCTCGGCCAGCTTATGCTTCGCCAGAATCTCTTACACGAAGTAAAAAATAAACTCATCAATATCCAGAAGACCCATGGCACATACTAATATGCACAATAACACCTAAGAAACAGTTGCAACATTTTATATCAGATCAAAAGGGATAGGAATTCCAGACCTACATGACTCTTGGTCAAATCAAGTCCATGCACTGCATTCTGAGCTCCAGCTGCAAGGAAGATTCATCAGATGAAATTTTAGCAGCAGAATCAAGCAGAAACTCTGAAACACTAAGGGCAAACTCCATACCGAAGCTGACAAGTAAGAGAGAAAGTGACCCAGAATTTGCTTCCGATGCTAGCTTATTAGATTCTGGAAGTAGGAAATGTGCTTGTGCTTGTGTACTCCCATTAACTCCAGCAAAGTCATTCATAATGCACGCTCGACTAAACCGAAAAACTGCAGAATGCTTCTTCACCGGGCACAAACCAAAAGCAGTTGATTAGCAAACTTTAATAGGAACACTAAGGATAAACTCCTAGGCCAACAATTACAGCAAAAGATTGATAAAAGGAATAGATGGTTTCTCACCTCTGGAGTCAAACTCTCTGAAACAAGTCTTGCCAGCAAAATGTACAGAGGAAATGGGCTAGGAGATTGAGAAGCTCCATTGAGTGTCATCGAAAGTGAAACTGTCATTTGTATTCTACATGTACAGCAATAGGAATGTGATTAGTTACTCAGTCATGTTTGAATACTTAAAAGATGAAGAGAAGAAGAAAAAGAGACAATCCCAACTTTGATTAGGAATGCTGCACCCTAGTGTTGGTAACTGACAGTTACAAGCAAATCAAAATAAATGTGAACACCCTAAATTCAAACGTTGGGCCAATCCACAAGAAGAAGTATAAAGAAAAAAAAAATGAAATATTATGAGCATACACATTCCAAAACGGTCTGCGCCGAACGGTCGAGCCATTGACTATATTGATGCTGAAGTTCCACTCTCACACATCACACCATCCAACAAAGATATCAGAATGTTCAGCCTCATCACAAATTTCTTTTCAAGGGACCATACTAACAGTCACAGAAACATCTACCAGTCCCCCCACAACGCAATAATGAATAGTTTCACCAGCATTGTTACTGCCCACCACTAGCATTAAACTAAAGCAGTCTAGACTAACACTGTTACATTCTAGAACATGACAACATTCACAGGTAGAGATTTGTACCTCCTTTTATTCTTTGACTGTATCTTGTACTCCAAACACCTCTGTAGAAACAACGGCTACAACAAGAAAAGAGAACCACAATTCAATCAGAAAACAAAGGAAATTGAGAGACAGAGACTGCCAAGAACTGATCTTTCCCCCCCCCCCCCCCCCCTACACATCCAAATGCCTCCGCCGGAGAACCACTCAGCAAGTAGAGAAGAATATACCAATGCTTGACACAAACTACTCACATTCCCAATAGCCCGACGTTGGAGGATGTTGTAGAGCTCAACGGGCTTGCAATAAGTGGAGAGGCTTTCCTCAGCTGCCATTTCTTCTTCAGCAGACAATCGCACACGACCATCATCACGGCACATCTGATCCGCACTTCGGCTATGCCTGACAAATTTGCAAGCAAAACGAGAAAAAAAAAATTCAAACTTTGGACAAAAAAATTATTTGACTTTGTTTCTCCGGACAAAGCAGACGAAAGGGAAAAAATCCCCGTCGGCGCGAGGAGGAGAAGAAGCATACGAGGAAGTTTCACGAGCCACCAAAGGGATTCCCGGCATTCTGCGGCTACACAGTTCCAGCAGTCAGCTGTTCCATAGCCGTCTAAACCATTCAGTGCCCAGAAACTGGCTGAAATTTTTTTTTTGAGCTTCCGGAAGCCGATGGAAAGTCTATACCCTAAAATTTGTGTTTGGGCTTCGGACAAAACCCTAGCGTGAGGGAGAGTAGAGAAAAATGAAGAGAGGAAGAGAAGAGAAGCGAAAGATTGGAGCAATGGCGGATTGGTTAGCTAATTCCAATCGCAATCTATTTTGCAGGGGAAGAGAATCTATTGGGTCGAGAGAAGCTCGTAGAAAATTTTGAATTTTTTTTTTCTTTTCCGTTTTCCTCTCTCGAGGATATGGAACAGCGAGAAGGCGAGGGGCTAATGGTAAAATGCCGTGATAGGAAGAACAGCTCCGCGCTAGGACAAAGACAAAATCCGAAATGGTTTCCGCAATTCCGCTTTATCGGCTATGACAAAAAAAAAAAAAATCCTGATATCAAAAAAATTCCTATAGTTTAGTCTTTGTGTCAATTGTGTCACATTGTTTTTGTTTATGACAATTGAAACCCAAAATTCGATTTTTTTCCTCATTGTCGTGAGTCGTGATAACGTCACCATCGTCGATTCTCTCTCCTCTCTCTCTAGTGGCTTTCTCGTCGAATTCTTTCATCGAGCCCACAATTCGAATCGCCAGACTCCATGGGGTTCCAAGTACTCGAACTTTCCTTGTATCTGGCCCAACGGAACCGACGCGGCACGCGAGATCGAGCCCTCGCCACCATGGTTGCCCATCTCTCTCCTGAATTCTGGATCCCGAAGCTACCTAGTTCAACCCTATAATCCCCTAAAGTATGTATAGTTTAGTTGTACCAACAAAGTTTTTGGCTTTCAACGCAATGTATAATAGTTTGATGCAATGACATGACTGATGAGAAAGCTACAAAATGCAGAGCATGGAAGACCTTGTCCTAACCTGAACAATTTGGTTGATGTATGACCTTGATGGGTGTGATTAGCCCTCATCTGATCAATAGTCATTAACGAATTTTAAGTTCGGTGTAGAATTTTATTGTTATGAAACGGCGGTGTTACCACAAAATACTCTATCACTGTATTGTCTTGTATAATTTTTTTTTTAATTTTTCTATTATAACTGCTTCTTCATCTATCAGGAAATCTCTGGTGTCCACATACATTTTCATTACGTCGAAAAGCTCTAGTAGCCAACCTAGTCCGTCGAGCATCTCATAAGCTTGCCATCTTTACCAATACCATGTTCCCCCTCATCAATACTCATCAAGAAAGTGACTGAAGGTGATGAAGCTATAACCAATACACATAAGAGGAACAATGGAAGTTGGGTGAGCGAGGAACCTAAAACAAATTATGTAAGCTAATAGTAATGTTGTAAGTTGTTTTACTGAATCGCTATTTACCGCCCGCAGTTTTACTATTTGCCGGCCATAGTTAGAAAAAAAAAGACGATTGACACGACCGGCAAATAGTAACCCTCTTCTTTTATAGGGTAGTTAAAAGTTCCACTAACTTTTGTTAGAAATGCTTGTCCATACAGGAGGAGATGAAACCTGTGCATGCCCAAGCAAAAGCGGACGGGAAGACATTTTCAGTTCGCGAGATCGTTGTTCGTTGAGATGGTACCGAAGAGGAATGCCAAATAGGAAAAGATAAGGAAGTAGGGGTTTTTTCTAACAACTAATGTCGTGGCGGTCCGAGTCAGTAAAAGTTGTAGAGTCACTTACTGTGAAATCAGTTGAGCGTCAATTCTGAGCATTTGAAGATTTCTTCAAAAGTGTATTATTCAAAAAATTGGGATCATAATCATCACTCGAGCCAAATTTCGGGCCAAAATGCGGTATTAACCCATAGAATTCTAGGAGGCATCGAGTGTAATTTAGACGAAAGTCCAGTAAGCCTACACGTCAACACTCAATTTTTTTTTGAGCCAGTTGTTCTCTTCCTTCCGGCCCAAGAATCTTATCAACTCCCCACCAATCCATACGAAGAACTCTTAACCGGACACGTCACTCACCCAACCAAAAGAAAACCAAAATGCTCCACAAATTAGCCGCCGTCTCCGCCGCCACCACCGCCACCTCGCCGGTACTTCTCCTCTCCGCCACCGCCTCTTCTTCCTCCGCTCTCTCCAACCCATTCCTCGCCATCCCCAAAAGACTCAAACTTCCCACCTCAAAGCCTCTCTCTTCCAGACCCATCTCCCGTTCCCAGCCCACCACCATGAACATCCTCAACAAGCTCGGGTTCGGCGTCCGGTCCCCCGACCCGTCCGCCATGGACCCGACGATCCCCCAGAGCCCCGACGACGATTCCCCCGCCCCCGGCCAGCAGTTCGCCCAATTCGGAGCTGGGTGCTTCTGGGGAGTCGAACTGGTGTTTCAGAGGGTTTCCGGCGTTACAAAGACGGAGGTCGGGTATACTCAGGGTCTCCTCCACAATCCTACCTACGAGGACATCTGCACCGGTACTACCAGCCACTCTGAGGTGGTTAGGGTTCAGTTTGATCCCAAGGAGTGTAGCTACGACGCTCTGCTGGATGTTTTCTGGGCTAGGCACGACCCTACCACCATGAATCGCCAGGTTTGTTTGTATTGCTTTGAATTGATTGGGGTCGGATTGTTCTTGAGATGGTTAGCAGTTCTTGAGGCTCGTTAGAATATGTCTGGTTGCAGAACTGGGTGATGTCTGTTTTTCTTGTTTTTGGTGGTTGGATGTGATCTATGGTAGTGAAAGCTTGCTGAGTCCTGGAAGAAAATTGCTTGATATCTAGGTTTGGAGTGGTAGAGAATGAATTCTGTAATCAGAAATCCCTATCCCCTGCTGATGCAAAGGGGGATCAATTAGGACTGGTCTGCTTCATGGGGCTGGATTGGAAGGAATTCGGTTAGATTGATTTGCTAGAGTGCCCCAATTTTTGGATTGGATAGACTCGATAGCACCTCGTAACAGCGATAATCGGATTAAGCGTAGCTTGATATCAGTCTCGTGAAAATTAGCAGCTTCAGGTTGTTCAGAACGCCTTTCCGGCTATGCTCTCGATGTTGTTAAACCTATATAGACCGTCGAGTTCTGTACAGCAAAGTTAAGCCGAATAATGTACTAAAACCTGAGAGGGAGATCATCTCCGTGGTCTAGTGTCTCATCGATGATACCATGTTAAAAACGTCTGTGTTCATTCGATTTCATTCAGCTAGAATTGACAGGTTCATCTAGTATCGCTTGTCAGAGGATCATTTAGGGGTGTGGAGTATGTTATCTGATACCCAGCTCGATCAAATACGTTCTTAGAAGTGGTAGTGCTGGTGATATCGGGCCATTGTGTTCAAGTGTCCCTGATAAACCAGGGTTACACTTGTTGTTTCTTATGCCTTGGATATTATCACCATCCAGTTTTCTCCTTGTCTAATAACAACTGTGATCGCATCGTTCATTAACCATCTGAAGCTGTCGCTGAATCTGATTATGTGTTGGTGATCGACGTTGTACAGGGGAACGATGTTGGAACGCAGTACAGATCCGGGATATACTACTACACACCGGAGCAGGAGAAAGCTGCAAAGGAGTCGATGGAACGACATCAGAAGGCCTTCAACAGGAAGATAGTGACTGAGATTTTGCCAGCCAAGAAGTTCTACCGAGCTGAAGAGTACCACCAGCAGTACTTAGCTAAAGGTGGGCGTTCTGGTTTCAAGCAGTCCGCTGAGAAGGGCTGCAACGATCCGATCAGATGCTATGGCTAAAAGGCGGGCAGAGGCAGGCAACTGCCAATGTTCATATAAATAAAATAAGCTCATGGTGAAAAATGTGGAGGTGACAATATGAGTTTTATATGCAGAAAAATAAGCTGTGTAATTTGTGACCCTGCCTGAAACTACATTGCTTCTGCCGCTTCGTTCATGAATATAGCGTTGTGTTAACGAAAGTGCGTAAAGGAGTGTTATTTGGACCTGTTGGTTTGTGACGTGATATTAAAGCTGGTTTGATCATGGTCACGATGGTACGTGTTCAAATCGTCCCAATTGCTGGCTATGAGCTTGGAGCCATTGTTGTTATGCTTTTCCCGCCTTCCCTCCAAAGCTAGTTACTTTTGCAGAGATGACAGGTTTCCTTTCTTATACTGCCAACAAAACCGACCGACGCCATGTGCTTTGGCTGTCTGTCTCCGAAGATACGATGCGAGACCACGAGATCAGTTGCGCCTCTGGCTTTGGTATATCATTGTCAAGATGACATGTGATCAGTTTATTGTAGTTCCTAACAATAAGGCCCAAAATGTAAAGACAAGAAAACCACACTTGACGATGCCGATCGAATCGAAGCTCTGTTCTGTACTTTGGGATTCACCGTCCGTCAGGCTGCTGCAAATGCAGATTCATAAAAGTATTGTTGTCCCTTCTGCTTATCTAGTGCTACTTTATTCCCCGCCCGGCTTCTTTTACTTGCATGGGTTCTTCTTCGGGGTTCAAAATGAGACTAAGAAAATGCTCTAATGGATATGAATGGCAAATATGGTTTGGGCAGGTTAATCTATACCATCATCATTTCTATTTTCAAAATATCCAAATTCATACTCGTCCCAAACTCGTGAGATAATTTGTAACCTCATCCTTGCAACTGTAGATTTCAAGTATTCGTGGGTAATACCCACCTTGTATATAAAATGTTACTATACCTAGAACTCAACATGTGAATCTTTGATTATCATGCTAAACGAACCAAATAAGTCATGAAATCAATAGAGATACAACCATTCTTAATACGAAGTCAAAAGCATCCAATCCTAAACATCCATTAATTCATACAATAGTACATTCCGTACTATCCAAATTATTTGGTTAGTACACTAGGGAATGTGACACTCAATTACATTCCAGGTCTTTATTTTTTTTAGTTACTCCTCTTATCACTGAGAGATTAAAATATGAATCAAATATGTTTGTATACGGAGTAATATTCTTGGTGAGGCGAGCAAGAGTATTGTGTTTGGGGATGGGGATGGGAGGGGAGTCTAAAACCATACTTATCCTATCAGCATCAAACTTTTTGGGCGGAGACACTCAAGTACTCGCAGTGGGTGGTGGGGTTTGATTATCATCCCTACTTGCTCATCCATACTCGCCTATCAATAGATTAGTAACTAATTGATAACCATCATATCGGGAGTAAACCGCTAACCGACCGACTCTACTATCAACCCTAAATAGAATGTACTATTATCACATTCGATGTCTCAACTATCAATTATCTAATAAAATATTGGATCATTGTCCGCATTGAAGGCCAATGCACTCAAAAGCGTGATTTTGGTGAGCTAAAATCGTATAAATTGCAAGTATCACCAGCCCGCACTGTAATACAAATTCTAATGCTGGTATCAGAGTGGTAACAACTAACAACGTAACACATCTTGATTAGCCCAACCATCGATCTGGTATTCAACAAGAACAAATGATTTCCCCCCTTTAATTTTTCATGAATACAAAACAAAAACAAAAAAAATTCGATCGATCCATAGGAATGGAATAAAATAAAGAGACATATACGAATTCAGATCAGATCTATATATATATTGTTGATTAATTAATTTGCATGATATTCACTAAACGCACTACACAGTCTCGTGGGTTGAAAGCCCACTTTGCATGTGACCTTGTTCTCTCCTCCGACAACTTCCCCACTTCTTTTGTTCCTATATTTCCCCGATGATGATCTGGGTAGAAGAAGAAGAAGAAGAACACTATAATAAATGTATAACAAAGTTTAATTAATACCAGCTCGATCACTAGCTGGCTAGAAAGAAAAAGGCTGGAAAAGAAGGCTACAGACTCACGACGGAGTTGGCTATACTTGTAGTTTTGGAGAACTACGTACATCCACTCTTACAATTTTGGTCTTAGGTACAGTTGGTTGGTTACAAGATGTATGTTCATATATGTTAATGATAGGTATATTCCAAGAAAATATTATATATACTTTCCGTTAGATGTATTTTCTAGTAATTTCGATGAATCGGAATCGTCGATTAATGTTCCTTATTAAACCGACATTTAGTTTCGAGTTTAGTGAGCATGGCCTAAAGTTTATCCATCAGAAGTTTGTGTATATATAGTTAGATATATAGATAGATATATATATCTCACTAGTTAGGAGCTACGAAGAGTACACCGGTCTCACCCGTGTTGATATATATGCTAGTACATAGTGCAAGATAACAGACTATCAGACTTCTTCCTCCTAAAGTCGCGTTTAATTCACGGGATTGAAGTTTGCCACAAGACCACCATGCTATGTGCGTTATAGACAACTGTTAATATTGGAGGTCGTGAGGACTTGAACACGCGAATTCAATGACAAATAACCAGCTTTGATATCATGTCAAGAACCAGTTGGTCTCATCAATAACTCGAGTGGTTGGGACTTGGGAGAATGTTAATTATATATGTGGATTAAGATATCACTCCCTAACGCATTCCCTCACTCACCTGCTTGAAATTTTGCACTTTGCACAAGCCTACATACCGTATCTTGTGCTTTAGATAAATTTGCCGTGACGATCACTTGATCAAACCAGGTCTAATATCATATCATGAACCAACTGGTCCCAACAATTCAAGTTATTGGGAGAAGTCCATCCATATCGAATACTTAATGCCTCCTTTGTTACCTCCATACACTAGATAGAACAGACCACAAGCTAACTAGCTACGTTTCTTCATTTAGAAGTGAAGTTACATATATATGATCCTCTTCATCTTCAATTGAATCAATTCCAATTGGTTGTCCGCCAAATTCTTCGAGCACAATTCTGCCAATCATCATGGGCTGGCTCCCAGTAACTAATTCCTCCACCTCATCACCAACTTCTCCTTTACCTATCTTACCGGAATAGAAAATCTCGCGATCTAAAAGGCTTTGATATCAAGTAAAAAATCAGTTGACCCCAAAAACACCAACTTCTCTTTTACCAATCTTACCGGAATAGAAAATCTCGCGATCTAAAAGGCTTTGATATCAAGTGAAAAATCAGTTGACCCCAAAAACTCGAGTTATTAAAAAACGTTGAATTATAGATTATACATCACTTACCAATAGAAGCAAAACCATCATTACTAATTCCCTCATTATTGGTGTTGAATGCTACGCGAAGTTGGAGGAACCGATCATGAGAAACACATTAGACTTTGAGACGACACATGTTGTTTTTATTAGCATTCCTTTTCCTGGCTGCGGCCAAACTTACCAAATTCACAGAAAACATGACACGATATTAAGGAACGATGATAAGTGACAACAAGACAACCTAATGAAGAAAAAGAAAGGGAAGGGAGGGAGGTGTATATTAATTAGATAGCATTAACAAAAAAGTTTTATCTACTAATTAATCACGCTTTAGGTTTACACTTCCCCTTCACTTTAACCTATAAAGCAGCATTAGTCACAAATCACACTATAGATCAACAGTAACGTCTGTATATAAGTGCAAACTTGTCAAAATAATAGAATTGTGTATGGAAATTAACTCATATAGTCATATTTTAAGTGCAAACTTAGTTGATTTTACCATTTTGTTGACTACTTCAGTCTATTGAGATATATGATGGAGGAGACATCCGATAAAATTGGAACGATACAAAAATGATTAGTAAGGATGACACGCCTAAATCGAAATATATGAGCCATGCAAGTCTCTCGTGTATGGACGATGAGTAAGATAACATACAGGACGATCTGATGTGTCTCCTCGCGGAATTCGTAGCAGAAGAGAATGCTATATTTCGGAGGTAATAACAATCAGACTTTGTGGTGAAAGCACTTGAACGCAATGTGTCGTATAGTTTAGAACGACTACTTATTGGATGTTGGGAGATGCATATCTCATTGGTGGGTTCAAAATTTGTAATCGATGCTCATACAATCTTTCCCCTAGCAATAAAAAGCCGACCAATGCTAGACTCGTAGTATAGTGGCTTCGAATTGTATTCCAAGGAACATATGTTCCTTGTCACAAGAGTGCTCCCACCCTCTTTTTTCCCCACAATTATAAGGAATTAATGTGCCATTTAATATATGTATAAGAATGATGATAAATTTTTAAATGCATGAATTTGGTTGAATAAGATCAATCAACTAATTATCTTGTATCCATCTAAATTACAATCACAAAAATAGAAAGACATCAATCAATTTAAGAGTTGACGATAAAAGTGCATTAAGATTCTACCAGCACAAGTTATGGGCCCATAAAAAGTTGTTTTGTTCCATACTCCAGCTAATTGCGACTTGCGAGTACCCGTTGAATTTGACGCGGAAAGGGTTAAAGCTTAAAACTTACAAGTCAAATCCATATTTGAGGAGGAAAATCCAATATTTACCATTTGGAACGCTTAGAAACTACCAAAAGACCTGTATTTTTATCGTTGACCAGCATTACCCCCGGCCAAAACTTCTTCATTTTTTGAAGGATTTTGAAATCGTATCAGTTGTACCGAAAAAGTCAGTAATAAGCAGTGACAGAGCCACTTTGTAATAGTATGGATTCTGAAATCTCACCTTGACTTTAGAGTAGGACACAAAATATAATAGTACTTGTACACAGTTCATAATACTCGCCGCCGCCCGCCAGGACTTCATGTTCACGGTTTTCTAGAGAGTTATTGTGGGTATGCATTCACCTTGCATACTATATAAATAACTCTGGATTTTACATAAAAACTGGTATCTAATTATCGATTTTGAGTTTACTAATTCCTAATTTAGTATCGAATTATCCACCCTCAAACTAAAAATTTGTCGACAAACTGTGAAAACCTCCGTGAGTCATACAAATACTAACAAAATTCATGTTATATATATTTTTTAAAAATCAGATCCACCTTAAGTGAAATTCTCGTCTACACGGTATTTTCACTATTTTGTAGAGAAGTCGTTGTTTAATCGTAGTTCAACCATTTTATACCGCAAAAATCACATACCGATTTAGCATTCTACATGAGGGTTTTTTTCCGACCGAAACATCGATCGATAAGGTACGATTTCACAAACACGGATATACAGCAAACCAACTTTATTATTATTATTTATTATTATAATAATAAAGCTTCAGACACCAACAGGCAACAGCCAGAAAAGAACTAAGCAAGAAGGCTAGCTGCGCTTCCTTTTTCCCCTGAAAAGTGATATAAAATCCCAACAGCCAGCACTAACCCAATCAAGCCCAGACCAAAACCCACAAAACCAAAAAAACCTCCCCCTTCTCTCTGCAGTTACAGCCCCAATAAAGAAACCGGGGAAAAAGAAAGCAAGAAACAGCAATGGCGGCACTAGATTTGGAGATCGGTTCTTCGTCGTCATCATCGTCGATGCCGCCGAAGGTGATAAGGTTCCTCTCCTGCCTCCTGCAGCGAGTCGCCGACTCCAACGACGTCATGATGACCCAATTCTGCGGCGGCGGCGGCGGCGGAGGATCGATGTCGATCTTCCACGGGCTGAGCCGGCCCAACATTTCCATCCACAGCTACCTGGAGAGGATCTTCAAGTACGCCAATTGCAGCCCTTCCTGCTTCGTCGTCGCCTACGTTTATCTGGATCGTTTCGCGCAGAAGCAGCCTTCGATTCCCATCAGTTCGCTCAACGTCCATCGTCTCCTCATCACCAGCGTCCTCGTCTCCGCCAAGTTCATGGACGACATGTAAGTAGTTCGTAATTGTGTGATCTCATTGTTGAAATGGGGCTTCCCTGTGAAAATTACAGTCTCCCCCTGTTTTTACTCTGAAAGCAAAACAGGGGAGATTGGTGTATTTTCAGCTGATTCAAATCTCCCCCTGTTTCCATGAAATCCAATCCGATCCCAAGATCTCAAATTTCGGTCTCCCCTGTTTCTCTGAAAGCAAAAACAGGGGAGGAGATTGATACATTTTCCAGCTGATTCAAATCTCCCCTGTTTCCGTGCAATCCAATCCGATCCCAAAATCTCAAATTTCGGTCTCCCCTGTTTCTCTGAAAGCAAAAACAGGGGAGGAGATTTGATACATTTTCCAGCTGACTCAAATCTCCCCCTGTTTCCAGGAAATCCAATCCGATCCCAGAATCTCGTTTTCGATCATAAACCCAGAAAACAATTAGCAAAATTTGGTTTAGGTGATGGGTCCATGGCCAGCTCATGGCTCATGATTCGCCCACGTGATAAGCTCCGTCCTTTCCTTTCTCTCTCGACAAGAAGCACCACAAATTTTTTTTGTTGTGGCTGTCTTTTGTCTGTTTCCTTCTTCTTCCAGCTACAAAAATTAAAAAGGACCAACCTTTTTGGGCAAATTGCAATGGCACCCCGTCGCCATCATTCACCGACAGCTCAATTCCGATCGAAGCATTATATTACACGATTCACTCTCATTCGCTAATGAATGCTCCCCTGTTTTTTTGGTTTTAATTAACTCCAATTCTGCAACTGCTTTTTGATTTCGCAGATACTACAACAATGCGTACTACGCGAAAGTTGGGGGGATCAGCAGAGAAGAGATGAATCTGCTGGAAGTGGATTTCCTGTTCGGGATCGGATTCGAATTGAATGTGACACCAACCACGTTCCACACTTATTGCTCCCACCTCCAAGCTCAGATGGCGATTCTCCAATCCCCTCCTTTCCCTTTACAGCTTGTGGATCCGACGGTTGAAATGGACATGGCAGCCGCAGCCTCAGCCGCCAGATCATCGTTAAGCGTTCACCATTGCTGCTACAATGAGGACGATTCGACCCATCAGCAGCAACTCGCTGTTTGATTCATACTCTGTCCTTTCCCTTTTGATCTTTTCGTTTTGTTTGGTTTCTAGATCGAGTAGTTTTTGTGTAGGTGGGAAGGGCGATGAGTTTTGGGTTCAACAATTTGCCCACTTTTTTTTGGCTATGTGAAGTTTGGAAGAACTTTGGGGGGGCGATTTTTCTTGTAAGCTACTTCACGGGAAAGTGCGTAATGGTCAAATCTCTCATTTGGCACAGCTGCTGCCGCAATACACTTTTGGAGAAAACTATTTCTGCGTTCTGCTGCTGCTCTTTGTTTGTCTTTTCATATGGGTTAAATCTGTTACAATTTACAACAGTAACGCTATCTAGAGCCGTTTAACGGAAGTTCAAAATGTTTTATCGTGTAGTGAAGAAACGAGAAGATGAGAGTGAAGAGAAAAAAAGAGTGTGTGGCTAGGGTTTGTCATGCTCATCACTTTCCAAATTCACGAACCTACCATCATTCTCTCTTTTAGGATGGTACGCGTGGTTAACTGCTAACCGCATCGACGATTAATGGTTAACCGTTAATTTTTGGTGGGTTGGCTAACGATAATGATTTATAGTGCTAACTGCATTATAGGTTAACGATTAATCGTTAATCGATCCGACTATCATCCCTAACGTTATCTCAACTCTCAACGCGTAGGATAGCGGTAATATAGTTTTTATCTATTGACATAAAAATATACTAACACTAACTCCAGCCAATAGAAACATTTCGTTTTGATGGCTTTTGTATTCCATAGGGTTGACCATTATTAACGTGGATTTGTAAAGGAGGACATGCTTGTCATTATCAAAAATTACATCGGGGCACAAGCGTGTGGCGTTCCTCATTTATTTCGCATCTTGCGCCTCACCATAGGTATCATGAAGTAGACCACAAAACACAGACAGAAAAACACAACAAACCACACCTCGAATACCATAAAACATACTAGAACCTCATCACACCACATAATTCATGAAACATACCAGAAAATTCAAAAGCATAACACATGTTCTCTCAAGCATACCAGAATTTTGTTGAAGCAGATCATAACCTTATAAAGCAAACCACAAGTTTCTTATAGCAGATTACAAGTTCCCCAAAGTAGAAAGCAAATCACAAATTTCCTAAAACAGACAAAAAATCACATAAAGCAGACCACAAGTTCTCTAAGGCAAAAACATCTTCAACCACATCATAACTCTCATGTAGCATATCAGAAAGAAGAGAAATCTCACCAGAAACCTCACGAAGAAACCAGAAATGTTACAGAGGATGACAAGTAATTAATATTTTATAATGAACAAATATTTTTATAATGATAATATAATTTTTTGATAAGTGAGAAATGAGTGTGTAACTATTATGTATAATAATTATCATAATACAATACTTCTAATAATTATGTTACCATGATACTAATACTAATGGGTGCTAACATGTGAGACTTGGTGCTAATAGCATCTTCTGAAATTAATCAAATTATATATAGCTCTTAGTCGCGTTACTTTGTCCAACATTGTTGTTGGATTATATTTCAACCTACCACCAAATAATGGAAAATTGATTTTCACGATATGGCGAGGTTAGGGTGCATAACCTATGGTTATTTATAAGTATACAATTAAATTTAGATTAATGGTGCTAAACGGGGTCAAAGATAAGGGGTCAAAGTCTTTTTATTTTTAATTGGCTTGTATTTTCTTTATTTTAACTTGAATGGTATAATGTTCTGCACGAATTGGACGATCTCATTATTATCTATAAAATTATATCAATTTTTGATATGTTTTTGTACCACTCATTACCACCATGACACCATTATATATCACATTCATTTTAACCAAAATAAAAAAAATTATACAAGAAACGAGTTTATCTTGGTAAACAAATTTCCGGAAAAAAAATTTCAGAACCAAATATACTACCATATTCTACCATGGTATAAAGTGGTAACTACTAACTAGTGGTAGATGGTGTTGAAAGGTGGCAAATTTTGGTTAATATATTTCTACTATCATGTATACAACCATTTTATATAATAATATATTCGTGCTGCCTCGTTTCACTTTCATATAAGCATGATTAATATCTTTTGTATTACCAATCATTACCACTATGGTATAGATTGCTAAAAAATATTTTGAATTTTGGGATATTTGTGATCTATATTTTTCTCCTAAAAACTAAAACATGAAATAAACATACCAATTTGAAAAGCATTATTCATTTATTAAACACGGATCAAGTTTTCCTATCTAAACTCGGTTTCCAATTTTCATATGTCCTTATTACAAACGGATTAGGTTTTCCTTCCATAACGAACACGAAGAACCTATTTCCTCTTTCTTTTGCCCTAATCGCCCAATCCCACAAAATCCATAAATAGCAACAGGAAACCAAGACGCACGCCAGAAAATTAGAAACAGAGTAACTCTGCCTCTGCAGCATTGTGAAATCAACCCCACTGAAAAATTCTGCAGAAAACCAGCGATGGTGCTCAGAATTCGCGTCCGATTCGGAAAACACGACATCGCCGGCGCCGGAGATTGCGTGCAATCCCCAACGACCAAGCGCCAAGGAGTCCGCCGGGAACCCAAGAAAGACTCTGCTCTGCAGATAACGAAAACAGAGAGAAGGAAGAAGATGCAAAAGCAGCCGCTAATTCCAGCCGCCGGAGAAATCATCAGGAAGCCAATCAAACTGAGGATTTTGATTAATTCGGAACAACGCCGCGGTTTCGTGGAGGTCAAGAAACCGAACCCACCACCGGTAGTTCAACAGCCGGCTCGTTGGCCTTTCTGGGCTCTGTCCCCAGGTCAGGCGTCCGATTCCGTTTCCAGTTGTTATGACGGCGGCGGCGGCGGAGAATCCGTTTCCGTTAACCAACCCTGGCGGCCGACTTACCTCTCTTACCCGGAAGTAAACAGCTACTCTGGATTTCGCGGCGGCGGCAGAGTAAGGCCTGGCTGCTCGGAGTACAAACCGGTGGTTATCTCCGGTGGCGATTCCGACAAGGACGATGCCGAATCCGTGGGTGAGAACGATCCGGTGTATGATCGGAGTGATGATGGCGAGGTGGAGTCTTGTCCAAGCGAGCGACCTCGACGGATTAGGGTTTTGAGAAAGGAGCGATAATAGTCTAGTCAAAAGATAGCAGAGGAAGGAGTAGGCAATCCAGTTGAAGAGCGAAATTGCTTCGCTGATAATTGCAGAGCTAGCTTGTAATATATGATTAAGAGCTTAAAAATGAACACAACAATGAGTTGATGATCTTCTAATTTTGCTATTTTGCTTCGTTGTATATTGCAATCGTTGCCCTGTGGTTCATTTACAGTATTAATCGATAGCTTCTCATATGTAAGTTGAACTATATGTTGGTATGAGTTAGTGTAGGCAATGTAGTCAAACTTCTGATTTTACGATGTTGCATATGAGTTTGGATCCTGATTTTAATATTATATCTTTAAATCTTTTAAAATTACGATTAAAATCATAAAAAATTTAGAATCTATGATTTAACGATTCTGGTGAATGTCAATTGAGGCGAAATCATGTCAATTCTGCTTCCCATGGCCCAACATCACGAAGAACCCTAGCTCATGCTCCTGATTTTTTTCTCACGTTCCACAACAACATTCAAAGTCTGCCATCTCTAAACCTATACAAGTATACCACAAGTTCCCTGAAGCAAACACAAAAGCTAACAAAATAGTAGGGATGATGTTACCTGGATTTTCCGGATTAGAGCTTCCGCGCAATGTGTCTCTCACGAATCGAACAAAGGAACTCGAGAATGGATTTAGGTATCGTTTGCTTGTGGGATTTGGGTGATGAATTTGGCACCCAAATCCCAATCATCATGGAATTTATACAAATCCATTGTTTGCTAAGTGACACAAATCCGTGGGGCCCACGAATTTAAACCCCATTTTTAGATCCAAATCCGTGGACTCCACGTATTTGCAAATCCCACATTTCACTTGGAATTTGTCAATGAAAGGCAAAATGTGATACAAATCCATCATAAATCTATAACAAACAATGTACTCTTCCAAATCCTCAATGCAACAAATCCATTATAAAGTCAAAGGTTTTTAAAACTCAAAACACTCATTTTCAAATCCAGCAAGCAAACGAGACGAAGAGAAATATAGAGGATGTGAAGGCTAAAACTACTAAGCTACTTGGGTTCCAATCTTCTAAAATTATTAAGCGAGAGACAAAGTACATATTTATAGGCATAGAAGTCTCTACATTTACCTATCTAGAACATGACTCCTAATCCTATAAGAAAGCTAGTAACAATAAGACAAATCCTACTTGAACAAGGAAACTACTAATAAAGACAATAATAATAAAAGACTACTAATACTAAAACAATAAGGATAAGTAGGCCCAAATAATTAGCCCAATTGCTACGATGGCCCAGTTCTCGTAACATGACAATGGGACAGGTTTAGGATGTGGCAATTGAGTACTCTTGGTTGTGGGTTTGATTGTCATCTCTATAAAGCACAATACAAGTCCGTTGAAGCATAACATAAACCTCATAAAGCAGGCAACAAGTACTTTGAAGCATACCAGAAACCTGACAAAGTAAATCGCAAATTCCATGAGCAGACTAGAAACCTCATAAAGTATACCACAAGTTCCATGAAATAGACAGAAAATATGTGCAACCACACGAGATCTCTTATGAAGCACAAAAAAAAGACCAGAAACCACACTAGAAAGCTCACAAAGTAAACTCGAACCGTTGTAAAGGATGACAAGTAATAAAAAACTATGATGATGAAATAATTCTTTATTAATGGTAAAATTTTTTTTCTTAAAAGTAAGTTGTTGATTTTTTTTACAAAGGTAGAAGTGGAGGGGCGTGATATGGGACGCAGTAGGAGAAAAGAAGAGAAGGAGGAGGGGTAGGTAATTACTAGCTTTTTACCCGACCCGTTGGTCGGATGAATTTAGTTTTATTTATTATATTTTTATATTAATCTTTTTTTCATATTTTTAAATAATTTGGGATCGTCTAAATAATTTATTAGTGGGTTGAAACTAATATTTGTGCGAATTATTGATTGTAACATTAGTTAGTTTATAAGTATTTGTATTGATCATGCTATCGCTTACTGTTGTCTATATATTTTTAACATTTTAGAAAAAAAATCACTTCCTATTGTTAGAATAAATTACTTCAAAAATATTTCTTCATAAAATTTGATATTATTCACTTATTTTTCTATTATATCCATGAAAATAAAATAATTAAGCATTGAAGTATTAATTATAAACTCCAAGGGATTTTCCCTATTAGTAATTTGGAGGGATAAAATTTATCAAATAAAGGATTCAAATTTTATGGTCGACAACCATTAGGTACTAATTGAGAAAATACAAATTATTAACTAATAATTCACTTTTAAATAATATATATCTCCAAAAGGAGTTGTGGTTGTTAATAGCTAACATTAATGTATACGGATAGTACAATGCTATTATAATGGACATATCTGAAATATTCCAATTATTTCTTCAAAAATTTTAATTAAATAAGGCACTCTATAATTCAAACATACAATCATTTGTTGTGAAAATTAAGTTCCTGAAAAAAATTCATGATTTTAGAAAATCAATATGGATTTTTTATAATTGATTTTGGTGTTGCCTTTGATATCTAAAAGTCAACACTTATAGATTTGTCTACTATGTCATTTGAAAGATTCTAAAAATTTATAACAAATATGTGCCACCAACAAATAAAAACTTTTTTTTCAAAAATTTGTGTGCTCATAAATTTGTTCTTAGCTTTGTGCTCGGCCTTTAGCTCGATAGTATAACATATGCTAAATTTACGACAGTCCTTGTGTCTGCCACCTGTTTCATAGCATATAAGGTTTCGAGTATCCACAAATATTAGTACGCTTTCAACAATTATGTTCATAGTTACACGTATACTAACATTATGAAGTGAAAATTTACAACAATAAATTACTATAATAAATAAAATTAATTAAAAAAAATATCATCCGTAAAGCTCAAGAATTATTAGTGAATTAGTTGGTAATAATCTATTATCCTCTTGCAAAAAAATGGACAATTACATTATGCTCATCGCTATTTTTGGAAGGTCAGATGATCAACAATAAAAGTCGGGGAATTTCAAGAAGATTCCCAAAGATGTTTCCCTCCCTCCAGGCAAATGATTGACTTCGCTTTTGCTAGTAGAGAATGTAGCTGTTATACCTGCATAAAACAATGTCTCTTGAAATAGTGTTTATTTTGAACAATTTGCACAATTCCAAATTGATTGATAGGTCAACTCGATCACATATTTTATTGACTTATCTGTTGATCATTATAATTAGAAGCAACAAATAAAATGAAAAGCATAGTGATAAAGATGACTATTAATACCATAGACCGATAGACGCATCCCTCTTCGCTACTTTCTGTTGGCAACTATGGAAAAATAGAAACCTCTGGGTCTTCGAGAGACTATTGACGCCGACAACCCAGTTAGCCTACCAAATCCGGCAAATGCGAGTGCAGATTGATCAATCTTCCAGGAGGATTGGGCAGGTTCTCGGGGAGGCTACAGAGCGGGTGGAAATGATGCTTGGCTAGTTGGCTGGGAACCACCTCTGCAGGGAAGGACCTGTTTGAATACTGATGGCTCTGTTAACACAAGCCAAGGGAACTCAGCAGCGGGAGGAGCGTTATGCGGACAGGACTGTCAGTTTGTGAGAGCTTTTACGGCCAATCTGGGTGGTGGCTCGATCATCCATGCTGAACTGGCGGGGATTTTTCATGGACTCAGCATGACTTGGGACACAGGGATCCAACAACTTCAGCTGCAAACAGATTCGGCAACGACGCTCGCCCTCGTCAATGGCGATTCTTCCAGTCATCCTCATCATACTTTAGTCGCAGAGGTGCGACAGCTGCTGGCTCAAGACTGGGAAGTCAGCTAGAGCATGTGTTCTGGGAGAGAAATTATGTAGCGGACTATTTGGCTTCACTTGGACACACTATTCATTTTGGGATCTGGTTTGTGGATAACCCAAGTCATATGCTCAACTACTGGTTGTACTTTGACGCGCTTGGGACTCAGATCCTACATATGATTAATAGTTAAGGATTAGAGCGTCCGTCTGAGCTCTCTTTTTTACCAACAACAAAAAAAGACGACTATTACTCCCAAATAAAAGCAATGTTCAAGAAGACGCTAGGCGCTATCTAGGCGAGGAGGCACCGCCAAACCCATGCCGATTTGTCCTTGTCTAGGCGAGATTAAACGTAAAAAAAATGATATATAAGCCATATTCCACAAAAACTCAAGTCGTCATATCATTATTCATCCATTCAAATATACATACAACCATTTTCCACAATCCCAAACATCCCAAGTCGCCAACCATGAGGAGGGATCTCATTGGTGGTCAATGAGGGGGAGCGGCTAGTCGAATGGAAATGGGAAATAGAATAGGGTTTGGGATTTTCACAAAAAGACTACAATTTCCCCTTTATTAGTTGTTCTGGGCGTCGCCCACCAAAGTGAAAACACGTCTCCGAGTGCCCAGGTGCCTAGATCAATCACCCAGGGCTAGACTGGTTGATTTCCTCCTGCCCAGCTATTAATCGTGCCTAGGCGAGAGATTAATCGCGTCTTCTTGAACACTGGATAAAAGTGGACCAAACAAAGATATTACATCAAACTCATTTCAGTTCCATCTTAACACAGTATCGGAGGCATATACTATTATTATATAAATGATCTTACGCTCTCAATTAGGAACTAAAAGAAGGTTAAATGCTTGATTGCCAAACTAAATCGATGAACCTAGTGATCTTAAGAAAAAATAATGATCACATGATTTCTTGGACCAAACTACTAAAGGAAAAAAAGAAAAAAGAGACTCGTACATTAGCATAAGAACTCAACAAATTACTTATAAGAACTAATGACATAAGGAAAATGTAAACTCAAACCGTTCTTCCGAAGGTCATGGATTAAATCATTAGTTGTCGATTACATAGCCTAAACTGCAAGTTATATCCAAAATAGAGGCAATTTAGAAACAAAAAAGTTAGATAAGAAAGCCGTGAAACACAGAAAAATTGAGTGTACAAAGTGGGAAGTATTGCTTTCAATTAAGCTTGATTATGTTGACATAAAGCAGGCACACATTGATGTTGGAAACCTAAACAAAAAGCTTAAAAAGTGGCAAGAGAATTCTTCCCTTGAGGTTCAAATATAGCCTACCTATATGAGCAGAGCCAAGCAATTACCATGATTCCATTTTACACATACCATCTCACAACCAACTGCTGCTAATGCTCTGGTCCGTTCCAAACCTCACCTGCTCATATCTCCAATACCATATCACGAAACCAAGAATTATACACAACTAAAAGATCCAATAAGGAGAGTAACTTAGCATGGAACTTTGTTGCTTTTGAATTGAATAACCAGTTGAAGAATATTGAAAAATGAGTTCAAAACCCCAAGAAACTATACACTATCACCCTAGTCAGTCTGGACGCCTACTAATTCCATCTTCTGCTGACTCAAACTAAATTCATACCGGCCACAACTTTGCTGCCAACAGAAGAGAGAAAAGAATGGAGGGTGTAGAAACTGACCTTGTCACTATAGGCAAAAAGGATTAAGGGCCAGCATAGAAAGTGAAAAACCAATTTAGAGACATAATAACCATTGATGTTGTTGCCCCATGGAATCATATACTTCTCCAAAACCAATTAACTGTCAATTGAGTAGAGCAGCAACCAATCCTAGCAAATTATATTTGCAATCATATAATACCCTCTCTCCCCACTTACCGTTCGATACTTACAACGGTCTCTTTATCCAGGTTCAAGGTCCACTTAGCTTTCACATAAATGGTTCCTTCTCTTCTACACTCATGGCTTCAGGTTGGGTCCGGGTCCTCTGTGGAGGAGAGGAGAAAATATGTAGTGATTGAGCCCACCCAATTGGGATATGTGCTTCTTCTAATCTGGTTCATGGATACAAATACCAAGACATTGATGTAAGATGTTACCTGAATATCCCATTATGGGTTCATACTAAATATGCAGAGAATACCATAAGGTAGAGATGGGAGCAGAGGTGGTGATGGAATCAAGAGGCAGCCTTTTCTAATCCAACATGGACTACTTGTGGTAAGTTCAGTTCCGAGTCCTGCAATTTTGCAAGGGCAATAAAACTCTTCCCACCAAGTATAAATGCATACTTTATCCTTAGTTACATGACCTAGGTAGCTGCATCAATGTTCTTAAAAGATACTTCACAAATCATGACTCTATTGAGTTCAGAGCATACGGAAAAAAATATTATACTATTGGAACACAATTCTCTACTTCGAATCTCAAACTAATCACAATAGAAAAGAAAGAAGAGGACCAACCTGACTAAGGGGAAGCTGTACCAAAAGTAAACTTGGAGAACTTGAGAGATGACAGAATTATGGGTCTGTATTCTTCAAGAGTCGGCAAAACTGAGCTCTTTATCAGCTTAGACGCTGCCTGCAGAGCAGCAAGATTTCCAAACATAAATATTTCAACATCACCGCATCAAACCACAGTTTCCCAAACATTCATCAAGATTCAAGCTTAACAAATGGGAGGCAGGTCAGGATCATAGTGCAATTTGAAAGTTGTGCAAAGATCTTTACAACGGTTCAACAGGATTGAAATTTTCGGGCGAGAAAAAAATGAACGCCTAAGGTTCTTCAAGATGACTGTTAGCGGGTATAGCTAACAACTCGGAGCTAAATATAGAGTGGGATTTAAGGTTCCCCTTCACACTCTAAGCGCATGATGTGAAGCAGCAACATGCCTAGACAATGAGATCATATCATCAGTTTCCCTACATTAGTCATTACTAATGTACTCTTTCTCTTTTTTTAAAATGGCAGGGGAATTCAGGGTTGGGAGGGGAAATTTCGGAGTCGGGGTCAGGAATTAACACAATTTCAAGCATTTACAGTGACGATTCAGCTCATCATGTTATCATTCATAGCTATGCAACTTTGTTTACCTAGGACCATTCAAAGTCATCAGAGCTAATGTACAAACATTAAAAATAACAGTGATGCTGAAAAGAGTTAACTAACTCTAACTGAATAGAATTTGACAGCGACTCCATCTTTCTTTTACTTCTGTGTTTTCCTGGTTTCGTCTTTGTCGCTGGAAGCTGTCGATTCCAGTATCATAATTAGCTTCCTATTTGGACAAAGCTTTGGAATGGGAACAAAATGCCCTCTTTTTGTAAAGATTTGAATAACTTAGGGTCTTGGAAAGCACCCTCGTTCAGAATGCAATGAATATGAATTGAATCCAGAATGTAAAGAGTTAATGAAAGGGGGAGAAATAGAACAAACCCATCCAAGAGTAGCTGGAGCGATTTGGAGCGACCTTCTAGAGCCTGAAGCAGAGAAGAAAGAAGAAGCAGGGTTCGTGGCGGCGGGGGAGACGGTGTTCTTCCGACTTCTCTCCTCAATTACACGATTCAATTTTGTCTTCCCAAACCTTAGAAAGTTTACCCGCAAATATGCACCCCAAATAGATCCAGGTTCTCCTCAGAACCCCAAATTCCCGCCGCCTCCAAACCCTAACATTCGATCCATCGCAGCCCCAAACCCTCCGCTCCCTAAAGCTCTCCTTGATCCCCAACCATGGAAACCCCGACGCTTTCTACTTTACCGCCAACGGGAAGCTCCTCTGCGCCTGCCTAATCGCTTCTTCCATTCCTTCCGCAGATCGTATCTGTAAAAGGGTAAGTAACCCCCTTCCTTCTCCTCCCTTTCACCTTTCCCCCTCTCTCTCTGTGTAATGTGCTTGCAATTGCGCTTCCCTTTCCGTGAGTTTCTTCTCTCTCTTAATAACCAGTAGAAAAGGTGGGCTTAATTTCAGTCAAACGAAAACTAAATGAAAATTAAATGATAACGTGGGAAACCAGGAGAAAAGTTGGGGAGGGACGGTTTTTTTTTTTTTTTTTTGTGGAAGGAGGGACGGTTTCTTAGTTCTGGGCGGGGAGTTTTATTTTTTTCCCGCTTAACATCCTGCCACATCAGCTTCCTAAAATCACTCTATGGGCAGGAAAATTTGAATGGGGGTTGCAGTTTTACTTTTCAGCTATAAATTATACTGTTGACTATGTACAATAGTCGGCCGGGTACGGATTCAAGCGCATTGTGACGGGGGCTCATGACCCCCTAAAGTTTGGAAACTCGAGTATGCAACACTACAACACCAAATTTATTTTGGTCTAATGATCTATTTTTATTATTTGAACCGGAAGGTCATGGGTTCAATGACTACTTTTGGCAATCCTATCAATTAAGTCCATTTATTCCCATTTTACAATATTTCCATATTTTCCCAAAATGAAAATCCTATAAATTTAGCCCATTTATTCCACTTTACAATTTTGGCATATTTTTATCTCAAAATGGCAACCCTATAAATTAACCCATTTATTTCCATTTTACAATTTTGGCATATTTAATCTCAAAATTACCTATCTTACAATTTGATATCTCAAGTTTTAAATTGGTCTTCCCGGATTTCTTTTGTTTGTAATTCATACAGTGTTTGAATTATATATCATATCTTATTGTCTTCTATTAGTTAAAATTAGATTATATATAGTCTCAAAATGGTAATCCTATAAATTTACCCCATTTATATACATTTTAATTTTTTTTACATATTTTATCTGACAATGGCAAGCCTATGAATTGACCCATTTATCCCCATTTTACAATTTTGGCATATTTAATCTCAAAATTACATGTCTTACAATTTGATACCTCAAACTTGCAATTGTTATTTCTAATTTTCTTTTGTTTGTAATTCATAGAATGTTTGAATTACCTATCATGTCTAATTGTCTTCTACTAGTTAAAATTTGATTATATATATATTCAAAATGGCAATCCTATAAATTTATCCCATTTATTCCCTTTTGGAAAATTTGGCATATTTTTATCTCAAAATGGCAATCCTATATGTTGATGTCAGGCTTAGAGCAACCTGCTTCAATATGTTTAAGGTCCAGAGAGCGCTGATTTCCCAAATCTTTCAACCACTTCCAACTCCGTGCAAATACCTGAAAAAAAGGTCCTACTGGGGGAGTCCTGGTTGGAACCTCCTCCGACGCTCAAATTAGTAACCTGAATGATAAGAAATAAATACGATGGCGTTAGACCTGGTTCGATCTCACGATCGTGATTGAGCGTCGTGGGCTGTTTAATGCCGCACGGTGGAGACTATCCACGATTCCATGGGTTAGTCTGCCAAATTGAAGGTGTGTTGAGTGTTTAGAAATTTAACATGTTTTGGGAGATTGGGAGGAGAGAAAAAACGTTTTTTAGAGAGAGAGACAGAGGTCCGAAGTGGTTGTAAGTCATTTGTGTTTGAGTTGTGTCGTGTGAAGTAGTCGTAAGCGACGTATCTTTTGAAGAAGGGGGAAGGGGTGCTCCCATTTATAGGCAAAATTTGTACTTGAATTCCTTGACTTACGTCAATATTCCCCAATATTCGTCAATATTCTCCGTTATCCCCCAACACTCGTCAATATTCTCCGTCATACATCAACATTCCTCAACAATTATGGTGCATGAGAAAGTCCAAGTATGTATGCGAAAGTATAATATGTAATGGAAAATAAAGGAGTGAGGGTATATGGAAAATTTGTAAAGGAATGTAAACGAGCAATTCTTAAGTACATGCATGTATATGCACGGATATGTACGCAGGTAAATGAAAGAATGGGAAAGGAGTAACTTATATGCATGTATATGTATGAATGTGTATGTAAGTGAATGAATATGTAAGTAAATGAAGAAAAATAAGATAATGAATAATAATAATATTTTTATGGAATATAATAAGATATAATATATTCAATTATTTAATAAATTCTTAATCATTACTGGAGTAAATTATGATATTTCAATAGGCAAATCGAAAGAGGTGAATACTCGGCCCATCACTATCAATTAACCCATTTATTCCCATTTACAATTATGACATATTTTATCCCAAACTTTCTAGTCTTACAATTCGATGCCTCAACTTTGAATCGATTTCCCTATGTTTCTTTTTGTTTTCAATTCATACAATGTTTGAATTACAAATCATGTCTAATTGCCTTCTACTAGTTAAAATCAAGTTATATATAATTCATGTTGACCAATAGTTATTAAAATATAGTTTTAATTTTTATCACATCTTGACATATCATATCCAAAAATTTACAAGGCTAACAATTTGGTACCAATTTTTTTCCATTTGACTCATCTTGTCTTCTTATTTTACCTTTTCATCCCTATTTTTTCAAAATTTGAACACCCTATTCGGTCCACTCATTTCCCTAGAGTACTGTACCCATAACACACCAGCCATTTAAAGGAAAGGGATGGTGGACCCTCTATTTAAATACCATTATATTATTATTATTCCCAAAGTGGAACTGCCTCTTAATTGGGCCCAACGAAACAGAGTTTTTGCCTGGCCCATTGCCCATATGATACAAAATCCTCTCCTACACGGACCGAAATAGTAATTGTTCTTTTTTTAAACTGGGGAAATTGTAATTGTTTTGAAGCGGCAAAATTTAGAAATTACTTCTCAAGTAAGTAGTCGTTCGCCGCTGCTCTGGCCAATGACGTCAGACAGCCAGCTGTATATAGAGGCCCCTCCCTCCTCTCTCTCGCTCCCACTCTCTCTGCAAAAAGGAGGTTTAACTTTTTCTTCCAGTACCTTCCTCGCCGGAACTCCAAGAAACCGCCTCGCCGGAAATTTCAGAGAGTCTAAAAACTCACGGTGGTCGAAGGATTAAAATGTCGCTCTTCTCCATCCTCGCCATTTTCCCACCATTTCCTTCGCTCCTTTAGCACCGTTTCTCGTCCTGGCTCTCTTTTGCTTCGTCGTCTCCCGCTGTTTCCACTCTTCTTCCGTCCCTCTATTTCGCACAGAAACAAAAAGGTAAGGTTCAGGTTCCCCGCGCGTCGCCGTTTCGCTTTCGCTCATCGTTTTTGGTTCTTTGCGCGAGTCCTTCTCACCGCGCCGTTCCATTTCCTTCTTCTTAGCTTTGCTTCCTTCAACTAGCTCCTTTGCATGCTTCGATTCTGCGTTTTCTCAACTAGGGTTTTTCCCCTTTCAAGAAAGCTCGCTCGATAAATGCTCTGGTGTTTCCTCTGCCGTTCGATCGATTCGGAAGTTCGTTCATAGTTTCATACTGTTTTGAGTTTTGGCTGCTCCATTTGGGAAGTCGGTTAGGGTTTGATGTGGAGGTCGTTCGATTTTCGGTTGGGTGTTTTTTCTTTTTTTTACTGCTGCGAATTAATGGATGCTGTCGCCATTGATGATTTTGCTTGCTTTACTCCGACTTTCCTCTTCTATACATGCTGTTAAATTGCCGAGAAATTTCTCGAGGATTCTTCCTGAAGATTTGGGGGAAATGTAGCGAAACCGTCGCCTGGAAAAAAGGTTCATTGATGTTGTTATTGCTGATGTGCAGGAGCAAAAAAAATGGTTTCGTCCCGATCTCCTTTTACTACGCAACAAGTCCAAAATTCGGCCGGCCCCATCCATGGATTCAGTGGACCAGCAGGTGGTCAACGTGGAGTTGACCAGTTCCGTGACCTGGCCGTGCCCCTGAAAAAGAGCAAGAAGGGGGGAACGAGAACCCTTTGCCCTCCACCACCGCCAGACTCTCCTCCGCCGGCCACCACCAGCCCCGCCGGCGGCGGGCCAATGTCGACGGGATCCAGCTCTGGACGTCTCCGTCGTTTGAGTCCCGAGGAGGAGAAGGATCGAGAGCTGGTGAGGAAGGCTCTGGAGGAGTACAACCGCACGGTGGAAGTTCTTCGGAGAGGGAAACCCAAGTCGAAAACCCCCAATCCCGCCGGTGTCTACAAAGAAGCCGTGGACGTTCTTCGCCGGAAGCGAGCTTGCGTGAATGACGAAAAACGGTTGGGGAGTGTCCCCGGAGTTGAGATCGGCCAGTGTTTCTATCACTGGGGGGAGATGATGGTGGTTGGTGTTCACCATCCGTATCGAAGAGGGATATCGGTGATGAAGCAAGACAGCGGGATCAGTTTGGCAACCAGCATTGTGGCTACCGATTCGAAGGAGAATTCGGTCACGGTGGAGAGGATCGTGTACGTGGGCGAAGGGGGAATGCCGTATGGTTGCACCGATGGGAAGCTGGCGAGGGACCAGAAGCTGGATGGTGGGAACCGGGCTCTGGAGAATAGCATGAAGATGAAGCAGCCTGTGAGGGTGATCTGCAAGCTGCCGTCGTTGGGTTCAGCTGCGGGCTATGTCTATGTCTACTATGGCTTGTACTTGGCGGTGGAAATGAATGAGGTTACTAGCGTCCATGGGAAGGTGGTGTTTCAGTTCGTGATGAGAAGGGTTTCGGGCCAGCCGGATCTGCCTGGGAATCGGAGGCTGCAGCGAGCTAACAACTAGCTATGGATGGTGTGGAATGCGCTTAGCAAGGTACACAATGCACAGGCAAGTCGTTGTTGATGATGATGAATATGCGTTAACTGTTTTTTAGTAAGCTTACATAGGCAGTAGCATGTCTCGGCAGTTGGTAGAATATTATGACTTGGATCGTTTAGTTTGCTAGCCATAGTAGGCACATAAGCAACTAGTGATTAGGCTTCTCCAGAACTGGATTTCGTTGTAGGTGCTTTGTTGGTGAGAACTTAGTTTCCTGTTATTAGGTTGTAGGAGGAATCGTCCGCTCCTCTTAAGAATGCAAACTTGTTTTTGGGAGTGAGAATGAGATCTTATGTTAACAAATGAAGGTGCATAGACTACTCTTAAGGTAGGGTGAATGAAGAGCCTGTTTCGAAAGTATGTTAACGATGAGGATGCATTGACTACTGTTAAGTGGTCGTGTTCGTTGCTTAAAATCCATACTCCAAAGTATGTCGATGAATAAAGCGCCCGTTTTGACAACGATGAAGATGCATCGACCTTGAGACTAGCAGTTCGAAGTAAGATGGATTTGATATTGCCAGGGAGAGTGTGGCATTATTAAAAAATATGGAAATGTTCATGCACGATGCATACACTGCTAAATTGGGGCTAGAATCTATACGCACTTGGCCGGTTGACCTTGATTCTTGGCAAATTTATCGAGAAAGATACAAAACGGGGAGGTGGAGTGCGTTGTCTTCTCATCCAAAGGCAACACTATTAAAAGGGTGGTAAATTGGATTCTTGTGCATAGAAATCAAGTAGCTTGGTTTGCCCATGACAAAGATTGTTGTGGCACATAGCACAAAATATCCCCAAATCAAGTACCGAATTTCAAATTCTAGCTTATGCTACGCGACTTTGCAAAAAGCATGATGGGCCATAGTCGCACAAAAGTCATGTTTTCTACGGGACATGCACGACTTGGGCATGTCATTGTTCAACTTTTGCATTGTTGTTTAAGGCTAGCAACACAAATTAAAAGGATGGTAAATTGGATTGTTGTGCTTAGAAATCGAGTAACTTGGTTTGGCCCATGATACAGATTGTCGCTCATCGCACAAAATACCCCAAACCAAGTATCGAATTTCAAAATCTAGCTTTAAAGCAACTTTGCAAAGAGCATGACGACCATAGTCACACAAAAGTCGTGTTGTCTACGAGACGTGCACTGCTTGGGCATGTCATTGTTGAACTTTGTTGTTTATGGCGAGCAACACAAATTAAAAGTACGGTAAATTGGATTAGAAATCGGGTCTGGCCATGACAAAGATTTTGGCTTATCGCACACAATATCCCCAAATCAAGTACCGATTTCAAAATCTAGCTTATGTTGGGCGAGTTTGCAAAGAGCACGACGACCATAGTTGCACAAAAGTCATGTCTACGGGACGTGCACTATTTGGGCATGGCATTGTTCAACTTCTGCATTGTTGTTTATGGTGAGCAACACAAATTCAAAGGATGGTAAATCGGATTCTTGTGCTTAGAAATCGAGTAGCTTGGTTTGCCATGACAGAGGTTGTGGCGCATAGCACAAAATATTGCAAAATCAAGTACCGAATTTCAAAATCTAGCTTATGTTGGGTGACTTTGCAAAGAGCATGATGACCATAGTCGCACAAAAGTCGTGTCGTCTACGGGATGTGCATTACTTGGTCATTGTTCAACTTTTGCATTGTTGTTTATGGCGAGCAACACAAATGAAACGGATGGTAAATTGGATTCTTGTGCTTAAAAATTGAGTAGCTTGGTCTTACCATGACAAAGATTGTGGCACATAACACAAAATTTCCCCAAATCAAGTACCGAATTTCAAAATCTAGCTTTTGTTGGGCAATTTTGCAAAGAACATGATGACCTTAGTCACACAAAAGTCGTGTCGTCTACGGGACGAGCAGTAATTGGCTCATTGTTCACCTTTGGCATTGTTGTTTATGGCGAGCAACACAAATTAAAAGGATGGTAAATTGGATTCTTGTGCTTAGAAATCAGTAGCTTGGTCTGACCATGACAGAGATTGTGGCGCACAACACAAAATATCTCCAAATCAAGTACCGAATTTCAAAATCTAGCTTATGTTGGGCGACTTTGCAAAGAGCATGACGACCATATTCACACAAAAGTCGTGTCGTCTACGGGATGTGCACTACTTGGGCATGTCATTGTTCAACTTCTGCATTGTTGTTTATGGCGAATAACGCAAATTAAAAGGACGGTAAATTGGATTCTTGTGCTTAAAATCGAGTAGCTTGGTCTGGCCATGATAGAGATTGTGGCGCATAACACAAAATATCCCCAAATCAAGTGTCGGATTTCAAAATCTAGTTTATGCTATGCTTCCTTTTGCATGCAAACCAAGAAAAATGAGATCTAGTTCGAATATGAAGGGATTAACTTTATGTAAATTTGATTAGGATTAGATTTTAGGCCTTGGGATTTAGTGTAAATAAAGGTTATGGGTCTCATTGTAAAAGCATTTGAAACTTCAAGGGTTCATTTTCTTGTGAAATGCAACTGGTTTTGTGATCCTAAACTCTAGTACTTTAGCCTCACACAAAATAAGAAGAGCAGCAATGTCGACACTAGACATTCTCTCGATATTGAGCTAAACACCCCACATTGTTTAGGAGGTGGAATTATGTGTATCTATACTTTTTTTACTATTAATGTATCGAGATATTTAGTTCCTGCTTGTGATTCATCTCTCTTGTTTATCTACCTTAACTCGCCATGCATGGCATGACAAGGAATTGCACATTATCTCTTTAAAAGAACAAGTTACAACTTTACTGTTTCGTAGAGTCACATCCCGTTACTGTTACTTTTTTGCTTTTTACTTGTTCTCATCATTTCTCAATTGACTATACTTGTTTTGCTTTTTCTGACCAAAGGGAGACTTTTTATTACTTATCCCTTCTTTCTTCCTCATGTCTAATCCCCCATTCCTCTCTCCATCTTTCTAGATCTGCTTTCTCTCTCCTTCTCTCTTTTGTGTTGAACGACGAAGAAGAAGCAAGGTGAAGAAGAAGAAAAGGAAGATCGAGACATGGGTGAAGCAGAACATGGAGGAGATGACAGAAGAATCCGGCGAAATAGAGCACAAACCGGAACTCACAGATTATCCATCAAGATAAAGTCGGTTCCTTTCTTCTAGATTTTTCTGGGTTTTTGTTCAATATCGTTCTTGGAGTTCTTCCTGCTTTCTGTTTTTGCTTCTGATTCTTGCTTTTAGTGATAAAGTCGTTTCCTTTCTTCTAGGTTTTTCTGGGTTTTTGTTCAATATCGTTCTTGGAGTTCATCCTCCTTTTTGTTTTTGCTTCTGATTCTTGTTTTTAGAAGCAGAACATGGAGGAGATGACAGAAGAATCCGGCGAAATAGAGCACAAACCGGAACTCACAGATTATCCATCAAGATAAAGTCGGTTCCTTTCTTCTAGATTTTTCTGGGGTTTTGTTCAATATCGTTCTTGGTTTTCTTCCTGCTTTCTGTTTTTGCTTCTGATTCTTGTTTTTAGTGATAAAGTCGTTTCCTTTCTTCTAGGTTTTTCTGGGTTTTTGTTCACTATCGTTCTTGGAGTTCATCCTCCTTTCTGTTTTTGCTTCTGATTCTTGTTTTTAGTGTTGTTTGCGGAGATGGACGAAGAAGAAAATGGCGTCGACGGGATCGATGATGCTGCCTGGTGCGGACACAGACAACAGCTGCGAGTCTGTGGTCATAAGCGGTCAGCAGCAACAGCAGCAGCAAAACCAATCAAGTCACAGGTAACCACTCCAATCCCAAAGCTTTCTCGATCGATATATAACTTCTTAAGTACTGGGTAACTTCAATTCAACTCTGCTGTGCAGGCTCGGAATCAGAAACCTGGTGCTGGAGTCAGCAACGAGCTTGAGGGTTACTGGGTTTGCTCTGGCGACATGGACGAATGCTTGGAGAGCTCTGGATGCTCTTGGGTTAGGGGACGCCCTTCGCCAGCAACATAAGCTGATTGATGGGTAGGGTAGTTAGAGCATTTCGAGATTTTGATGGAATATTGGGTTTCTGCAGAAGCTTTTCAGGCTTTTTCTTTTGAACTGATGCATGGATGGTGTTTGATGAAATGCCAGAGTGGTGCTTGCTTCCACGATTACAGAACGGACCAGCGCAGAGGTGCCTTTCTCTGGTAACGGACATGAAGCTCGGTGTGTGCAGAGGAAGCTGTTGCTTGAAGCCATGGAGAATGAGCTTCCGGAGGGCACTATCAGGTACTCATCAAATGTTGTTTCCATGGAAGATTCGGGATCGGATTCTGGGTGCTTAGTGAAGTCACTGCATCTTTCTGATGGCACCGTTATCAAAACTAAGGTAAGCAAGAGATGGGGAACTTTTGTATAGTGGAATCAATAGTTAATTATGCCTCTGAAGCTAAATTGATTCATATATGGAAGGTGTTGATCGGCTGTGATGGAGTGAATTCCATGGTGGCTAAGTGGCTAGGATTCAGCAAGGCAGCATTCACTGGAAGATCAGCAGTTAGAAGCGTTGCAATATTCCCACAAGGCCATGAATTCGTCTCTAAGTTCCTTCTGTTTGTTGGGAAGGGCTTTCGAGCTGGTTGTATTGCTTGTGATGACAAAACCTTGTACTGGTTCTTCACTTGGACACCCTCTACCCAAGGTATGCTTAAAATTAGAATTCCAACCTTAGAAATTTCAACTTCCAAAGTCGCTGATATTGTATCGAGAACGAATTCCTCATCTTATGTCATTGTTTATGTATACTCATCTTGTAATCTGCAGAGAAGGATCTCCAAGATAACCCCGCTAAGTTGAAGGAATTTGTACTAAGCAAACTCCAGAACACACCTGACATGAAGAAAGTCGTGGAGAACATTGAGACAGAAAGAATCATGTCCTCCCCATTACGATACAGGCGGCCATGGGAGGTTCTGATGGGGAACATAAGCAAAGGCAATGTCTGTGTTGCAGGGGATGCCCAAACCATATAGAGCGAGCGAGATAGCTAGCATGGAAAACAAGAAGCAAGCTGGTGGTAGCTCCTCTTCTTCTTCAATGGATCATCTTTTTGGTCCTAAGGATTCTTCTTCGTCATCTTCTTCTTCCAGCTACTTCGGCGCCATCTTCCCCCCACCTTCCACGGTACTAATCATCCAACTGTTTTCCTCCTAATTAGCCACGTTAATTAATTTTGAAGATGTTCAGTTCATCAGCTGATTTTGGGTGATCATTGTAGATTATGGGGAGGGACGGCGGTGGAAACAAATACGCCGGAACTACTTCTCCTTCTGCAGGTATATAGATTGATATATTTCCTAAACTAGGAAGGATAATTTGTTTCAGTCTTACTAATCATACAGTACTAATGTGTTGATTATATATGAATTTGACAGAGAATTACATCGCCCGTCATGGAAAGGAGAAAAACGGCGCCGGTGGACATGGTGGGACGGTGGAGCCGTCGTGCTACTTGAGCTCGTCAATCTACTACGGCGGCCAAGAGAATTACAACTCCTCTTCCTCCCCGCCGGCCCACGGGAACCCCTCCGCCGCCGCCCGTCACAACACTACTACCGACGACCCAAATGGCAACAACAACAACGCTAACTCTGCCTCTAGAGGCAACTGGTGGAAAGGTATACCTTTTGATTTCATTTCTGCCCCTTTCTTCTCGTGCATTCTCAATTGCATACTAACAGGATCTCTTATCATGCAGGTTCGCTTTATTACTGATCTATAACGCCCGGCACCTAATGATCTAATTAAGGTATGAAGTTTGGACTTTATTGAGAAATGTTCTGTATTCCAAAAGTTTCGTTTTTATTTTTTAAGACAGTAGTATTGCTTATTGATCTGTACTTGTGCTGAAACTTGGGATCATGTGCATGTGCAGGGAACCCCCAAAAGCTAAGCTTAATGCAGCAGCAAGAAAGGAGATGGAGGAGCTTTGAGCTCATTGCCACATCTTACTTAGTGGGTCGTGTGCGGCAAAGTGAAGGAAAGATTGGGACTTTTGTGAGAGATCATGTGCTGGCTAAGTGTGGATGCTAACAACCCAGCTGGGTAAACATTTTCACCTCTGACCTGCTACAACAGTTTATCTGACTGAATTGATTCTCGCGTAATGAGTTTAACGTTGTTGTACAATGTGGTTTCTATGTTTGTGTAGTCTTCTCGCAATAGCTAAGGAGTCCCTCGCAGAGTTCTTTTCCAAAGCTGCAGGAACTTCTGTCAACTGGGTTCAGATGATTGGGATGAAGGTGGCAACTTTATACTTTTGCTAACTCTCTAATATTTGATTAATTAATCAATTTGTGCTGATTTGATTTCGTTATATTGTTATATATGTGTAGCCTGGTCCGGATTCTATTGGCATCGTAGCTGATTTGCTAAGTTGTCGACTGACTTCTGATGAAGGAAGAGTTGTAGTTGGGGACTGCGCCTTCAACGGGAACAACCGCAACAAGAACAAAAAATACAGCAAAATAAAAGAACAGGAAGAGGAGGCGGGTGGCAAGACAGTGTCTTCTTCAATCACAGTAGGTGCTTCTGTCTCTATTTGTTATTTGTACATTCTTCGCATCGGAGCATAGCTTCACATCTTTCTGACTCATTCCTTTCTGAATCTTCCAAAATCGAATGCACCCAATGATCTCGGTGCTTCTTCCCCATCAAATATGTGGTCGTTGGCGCTCGGGGGTGGTCGTGATGCTGCCTGGAGGAGGGAAGAGGTGGAGTTGCCATGTGACGGCGGCAAAGGTGGTCGTGGAAGAGGGACCGACGGAGCAGGCATAAGGGGATTTGCCCATGTCACTTAGCTCTTGCCCTCTTCCTATCCACTCAATTTTCTCACTGCTGTACGGAAAAACAAGAGAAATGAAACAAAAAAAAAAAAAACAAAACTTATCATCAGTCTCTTTGTCTCGAAGAAGGAGGAGAAGGGAGAAAGATGATCCAGCTTAGAAGGGAAGGTTTAAGAGAGGAGGAGATCTCTTTGGTCGATTTTACTCATCCCAGGGGCAAGGTTGATCTCTATTGATCTTTGAAATCTCTCTGCCGGTTTGGATCAATGGGAGATCTCGAGAAAGCTTTCTGCCATGAGAACCGCAAAGGAGGAAAGCTTTTGAGATTGGACGGGGATGAACCTTACAAGAAAAGGGAGAAGATCAGTCTATAAGGAATCTGCGAACCAGGTACATGGTTTTAAATCTGCCCATTTTTAGTTTTTATATTTATTTCCAGTTTCTGTAAGCAATATGGATGTCTCAATTGGCCTATTTAGAGTTAGCCAGTGTTTATGCTTTAGGTTTTAGTCGCTCATTTTCTTCCGTTGCTACTCACCTTCTCTCTTTCCATTTTGCATATTCGAGCTTGGAGATGGATTCTTTCTTTCCAGCCGTAAGTCCCTGCCGTGGAGTCATTTTTAGTCAAGACATCTCTTTTATCCCTACTCCAACGACATGTCCTTTGCCTAAACCTTGCCGGAACAACGATAGTGTTTATTAATACGTTTAGGGTTGTTCTTTTTATTCTTTTCCTTATTCTTCCTGCTGCTCTTCTTTTGCCTTTTCTAATATCTGTTCTTCTTGAATTATGAAGGAAATTAAGTTTTACGGCCAACATTAGTTGAGCCATTGAGCCTTGAGTAGGACTGAGATGGCAGTGGTAAAGGGAAGGTATTACCTTTGGTGTTTTTTGGTCCGCAGAAAAAATGGATTGGAGTCCACATCTTACTGGCCTATATGTTCCAAATATTGGTTTTAAGGTTGTATTTTGTTCCTTTGTGCTAGCTGCATCATGTGGTTTGCAGATTTATCTTTCATATTTCACGAATGGTCTTTTCTTTGTTCTTTCCCGTTTCATTGTCCTAATTTCGCTGATATAATTGTTCTTTATATCTTACTACTGTTTCACTACTTCCTACCTATCATTGCGTGGCCTTTTTCGTTACTACCCTTTCGTAGCTATCATATCATCCACTTTGTTCAGGCTACATCTTACGACTTCGAGTAAGGTCCAGCTGTACAGGACTCTGCAGTATGTTACCATTGGTTTTTAGCCTTTCAGATTCTGTTAAAGCCTGTTATGTAAAGTTCTGCAGCGTCTTATATGATGGTACCATGGGTTTCTCCTTTTAGATTGTAGTGGGATGGAGATACTTAACTTTTTCATTGCATTTCTCCAGGAACTATGCTTTCATCAAACCTCCAGTAAATTGTAGTGGGATGGAGGTACTTTAACTTCCAATCTTGCTGCTCTTGCTTCAGTTTTTTTGCACGCAAGAAAGAGGCAGTTGCTGTACTGGTCATAATATAATTTATTGCCAACAACACCAACATGATCGTTCTCAAGGCCTTGAGGAACTCCAAAGGTTCGAATCGTTCCCTTTAATCTGCCATATAAGCCCATGATTGACTTGTGCGCAGTGTTAAATCTTCAGTAACCTGACATTTTTCAAGCTTGTTTCTATCGGTTAAGAGCTACAGTTTTCAGTTGCTAAATGTTTATCGCATAATGGATATTTGCATGTAGTTTACTCTGCTGTGCTTGCTGCATAATGAGATCCTTCTCTTGCCGCTAGAGGAAACATAGCCTTCTGCTATCGGTGGGACAACTATCAACAGTGTGCAAGGTAAGTTTTTAATGTGGATTTGTTTCTTTTCTGATTTTTGTATGTTTCGATTTTTTACTCATCGGTTACTAAACTAATCAGACTTTTCTCTTTGGGTTTTTTAGTTTGGACAAGAGAAGGATAAGGGGGGAGATGTCGTCAATGTAGATTTCCAAAGGCATCAGAGGCAATTAGGTAATCTTCTTCTTTTTGGGGTTCGGTTCTGTTTATATTCTGGAATTGACCTTTCTTTGATATGATTCTTATATGTTTTTTTTATTGCTTTCACCCAGACCCAGGGCAAGAGAAAGAAGTCGTCATTGCTGATGGGGGAAGTGAACCCATTCCATACTGCAGCTCAACAGCAGACTCGAAGAGGGAATATGTCGTGATCAGCAGAGTGTAGGAAGGTTGACTAGGGGATCGACAGGTACATGTAATTCATTCTTCTACCCTCTGTAGTTGCCAATTTGTGGGCAATTAGGTCTATGCTCAGTTTTATGAGTAGCTCTTGAGTGAAAATAGTTTGGTACTATTGTTCCTAAATACTCCTACCATAACAGATATGTTCCCAATCGACACTCTCGAATCCAATCATAATGAAGAGTTTCAGTGGACATAATTTTTATTTAGAATGATGATCCACTTGATCATTACAAATTTGTTCGCATTTTATTTGTGTGCTTGCATATTGGAGTGTTGCACAACAGATTAGAGGTAACCCCTGTAGGCATCGATAATAATCTGGAAAATAAATCTGAAACTTTTGTTCTTTTGTTGATTTTCAGATTCAAGTGTCTGTAAGATGCATCCTAAACAACGTGGTTACGAGAACCTGCAATTGTGGAACAATAGTTAGGAAAATTGCTTTGTGTTTATTATATGTCTGATGCTGAATCGTTATTGTTGAGGATCTGCAATTTTTTGGGTTCTATATCTGCATTGACGTCCATGATCGACCCATTTAAGCTTTCTTTTTCCCTTTCGTTTGATTTCCGAGTGTGGAGAACTCGGTAGAGGTCCTTCACAGATGGCAAGTTGATTAATAATAGTGTGGAAACATAATTAGGGGACTTCCCCTATTCTAACTGTCCTTTGAGTCTAACTCCAAAAAAAATGTATGTCAGTTCCCTCACGTGTGACCTCTTCATGGGATTTCAAGGTCTGTGTTCTTTTTCTTATTGAGTATTGAGATCAAAATGGTAGTTTTGGTTATCTATTAAATTTATGTGGTGCATAGATGTGCAGGTAATGCTTGCCTTTGGATTAACCAAAAACTGGAGTACCTGTACTATAACTTCTGGAGAGGACAGTTGATTGGGAGCAGCAACTCAATGAAGCATATATGTGCTTTTGAAGTAGGTCCAGGTTAGCCACTGTTCTCTGTGAATTTTGCAGTTTTTGCTATGACAGAAGTAATCTTTATTTTGCTCTACCTTAGATCCTACTATTTTCATGAATCTGAGTATTTTTACGGTTTATGAATGTTGATGTGCAATAATATGTTGCTTGCTTTCTAAGTGTTCTTGAGAAGGTAGGACTGAACAAAATTGAACCATCACACATAATGTCGTGATCTCCATTTTGTGTGCAGTTGCCTTTACATTGCAGATTTGTCCCCTTTGTTGGTAATTATGTCCCTTTAGGGGTTGTTCCCCCCTTATATGACTACACTAACTAGACTACTCTACTTGACAGCAGTATCACTTATTCTTCTTCATTTAACATCACATTCCTCATATCTCAATGAAGTGGAGACTATTGGAGCTACCTACTGAATGTAAGTACTGATACAAGTGTTGCCAGTAATGCAGTATCTACATGTTAAATTAGCATTCGGTTTTGGTTGTGTTGCCCTTTTCTTTGTGTGGTTTATTTTTGCCACTAAGACCAATAATGAAAAAAGTGATTGGCAAAAGGCATTTCAAGATATGACAAGGAATGAACATGGTGTATCAGCAATCAGCATGCTGCCATTTTGTTGTGTGTTGAATTTGTAACCTTAGAGAGAGGGTGATAAAAATCAGCTTATCAGGATGCCATGGCTAGACTTGGCACTATTCTCATTAACTCTAAGTTTACACGTTCATAATAATTGCTATTTCCCATTAAAAATCTTTTATATGTTCTGCTTTTTGTTTTATTTGCTCGACCCATACAGTGCACTGCCATTTTCATTTTGTTTGAGGTTCGGTGAGGTTGATTATGCTTTCTTAAGCTGCTCAGTGAACACTGATGAACTCCAGGTTTACATCTATTCGTGGCTCTTTATATCTAAAACTCTTTGCTTGCTTACAATGTCAGGTCAGAGCTTTATTACAAATCATATTGCTTGCTTTTATGCCTGGGTTTGCAGGTATGCATTTGAGGACTTATAGGCTGAACTGTAAGCATCTTATTCTGCAACATTTAAATTGGTGAGATTTCTAGGCTGAAATGGACTCAATTTCTTAGCATTCTGTAATTGAATAGAAATAGAAGTTTTATTGGTATTATGGAATCACAGAGGAGGATAAAAATAAAGTTCATTAAACTAAAGCAGCCGTCTTTCATGTCAATTTCTCCTCAATCCACAGTTTCTTTCAATCGATGAACATATGTTGCCATGGGATGAAGAAACCGAATTTCCTGTGTCGTGTAGTTCATAAATTCTTCTTTAACCTTTAATCAATTTCTTTTTGATTAGTAAGATGTTGCCTTATATATAAACACAGGTTCATGATAGTTACTCCTACTGATTCTGTAAGTTGAATTGCTATAGTGTTTCAATAGGTTGTTTTTGCGCCCAACTGTTGGCTCCATGGTGTAAGGAATATGAATTGTGTGTTTGTATTGACGTGACCGAACTGTTGTCGGACATGTTGGACAGCAGGCGACTCGACGCTGATCGTGGGCGCCGAAATTCTAGATTGCAACGAAGAGCTAGGGTTTCGGGATTAAAGCTGTAAGAATGTGAATCGTGTGTTTGTATTGACATTGAGAAGGGGCATTTATACCCACAAGTGTACAGGTTCATGTAGGAGAAGGAAACTTACGTCAATATGAATAAAGATTTATCCCTAATACATGGAACTTACCCTCTACTATCCATTTATGTCTATGGATGCCATACATATGATTTTTGATAGGTTCATTTGCCTGATTTTTTGGGATGGATTTCTAACTAAATTCTGTAATTGCTTTCTAGGTAGTTTAATTATCACCAGCTGAAGTTCAATCTATGCCTGATCCCCGCTCATCCATTTTCACTTTCTTTTTAGAATTCTTGGTTTCTATATATTGCTGTATCCAGTGTTGTTCGAGCCGTGTAAAAGGTGATTGTCAAGGGAGTTGTTGACGATAGCTATCTTAATTGAATATCAATATATTATGTCAATTAGGATGTTTTTCGCATCATTCTAACTCATAAATCCCGAGATACTGTCCACTAGCCGAAATTGTAGTCGGCCAAATAATAAGGTGTTTACTTCAGGTGCTGCAATTCAGTCCAAACAATGGGTTACGATTTGGTTGGGTAAGAGCCTCTAATGTTTCTTTTATCATCTTCAATCCATTTTGCAGCCTGTTCTTTTTTTTCTTTTCTTCCTATCATTGTTTCACATTGTTCGTTCATCGCGAAGCAACGCGAGCGGGTCTACCTAGTATATATAGTAGTCTATATTTAGAAGAACCCATGCATGACATGACGAGAAATCACGCATGCATTTGAACTTAGAATAATCAATGATTGTTATATGGCACACGAGAAAGCGTGCATAGCTACATTCATTTATCCTTCCACATAGGAGTTACACCCCCTTCATTTGTAGAGTTTCTCACCTGATCATGAAACACATGGACATGATCATGAAACACATGGTATACAGAGCTAATAGAGAACTTCCCTGAGATGAAGAATGTCTAGGCCTTTAAACATTTGAGGCTTGGGTAGTCCAATGGGGATTGTAAATTAGTAATGATAGCTTGACTTTCTTGTGGACTAAGTTGGTTGTTGAAAGACGACAGGTTTTTGGTTCGATTAGTCTTATCACTTTAGTAAGCCACTCTCGGATCATCATTTGGGGTTGTTTGGAGTTTCTTCTAGGAAAGAAAGAATCCATTGGTCTATGAAAGTGTTTGTAGAGTTACCATGGTCAATTACTTTGACAATCCCCAGTTGAAGTTTTGTCCTTTGTCTCCCATAGATTGGACCATATCCAAGAGGGTCTACTTCCTTTTTTGTCATTTAGGAAGTGAGATATTGGGAAGTAAAGTCCTTTGATTAGTGGAGCCTAAAGAGTCGTCGGATTGGTTTATAAGAAGAGATCTTGGGAAGAGGAATGTAGCTTGTTTTATAAGAAGAGGAATGTTGCAATCTTTGAAGAATAGAAAGCCAAGCCCTCCATCATTGTTGGTGTATAGAGGTCTTTTCGTTACACCAATTAATATTTTTTGTTTTACCATGAACCTTGACCAAAAGAATCGTTTAAGCATAGAGTCTCTTTTTTGGATGCTAGATGTTGGAAGGAGGAAGAGACACATGATGAATTCAGAGATAACCTATAACGTAGCTTTCAGAAATGGCTCTTTGCTTGCTGAAGATAGAAGCAAGCTCTTCCAACATTCTCTTGATTTTTCACTATCTGGATGATGAAATAAAGGTTTCCTTTTCAGATATTCCTCATTCTATGGATACTCTTGAGATATTTGGAGTGGCAATTCGAAGGTGAATATAGGTTGGCCAAGGAATCTCGACAAGGGTGGGTCGAAGATTCTTAGTAGATATCTGAATGATGTTGGACTTCTCTTATGCTAGTATATTGTTGCTAAAGAAGATAAAGGACATGCTATTATTCGGTTCTTGTCTTGTAATTGCACCATAATCTTTGATGATTCCTAAAATTCGTGAAAGTCAATTGTTCCTAAAAGTCACTGTGTCATCAGACAATCGGTGAGAATAGGGCAACATCTATTGATTTTTATGCCTTTTATGTGGTTTCCAATAAATGCATTGTTAATAAAAAAGGTAATTGCATTGGGCATAAGCATAAAGAGGGTCTCAATCTATTTCCTCTCATGGGAGTGAATTGCGTAAAAGCTTCTCCGTCAATAAGGATGTCAAACTTAACTTTTCTCACACATTGTTAAATGTATCTACACCACTGTTCATATATGCTATAAACTGAGGAGGTTCTCCAGACAGCCTCCCTTGACTAGATTATAAGCTTTGCGCATACCCCCTTATCTAAACAAAAATTTCCCTTATCTAAGAAAGCTTTGCGCATACCCATTTTTAGCATTACGTCTCGTTCGTTGCCCGTTTTTTTTTGCTTCTTGAAGTGATTAAGAGTCTCATGTACAATAATGATGTTGTCATGGATTCGAATTCTCCCCGTGAAGGGAATTTGAGGCTCTAACAAAAGTGGGAGTAGCCATTTGTGAAGATCGAGGTCAAGATCTTGCAAATAATTTCATACTAAATCTTTTAGGAACTAATAGATCTATATTGGCTGATGAGTTATGGTGAGTCAATTTTTTAGACAAGTGCCTTGTGGGTGGTATTTCATCCTTCTAACACGGACCCTGATAAAAAGATCGAGTTCATCACCTCATCCAATAGCTTATCAACAACATTTGGCCAGAAAAACCATTTGATCACGAAGCCTAGGAGGGATCAAGATCAAAGACAACACGACCAATCTCAACATTGGTGATGGGGGAGCACAGGCCAGTGTTCATTTCATTCTATGAAATATAATCAGATACGATCTTTAAGTGTGTAGTGAGACATCACAAGCGATGTTGGCTTTTTTCCATATTAAAAGCGTTCAGGTGGGAAGTTAAATCATTAATCTTACACATTAGGTTGGTATTTTCAAAGATGATGGGATGGGCAATTGAACTCTTGACCTCTTTAATAAAGGCCTATTTACTTAACCATTATATTTTTTATAATTGTGATATATGTTTATTTATTTTTGGGTTTTGGGTCTTCATGAATTCGAAATCCGAGATCTCCAAATTCAAGACTAATTGTATTACCATTAGACCAAACCTTTGTTCGTCTTAACTAGTACATTATATAGGTTTTCAACGAAATTCTTTTTTTATTTAATAGTAATATAAGTTTACTTTTTTGTGGGTTGAAGTACTATTCAAAGGATTCAAACCTGAGAACTACACGATTAAAATTAGTAATACACGATTAAAATTAATAATATTACTGCTAGACCAAACCATTGTTCGTAGACCAAGCTCTAATAAGCAAATTCTATTTAAGCAAAACATGAAAGCATTGCTAAAACAACACACAAAGTAGTTATGTAATAGTATGCATAATTGCACACAGTGGTTCTGATTCTACAATTTGCATACACTGGTCCCCTAATAACACACCATTCCACCACAAAGATCGAGCTACGCCCAACTTACCAAATTACCTATAGGATACCACTGGGGGGTAAACAGTAATTCAAGCAGTAAAAATACACACAGTAAAACATTACATAACAACAAGAGACAGAGAGAGAGAGAAAGAGATCACAGTAGTACATATATATATATATATTGCCACATCAGCCATGGCGGTTTCCATCCCGAGCAGAGTCCGCGCCGCCGCCGCCGCCGCGGGCACTCGCAGCTCCACTTCCGCCGCCGCTCCCTCCTCCTGTGCCGCCGCCGCCACTTCCAGAACCGGACCCACCAGCACGAACACCGCCGCCGGACCCAGACCCGTACCCGTAACCCGATCCAGAACCCGACCCGGACCCAGACCCGTACCCGTACCCGAAACCCTTGGCGAAGCCGTTGGGAGATCGAGCCGAGCCGGAGCCGTAGCCGTAACCAGTACCCGGGGTAGATCCCCAGCCCCAATTGTACTCCCAGTTGGGCCCATGGGCCGAGCCCGAAGCCCCCGAAGTTGGGGTTGACGACGAGCCCCCGGCCTGGTTGGACATCTGGGGAAAGCCCGCTATCTTCTGGTCGCCGGCTATGTGATGGCCGTGGTGGCGGCGGCCCACGACGCAGAGCTGTGGGACGAGGACGAGAACTAGTGAGAGAATGAAGAAAGACGGCATGGTTTCTTCTTTGTGTGGGTCGAATTGAATGAGAGATGGAGAAAGGAGGGTAATATTTATAGGGAGAGAGTGTGATTTTTTTGTGAAGAAATATGGTTAAGTGGGTGGATGGTGACGAGCGAACACAAAGAATAGTGAACCGAACCCGTGAACCAGGTCGGTCGGGTCCCCCACTTTTTTTACTTTGGCTTTCACGATCACAATTCACAAGGTCACTGATTTTAATAGTCGTCCTTCGTTTATCCATATATCAATTAACGTGTCCTTCCCACTACCAAATTTGGTACCGGTAACAAAAAGGTAACATGGAATTATTGCGGTTCGGGAAAAATAAAAATATACATTATAGTTGTAATAAGAGATAGAGAATATTTATCACAATGGTGAGTTCGAATTTTGAAGCGGGTAGTCAGAGGTGAACTCGGTCGAATCCAGCTATGATATATCGTGAAGGCTAGAACTGCAAACGTAGTATGTTCTTTATTCTCCTTGACCGGGATGGGATACGGTGACAACCCCTAAGGGGGTTGTCAGATTCACAACCAATGGTATTTTGGGTATGAAAAAAAGGAATATATTAATTACCTTTTGTGTATTAATTATATTGGGAATTAAAAATTCATATTAAATACAAATTTTTTTAAATTTAAATCCTATACATTAATATCTCTATCTATCTATCTCTTCCTTTCTCCAGCGGCCACTCCGCATCGACGAACATACTTTTTCTCCGGCGAATTCTCTCTGACAGACTCCCTCCGGCAACCTGAAAAAAATGTACCAGTGCGTTAAAAAGTGTACCAATCCATTAGTCTACTGATAATTAATATACCAGTGCTAGTGGTACGCTACCAATGCGTTAAAAAATGTACCAGTACTAGTGGTATGCTACTAGTACAACGCTACCAATACCATTGGTAGCGGTACCAGTAGAGAATAAATGTACCACTAGCACTGGTAGCGCTACCACTAGCATTGGTAGCGGTACCAATAGAGAATAAATGTACCACTAGCACTGGTACGCTACCAGTACAACGCTACCACTACCATTGGTAGCGGTACCAGTAGAGAATAAATGTACCACTAGCACTGGTAGCGCTACCACTAGCATTGATAGCGGTACCAATAGAGAATAAATGTACCACTAGCACTGGTAGCGCTACCACTAGCATTGGTAGCGATACCAATAGAGAATAACACAAAAAGATGATAGTGGTACCAGATGATAGTGGTACGCTACCACTATCACTGGTACGCTACCAGAAAAAAATGGTACCACTAAAAAACCAGTTCTAGAAAAGGGGAGTCGGTCACGGGAGAGAGAGGTAGGGGAAGAGGGTGACCTCGCGACGGCGGCAGTGGTGGGGGACGAACGGCGGAGAGGATGATTATGTCGCGGAGATGGCGGAGACGAGATGGCGGTTGAAGGCTCGACAGGCGGACGTTGCGGCAGTGGTGTGGCGGCGGAGATGGCTGAGACGAGATGGCGATTGAAGGCTCGACAGGCGGCTGAAGGCGGAAGGGCGCCGACGCCGGCGGTGGAGGGCTGTGGCGGCGGAGGGCTCTGCGAGAGAGGGAGGAGAGACAGTGATGGCTACGGGAGAGAGGGAGGAGAGAGAGAGGGAGGATGGAGGAGTTAGGGTTTTTTCCTTTTTATATGGTAGGGTGAATGATTGGGTGTGGTAAATTTTTACCCTTCCAAAAATACCCTTCCTTTAATCTTAACCGTTAATTTAAAAAAAGAAAAAGAAACAGGAGAGAGAACGTATCCAAGGGCTATGATGTGGGTTGTGAATCTGACAACCCCCTTAGGGGTTGTCACTGTATCCCGTCCCCCCTTGACCCCTGTCAGACCAACTTGGGTCGGGTTGCGTGGGGCCAGACCAAGTCTGCGGATCGGGCCCAAATCAATCGATGTTTAGAAAATTATATTATTTTATCCGAGATGATTCTTTCTTACAATTTATGCATGAACTTTGTTTTTCAAAATAGGTCCAAAATCAAAATTTTGGTGGTAAAACTACGTTTTACTACCTTTATATTATTTAATTAGATTGCATTATAGTACCTAAACTTTTAGCATTTACAAATGTGTCTCATCTTTTGGTATAATGAATTTCAAATCCCTCGTTGTGCTATATATATGAGTCATAGGGCCAAAAGTGACCCTACTCCAAATTGACTCGACCCTACCCAGCCTTTACAGGGCCTAAAGATGATCCAATTCTAAACTGATTCTATAGACAAACTGACTTAGTCCGACCTTCAGAGCCAGACCGAACTGAGTCAATAGGTATCTAGGACCAGATGTACACCCCTACCAAATAAAAGAAAATACATTGAAGATGGATGGGGAAAATGTTCATGTAGTCGTGACTTATTAATAACCGATTGGCATCTCAATTATATGTTTGTGCTATCAAGTCGTACTACACATCAAGGGCGGAGCCAGGATTGTAATTCGAAAGTTATGAAGGATATCCCATAATAGGTATATTGATATGTTGAATGTGGAGTATGATATTTGTTAAAACATTGTTAATTATCGACCTACCAACAAATTACAAATGATTATGTTAGATTACTCTATTTGTATATATAATCATTCTAATATCCATATAAATAGAATTGCAATAAATGACTCATTTGTGTAATGGATTTTGGGATGGTATACGGTGACAACTCCCTTAAGGGGTGTGAGTTTCACAACCCACTTCCTAGCCATTGGATATACTCTCTCATATCTTTTTTTTTTAAAATTGATGGTTAGAATTAAAATAAGGATATTTTTGGAAAGGAAAAATATTACCACACCCAAATATTTTCCCTCTCATATAAATAAAAACCTTAACTCCTCCCTCTCCCCCTCCTCTCTCTCTCTCTCTCTCCTTCCTTTCTCCAGACGGCACCACCGTCTGCCTCCACCACCGTTGCCGTCTCTCTCCACCCAACATTGCCTCCGCCGCCGTCCACAGCCCGCCACCCTCCATAGCTGCAACCTCCCTCACCCCCTGCCGAGCCCTCCACCATCGCCGCAACAACAACAAAAAAAATTGAAGTTGGTGCTCTTTTTATTTTAGCACAACTAGTGCCCATAGATTCTTTCTGGTCTCGTGAATTTCTTCAATGTTTCCCGATTCTTGAATCAAATGCACATAACGATATCATCAAGTGGGCAGATAATAACAAGTATGGTCAAATCACCATCCTAATCAAATAAGAAAGGATAGAGAGCACTAGCACGATAAGCAAGTAAGGAACAAAATTCCCATACTATTAGGCCAGAAAACGATGGACGCGCGTGTGATGAACTGATTAGGATGTAAACAAACAGAGAACCATATATAGGATGAATCTGAATATGCCACTTCTGTTTATTGGGGAATTTTGTGACAACGAAGGAATGGGACAGAAATTGAATCACATTACCGACGTGATAGTGGGAGAAGAAGAAGAAGAAAGCGTTGCATTTGCATAGCAAACGTGGCGAGGCAGCATCGGCCGTAGCCCACGAGTGGCGGTTTCTAGAGCGCCTATCTATATTTACTGGTGTGGCGGCTGAAAGTTGCCGACCTTCCTCCCATTTTATGTGCGGTGCATTCATTACGTTAGCATGAGGACAGTGTATTGTTTATTATCGAAAAAAATCTCAAAATACACATGTTATTAAAAAAATTGACAAAATACGTATATTATAAAAAAAATTCTAAACTACGTAGCGGCGTGAACGCCTAACCTATGCCAAAACTTCGAATGAACATGACTTTACGTTCGGTTATCCAATCGTATCGAATTTTTTTATTTATTCCGCATAATTTTTCAAGATCTTTCAATTCTCAAATAGTCAGGTACAACCTTTGTCCTGGACAAATCGTCATTTGCTATCCCAAACGAGCAATTTTTAGATTTTGCCAAACTTTGAAAGGTTATAACTTTGTCAGTAGGGATGACAAAAATAGCCGTAACCGTGGATATCCGCCCCAATCCGATCTAATCGGGTAGAGTAAAACCCGAACTCGAAGGACTTTTAGTGGGTACGGGTAAAACCCGAAACCGAAAATTTTGGGTAATGGGTGAGCATGGGTTTCTCACTATCCAACCCGAACCCGCCCGATTATACACATGCATATATATTTTGTCTAGAAATAATCATTATTTTTCTCTAACATATTTTATATTTAGCATATCAATATAACATTTTCATGAAATTGTGTTGTTTTAATTAATTTTTTTCATTCTAGTGAATTATTGTCGTACTTTTTCTCTTATGCAATGTAAGTATATGTGTGAATGTTAACATATTGGTTGGAGTTATAAAGAGAAATTATTACCCATGGATAACCGTGGATACCCGAAACCCAAACGGGTATGGGCATGGTTTTGATTTTCTACCCATTTCTCATGTGGGTATGGGTAAAACCCGAACTACTTTGGGTAGGATAACGGATATGCACTTTCCGCCCCCGACCCGACCCATTGCCATCCTCTCTGCAACCCAAACGTCACAACTTTTTTTTTATTACACATATGTCGGCCGCGGTGAACCATTCACCGCGATTGTCAGTCGCGGTGATGTTAGTCACTGTGTTTGACGGTCACGGTGAAGTCCAAACATGTGTAGATTGGGAATACTTCATAAAGTGTGTGTATTTTGGGAATTCTTTTTAAGAGCGAATATACTTTTGGATTTTTTTCCTGTCTATTATTCCATTTAAAGTAGTTCAGGTTTTACTTTCGAATGGTGAATATCTGGATGGCATTGGGTCGGGGCAGATAGTCTATGTTTACTATTCCGTTTAAGGTAGTTCAGCTTTTACACTTACTCATATTGGGTTTCAAATATCCATAGATGATAATTTTTCTTTATAACTTCAAGAAATATGTTAAAAATTACACGTATATCGACATTGCATAAGTGAAAAGTACAACAATAAAATACTAGAACGAGAAAAATTAGATAAAGAGTGAAGAATAAAGACTTTCTAAATAAAATATATGCGCATATGTATTATCGGACTGGCTCGAGCTAGACAGTGAAAAAATCATACCCACTCGATTCTCAAATATTTGAATTCGAGTTCTACCGATACCCATAAAATAAACTCTTTCACATGGGTTTTACCCTTACCATCCATAGTATCCTACACAATTACCGAATTCACTAAAAATTATTTCAATTGCCATTTTATAACCTTGCCCAATTCACATTCAAACTATCCATGAATCTAGTAATCTCAATCTTTACCCTTATCTCTTTTCATGCGGTAGCTCCAAATCGGGTGACCAGGGTTATTATAGAGTCGTGAAGTATGATCACTTTTCGTAAAGAATATTTTCACCCTCTTGAAAGCCTTGGATTACAGGAAATTTCTTCGTAGTATAAAACTATCACCACTTTAGGTTCTAGATTTACGAACGGCAAAACATACTTAGAAGCCTTTAGAAGAAAGAAGAAGAATATGTGTTTGATGGTGTGTGACATCATCCATCCCACACATATATTTATAGGGGCCGAATCCATGCATTGTTTCAAGAAATTAGTTTGCCTTTATCCATATGAAATGTTGCCTTTATCCATTCCAAAGGTTGTCCTGATCCATAAATTTGTCATTATCCATAAAGTCAGCCTTATCCATAAGAATCGTTCTTATCCATAAGTTTCATCCTTATCCATAAAATCAACCGTCACTAGGCCAAAGGGATATGTCCCTTCATGGAACTGGAATATTGATTAAAACTGTGTAACAATCTAATCTCGTCTTTGATTGTGGGTATGTCCAATCTAGTTTATAAAAATTGGATCAATCAGATCCAGTTTAAGATATATATAGTTTCTATTAGGATTGTTTCCCAGCCCTAGTTCCTACATAAACAATTGATCCTTTTCCCAATAGAAACTATATATATCTTCTGACACTTTCTATTTTGCTTCCACCTGTACATTATTTTTCTATGATCTTTTATCCTCTCTTTTTTTCCCCGTTGTGCTGTGACCATATAAAATTTATGAACCTGTGTTGTTGTTGCAGAAATATCTGCAGCTATGGTGTCTACAGACTACAATCTACAAACCACAATTCTGTCGACGATGGATATATTTTCCTCACAAGTTCTTTCTGTAGGTGGGGCATATCCACCATGCAGGCATGCACCTTCCACGATGGAGACATATTAACTGGTTCAAGTGTGTGTCTTTGGCAATTGGCATCCGGCTGTGCATAAGATAGATCAGTGGATAATTGACTAGGAGCATTTCTAAGGTCGTATGCGATCGCCAAATATCTTTATGAGTACTGAAGGTGGATAACATATGTATAGAGAACAGAGTTGCGATATATGGTTGAACTAGTTGATGGCATGTCTTAGCTTTCTGTTTTGTTCTTCTTGGGGGCACCACAATGGTTGCTTCCTTTCGTTGTATCGGATTATGAATCGTGATTTGTGATTCTCTGATTCAACTAAAAAAAGAGATCAAGAAAGTTGAAAATAAAAAATGGGTGATCTATCCATAATCAGGATGAAGTTTGAGTGAAACTAATTGAGTGGAGGTAGAAACGTGTTTAGTTACTTTTTGGGGCTCAGAAATAGAAACATGTTTAGTTACTTCTTTATGGGCGTAAAGTGGTTGTTTTTATTGACGTAAAGAATTTGATGAAAATTGGAAACAGAAAATAATACCAAACACATATTAAATTTGTGGGGGATTTTTGCAGGGGGTGGGTGTCAATTTTTTGGCAAAAATTAGAGTATTAATATCCAATTTATTAGTATGGTGCAAACACTAAATTCAGTCAATATGAATATTGTCGTTTTGATGGCTTTTTATTCAAAAAGGTTCACCACAATTAGTGGTGATTTAAAAAGGGAGGGACAAACTTGTCATTATGAAATATAGGGCGACACACACATGTGGCTATACTCGTCTGCACGTTTATTTCGCGTCTCACGTCTCAGCACAAGTATCATTAATCAGACCAAAAAATATTAACGAGAAACATACCACACAATAAAATAGTATGAAATTTACTAGAAAGCATATAGAGAGAACCATAACTTCACCACACCATAAAATTCATAAAGCATAGCAGCAAACTCGATGCATATCAAAAGTTCCCTTAAGCAGACGAGAAACCTGATAAAGTATACCACAAATTTCCTGAAACATACTAGATGCCTCATAAAGTGTACCACAAGTTCCATGAATCATAGCAGAACCTTATAAAGTTACCACAAGTTCTATGAAGCAGACCACACGCCATATAAAGAGACGACAAGTTCCCTTAAGCATACCAAAAACCTCATAAAGCAGACCACAAGTTCCCTGAAGCAGATAAGAAACCTCATAAAGCATACGACAAGTTTCCTGAAGCAGACCAGAAACCTCATAAAGCATACCACAACACCCTTGAAGCAAACCACAAATAATATAAAGCATAGCACAAGTTCCATGAAGTATACTATAAAACCTCATAAAGTTACCACAAGTTTTATGAAGCATACCACAAGTCTCATAAAATGAGCACAAGTTTCTTGAAGCATACCAGAAACTTGTAAAGTAGACGACAAGTTCCCAGAGGCCAGAAGCATACCACAAACCTTATAAAGCATACCACAAGTTTCCTGAAGCGGACCAAAAACCTCATAAGCATACCACAATTTCTTTGAATCGAACTAGAACCCTCATAAAAGCGGACCACAAGTTTATTAAAGCATACCACAAAGTTCTTAAAATATACCAAAATCCTCACAAATCAGACCACAAGTTTCTTAAACTAGACTAGAAATCCAGCAATTGAACTCTGTCGAGCATGTAGGCTCGTTTGCTTGTTGCATTTGAAAACGAGGATTTGAGTTTTAAAACCTTTGAAATATTCCCATGCACCCACCCATCCGAAACTACAGTACATTCGGGAAGAAAATTGGACGGGCCATTCAACCCTACAACTTTCACGATTGAATTTTGAGGGAGAAAAAGAAACCGTGTGGGGCTTTGTTCAGGAACCCACATGGAATGCACATAAACGAAAACCCACCTTGCTGCTGAGAGCTCTCTCCACCTCTCTTGTTGGGCCATATTCTTCTCTAACTTGGATGAATGTATTGGCCCAGTCCATGTGCCATACTGCCTCTAAAACACTGCAATCCTCTGCCTAAATCCTACTGTCAGTAATGGGACGGGATGAGTATCTCAATATCTTATTATGACCACTCTATACTAAGGGGTCGTTTGGAGAATATGAGTTTAAATCTACCGATTGCCAACAATCTAAAAATTCTAACTCTTCGGATTGTTGAAAACATATTTTAAAATGTTTATTGTTTGGTAACTATGATTGTTAACATTCAATAAAAATTTAATATTATATTAAATAATATGTTTATCCTTAATAAAAAAAATTAGAGTGGTTCAAGAAATATTAAAAACTTTGTTGATAAATATATTTCATGTGATAAATAAATAAAAAGAAGAGAAAAACAAGGAGAGAAAGAAAATCTCACGAATCAAGATATAGAATCTCTCTGATTATGAGAGATTTGATATTTGCAGATTTTAGAGATTTGAAATCTCTAAAGCTAGAATCCACAATACAAAAAGCAACAAAAAAACATAACTTTCTATAAAATCTACGGATCAGTAAATCCACGTCTTGAATCCTGTTCTCCAAACGACCCCTGAGTGTAGGTCAGATTAGGTAATGACGGTACAGGTATGCGGTGAGGCGAGTCGGCCGGTTCTCATATATTAATTGGAGAAAAAAACGTCGATATTTAACTCTTCTACAAGAAGATACATAGAGAAAACGCTTCATAAACTAAAGGAAAATATAGCAGCAGATTAGTTGAGTG